>OZ005740.1:109688176-110288176 GCA_963930735.1 Dioctria linearis | reverse complement strand
ATGCTGATATCTAGAACTCTCCCGCTAATAAAAAAAACAGCAAAACCAAGGCATGCTGGTAGTTCCGGCTAAGGCCGCTAGGGTACCTTACTCAAGAAATGGCGTTTGCGCCCAAAGAGATGTCGCTAATATCTCGAAAACCAAAGCCCGTAGAGGATTTCTGATGAAAATTTCGTTCCCCCTCTAACCCCCGCCCCTCTTACACGTTCTAGAATCTATTGGCATGAACAAAACTATCCTAGGTAGCTTGAATTATTAATAATATTAACTATATCTGAAAAGGTAAAATTGCTAATATCTCGAAAACCAGAGCCCGTAGAGGATTTCTGATGAAAATTTCGTCCCCCCTAATAGCCCCACCCCAACCACCTAGAATCCATTGGCATGAACAACAATTTCCTAGCGTTAACTTTAATTATTACTAATATTAGTTCAAAACCAAAAGCCTACATTTAGGCGCTCAAGAACAATCATAATAAAAAAGCCTACATTTAGACGCAGCACCCGCATGAGCAAAAGAAAACTTTAATTATTACTTATATTAATTATATCTAAAAAGGTAAAATCGCTAATATCTCGAAAACCATAGCCCGTAGAGGATTTCCAACAAAAATTTTATCCCCCCTCTAACCCCCGCCCGTCTAACACCTTCTAGAATCTATTGGCATGAACAAAACTGTCCTAGGTAGCTTGAATTATCAATAATATTAACTATATCTGAAAAGGTAAAATCGCTAATATCTCGAAAACCAGAGCCCGTAGAGGATTTCTGATAAAAATTTCGTCCCCCTTAATACCACCACCCCAACCATCTAGAATCCATTGGCATGAACAAAAATTTCCTAGCGTTAACTTTAATTATTACTAATATTAGTTCAAAACCAAAAGCCTACATTTAGGCGCACCACATATCTATCCAAGAAAACCGTAGTACCGGAGCATGCTGGTAGTACCGGCTAACACACACACACACACAAACACACGAAAACCGTAGTACCGGAGCATGCTGGTAGTACCGGCTAATGCTGCTAGGGGCGCAGTCAAGACCAAGTGACACATCCCGGTAGTACCGGCTAATCCCGCCAGGGTGCAGTCAAGACTCAATGGTGCATCCAAGACATAAACCTGTACAGTCAAGAAACACCGGAGCATGCTGGTAGTATCGGCTAATGCCGCTAGGGCTCAGTTGCTGCATAGTACTTAAAGTGATCTCGTATCCCCAAAACTCGAGATGAAAAACTTAATGTCAACTTAGAGGCGACAAGTCCGAGATGAAAAATAAGCGAGCTCCAGAAACAAAATCGAAATCCTATGTTAATTCCCTATGCTGGAGAGTGCTAAAAGTGGTCTCGTATCCCCAAAGTGGTCTCGTATCCCCAAGATTCGAGATGAAAAATAAGCGAACTCCAACAACAAAATCGAAATCCTATACTATTTCCCTATGCTGGAGAGTGCTGAAAATGGTCTGGTATCCCCCAAATTGGTCTCGTATCCCCAACATCCAAGACACAAGCCCATACAGCTAAGACACAAACCCACATTTAGTATGGACTCAAACCACCTAGCGACGGTGGCGCCATCTGTGGCGAAATCCTGGAGGCTTAAAAAAGTGCTCCAGAACTGTCATAGTTTAACTACTACTAACACCGGCTAAGTGTATTTAAACAGCCTAAAAACCACTATTTTCGATTTGAGCGACCTCTATAAATTTATGAATTTCACTGAAATTTTGTATAGAGGTTTAAAATTACATTAGCTAACAAATTCTGAATGAGCAGTTCGACATTTTAATACTTTTGCAAATCTATACATTTTTGGGCCACCCTACTGTACATGCAATTAGATTTGAAAAGTTAAATGATGTACGTATGTACAGTGTACATACGGAAAAGAAAAAAATACGAAGACGTCTGTAGGTAAATTTGCTGTGGTATGCTTGCTCCAAAGGAATACGAATTTCTATCCATGATGATAAATAGTTAAAATTTTGTTGTTATTAGAAAAAGGCAGATCGCTGCCGAACTTACTTTTGATGGCAGAATATGCCGCTGTTTAAGATTTAGGCAGAGTATGCCGATTTACATTAATATGGCAGAGCATGCCGCTGTTTAAGATTTAGGCAGAGTATGCCGATTTACTTTTAATATGGCAGAGTATGCCGCTGTTTTAAGATTTAGGCAGAGTATGCCGATTTATTTTAATATGGCAGAGTATGCCACTGTTTTAATGAGAAATTAAAGAGAAGGTTTTCACGATCATAATAACTCTGATTTGTAATGACCCATGCTTGGTTATTTATACAATTATTTTACATAGGAATCAATATGTTCAAAAATTCTAAAAGGGGGGAGTTATTGCCAAATTGCAAGAAATGAAATTATAAATCATAGTTGCAGTGTCAACAATTCTGATCACTGAACTTCTTTATGATTCATTGATTGATTTGTTACAGCGATGACCGCAGACACAATTACAATTGAACATTTTGCTTGCATAGCGAAATTTGCGTGTGTTGCAAATTGCTGTTAAGGTGGAGCAATTTGTTTTGTTTTTATTTTCATTCAATTATCGTTTCGATAATTGTTTATTTTCCTTGTCTGTGGTCATGGCTTTACAGTGCATTGGTTCGGTACGTAATCTTATCTATTTGAGGTGACATAAATTTGAATTGAAAGGTTTATATATACCTACATTACAATGTTTCATTTTAAAGTGCGGTATGCTAGAGCCAAGGAATTCGGTCAAGGAATTTTTCCACTTATTTCTTAAAGTAAAATTGACATTAGATCAAGGAATTTTTGATAATTTGGATTTGTCAATTGTGTGATATTTCTGACAATAAAGAAATAATAAAGAAAGTGAAGAAATGGATAATTCCCAATGAAAAATGAAGATACACGTAAAACAATTTTTATTCGTCCATTTGTCATTTTAAAATTGATTCACCTCTTGCAAAATCGCCGTTCCTTCCATCAATTTTTCAATTATTCCACCAACGTCAAAATTCCTTACAGTAATAATTATATCAGTACTTATTTCTTCAAGAAATATTGACATAAATGGTTTTTTCGAAAAACAACGACCTCTATTTGTCAATCGAGAGGTAGAGTTTTTCTGTTCGAATTACTTTTCTCTAGCATACTGCTCCAAGGAATCGGCAAAAAAAATTCCTTGAGCATTCCATGACAATAGGGCTGGTCACTTATTTGAAAATTCTGTTTAAAAAGTCACTTAAATTATCTGAAGATATGGGGGCGCCAAAAATTTGTTTATTTTACATAGCAATTTGGATTATAAAAAATGTCCCCCTTCAAAATTTGACGGTTTCACTACTGCCATGACGAAACGAATACAAACACAGCACACTAATACATTTCACCGAGTGGCTTAGGTTTTCACCCGATATGCCGTTTTCTTATTAGTTATTTATTCAATGGTTTAACTAGGAAAATTAAAAGCCTCTAGTAAACTTTTATCGTGAGTGATTAAATTTAATTGCGGGCCGAACATCCTGTACAATTTGTGCGACAAGAAGAATTTTTTTGGACCAAAACGGGAAATTTAGCGTACGATACATATAGTTCAACATCAACGCCACGCTGCCTTGCAAGTTGGTTGCGTACATGCGGCATCAAATTGTATCAGATTATCCTGTGCATAATTTAACCTTCGGACCAGCGAAAGAGCTCATCAGTAGTGCATAGGAGAAATCGTTCTCCCCAGTAAACAGCAATGATAAGCTCGTAGAGCAGTTCCGGCTATGGCATCTGTTAGCTCCTGTAAGTACAGAGACTTGACGGCCCAAATATTTTGACTGGACACAGCCATCCAGCTTCATACTGGTTACCCCATCACGTCTTAAAGCAACCAGGGATACAACACGTGTAATTTTCAATTCCATTTGAAAGCCGGGGCAGTGCTTTCGTTTGTACTCCGATCGGAGTATTTGTACTCCGAAAACTAATAGCGTACTCCGGTACTACTCCTTTTATAAAAGTACTCCGCTTTTCATTTCTTCATACTTAAAACTACTATATATGTTGCTAGCAAATAATCTAAAAGGTTTATTCGTCTTCATTTAAAACTTTACATTCGTAGTACATTTTAGTAATAAAATCTATTAACGAGTCCGGTTGAAAAGTTGGTTTGGTACTATGTTGTACTCGAGGAAATATCCCAAACAGCAGTTAAGAGGTAACACATCCATGTTTTATAATTTTTTTCTGCGTTGGCGTGCAACGCACTAAAGTGTAATCTGATTTGTTTTAGCCTATTACACCTATCTAGTCATGTCATTATGATTCAGACGTTAAACGCTGTGATTGATGTTTATGAATTGAATAATGAACGCTCTCTGCTTGAAGAAGTTCAGAAAATTCTATTCTAGCCCAGAAAACTTTTTTTAAATCGCTCTTTGCCTTTTCCTATGTCGTTCCTATTATCTTCATTTTCCTTCTCATAAAAGTTACTGTTTCGTGGAAAGTTTGGTTTTTGTTTATGATTCGGCGAATTATTTTAACTATATCATTTGTTTAGTTTAATTCAAGTATTGTAAAAACGTTGATTATTTTTTGAAATAAAACAATATAAAATTTGTGAACTGTGACACAAAGGAAAAAACTTGAGAATAATTCCCAATTTTCAAAATACGAAATTCAAGGAACTTACACTTCCACTCTGTGGAAAATTTCAGGGACGACGATTAAGATTGCCTTCTTTTATGGAAAAGCTAAGGAAATATTTCGTCAGTAAAGCTGATTTTTTGTAAAAGTTGATTTTTTTCAATTTAATTTAATTTAATATAACAACAGTTTAGTTTGCATGATCTGATTGAGATAGGGTTTTTGACTTCTTGTGGACAATTCCACAGAAACAGTGGTATTTGATTAAAGAGCACAAATTTTGCAAAATACGAAATTCAAGGAACTAACAGCGAACGCCATCTTTTTCAATTAATAATGTTGTTAGTAAGAGGTTAAGTTTTCAAATTGGCATCTCAATGGGTTTCGAGTAGTGAGGGCCAAAACAAATCTATTCTTCATGGTGATATTTATTAGTGATCAGCACGTTTTTATAACTTTAAAATGTCACGTTGAAGTAATTCTACTTTATAGTGCAAATTAGATAGTGATGTCGTATACCTAAAATGGTTAACAATGATAATTATAAGTACCTAATAATTATCATTGGAAAAATCATTTAAAAAATATTTAATTTTCATAGGTAGAAATAAGCTAATCATGCTTAAAACATGGTTAGCTTATTTCCTAACAAGGCGAAGAAATTGCCATCAGCAATTTCTTCAAATTCCTTTGCAAACATCAACATATTTTTCCCACAAAACGACTTGGGAAAAATAAAAGTTTTAAATTTCAACCCAAGTCGTTTCGATAGAAAAAAGCCCCACGATAAATCTTACCTTCAGTAAGATTTGTCGTAAATCTTACTGAAGGTAAGATTTATCGTAAATACGATATGTATATACATATACATATACATACATATCGGGCGCATGAAAATTTTACGTCGGTGAAGACTGAAACGATCAAGTCTTCACCGAAAAAAGCTCTTATCAGCAAATTGTCACGAGCTGCATACATTGTGATCGCAACAATATATGCACGATGGCAAGACGATGGTTGGATATTTATGAAAATATCAAATTTCAATTTCAACTATCGTCCGTCGCGATAATTCTGGGCATGTTTAAACATGCCCAGCGTAAAATAATTTTCTCAGGATAGGAATGCTAATTAAGCATTTTCCTATCCTGAACGAAGAGACTTACGATTGAAAAATCTAAGTCTCGAGACAGTCGGTTTTTAAGATTGGAACAAAACACTTCGGCGCGAAAAAGTCGTTGGGATTGGCATTGGTCGAGAAAGTGAAAAACAAAGAAAAGTTAATAGAAGTTAACATGTATGTAATACTAGTTCAAGACAGTGAAAATAAAATTTACTTATGTTAGAGTTAACGTAAATGTAACGCTAGTTCAAGAAAGAGAAAATAAAAGTGCAATTTGAAACAAAATTAAGCTGTATTTAGTTCCCTCAGTGGATACCCAATCGGTGTCTTTTTAATCTGAGGAAAAACAAGTTGAGCACCCGAGTGAAAAAAGAGAATATTAAGGTACGTGACTATTAAAAAATACGTAACAAAAATTGGCGCAGCCGGTAGGATTGAGGAAGCTTGATCTAGTCAAAAGGATCGTAAAAGCTTGAAAAGCCTTAATCCTTCGAACCTAAGGGGTCCCATTGACTAACCCACTTAGGCCCAGTCACCCCCAACACTCGGGCAGATACCATCTCTAGGCGCCTCTGCTCCAGGCGGGCAAGCGTTCACCCCGATTAGTCCAAAAGCACCACCGGGGGATACAAGTGAACAGTCTGCTGAAGGAAGTGGAAAACCATCCAAAACCTCCCAGAAGGACGAGCATTAAGCCAGCTGGAGGTAGCCCAACAACCAGCTCGAAGTTCCCAGAAGCAAATCATCAGCCATTTGAAGTACAACGATCCTGAGTTGAAGAGGAAATCAAAGACGGCTCACAAGCCCCCTTTTCAACTAGATCCAGGGGAAGTTAAGACGGCCCAAAGGCCCCCCAGCTGCAAAAATAAGCCGAAAGCAACCGACCAAGGATTCAGAGGGAACTCGAAGGCGGTTAAAGAAACCCCCTTCTCAATCACAGCAAAGGGACTTAAGCAGGCAAGGAGCCCTCTTTCACAAAACAACGCATCATATGCCAGCCGAAAATCCTGCTCTACCTCAGCAGGAAACAGACGCAGCACCGAGGGAAAACTCTCCATCTCCCGACGCGGGATCAACCCCAGGTGCCAATACACAGCACCCCGGTGAAGGTACATCATCTGCTGCAGGAGATAAATCACCACAGTTATTGCCAACAGGACCTCGACTCAGAAGCGGTACCGTTCTGCCAGGTCCTAATAGACAAGTAAGTCTTGAAAATTTTTTAAATAAATTGTACGACAGAGCGCGAGATTCAGGTACGCTTGCCATTACTCAGTGTAATTCAATCAGCAAAAAACTGAGTCAAACCCGCGAAAATAGACTTGCACAAATACAGACACTGAAGGAAAACACAGTTCGGTTCCGAGAGGAACTAAGTAGGCTTGCTGAATCCACGCGCTCCCTCCCAGTAGATAAGGAGAGTACTGAAAATAAGAAGAATAAGAGTGTTCGGTTAAGTGAAAGTGCTAATAGTGATAGTGACAGTGACGGTGAAGTAGCTGAACCAGCTCCCGAAGACCTGCTGATCGACTGGCTCGAAGAATCCTTAACGGAAATCAGCCCAGAAACAAGCCCAACTAGTCCACCCAAATTTAAATTTCCAGTCAATAGACTATACACAATGGTGGACTATGCTAAAGTAGCGAAGCTAACAGCTTCGGGTGAAAGTACCCCACAATTGGGACGAGAGTTACAAACCTTCATTGGCTGCTGCAAACAAACTATGCAGTGCCTAAATAATGAAGAAAAAGTGGCTTTCATTCGGGTCCTTCCCGCAAGACTCAGAGGTGACGCATACCAATTATTCGCTTCAGACGTCGCTGCTTTATTTACTGAAGTAGAGGAACGTCTAAACAGAACATACCTTCCCCGTGAGACATATCAGAATCTCTCACTGTTTTCGTTACAAGATTGAAACAGTTGTTGACGATTTGCAACGAGGCAGCGAAAGTTCGGAGCTGAGGCAGTCCCTGCTGTGAAAACACAGCTGATGGATTTTGCCAAAAACGCTTTGAAAAGTGGAGTAACTAACCCACACCTGTGTCAATATTTGCTCACGCAGGGACAAGGTGATTTAGAAGCACTAATTCAAAAAGCCCTGGACATGGAGAAATTAAAACAAAGTGCTACATTCGTCGAGACTCCTCTGGTACAAGCTCCTCCAATGGCTCCAGTAGACCCAGATTTACGAGTGAGAGCTTACTATAGAGCTCCTTACTATCAAATGCCATCTACACCAATGTTCGCATCACCTCGATCTCCAAACCCAAATCAGTTTTCACGCAATGTAAATAATCTAGGTTCATCATAGTCACGACAAAGGCCATTTACAAACACTGATGTCAGAAAATCGGACACAGATGCACTGGTCCGTAACATCACGTGCAATTTCTGCCAGCGAAAGAGTAACACATACACAGATTGCCTTAAGCGCAAGAACACCCCTTTCTGCTCAAACTGCAAAATCATTGGACATGACATCCGTGATTGCAGAAAAACACAACAAACACAACAGATTGTTCCTCCACGCCTCTCCAATAGATCTAAACAGGATCAACACAACACAAAAAGTCCTCAAGTTTTCAACATAAGACTCAAATGCACCTTTTGTGGTCGCAGACGAAGATTGTCGCCAAAAGAAGAAATGGGAAGCCCGGAGTCAGGGAAACGACATGCAGTCGACCCAAAACTCCCAGGGTCGACTTTAAACCCACAACGCAAACCAAAAGGGTCACCTCAAGCGCCCGAACCCGGTGTCCCTACAGTGAAACTTTCACTGGACATAAGCCTTAACGGCCATACAAAACTAGTAGTGGACACTGGCGCTGAGGTTAGTATTATTAAGAAAAGAGCAATTAAAGACCTCAAAATAATTAATTCCACTGAGGCATGCACTCTACAGACCCCTTTTGGAACCGGAAAGACATTGGGAAATTGCAAGGGCAACTTCAATTTTAAAAATAAAATTCCCTGCAAGTTTCAGGTGGTATAAAACCTGCCAGGTCTTTCCGATGACGGCCTATTAGGAAACGATTTCCTATCAAACAATTTTAATGTTGAAGGCCCAAATAAAGTACTCAAGTTTCCTTGTACGGAAACAAATCCCGAAGAGTTTACTGTGCCCCTGTCAAGCAAAACGGACAAGCTGCATTCCAGAACAGCAGTCAAAGTGAGCTCACTTGCTGAAAAGATGGAACCTAAACAGGTTAAGCTATCTACATGTAGTGTCTCCAAAGCATCTCAAAAGAGTAATGCTGGCTGCCAGGTTCAAAAAGAACCACTGGAATGCGAAAAGAGCTGTCTGACTGATCAACAAACCAGCGAAATGAGGCAGCATCTAGTTACTTTAGAGGAACCAATATGCATACCTGCTAGGTAACAAATGATCACCACAGTCCCGTTGCGAGTGAAGGAAGAAATGCTCTGTCTATCAAAAGAGATAGGCGATGGAGTCTTCCTGGCCAACAGTTTGCTCCCTGCTGGGAAAGTAACAGTGCTAGTTCCCATACTCAACATTAACAATTTCCAAGTAGTCATCAACAGTTTATTATTACAACTGCTCCCTATACATGACTACGCCATCATCTCAATAGGAGAAGCCACTGATTCACAACATGTTCTCAAGCCGAATAAATCGCAAGCGAGTAGCACAAACACCAGTGAGCTTCCCAAGACTGAACAGAAGTCAAGCAAGACTTCTTTCTCCAGAATACCTAGATATAAGTTACCAGCAAGGCACAAGAGCCCTATACAAGACTCGTGCGAGCTCAGTAAGACCCGAGTAGAGGCAACAATGACTCCACCGTCCACGGAAATAAGTTATAAAAATTTTACTTGGCCCCATAGCCAAATTAAAGATGCGAGCGAGCTCCAGAAGCCGACAAGCAAAATGAAGCTGACTCCTCAATCCAATATACCTAGATGTAAGATAACCACAAGGATAAGGAGCGAAACAACAGGTGCGTGTGAGCTCAGTAAGACCTATTTTCAGGCAAAGACGACTCCATCACCCAGCAAAGTTAATGTTAAGGAACAACAGTGGCCCAAGAGCCCCATCAACAGTGCGTGCAAGCTCAGTAAGACCTATTTAAAGGCAAAGTCGACTCCACCACTCAATAAAATTAGTATTAAGAATAAAAAGTGGCCCATGAACCCTGTAAAAGATGCGTGCGAGATCCGTAAGACCTCATTGAAGGCAAAGTTGGCTCCACCGTCAAATAGTATTAAGAAAACCAATTTTTTAAGGCCCATAAGCCAAAATACGAATGCGTGCGAGTACCCGGACCAGTCAAGAGTACCCATAAAACATGGTACTCCACCAGAGCAGGAAGCACATACCCTGCCAATTAGCAAAGTAAGTAAAAATACGTACAAAAAGCTACAACAACCTGAAACAAACGCAAGCTTTTCGGAAAATACAGCTATCTTACAGCACGTAAGATACTTATTTCCGGATCATGAAGATCCCAAACACACTCCGCGAATCAACAGGCTAGACCAAGAGCTCAGCCTAGACCCAAATCTAAATGCGGAAGAAAAAGCTTCGATATCCGAACCCTGCTACGAGTACAATGATATCTTCTTTCTAAAAGGTGATAAGCTCACATATACAAATGCTATCATCCACAATATCCCCTTAATACAAGATCAAGCGCCCATAAACCAGAAGGCCTACAGATTACCAGAGACCCGGAGACAAGTAATCAACTAACAATTAAGAGAAATGCTAGACAACGGGATAGTTCAAACTAGCAAAACCGCTTGGAATTCACGCTTATTAGTAGTCCCCAAAAAGGCGGGACCCGATGGTGAAAAAAGGTGGCGCGTCGTTGTCGATTCTCGTAAATTAAACGAGAAGACAATTGGCGACGCATTTCCGCTACCCCAAGGAGAAGTGGAAAAAGACCAGCCTATCGCCTATGCAAGCCGAACGCTAAACAAAGCCGAGAAAAACTACTCCACTATTGAAAAGGAGTTATTGGCTATAGTCTGGGCCACTAGGAATTTCCGATGCTACCTTCAAGGCAGGAAATTCACGGTCTACACTGACCTCTGAAAGGAGTCTTTAATGTTAAAGACCCGATTTCCCGTTTGGTGAGATTCCACCATAAATTATCAGAATTCAATTACAGCATCGAATATAAACCAGGGAAGTATAATACCAATGCGGATGCATTAAGCCGTATTCCACAAGTATTAAATGAAGACTATACAGGCAACACTTTAACGGTACAAGCCCAAGCCCACCACACTATGGACTCTGATGTGGAGGAAAATAATTTCCCAAATAATAAGAAAACAAAGAACCCCGCTCATTGCTTCGCCGTGACCAGAGCTCCAAGACAGAGAGCCCAAGAGGCCAATACGAGCCCCAGCGCTGCAACACAGCCCACGGCAGCGGAACATAAAGAATATGAACCCCCAGAGGCGGAAATACAACCCCCTGCTACGCTTGAACATGAAATAAGTCCAGTCAAGGCATCTGAAATAATCACGAGCCCCAAGGAAGTTCAAACAATCCTAAAGGATTATCACGACTCTCTTTTCGGCGGCCATCAGGGTGTCATTAAGACTTATAAAAGAATTAGACGCAAGTATTGGTTGAGACACATGCTTAGCGATATAAAAAAGTACATAAAAAAATGCCCTAAGTGCCAAACAATGAAGGCATCTCCACAATTCAAGATGCCAATGGTAATAACGGACATCGCAGAACAACCTTTCGACAAGGTTTACCTCTATATAGTAGGTCCACTAGAAGAGACCATATCAGGTAATAAATATATCTTAACCTTTCAAGATAACCTTACCAAATTTGTCGATTGGTATGCCATACCTAGCGGAGAAGCAGTAACGGTGGGGCAAATCTTTTTCAACGAGATTGTCACGCGTTATCGCATTCCAAAGAGAATAGTCACCAATCAGGGAACTAATTTCCTGAGTGAGCTATTGAAGAAGGTCTGCAAACTGCTAAAGGTAAAGAAGTTACAGACTTCAGCATACCATCCACAGTCTAATGGAGCACTAGAGCGTGCCCATTGACCATTAATCGAATATCTGCGTACAATCGTAGACGAAAATCCCAAAACATGGGATCAATTCCTACGAACCATGTACAATAACAGTGTACACGAGGGTACTAAATTAACCCCAATGCATTGCCTTTACGGCTTCACAGCGGATGTCCCAACTAATTTAAAACGGGATCCTGAAACCGTTTATAACCACGAAAGTTATTACCATATGCTCAAATTCAGACTCCAAAAATCATATGCCACGGCTCGTAAGAATCTCTTAGCCAGCAAACAACGCTCAAAGGCACGACAAAACAGTCAGGCCTCTCACTTTCCACCTAGGAGACAAAGTCGTCCTCAAAAGTGAAAGCCGCAAACACAAACTGTCTCAAATCTGGGTTTGCGCATATCTGGTAATCAATGTACCCAGTCCAATAAACACTACCATAAAAATAGGCAAGCGGCAGGTTGTAGTACACACCAACCACTTAAAGCCCTATTACGAGTAGTATACTGGTACATACACCTTTAGAAAATAAGTTCCACTGAAACAAAATTTCGCCAATTAAACTAGCCACTACCTACTTAAAAGTTCCGCACTCGGAATTATTTACTATGACTCACGAAGTCAACCCTTACCTAAATTTTATTTAAATCAATAAAAGATACGCTAAATAAACGTGCCCATATATACATTCTTACTTCTTAGTAGCTATGAGTAAATTAAATATTCTACCAATAAAATTTTTCTTGCTTGTCTTGACTTGCATCCCTCATACCTTGCCTTGAGAGTTTTGTATTCCTCCTCATGATTTACTTTTTACTCATTGTAGTAAATTAAACAACGTCCCACTTCAATTTTTGAATGAGTACAATGCTCATACTTTGACGAGATTTAGCATGAACTGACTTACAGTCCTCCTACCCTGTTCTATCTCGTCTTCCTTTTAGCAACTAAGCCCACATTATACAAACTCTCAACAATTCAATTAAGCAATACTATATTTAAATATTATATGCTATGTAGTATGACCAATTGACTAATGAAGCCCATCCTTCATTTTCTACAGAACATGAAGCACATAAGTATTAGTGTTAATATGCTGTTTCCATCTGACAATGGGACAAATACAAACGCATTCCTACACAATAAGTCCCCTGAATAATACAGGAATACTGTATGAGGATTTAGCAAATTGCAAGTATACCACAGTACATGGAATATACTAACGGAGATCAATCTAATGGAACTGGACAACCAGACGCTTATGGCAGAACAGGCGGAACACCTAGTGTATAGATTATGTGCAAATCGCTCTCAAACGGATGAGCTATGCCTGGTTCAACAAACAAGTTCATTCTCTCTTGGAAAATATCAAGAGAAGAATAAGTGTCATTCGAGAAGTGGTCCCAAAATCAAGATCAACAAGATCTATCTTCGATGGAATAGGGAATGCAATGCACTACCTATTCGGGACCATGGACAGCACTAATGAACAGGAGGTATACAGTCGACTCGAGGAGCTCGAAACAAATACAAAAGCACCAGCCGACCTGGAAAGACAGCAGATCAGTGTAGTCAAAACTACACTACAGCAAATCCAAAAGCCATTGACATCTCTGCAGGAAAGACAACGTTAAATAAATCTCCAGGTAAATAGAATGCAAAACATCACTGATGATTTACTAATGAGACAACTAAGGCAGGAAATAATTTCAAGCCTGACCTTACAAATTGTCGAGATTGAGTACAGGCAGCAAGCCTTACTCGACATAATAATCTCCAGTAAAAATCACCAGTTGCATCCGCTAGTGGTGTCTCCCAAAAGTCTATTAGAGATATACCACAAGTCCCACGCTACTTGCCAAGATGCACAAAATTGTCTCTCCTTGCTATATCAGACAGCGGAAGCAAAGGCTCGTCTAGTCCAAGACAAATTAGTTATTAGAATACAACTTCCGATTTTCAATCGACCACAAATGAAGTTGTATAGAGTACATAGTTTTCCTATACACATTAATAAAAAACAATAATTGGTACCCGATATACAGTACTCGCACGTAGCGCACCAGGTACAGACACAGGACATATTATTATTAAAAACACAAGATGTTAAAACCTTCAAAAAGATCACTCAATATTCCAAAGAGGACACTTACATCGCTAAGCTAGGCATTTCCGTTACAAAGGCCACAATGTCCAAAGAATGCATAGTCAAGCTGCTCTTTAACCCATTAAAGGAAGAGCCACAGTGCCATTTCAGAGCACAAATACCTCCCAGAGACCTACTTATTAAACTAAGTAAACCAAATTCTTGGATATTCTCGTTGATAGAACAAACAATTGTACACCTTCAGTGTACCCAACAATTCCTAACTTCAAAAATAGAAGGCCAAGGAAAAATTACTATCAACCACCCCTGTCTATTAAAAGTAGGATCACAAATCCTACACTATGAAGCAGAGAATATCCAGCAATTGAGTCTCAAACAATCCACTTATTTCCCAAATATAACTCCATTAGAACAAATAGTGGATAAATATCTTAATGAAACCAAAAACAAAGTACAGTCTGAAAAACTACAGACAGAACTATATTCAGGAGATGACACTAATAGCATCATCCTAGAAGGTACCCAGTCATTAAAAGAACTGGACGAAAAATTAGAAAAAATAATTCCTCATATCAGTCACCACCCCACACATGTACTAGCTGCAACATCTGTATCCTTAACTGGTGTTGTCATCACATGTATGGTACTGTACCTGGTCGCCAAATGGCTAGTCCCATTCATTAAAAATTATCGTCCACACAAATCTGAGAATATCACAGAGGCGGAGGAGCAAATCGAACAAATCGAAATAATCGAACCTACCCCTCTTAAAAGGCACCCTGCCACCTACTAGGTCAGTGCAAGTGGTATAGTGTCACCACTTCAAACGGTCATAAGCACTATCACTAATAGTAGAGCACATAGAAAATAAATGTAAGTGGTTTCAACAAATTAAGAAATTAATAACAATAGATAATAAAAAAACAAAAGGGGAGAGAACATACATAAATAAGTATTAAAGCCTAGATTTAAGAGAAAATAGTGTACTAGAAACATATATACATATATATATTCAAACCAAAAAACAAAGTAAAAAGATATCCTCCCCCGCTGTATATAAATAATAATAATAAACACTACAAATAAGAATAAATAAGAACAAAACATAAAATTGCAAATAAGGGTAATAAATATTACGTATAACAAAACTAACCTAGCATAGAAATTAAATAACTACTAACTTTAACAAAAAATGTAAGAGATATACAAGTGTAAAAAAAAAAATATGTAACATACAAAAAAAAACAGTAGAAATTAATAAGGAATAAAGGAATAGAGATAAGAATAGGAATAGATAATTAGAAGCAATTCTAGGAAATAACAAAAGAAAATTTTAAATGGAAACTAAGACAATATGTAAACCCGAAAACCTATGCCAAACCAACCAATAGCCGAACCACCGATATAGCCCCAACAACAACTTCCCCTGAGAATTATTCCTCTTCAAAGAATAATCCTCTTTTTCGCAGGGGGAAGGATTGTTGTATACCTAAAAATGGTTAACAATGATAATTATAAGTAATAATTATCATTGGAAAAATCATTTAAAAAATATTTAATTTTCATAGGTAGAAATAAGCTAATCATGCTTAAAACATGGTATTGCCATCAGCAATTTCTTCAAATTCCTTCGCAAAAAATCAACATATTTTTCCCACAAAACGACTTGGGAAAAATAAAAGTTTTAAATTTCAACCCAAGTAGTTTCGATAGAAAAAGCCCCACGAGATAAATCTTACCTTCAGTAAGATTTATCGTAAATACGATATGTATGTACATATATACATGCATACATATCGGGCGCATGAAAATTTTACGTCGGTAAAGACTAAAACGATCAAGTCTTCACCGAAAAAAGCTCTTATCAGCAAATTGTCGCGAGCTGCATACATTGTGATCGCAACAAGACAAGACGATGGTTGGATATTTATGAAAATATCAAATTTCAATTTCATCTATCGTCCGTCGCGATAATTCTGGGCATGTTTAAACATGCCCAGCGTAAAATAATTTTCTCAGGATAGCAATGCTAATTAAGCATTTTCCTATCCTGAACGAAAAGACTTGAGATTGAAAAATCTAAGTCTCGGGACAGTCGAGTTGATTTTTGTACGCGATCAAGATCGTCACGCGTCTCCTTTTTTAAGTGGTGAGATCTGAATTCTCCTGATCAGGGCTGTCACATAGAAAAATTTGTAGTTTTGCAAAAGAAATAATCGTGGTCGTGAAAAACTTTCGTTGTCACAGGAAAAAAAGTGTGTTAGAATACAAAAAACAAGTGTTCTGTAATTTTAAGTTGGAAATAATAAAGTGAAAAAAAAATAAAGTTAAGTATCCTTAATTCAATTCCCTCGAATATATAACAACATAGGAGGTTAAAGTGTGGTAATTTAGACCCCGAATATACCACAGTGATAAACACTTAATTTTTACAATCAAAAATCCTTATTAAGTGAGAAAATTTTATAGTTATATATAGTGCTTTTATTAGTGACTAGGACGTTCTCGCCATAATCGTCGGCACTCTAAACCGACAATCTCTAAAGTTTTGTTAAGAACATCATAACGTTGTGCAGATTAGGGCTAAAAAGAAAACTATATGATGTCTGTAAGTATTTGTGTGCCAATAAGGAGTGTCTTTAACTACAGTTTTGAAACCAAGAAGTGAAAAAAAGATACTGCTGTAGACTATGTCATTTAAATTGAATAGTAACAGACTGGCGTGTGGAAAGCTTACTGTTGCTCTATTATTTATATTAAATGAAATGAGTTAAAATATATAAAAACAAACTTTTTCGTCATTTAACTAGGTACTTTATATTGAAAAGTCTAATTAGCTTTTGAAAATACAAAGGCCAATCGAAATATGCGTCAAACTCTCGACACCACACATTAATTCTTCTCTAGCGACAACTCTAAAAGGCATTTTATTATATATTTATAAGGATATAAAAATAATTTCACCGGTCGCATTCAACGCAATCTGTCGAATTAAATGTCACTTAATAGTTCCAATTTGACCATTTCAGAGCCACAGGGTGATAGTATAAGTTTATAGATATGCCACTATATTGTTGCCATATCCATCAATTTTCATGTCAGTCACTGTATGACGAAATTCGTAGTAAAAGTCACTATAGTCGGAAAATGATTTTTGATTAGGTGATTAGTCCGTTATTATCACTAAAATGATTTGTGGAGCACTGCATAGTGAAATTCATTCAAAATCGGCCATATTTTTCTTGCAATCATTGCCACCTGAGGCTGAGTGTTTGTCCAGTTTCTGGCAGGTCGCTGTAATTTGTTGGGCTATGAACTGGATGTTGTTGAATTCTGATTTAAAATTCGCCAGGTCGTAGAATGTCACTATTTTCCACTAGTTTGTGTAGAGATTGGCTCTGCCAATCTCTTCGAAGTAAATGCCTGCACTAGCGTTTAGCTGCTTTATTTCTACTCCTGAGCCATAGGCTAAAGTGTTGAAGGGTAAGAAGACTGCCATTTGTATCATTTTGAAAACCTGGAAGATGATATTGCGTTATTCACTTAGAATGAAATCTTTTTGAAGAGGATGAAGCTTTCTGTATTAGTCCAAAAAAAGTTTTAGGTCATTATTAGGGACTCTTTTGTTTTTATTATTGATTTTAATAGTGGAATTTTCGGGGGAATTAATTTCCATGATCTCATACGGACCTGACCATAGTGGTGAGAACTTGTTATCTCGTACTCTGCTTTTTAGTAAGACTTTGTCGCCAGTATTAAATGATTTTTGACCGAATTTTTGTCGTATTGAAGTTTGGAATTTTCTTTGTTTGCCATGGCTATGTCCTTAGCTATCTTGAAGCTATGTTGTAGACGCACTTTTAACTCGTTTGCATAATTGTCATAATTATAGCAAACGGCTGGAGATGATTTCAGATTGTTTGGAATTTCGGCTGGGAATCCATAAAGGAGTTCGCGTGGAGTATAATTAGTACTCGAATGAGGAGTGGTATTGTAGACAAACATGGCATAAGGAATCCATGTATCCCAGTCTTGTGGACTTTTATTACATAAGATCGGAGATATTTCGCTAAGGTTCTGTGGCTTCTCTCCAATGCACCATTCGTTTGAGGGTGATATGGAGTAGTTTTAAGTCGTTTTATTTTTAATAATTTAGAGACCTCGGCGAACATGCCACTTATGAGGTTAGAACCTTGATCTGTGAGGATACTTTCTGGAATACCATGTCGACAAACTATTGTTGTCGTGAAGGCTTCCGCTAATGTCTTAGACTCGGTGTCGACTATGGGAATAGCCTCAGAAAATTTTGAAAGGTCGTCTTGAAATGTGAGGAGATATTTATTTCCAGAATGTGATATTGGGAGAGGTCCTACAACATCTAGGTACACTCTTTCGAAAGGTTTGGAGCTAATGCTCGAGATTTTCATTGGAATTTTAGAGTTTCTGGATACTTTGTTCACCTGACAAAGTTTACATTTCCTTACATATTTGACCACGTCGTTTGACATGCCAGGCCAGTAGAATTGCTTTCTGATTCTTTTAATTCTACGGGAAACTCCTTGATGGCCTCCCGTCGGTAGTGAATGAAAATCTTTTAAAACTTGTTCGATGTCATTAATGTCGGATAAGTATTTAATCGAATCTTGATGGAGTTTGATGTTTATTTGTTTATTATCGAAGATTTTGATAAAAGCGGTTTTAATAATTATTAGATTCTGTGGATCTAATATAGGGAAGGAGATATTAATTTGTTTTAACTGATTTGCTTCTGTGTATGAGCAGATCTCAGTTAAAATCTTTTCGAGGTCTGATCTATCTCTTTGCGATCGACAAGGTAAATTTATTTTTGATATGATTATTTTGGAGTCCTTTTTTGTGAAGAAGTTCCGTTCATTTGCTAGAAGTGGAGATTTATCTGAAAGTTTTAGTTTCGAAGCCAACACTCTTTCAAGTTCTGTATCTTGCATTAGCAAGATGAAGAATTTAGGATTCGCATTTTTAGTCAGTAAAAGAGGAAAATTAGTCTCAGTTATTATGACTGAGTAATTGATCGCTTGTGATGGAGTTGAATTTTGATTAATGACACTCGTGTTGGGAGTATACAAATTGGCTTGAGCTCTGGCTTGATTCCTAGTTACAACATTCACGCAGGTTGAAGGTTCTGCAAAATGTTTGGAATATTCTGGGATAGCTCTACTGAGAGCGTCTGCATTTGTGTTGAGCTTACCTGATTTATGGACAATTTTGTAGTCATATTCCTCAAGACGTATTCTCCATCTCATCAGTCTTGAGGAGTGATCTTTCAGATTCATGAGCCATACTAATGGTTTATGGTCAGTTATAATTGTAAACTGTCTGCCATAAACGTATGGTCTGAATTGCTCAACTACGAAAACGATAGCTAAGAGCTCTTTCTCTATAGTTGAGTAACGAGTCTCTGCACCATTGAGAACTCGACTCACATAGGCGATTGGATGATCTCCTTGATCATCAACTTGTGAAAGAACTGCTCCGATGGCGTAGTCACTGGCATCGGAGGTGACAGAAATTCTTTGTCGAAATTGGGATATGATAAAATTTTATGCTGAAATAAGTTTATTGCGTAATTCGCAAAATGCTTCATTGCGTCGAACTTGAAAGGGATATCTTTCTTTAAAAGATTTGTAAGTGGTTTAGCTATTTTTGAAAAGTTTGGTATAAAGCGGCGATAGTAGCCGACGAAACCAAGGTAGGCTTTAATATCTTTCTCCTTCCTGGGTCTGGGATAGGACTGAACTGACTTGATTTTTGCTGGGTCTGGTTTGACTCCATTTTCTGTAATTATGTGCCCTAAATACATAATTTCTTTTCTTAGGAAATGGCACTTGACGGGTTGAAGTTTCAAATTAAAATTTCGGAGACGGCTGAATACTGCTGTGAGTCTGCAATTGTGGTCTTTGAGATTGTATCCATGGACTACAATATCATCCATGTATACGAAGCAATAGATGCCTTGAAGGCCAGATAAGACATTATTCATGGCTCGTTGAAAAGTAGCAGGGGTTCCTTTTAAACCAAATGGCATACGATTATATTCGTAGTGGCCATAGGGTGTGCTAAAGGCAGTTTTCTCCCTGTCCTTCGAGTCCATTTTTATTTGGTGGAATCCACTGGCTAAGTTGAGTGTGGTAAAATATTTCGACTTCCCCAACTGGTCTAATATATCAGTGATATTAGGCAGTGGGTACGCATCGCCAATAGTAATGTCGTTAATACGACGAAAGTCACGCCACTTTTTGTTTCCATTCTCATCTGGTTTTTTAGGAACTAGGAGAAGTGCAGAATTCCAGGGACTATGTGAAGGTCTGATGATTCTGACTCAAGCATTTCTTGTATTTGCCGAGTTATTTCCGTTCGGCTTGCCTCAGGAAGTCTATAAGGCTTGGTATAGATGGGTGGTTTGTCTTGGAGTGTCTCGATTTTGTTGGTAATCGCATCTGTATATGAAAGGAAATCCCCTTCATAAAGAAGAGATCGTTGAATTCCCTACAGATGTTTTGCAGTTTGTTTATTCTGCCCTTAATTGGATCTCCACATTGGATGACCACAAAGTCGTCCAAGTCTTGGTAAACTGGCTTCACCTCGTAAGGTGCCAGATCGGCGTCCTCCTCATTTGTGTTGAGGATTAGGACTTTTGCCATACCGTTGACTGGTTGGACTATCGAATTTCCAAGAAACAAACTTGGCCTTATTTCCTTCTTGAAACAGACCGATTGATTTTGAATAGAAGGAGTTGGAATTTCAATGATGAATTCTGATGGAGCCGGAATTTTAATTTTAATTTATCCGGTTCTTTCGGATTTTTAAAAGGAAGGAGATATGATTCCAACTTTTTGTGGAATTTGGAAGGAGTTATTCGATAATTCCGACTCGATAGAATTAGAAGGAGTTAAAACTTTATTGAAATTCTTTGACTTCTTTGATTTTATCTTGGAATTCACTTTTTGTGAATCTATTGATGAAGGAGATAGAATTTTACTAAATGCAGCCTTTTGTGCGGCTGTAGATGGAGATATACTTTTACGTTCTTGCTTCATATCTTGTGAAGCTTTGGATGGAGATAGAATTTTATTTAATTCATCCTCTTGTGTGGCTATAGATGGAGATAGATTTTTACCCTTATGCTTCATTTCTTGTGAAGCATGTGCTGACGATCGATTTGCATTGCTTTTCGAAGAAATTGATGGAGATAGATTTGTATTAATATCTTTATTGGAGACTGTTATCCCTGTATATAACAGGCTCTTTGTTTCAGACCTCTTTTCTGGGTCTTCGCTTTTCAAATAAACGTATAGGTAGTTAATTAGTGTAATATTCTTCATAATGATAAGATTCATTTGAATCGTTTATTTCTAAGGAAATAAATTTATTTTTGTAATTGATACTAGCATTGTATCGAGATAAAAAGTCATGACCAAGTAGGCCATCGTATGAGAGGATGGAGTTATTTCCCACAATTTGAAATGGCTGTTCTAGGATGGAGTTATTATTATTCGAAGATTCTAAATTCAACTTAGCAAAGATGAGCTCTTCCGTAGAAGTGAACTCTGTGAATAATGTGTTTATATTGCAGACAGCATCTCTGTAGCAAATGCTATCTGGCTTTAATGGGTGGAGTTTCATTAAGCTGATTAAGTATCAAAAAGGTAAGCTTTGGAGCAGAGCATATATCAACAGGCAAAGAAAGCGTTAATGAATTTTTATTAATTTGGACGGGGATACGAATTAATTTTTTGCTGTTTAGTTTTTCGTCGATATTGTCTCGGGATTGCGATGAACTTGCGCCGTTGTTTCTATCTGCGAGGGGTTGCCGAATGAGATCCCCCGCTGCATCCAGTTTCCCTACCTGGATGCCGATGGAGTTTTGTTATTCTTCCTGTTCGGAGATGGTGATCTAGCCGAGATATTCGCATTGTTATACTTCGGCGGTGAAGTTCGATTTTCTCGGAATACTGGCTGCTGCCAGTTCCTGTTTTGTGGCTGTCTATCAGCCGTGCTTGTTTGCGTAGCTGTGTTTACTTTTTGGAAATTATTCCGATTTCCTTGATTGTCGTTAAATCGGGAATTATTTGCAGCTCTTGTCCTGCATTCTTCAATAGAATGGCCCATCCGATGGCAATATCGACAAGATGGTACCTGTGACGGAGATGCGGCATTCTTAAAATCTGGAGGACGTTGTAATTGCGAGTTTAGCTTCGGAACTGCGTTGAAATTTTGCGTGGAGCGTTGTATGACTGGGCAGCTTGCCCCAGTCTAATACATTTGAAGCATTGTAAATTATGACTCATATTTTGTCTGAAAGGGACTGGATTTGTCTTGTAATTCGTTTGGAAGATAGCTTGCTTGACCTCCAAACGTGATGCATGATCTAAAATATGTGATTTTAATGCAGAAAAGGATTTGTCGGATTGCACTTTGGCTAAAGTTTGGAGTTGTTGATTGGATAATCCGTCCTCTATTGCTCTTACGGCCTGACTCTCATTATCTTTTAATAAAGATTTTAGGAGTACCTTATCTGTTGTGTAAGAGTGGGTTGCCTCATTTAATCTGGATAGACTTGTGTTAAGACTTTGGAGAAAATCCATTACGCTTTCCCCTATTTTCTGCTTGCAATTATTTAATTGCAATTGTAGGGCGGATCTGAAATTTTTTTCTTCGAATGTTTGTTTTAAAATCGATTTTAAAGTAGGCCAATCTTCAATTTGATTGTACCTGAAGATATCGTAGGCCTCTGCGGATAATTTACTCCTTATTAAACTAAGGAGGGAGTGCTTTTCGCTTGCCGTCGTTGCTGTTGCGTATGAATCATCATAGCTTGAAATGAATTTGTGGAGATCTTTCGGATTTCCATTGAAATTGGGAATTAATGTTCTCGCGTCAGATAGGAAAAAATTTGACTGGTCTCTGAAAGAGACATTGTGGTGATGCTCTGTGGAATTATTTGTAGTATTTGTTAAGTTTTGGAATCTCGAGTCCAACTGTTCTTGCAGCGCAATTACAGTGTCTGAGAATGATGTTTCCATATTTATGTAAACATCATTCACAAAGTATTCGCTATCTTTGTCGTTTGGGCCAACATTCAAGATTATTTCGTTATGTGTTTCTTCGAAATCGTCCCAATATTTGTGCAACGAGTTTAATTTTTGGTTAAGATATGCCTGGGTTGCAGTTACAAGTGAATTATTACCTATAGATTGAATAATATTGGATAACGTATTTCGTCTATCTTCTTGTAATCGAAGCCGTACTGTATTTGATTGATCTTTGTCTGTGCTGTCTTGGTTTTCAGCTGAAGTCGTTTTTTGCGAAGTTTTTGGAGGTGGGACGTAAAACGGGTTATTTTTGGCTCTGTGTGGACTGATATGGATTTCAACCTATCAGACAGAGTTGCCTTTGTAAGATTGTACCAGTCCTCCGTTTTGTCACAGCATGATCTTGAATTAGGGTTTCAATTTTTTCAAATGAAGCCCATAGTTCTTCCAACTGTTGGAGTTTTCCAGAAGTAAAATCTGAAGTCCTTTTAGGTTTATTCGCTCTATGATAGTCGGCCAGAATTTGTCTAATTTCTGTCATTTTTGGGACTTATGACAAGCAAAGCTCATCGAAAGATTTGGTTTCTTCAGTCATGCTTTTGAATCGTGTACAATATATAATTTTATAATATTTCGAATGTCCTTGTGTAGCTACGATTTGGTCGATTTGAGGGTGACTATAGAGGTTGTGACAAAGTTGTATTCAAGGGAGAGAAAAAAAAACAGCCGAATAGAAAACAGATTGTTAAATTTCGCGACAACAATAGGCAGAGAATTAGTTTGTCATTGCCACCAGATGTTATATGTACATATGGTTACGTGAAAGAAAAAATGTAGACAGTAATGTGTGAGAAATATAGAACAACAGTAGGAGGATAATTTGATAATTTAAATAAATTACTAGGAATCTCAATATATATATAAAAAAAAAAGATTATTATTTGTTTGTTATAAATATCTCTGTGAAAATTGAGAAGAGAAAAAAAAATTAAATTTTATTAAGAATAAGGAAAGTATAGTGATAGGTAGGGAAACTATTGTGGAATTTGTTAGTAGGGAGAGTTTTAATTAAAATTTTTCTATGTAATCATTTATATAAAAAAAAAAGGAAAAACAGGTAAGGACAACCCAACTTCCATAAGAATAACCAACTTCAGAAGGAGAAGAAGAAACAATTTTGATATAAATATTATTTATATGCATAAGATTGTTTTGTTTTCCGATGCCCTTTTCTGTATTGTGGATCAGAATGATTAAGTAATGAAATTGTTTAAAATTGGGAGCGTGTTGGTATATATATATATATATATATATATATGTATCACATAAGATAATAAATTTTTAAAAAAAAAAGGTTTATCTGTGTTAATTAATGTCCAACTTTCGATATATTGTCAATTGATCGTTCTTCCAATCTATATCTTTCTCCTGACCGATAGGCTCACGAAGTTCTACCGCAGGGGATCGAATATAGATTTTTGTCGAAGTCCTCTGACCAGCAAGCTCACGAAGTCTTGCCGCAGAGGTCGCTTCTAGGAAGAGCGTATCCTAATCGGGGATGTTGCTTTCAATGTAATAGACAAGATAATGCAAATTTATCCTACAAAGAGTTTTATGGAAAGCAGTTGTTTAAATAACTACAACTATTCCTTTCTGGAAGAAAGTTATTTCTTACTAAATTACGGTAAATTGAGGGAGATAAAAAAAAATGTTTAACTTTGTTTTATTTTTTGCCGGTTTCTTGCCATAGCCTGAATAGAAAAATGCATTATTTGTATTTGCTAAAAAAAAGTTTAAAGAAAGAATTTTTAATTTTATATTTGCCTTTGGAAATGTGCCCGTATGTTTATAGGTCTTAGTACCATATATTGCAACTTAATACTATTTCATTAATTCAATTCAACATTATCAGGCTCGTTATTATATTAATATTATATTATTAGAAAAATATGTATATCTTGGTTTTATGACTACCTTAATTCTTATCCGTTTTATAGTTGAAGCTTGTGTCTAATGTTGGTGATAAGTGTGTCTCACGAAGATGGAGGTGATCTTTTGATTGATTTTATTGGGTATGGTATGTCGGTTGTCCTGGCTGACGTGACCTTGTAGTCTTCCTTCCTTCTCCGTCGAGGATGAAGATGATGAAAATACGTCTCGCGTCCTTGGTGATGATTTCTATAAGTCTTCCTTTTTGGAATCGTTTCGCTGGGGCAGGGATGAAGCCTCGCTAAATTCCCTCGTTGGAACACTAAGGCACTCTAAACTTATATAATATTTCCTCTAAGTACCCTGTATAAAGGGTACCCGGGTCTCTTTTTTTTCAGGTATTATTTATTCTTTTTCTTTTATATAAAAAAGAATTATTTTTATTTATTTTAGTTTAAATTTCTTTTACTGCCATCGATTGTAATAGTTAGGGGAATATTCTATTAAAATTTTGTTTATTTGAATTAATTAATGTTATTTTTTTTTTTATCACTGATTTAATTTTTGAGGTAGGTACACAGCTGCCACCAGAAATGTTATATTGTTGCGGCCGATCTCTCGTGCTTCCTTGAAGAAGAGATCGGAGAGGGAGTTAGGATATTAATTATGGCGACTAATTATACTCCATACTGATTTTAGCGAGAAATAAAATTAACTTTATTGAAACTGTACTTGGTTCTAACACAATTTTTTTTGAAGTTTTACACAATTAGTTGATTTCAACGCAATTTTTTGGTTTTTGTTTTTTACACAATTTTAGAATTTTTACAATTTTTACACAATTTTTGTTTTTCACACAAGTTTTGAATATTTACACTATGTTTTGATTTCAACACAATAATAATTATTTTTTTTAATTTGAAGCAAACTTAGTTACCACAATTATTCGTAGACACAAAAATAATGGAAGAATTTCGCGTGTTATCTCGCCGGCGGGTTGAAAAAGCACTTCCCGAGGAAGCCCCAGGTACCCATCGCAAATTTTTCAAAAGCTTTTTTTTTCATTACTCTTATTTCTTTCTCACGACAGTGAAATCGTACGTGAGAAAGAAAATATTTGGTTTTACGTGCATTACGATTTGCACAACCAAAAAGAAATGTAATTAGATATTATCTATGGACTGCATGTAGGTAGGTGTTACATACATATGCTTAAAGCACATGCATATCCATATACCTACATCATGTAGAAAGTAGCACATGCATATACATACCTACATCATGTAGGAAGAAAGTATACGTAAAGCACGTGCATATATGTACATACCTACATCATGTAGGAAGAAAGCATACTTAATACACATGCGTATACATACCTACATCATGTAGGAAGAAAACATATTTATTGCAACGCATAACTAACAACATTGTGCCTACATACCTATCTACTACATCATTTTCCCTGCATGGAGAATTTCAATCACTGACCTACGTCAAATATTCTTCATGTAAAACAGCGAAGATGTCGCAATACCCCTGCGCGCAAGAAGTCTCAAGTTGCAATACGACGACCTTGCGCCGGTGGTCAAACATATGTATGTAGGTAGCAACTAGCAAGATGTTAATTCACGGTTAATACAGTAAGCCACAAATGCCTACTGTAACCCGAGAATTACATCATAAATTAACAACAAACAGCAAGTGATTCTGGTTCTTGCAAAATATTTGTATGTGTACAAACGCGACGAGTGCCGCGATTTAATTGAAGAATGTAATATGCGTGACTTAACACTTTGTACAAGGTGAACATTATGTACACAAAGTGTTAAGTCGGAAGTAAAATACAGTCGGAAGTAAATTGCACATCTTCCGTACTTGGAAGTAAGTATGTCATTTTCCATGTATATACAATTGATAGAATAAGAACAAATTTTCGTAAATTGAAACCAGCGGAATTCATCATTTGGATGAGCTGATGTTGTAGTTCCTTTGCGTCTTGTAAAGTATTAGCTCCAGACAACAGATCGTCCACATAAAAATTGTTAAACACTGCATCTGCAGCAAGCGGCCAATTATGCCTTTCGTCTTCAGCCAACTGTTGCAGCGTTCTTATGGCCAAATATGGAGCTGAGGTTGTACCAAATGTTACCGTTTTTAGTTGGTAATCTTGTAGTATATTCTTCTCTGGATGCCGCCACACTATTCTTTGAAAATTCCTATGATCTGGATGTATCTCAATCATACGGTATATCTTCTCGATGTCTGCATTCATGACAGTTCTATATTTCCTCCAATTCAACAACGTCGTGAATAAAGTCGGCTGAAGTGTTGGTCCCTTCAACAAATGTTGGTTGAGAGACTCTCCATTTGTCGTCTTTGCTGATGCGTCAAACACAACCCGTAGTTTTGTTGTTGAACTGTCCTTGATTACAGCATGATGAGGAATATAATAGTGAGTTTCGTTGTCTTGAGGCGGGCTTACTTCCTCCATGTGTCCTAAAGTGATGTACTCGTCTAAACATTTTTCATACTTCATTTTGTATTCCATATTTCTTGCAAATTGCCTTTGTAGGCTTTCTAAACGTCTAATCGCTTGTTGCCTAGAATTGCCCAACGCTGGTGTGATGTTACTTACAAATGGTAACTTTACTTGATATTTTCCTGATTCTTGTCGAACGCAGGAGTTTTGAAATATTCCTTCACATATTGTTTCATCTTGTGAGGGAACAGGTTTTGTAGACACTTCTTCGGTTTCCCAGAACTGTTTAAGTTGCTTATCTAAAGCATCTGTATGTGTCATGAACGCCTTTACTGTGCTCTCATTTGCTGCCTTTTCAGCTGGTCCTAATAGCATCCAACCGAAGATTGTCTTGATGGCTGTTGGTGTATTAGGTGGACCCTGTACAATTCCTTTGTGTACTATCTTAGCATAAACTTTGGCTCCTAAAAGTGCATCTATCTTGCCTGGTTTCCAAAATGTAAGATCTGCTAAGTTGAGTTGATCTAAGTGCTTGTAGTTGACTTTAGATATAAATTTTGTTGGTAACGCATCAGTGATTTTGTCAATTACCAAAAAATCCTCTGAGATTGCTGTCGTATCTTCTCCACAGGACGTCAGTGATAGCTTGGTTATCTTGCTCGAATTACCTGTTAAACTTTTGTTCAACCCTATTACAGTCACTAGTGTTGGACTGCAAATAGCCTGCAATTTGTGACATGCAGACTTTGTGATAAAAGAGCATTCTGACCCTGAGTCGATAAGACAGCGCAATATTTGTGGCCTTCCGTGCTCACCTTGGGCTTTTACTCGATTCATGTAAGTATGGGTTGTAGTTCGATCTTCTGTACTCTGATTGGTACCTAGTTTGACTTGGTCAAGATTGTTACTATCTCTGTGTTGTTGTTGAAGTTGCCTTGGGTTGACATTGACATCAACTTCAACAGATTTGGATTGTAGGTTAGTAGCTTCTACATTCCTAGGATGCAAATTCTTTGCTTTTACATCTTGATGTATCGATGTATGATGCATTTGTTTGCATTTTGCGCATCGATATCTACTAGAACAATTCCTAATTGAATGTTTCCTTAATAAGCAGTTGTAGCAAAGTCCATTTACCTTGATGAACCTTTTTCTGCCTTGAATATCCATCTTCTGGAATCTTGTGCAGTTCTGAAGAAGATGATCTTCATTACATGCTGAGCATTTCACTGACTTGATTGTGTGTAATGCTTTCATTGTAGTTGGTTTTGAGTGACATTTGGCTTGATTTGACTTGGGTGCCAGCGTGTCTGAAATTGCTTCTAAGATTTTCACTCGAGTGTCCAAAAATGTGAATAATTGTTCATAAGTTGGCAGCTCCTGTGACGCTCCTTGGTTTTCTTCCCACAATCTTAATGTTGCGAAAGGCAGTTTCTGTACTATTAAATACACAAGTAATACATCCCATGTCGCAGTATTAACTTGCAAACCCTTCAGTTGTTGTAGACACTCTTGTGTAGTGTCGACTAATGCCTTTAATTCTACAGCTGTTTCTGATGTTATTTTGGGTTGATTTGTCAAAATCTTAAGCTGATGATTTACGAGAATCTTCTTATTCTCGTACCTTGCTTTCAATGTGTTCCATGCGGGTAGATAATCCTCGTTTGTGATGGGAGTGTGACGTAGTAATTTCTCCGCATCACCTAGTAATGAGCCTTTCAAGTAGTACAATTTTTGAACATCCTTCAAGTTTGTGTTGTTGTGTAATACGGCCGTGAATAAATCTTGAAATGAGCGCCAGCCGTCATAGTTACCATTATACTTTGGCAACATGATTTTTGGTAAGATGTTTTGTTGTTGTTGTTGTTCCACGCGAGTTTGTTCCACATAGTGTGGAATCTGCCAACTCTGTTGTGGGATGAATCAAATCGTATAATTCTCCTATATATATGCAATATGTATTTTCCATATTACGGTATGTGTCATCAGTGATATACTTTGGTTCATTTTTGGGCGGTGTCTCAATGATCAGCTCATTGATCAGCTGATCAATCTGCTCATATTCAGCCCATGTTCGCCTGATTTCAGAGAGTTTGGCTTCGTACAAACCCTTTGAATGCTTTTCTGTTAATATCTTTTGTCCATTAACAATTGCTTTCTTCAGGCGAGTCCTTAAAGCTTGTTCCTTGTTTAACAAACTTTTGAGTTTTTTCATTTTAAATTAATTAAGAAACTTGAGCAGCGAATAGTACAAATTTAAATGTCAAAAAACTAACTAAATTTTAAATTAACAATTGTCTGAATTGAATGAATTGCAGTCTAATTTTACTTCCTACAACAATGAATATAGCCTACAATAAATGAATCAAACGAATCCTGGATGGAACCACCAAAATGTTTAATCGTAAAAAACCTTGTGCTACTGCCAACTTGATTGACAACTGAGTTAATCACAAACAAAATATCTGAACTGCCTAACTTCTTCGTTCCTCTTGTAGAACAGAAATTGTGCGCAATCATAAAGTAATTCCGTGCTGCAAAATCCTTATTTATCCCCTAAAAAAAAAATGAGTTGATTTTTTTTAGTTTGAGCACTAGTGCAGCTTCCTATAAGCTACTACGAGTGTAAACTTCTCTCTTGCGAATACTCCACTGAAAGAAACTGAAAACCTGCCACGTGTGGCACAAAAATGAATCTTGAAGATGTTCTCACGACACTGATGCTTGCTGCCCTCTGTCAATCAACGTAGAAACTAAAAATTCAAACAACGTTTAAGCACAATCACATGTAGGTGGCGGTAGTGTAGCGGCATTAAAAAGATATCGTTTGGTTGCTCATTTATCACTAACTTTTATTCTCTGAACGATTTTTTGCTCTATAAAAATTAATTACTAAATAACTTATTTTAAGCTAATCTAACAACAAAACTGCAATTCTTTAATTCGTTTAAATCTATATCTAAATTAATGATTATGACTTCTGCTCAAATTTCTTACTACTAATAAATAATTCAACTTATGCTTTAATTCTTTATCTTCCTTATTATTTAATCCTACAAACTATTGCTGAAAAAGAACGTATTAATTAAGAATTAAACTAACACATAGTGTGAAGCTGACCCTAGAAAGGGCAGATTTTGACACTGTGTATAGATTAATTACATTGACTATTTCTAGATAAACAAATGTCTTATTCTTAGATAAATCCAAATTGTTTTGTGACTCCTATTTAGTGTAATCAACATTCAAAATAGCATGCGTTCACACCTTACGGACAATCACCTTTTCTAATGATTTATCTAGTTGAGACTAATTACCTTGGAATTTGTTGTAATAAATGTGAAATACGAGTGTTGAAAAATTTATCAAAAAAACAAAAAAAACCTAATTTGTAGAATGCGTTAAGAAAAATTAAACCCACTGAAGTAAAGAAAAAAAAAATTAAAGCGAATTGAAAGGAAGAATTAAAACAGAAAAATTATTATGCACAAAAAAAAATGAAAATTAATTATTAATGTTGAAAAAATGAACTTTATTTTGAAACGAAAATGAACTATTTTTTAATCACTGAGAACTTGAAACCTTTTGCAAATCTGAAATACTGTGACCTTTCGGCAGCTGTATCTCTTTTGACAATTCGATGAAAAAGAAGGACGATTGACGAAATGACCCCCTTTTTATAGAGAAATTTGTTCCATTTTCGACATTTATAAAGTGAAATATTCAAAACTTTCACTGAAAATGACAAAAGACTGAACTTTTCTCACTGTCAAAAATTAGCAAATTAAATACTCTACATTTTGATAATTTTCTCTTGAAAATTGGTAGTAAATTCGCTGTTTTTAATCAATTTTTGTAAATTTTGGAACATTTGCTATAAAAATCTCGATTCGCTACGTTTCATTTCAATGTAATAGAATTTTATGTCATTTCGTAACATTTGCTGTCTTCTTCCCACTGTGAGTCTCTTTCGCACTCATTGTGGGAAATGTATTATAAAAAATCGCGAATATCACGTTTCTCGCGTAAAATATCGCCAAACGAACGCGGCCATCAAAATCACGATTCAATTCTACGTGATTTTGATATGTCAAACATCGCGAAATTGTGAAGTTTAAGTTGTTTTGACACTGTCGCGCGCGAGTGTCAAGCTATTTTTATTTGTGATTTTTAGCGTTTTTAGTGGGTTTTTCATGTGTTTTCTTTCACCAGGGATACTGTTGATAACCAGGTAAGCAATTTTCTTCTTTATTTTATTAATTTTGCTTGTAAGTTGCTAATTTTACAAATTTGTGGCAAATGTCAGGTAAGTGCCTTTGTGGCATTTTTTACTTGTTTTTGTCCACAAATATTTAACATAATTATATTAATGACGTAGTTTGTGATTTATATTAATGTTTTATGTGGTGATCTTCATGGGAAACATGAATTTATCCGTGTTTTCCATGTCTCCAAATCTTCATGGCATTGTTGTTGTACATATGTACCCAGCAATGTTCTTAGTTCAGATCAATGACCTTTAGTTATTATTAAATAAAATTCTTGTTTTATTTTGTTTGTAATTCATTTCTTTTATTTTATTTCAGATATTCGTGGGAACCTTTTTCTACCTGTGAACACTCCAGGTAGAGGTAATTCTTTATGTATATTTATTTTAAATCTGTCCTGCGCTTGTTTTTCTTTTTCAGGTTCGCTGAACAACCACATTGTGTAAATTACCTTGATGATATAGTAATAGCTGGGCCAACCTTTAAAGTACATATAGAGGCACTAACAGAAGTCTTCAACTCTTACAATCTAATGGCTTGACATGTAATCGAGATAAATGCTATTTTTAAAGCCGCAAGTTGACTATTTAGGACACACAATCAGATTTTCTGGCCCTCCAATCTAAAGGAGCTCCAGGCATTCCTAGGGAAAATAAATTACTATATTAAATTCATTACAAATTTTTCACAGACTGCTGCTCCATTAAGTAGATTAAGCGAAAAGAACGTTCCTTTTGTGTGGAAATGCGAACAAGAGCCCGCTTTCCAAAGTTTAAAGCATCAATTAGTAGAACGCAACGATGTTATCACATTTCAGGGACGATTTGCCCATCATACTAGCCACCGACGCTTCCTCGCACGGCATTGGACCGTTATTTCTCATGTGCTTCCTGACGGCTCTGAGAGTCCAATTTCGCATGCTTCCAAAACACTGAATTCACACCAGGAACGATATAGTCAAATAGAGAAGGAAGCGCTCTCTATTGTCTATGGGATACAAAACTTTCACAAGTACCTATATGGTCGTGTGTTTACTCTGTACACTGACCACAAGCCTTTGGTGTCCATATTTAGCCCGGACAAGAGCTTGCCAGTATACACCTCACAGCGCCTGCAACGGTGGGCTTTATTACTCATGGGTTATCGCCTTAACATTCGTTATAAGTCAACTGCACAACATACAAATGCGGACGCATTGTCGCGCCTTCCAAACGGCTCTGATGAATAATTTGATTTAAGTAAACACTCATGCTTGCAAGTAAACTTTGTTCAGGAACTAGAAGATTTCGCAATTGATGCTAAAAAAATTGTACAAAGCACTCGCAGAGACCCACTTCTGAAAAGAGTTTATAATTTTATTCTTAATGGATGGCCTGAGAAGCTATGCGAGCAGGATAAAGATCTGAAGCGATATTTTGAGCGCAGATTTTCTTTAAGTATTGAATTGGAGGTTATTCTTCTCCACACCGAATACGCAAGGGTTGTCGTACCACAAGACTTACAGTCAAAGGTCTTAGGCATGCTTCATAGCGGTTACTGGGGCATCACACGTATGAAGCAGCTATCCCGTAGATATTGCTGGTGGCCTGCAATTGATAAAGGCATTACTGAACGAGCAGCAAAATGTTTAACATGTCAGCAATTAAGCAGTAGTCCTCGCCAAGAGTTTTCAACATGGCCTGTACCAAATAATCCGTGGAAGCCAATCCATTTGGATTTTGCAGGACCATTCCTAAATAATATGTGGTTAATATGCATCGATGCATTTTCAAAGTATCCATTCGTTGTGAAGATGACCTCCATACATCCAATGCTATAATACAAGCCTTGCAAGGTATCTTTGCTCTAGAAGGCTTGCTGGACACTATTGTCACCGACAATGGTAGACAATTTATTTCCGCCGAATTCCAGGGGTTCTGTAAATTAAACGGCATCACACACTTAACTACTGCGCCCTTCCATCCAGCTTCCAATGGTGAAGCAGAGAGATTTGTCCGGACATTTAAGAAAGCTATCAGCGGAGGAGAATATAAAGCCAACGCGCTTCTAAAGCACCTAAGCACAATCCGAGCTACGCCAAACCCGATTACTGGGAAATCACCTGCGGAACTATTACATGGTCGACAGCCGAGAGTGCCGCTTTCACTATTGCGTCCACAACCCCCGGAGGAGTGTAATCAAGCATCAGTACGCTTCAATAAAAAGCAGTTTATTTTTGCCAAAAACTTTTCGCCTGGACCACCTTGGGTTCGGGGCATAGTGCTGAAGCGATTCGGATGGATGATGTATGGAGACGCCATCAGAATCAACTGAAACCTCGCAAACCCATTAATGCAGATAATGATGATTTTTTGACAGCAGATGAACTAGCCCGAGCAACACTGGAGCAGGCAAGTAGTAGATCTAATGGAACTAATCATCTTTCTTCTATTCCCAGTAGCGTGATTCCAGCCCAAGAAAATATAGCTGCCAACCTAGGAGCGGAATCAGAGGCACCTCCAATGTCACCGACTCTAAGGCGTTCAACGAGACTCAGGAAGCCCGTAGTCTGATTCCAGACGCCGCCCTAAGTTCGATTTCGCTGCGAGGAAATTGTAGAAACTCTGGCAACACTTATAGAGCACACTCACTGAATTGAATGACGTTTGAGATCGCAGTCTGGTGATATAGCCGTCGCCGTGCACACGCATTGATTTAATAGATATTTAGTTAGGTTAAGAGAAGTTGGAATATAGTCTATTTAGTTCGTTCAATGGTGCATTTTAATTTTCCGCCTTTTGTTGTGAAGAATATTCCGGCCCTTTTTCTAACAATGATAATTCTTCTGATGACATTAGGCAGTCGGATCTATTGACCACTCTTTGACAGAATTCAGCTGTTCTTGAGTTAACTGGTGGCGTTTGGAGTGCGATGTTATTGCGAGGACAAAGTTTTTTTGCGTCATTTCTTGATTGTAGTTCTTTCTTTTCAGATTCCAAAAACCGCAGTCTCCGTAATTTTTTGAACTTTTTATCACGTAGTTTTTTCTCTTCATCTAAACACAATGTCCTTATATTTTTGTCAATTTGGTCAAATTCCAGAAGACTCAGCCGGCTGCTCAATTCCATATGAATAACTTTTGTGTGTATTGTTTTCTGTTTTGTGTGAAGAGTTTTCTTGTTTTAGCTACCTACTGCAGGCGATTCGTGAAAGGTTTTGCTGATATAGCAAGAAGCCTGCATCAACTTACAGAAGAGGGAAAGCCGTTCATATGGTCGGATAAATGCAACGAAAGTTTTGAAAATTTGAAGCAACAGCTCTGTGAAGCCCCAGTACTACACTATCCAAAGCTGGGAAAAACATTTGTATTGGACACGGATGCCAGCAATGAAGGTATGGTGCAGTGCTTTCGCAGGAGGAGAATGGTCAAGAAGTTCCAGTAGCTTACTATAGCAAAGCACTTTCAAAGTCAGAGAAAAATTATTGTGCTACAAGAAAGGAGCTACTTGCCATTGTAAGTTCAACAAAGCATTTGCTATGGGCAGAAATTCATCCTTCGCACCGACCATGCAGCGCTTAAATGGCTTCTGCAGTTTAAAAATCCTGAGGGACAAGTGGCGAGATGGATAGAGCGACCACGCTTATGATTTTGAAATCCAACACCGAAGAGGTCGTATCCATGGAAATGCAGACGCCCTTTCACGAACAACACAACGAGAAGATGCGGACATTTCACCTATTCTCGCTTGGAAAAAGACATGAAAAGACCAGACTGGAAGAATATTTCGGAACGGAGTGAGAAGCTGAAAAGTTACTGGGCTCAATGGAACTCTTTTCATGTTGTATGTAGTATATTAAAACGCAAATGGGAAGCACCTAACGGCGAATCATTCCGAATGCAGATAGTCCTGCCAGCATCAAACGTCAAAGATGTTCTAGAAGAAATGCACGGTGGAACCTCTGGAGGACATTTGGGAGTGAACAAAACAATTTCTAAAATACGGGAAAGGTTTTATTGGCTACATATCCGAGAAGATGTCGAGGAGTGGTGCCGCAGATGCACTGTCTGTGCTGCTTGCAAAGGGCCGCAACACAGGAGCAGAGGAGAAATGCATAAGTATAATGTCGGAGCCCCTTTTGAAAGGATAGCTGTAGACATCGGTGGACCTTTTCCAGAAACGGATGGCGGTAACCGTTATATATTAGTTGCCATTGACTATTTCAGTAAATGGCCTGAAGCTAGTAGCTGAGTAGTTGACTATCATCAACGCGATTGGGATCGACATATTCCTATATTCCTAATGGCTTATAGATCAACCATTCATAACACTACCGGACAAACCCCAGCTAAGGTCATATTCGAAAGGGAGATGCGTTTACCTAGCGATCTCAAATTTGGTACCCCCAGAGGTGAACAAAAGTTACCATAAGACTACGAATCGGAGCTCAAACAACAATTGGTTGATGTGCACGAGGCCACGAGAACGAAATTAGCAGTAACTACTGATCGGATGAAGACTAGCTATGATTTACGTGCTAGTTCCGCAAGATTTAACGAAGGTGATCTTGTTTGGCTGTACAACACGAAACGACATAAGGGACGATCTCCAGAACTACAACAACAGTGGGAGGGACCGTATTCAGTAGTAACTAGAATTAATGACGTGGTATACAGGATTCAGCGTGGCACAAGAGGCAAGCGTAAAATTGTTCATTTGGACCGCTTGTGTCAATACTACGAGCATCAAGACCATGGAACACCTGTTGTTCGGGACGAACAAATTTAAAAAGGGGGCAGTGTTACGTGCAACAGATGACGCGCTGAACGAGAAGGCACACGTACCACGAACCACGACATGATTAATTAGTAGAATAGCTGAAGCAACTTAAAATATATAGTTGAAGTAGTTAAAATTAGTTGTAAAGATAGTAGAAAGGAACTTGTGAAATAAAGTAGTAATTTTTAATAGTAAAAACAAAAAGGCTTGTTTTTTCTCAAGCATTTAATGGTCCTTCGAGCCAGATGCTTAGTATCGTATGCCAAAGTTGAATTCTCTAATTTTCTACCTACCCTTATAAGACCATCTTCATCGAGAAATGGAGTTAAATTTCTTAACCGACTGTTGCCTTCAATTCGTGATTATTTTGTTTGGGAATTATATTCCTCGGCATATGAGAATCTCTGCACAATTTGGATTATTCTTTTTAAGGCTGCATCTCTTTCGTCTGGTCCAAATACACCAAATTTTCGGAGTGATGCTAGAAGTTTTGAGTTTTTTTATGAAACGCACCATGTAGCTAAAAACGTTTTGAAATTTTGTAAAGGAATTTAGGTATTTTGACGACTTAACGATATCTTCTTGTAATTCTTTAGATATAATAAATGCCAATCTAGCCTTACGTCTTTCGGGTAAAAAAAAAAAAAAGTCCCACAACTTATTTCCTTGTAATCATCCTTCCATGATTCCTTCTGCTCATGAAGGAAACTGGGACCATTTAACCAAATACTTGAATTTAAAAAATCTTCTGGTAGAGCACCACGAAATACTAGGTCCGCTGGATTATTGCTACCGTAAACGTGCCGCCATAGATAATTGTTTGATAATTCCTGTATGCTGGATACCCTGTTCGCTACAAATGTGCACCAGTTTGTTGATGATTCCGCTATCCAAGCTAGGACAATTATTGAATCGGTCCAGTAAAAGATATCTGCGACGATGTTCAGAGCGCTTTTAACTCTAGCTACTAGATGCACCATAAGTATTGCAGCACATAGCTCTAGGCGGGGAATTGATGTTTGTCGTATAGGAGCAACTCTGAATTTAGCGCAAATCAGACTAACATTGATTGTTCCGAAGTTGTCAGTACATCTCAAGTATAAGCAGGCGTCGTAAGCTCTCTCGCTGGCATCAGAAAATGCGTGTAACTGAACATTTGTTAATTGATTGAACGGATGTAATCGCCTTGGAACTTGAAATGACTGTAGTAGCCAGAGTTGATCCTTATACTTCGACCAGCTTGTCTAAAATTCTAATGGGAGCGACTCATCCCAATTTAAATTTAATTTCCATAACTGTTGCATGAATATTTTGCCTAGCACAACTACACGATTAATAAGGCCCATAGGGTCGAATAATCTTGCAATATCTGCTAAGATTGTTCTTTTTGTTAATTTCTGCGACTTGTCACAAAGGTTAATTTTAAATTTGAAGCTCTCTTGTTGTAGCTGCCAAATTAAACCTAAAATCTTGAGTGCATCCGTTTCATGAAATTGGATAGATTTTTCCCTATGTTCAGCTGGTATTTCTTTAAGCAGCCCGTTATTATTTGTGCACAACTTTCGTAATTGAAAACCGCCAGTTTGAAGGACCTTTTCAACTTGTTGCTTTATTTCCTGGGTTTCCTCGAGCGTATTAGCTCCTGTGATTAAATCATCAACATAGAAATCCGATTTTATTATATCTGAACCCAGTGGATGATTCCCTTGCTCATCGATCGATAGTTGCAGGAGAGATCTCGTTGAAAGAAACGGTGCTGCCGCTGTTCCGTAGGTGACAGTTCGCAGTTGGTAGAATTGAATTTTTTGGCTTGGATGGTATCGCCACATTATATTTTGGAAAATGCAGTCTTCGGGATTAACAAGGATCTACCGGTACATCTTGCAGATGTCAGCTGTTACAACTATGGAGTGCTTCCTGAATGTTAGAATTATAGTAAACAAATCCTGTTGTATTACTGGACCAGTCATCATGATCTCATTTAAGGAGTAATCTGTTGTTGTCTTAGCTGAGGCATCGAACTCGACTCTTAACCTAGTGCTGGAGCTGGCCGGCTTAATGACGCAGTGATGTGGCAAGACATATTTCATATTAGAAATTTCTATGTCTTGAAGTGGATGCATGTGGTCTGAGATAACAAATTCTTTATACTGGTTAAATAGCAAGCTGTCCTTGTGTAGCCGACGCTCTAGGTGTAAAAATTTTCTTGTTGCCATTTGTAGTGAATCTCCCAAACAACTTGTCACTTGACGAAATGGTAGCCTTACTATAAAGCGACTCGAAGCGATCATTTTCCTTGAAGTGAGTTTCGCAAATGTTATCTTCCATGGATTTACTAGGCATACGCATCATGTGATCTTCAAGCTCCCAAAATCTTTGAAGAATTGTCGAAAGAGAATCGTCTTCCTGATTTATAGCGGATACTAAATTGCAGCTATATGGAAGACTGTGATCGATTGAGGTTTTGCCCGCTACTACCCATCCTAGAATCGTCTTTTGCAAGATGGGTAAGTTTTCTCCCAAGGAAATTTGGCCAATTATTATTTCATTTTTGGCGAGGTTTTGCCAAACGTAAGGAATGAGCAATAGTTGTGACACAGTGACAGAATTATGGCAATAAAGTGTGTATATGATTCCCTCTCTTTCAACTATTGCCTATTTCTCGCCTTTAGCAAGCCTCGTGGAAATTCAAGAAATGGAAAGAACGTAGAAAACATAAGCTTTGTGCAAGTTTTTTTTCTGTTTGTTTATTTTACACCTATGAAAGTGCAGTCCAAAAACGCAATCGTAATTAAAAGAAGAAAAATAATAATAAGATATTGTGGAAATATTTAAAAAAGATTGCCCTTACTTTTATAAATTACAAAATGTCAATCCAGACATATTAAAAATAAGTTGAAATTGGTAAATTAAAAGTAATTTACTCAAACCTCACAATTGGCAAGTATATAAAATATATATACTTGCCTTTGGTAAGGAATAGGCGAATTATTAATAAATTATCTTTTTTAGCTTGCTTTCTTATGTCCGTTTAGTCCGCCGCCTAAATTACAAAAGAGCATTTGGCAATATCGTTTTCGAGGACTATGGTTGCCCATGGCAAGTTACCTTCGAGTTATTTGCGATTCAATTTGTTCGCTGGGTATAGACAACATTAAAAATTAATACTTCTTATAGGATAAGTTTCAATTAGAGTTTTTTAGTAATAGAAATAAGTTCAATTTAAATACTTCAAATATACTACAAGCTATTATTATCGCCCGCCGCCAAACTACTGTCATCGCCAACTGCTTTGTAGGTAATGGGCATGTTCGGACTGCTGTTCTTGTAAAAATTCCTGGCGTGCGTCGTCTAACACAAACGACAAGGACTATTCCATCGAAGCCTGGATGGAGCTGAAATACTCTATAAAGGGGTCATTTTAAGCAGCAGGAATTTATTGAAATGTTTGGATTCGATTGGGACCATTTGGAGCGCTGCTGTAACTGCTGAAAATAATCTCGACCCCATCGCAGCCAAAAGTCTTGATTCATCTTAGTCACTCGTTCCCAACGAGAAAGACGAGTGATATTCATATCTAGAATGTTGGGTTCGGGATAAGCTGGGAGTGGCGCTCCTATGAGGAAGTGACCGGTAATGAACGCCGGAATCATTTGGATCACTGGATATCGGCGTAAAGGGTCGAGAGTTAATTGTAGCTTCAATTTGGCTGAGTGAAATATTAAGTTTTTCTTGCATTAATACCGACATATGTACCTACTACTCGTCGAATATGTACCTTTGCCGACTTCACTGAGGCCTTCCATAGTCTGCTGAAGTGGGGGGAGCGGAGAGGAATAAATTTCCACTTGATATTTTCTTCTGCGCACGTATTTTGTAATACTTCATTGTGGTGGTCGGAATATAATAGTTTTTGAAGATTCTTGAGTTCTTTACTAGCTTCAGCAAAGTTTGTGGCATTGTCGGAAAATATTGTTGATGATCGACCTCGACGAGCTATGAATCTCTTGAGAGCACACATGAAAGCTTCGGTTGTAAGGCTTGTTACCAATTCAATATGAACTGCCTTTTTTGAAAAACAAATAAAAATGTAGACGTATGCCTTTGTTGGTGTACGTCCTCAAATAAGACTTATAATGCAAACAGGACGAAGAAGTCAGTGCCAGTGTATGTAAATGGTCGACTTGGATTAACTCTTTCTGCTGGCAATATTTGTTCAATATTCTTTGTACGGCTTCTGAACCATCTAACACAACGATGCTGGACGTCCCTTGTAATCATCTTTCCACTTATTTGCCAGAACTTAGTCCTGTGTTTGATTGCCGCAATGCAAATGTTTTTGGAGATAATAAGTCATTAGGGCTTTAGTAAAGGGGTGTGACTTTGGTAAGAGTATCGGATGCTGTTTGTCGATGCTAGGAGAAGAGTTTTGAATCCGAACTCCGACTCGCTTATACCTTTTTGTCTATGAATCTTTTAAGAGAATTACTAGGAGCTGGATGTCCGTCTATTCTTAATGAGGATAGCTCAGTTGCAAGTTCAAGTTTGTGTACAATCTTAACTAGCCAGATAAATGCTTCGACAACGACAACGCGAAAGGGCGTTTTTATAGAAACGGCGAATAAACCAAAACAACCGTTGCAATACGTGCAAAATTTAGAAGATGTTATTAAATCTTCACATTTCGACGTGATCAATGAAAAGACTGTTCGCCGTTTTTCAGGTATCTCTTCTTCATTGGGGTGGCATAGCAGCGTTGGCCACAAGGATTGTTCTTCCAATAAAATCGTTGGTCCATTGAACCACAGCTTGGAAGTTGACAATTAATTTGGAAACGTGCCTATGCTAATTGTGTCTGCTGTATTATGAGGTGTTGGCACATACTTCCAAGTGATGATTTAAGACAGGGTATACAAATAGTTCTTAGTGGTGCTACACATTACTTCGAACACAGCAGTTTGACTAATGCTTCCCCATTATAATCAATTGATTTTAAATAAATACAGGTACCGTACGAAACTGAACTCACGTCTGCAAGTCCATGAAATTCGTAGAGACATGTCTGAGATGCAGTCTTGCGATCACATATGAAGTGTTTCATCACAGTGCAGATTTAGCGGGGGAAAAGCTATAATTGGACTATGACTAATCCTTTGATGCCATATGTGAATGCCCGTAAATACAGTCTCAGCCTATACGCATCTATTTCTAGAACGGTTTGTCGGAGAGTAAAAATCGTTATAACAAATTTCATAGAGTTTTACATTCTGAAAACTTTTCCAGTACATCATTTTTGATGGCTGGCTGCTTTCTCAATGTTGCAAAATGATGTAATTTGAAACAAACCATGAATGTGTTCTCAAGTTATTGTGGTGACAGATGGACGACGGACGGACATGCAAAAATATAAATAATTTATAATACATATGCGTGGGTGTTCAATCCATTTGGCTATACCAGCATTATTTCTATGCGATACAAACTTACGCATATGAGACTTTATCTAAGGTATACAAATCATGACTTTGTAAAATTAAAACATTTGTTAAAATATTTTTGGAACGTAAAAATGTATAATAAATTGATTTCTAGGTCGCTCTCACTCCGCTCATAATATAGACAATTTTAATATCACACGATCACAATATGAAGTCCATCGACGTATGGGAAAAAACAACTAATGAATTTGTAAAAATGTTGTTTATATTTGCGAAAATGTTCCCATTTCGAGCTGTTGGAATTATTCATCAACTATTTCATTATATTGTTGCGAGCGTGGCCTTTGGTTCGTTATTTAAAACACAATATTAAATAATTAATATATAAGTTCTTCATTTCACTCTTTTTTTATATAAAATTCACAATTCCTCAATTAATCAACTCAACTCTAATTATCGCTAACACTGTACTTTCAATTATCGCAATCCAATTACACACTTTCGCTTCTTTATTACTTTCACTTGTTAACACTGCAACGTCTAAGACAAGACTCTTTTTCTGGCGGTGACAACTGTTATATTTATACCCTAGAAACTCTCCGGAGTATTCCATAAGCTTCTTGACTGTTCTATTCATTCTTATTCGTGAACCTTATAATCGATTCTCCGAACCTGAAGTCATTTACTCTCCATTGTCAGTAGATGTCACACGTAACACTGCCCCCTTCTTAAATTTGTTCGTCCCAAACAACAGGTGGTCCACCGTCTTCATGCTTGTAGTATTGACACAAGCGATTCGTTTGCCTCCTGTACCACGTTGAATCCTGTATACTACGTCATTTATTCTAGTTACTACTGAATACGGTCCCTCCCACTGTTGTTGTGATTTCGGAGAGCATCCCTTACGTCGGTTTGGGTTGTATAGCCAAACAAGATCACCTTCATTGAATCCTGCTGAATTCGCACGTAAGTCATAGCTGGTCCTCATCCGATGGGTACTTACTGCTAATTTCGCCCCCTGGGCCCCTTGTACATCAGCTCTCCGTTTAAATGTGGCTCTGACATTACACTTATACATTTCCTTTCTGCAGCTACGTGGTGGCCCTTTGTAAGAAGCACACACAGTGCATCTACTGCGACACCACTTCTCTACATCCTCCCGGATATGTAGCCAATAAAACTATTCTCGTATTTTAGAAATTGTTTTATTCACTCCCAAATATTCTCCAGATGCTCCACGATGCATTTTACCTAGAACATCGTTGACCTTTGATGCCGCCACGACTATTTGCATTCGGAACGATTTACCGTTAGGTGCTTCCCACTTGCGTTTTAATATGCCGCATTCAACATTAAGAGAATTCCATTGAGCCCAGTAGCTTTTCAGCTTTTCGCTCATCCTCGAAATATCCTTCCATTCTGGTTTTTCTAAGTCTGCTTTCCAAGCAAGAATAGGTGAAATGTCCGGATCTTCTCGTTGTGCTGTTCGCAGGTCCTCGTTGTCCCAACCTGTAGATGGTTCCACGGCAACCAACTGTATAGTAGCTGTTTTCTCATTTCCTTCCTCCCAGCCATAATGCTTACATTCAGGTTTCGATTGACGTTGTACCAAGGCTTCTGCATTTCCATAGATACGTCCTTTCCCGTGTTGGCTCTCAAAGTCATAAGGTTGGATTCTAGTCTCCCTAAGAATAGTTTGCTCTCTAGCTTGCCAACTTGTACATTCTTCTGTCCCTTTCTTTTCTGTTGGTTCCTTTCGACGGCGTTTCCTGCAGTCGCTTTGAAGGTGTCCCAATTTATTACAATCCCAACGTCGAAGAACACTATGTGAAGGGGTGCTCAGTGATAACTGCAATCTATTGCAAGTCTGCTGCTCAGCTCGATATCTTTGCAATTCCACTTTCCTCTCTTCATCTAGAGATTCCACTCGTCGGCGTTTTCTGCAGTCTCTTTGTAGGTGTCCTGGTCTATTACAATTCCAGCATCGAAGTATACCACGCAAAGGTGAGCTCTGGGATGACTGCATTCTATTACAAGTACATTCGTCCACCGAAATGTCTCGCATTCGTACTGCACTCCGCGAAGCTTGTCTGACGGTTTCATACACTAATGCTTAGACTAGTGCTTCTGCTGTTGATTTATTTCCTGCTAGCCTTAACGCTTGTTGTAAACTCTGATCTGCAATAGCGTTCACAAATGCCTCCGTCGCCACTTCATTGAGAAAATCCGCATTCACACTGGAGTATGAAAGATGCGCTAATCTTTCTACATCTGCCTGCAGTTGTTGTAGTGATTCTCTATGCTTTTGAATCCTGTTGCGCAACTGTAGGCGATATACTTGCTACATGTGTTCATCTCCGTAACGTAATTCTATCGCCTGTACTAATGAAGCGTAATTACGTTGATTGTCAATCAGTACAGTTTGTAAGAGTTCTGACGCAGGACCTCGAAGTACTAACACCAGAGCTATAGCTTTGTCTTCATCATTCCATCCATTTACCTCTGAAGCTGCCTCGAATTGTCTCTTGAAGACATGCCACGAATTTTCTCCATCAAATATTGGAGCTTTCATTCTACCTGCTCCGGATATTTCAGCTGCTACGTTTAGAGGCTGACGATGCTTTATTCTTTCCAGATCTGCTTTAAAGTTATCAAGCTGTTCCGTGACATTTTGTTGTACTCCCGACACTTGTTGTCAAACTTCCAGCACATCCTGCTGTATTCCTTCAATTTTCACATTTTGTTCGTCTAATGAAACTTTCAGAAATTTCTTCTGTTCCTCCAAACAAGTTTCTAGACAATTCTGCAAAGAATTCTTTTGTTCATCCCAACGGGATTCCAGAGAATTCTTTTGTTCCTCAAAAGCATTCTTTTGTTCCTCGAAAGCATTCTTTTGCTCGTCCAGACGGGTTTCCATAGATTTCTTTTGCTCATCTAAACGGGATTTCAGAGAATTCTTTTGTTCCTCGAGAGAATTCTTTTGTTGGTCCATAGATTTCTTCTGTTCCTCGAGAGAATTCTTTTGCTCATCAAAACGGGCTTCCATTTTACTCATTAAAGTACTCAAAAGCTGTTCCATTTTCATCGCAGGCTCTTCTTCAGCTTCGATTTCTTCCAAGTTCTCTTCGAAAACAAATGTTTCAGGATTCTTTCCTTCCTCTATCAAAGATTGTCTAAGTCGCTCGACTAAAACTTTCTTTGTGCCTGTCGTTTGTAATGACCACTTTCAAATCCTGCATTCGAAGCTCGTCCACTTTGCGCCCCATTACTTTAGTAATTCTCTTACATATGAATATAAACTATTTTCCAGAACTTTCACAATTTAACACAATTTCTCAAAATTAATCACACTTTGAATTGCCACCACTTTATTTCGCGAATTTAATCCCACTTCTGACACCAGTTGTTGCGAGCGTGGCCTTTGGTTCGTTATTTAAAACACAATATTAAATAATTAATATATAAGTACTTTATGTCAATCTTTTTTATGTAAAATTCACAGTTCGTCAATTAATCAACCCAACTCTAATTATCGCTAACACTGTACTTTCAATTATCGAAATCCAATTACACACTTTCGCTTCTTTATTGCTTTCACTTGTTAACACTGCAACGTCTAAGACAAGACTCTCTTTCTGGCGGTCACAACTGTTATATTTATACCCTAGAAACTCTCCGGATTATTCTGGAGTGTTCTATTCCATAAGCTTCTTGACTGTTCTATTCATTCTTATTCCTGAACCTTATAATCGATTATCCGAACCTGAAGTCGTTTACTCCCCATTGCCAGTAGATGTCACCAGTTGTATCTTTCTATTGCACGTAACAGTATTTTTCGACTAAATTTTTAACTTTAATATTTTTCGGTCGCTCATTTGTGTTACAAAAGGCGTCCAAACTTCTTTTAATTTTTATTCTAACGTTTTGCTTTAAAGTTTTTTTTATTGTTCCTTCACGGACGTTATGTATCTTAATTATTTGGTGGTGTTAATTATTTATTTAATCTTTATGCTGACTAAATTTTTTTTTCGTATAAATTTCGTGCTTGATGGTCTTGCTGACCGCATCGAGTCCTGTTTATTGGTCTAATATACCCTCAGTATAATTTAGCTGTTAATATTGTTAAAGTGCTTCCCTGGTCGGTGAAAAGCGAACTTTGTGCGTGAGTCGCGCCGTTTGAAGTTAACGTTTCGGTTCGTGCACACCGAGCAGGCGACCATTTGGCTTTAGTTTTTTTCATGGTCTTATTTGGTCGATGAGGCTGTAGTCTTTTCAGCAGGTTGATGAACGAAGTGCATTATTGCTTGACTTTAATGTCCTTATTGGGGGATGGCGCTAAATTAAATAGATTACCATTCCAGAATTTGTCTAATGGTGTAATACATTTAGTTTTCATGCGTTTAGTGCTCTTCTTTCGGTGAAGTGTATGTTGTATGCGAGCCATACTATTTTTGAGATTTTGTTCCATACGCTGCTGCGGGTTCCAGACAGGAGACAGTATATGTTATAATATTCTTCTTGTTTCTTTATTAGGCATTGGTGTATTAATGTCATTTCTTTTCATATTAAACCATTCTGGCTACTGCTCCTGTTCTGAGTTACTGACTTATAACAATGGACTGACCGTATTGTCATTTTTCTATAGAAAAGAATACCACAAGGTTTCGCGCTATGGCAGACTTGGAGCTACCAACACAAAATATCGTTATATACGCAGGATTCAGGTAAAAATAACCTTTTGAAAATTAAATTATGAATGATTTTAATATCTTATAAGAGTGCTTATAAAAGCGATTAAAATATCACTTGAACACAAGAAAGATATTTTTTTAATTTAATTCGATTTTCGGGTGTAAAATTTCATCAGATTAGTTGGGTTTTACATGTTTTTATGGGAAGAGGTTTACTTACGCGACAATTCTCCGATCGCGTTGAAACTTTGCATATTCATGCAAAAACACTTAAAAACACCAAATCAGAAAATTGAGCGGTCCATTCTACTTTCCGAGATATTTTACTTTAAAATTCCTCATATTTGCTCTTACACTACACAACACTGACATTTTCACAATTAATTTACTCTTCTTCTTTAAAGTAGCAACAAGAATGAAATTCATCTTATTGACTTATGAACGAAGTTCATCGTTTGATTTATTTCTTGGTTGGGGAAAAGTTTGTTCTAGTTTTTGTTTTTGTGATAGAGAGAGGGGGAGAGGAAGAGAGAGATTAACACTCGCGACAGACGATCGCTAGGTTTTTTTAGTTTTTTGTGTGGGTCTCCTTTTGTCATCCCTCCCCTATCTATTTATCCTTATATTATATATAGTAAAATACCCTTTTTGTTTCTCTTGATAGTATCCGAGCTTTCGTTGGGGGCTTTGGCTATCGTAAAAGTTTTTCTCTTTATAAAGGTTTTTCTATTCGTTAAGAAATAGATTTCTCATGGCTGTCTCCAGACGAGTTGGAGGTCGAATTTCAAATTCGAGACATCTCGGGCTTAGAACCGGATGCTCTGAACAAATTGTCGCAAAGGTACAAAGCAAAGAGTTTTGGCGCTTCTTTGATATCATACCCTAATTTTGCATTTACTGGGCAGATCCCAGCGTTTATATAATTCTTCTCCAGTAGTTAAGGAAAACGCCGAGAAGCTTATGGTTACTTTGAAAGACCGTTTGAGTTTTCTTAATTCTTTTAAAGATCTTTTTGATGTTGACCATATGTCCAAAGGAGCATGTGGTGGCAAGTCACTTAGCAGCTTTGCAGCTATAAAAAAATTTATTTCTGTTGTCGAACAGTCAGGATCAAATGTATAGGTTACTAGTCCACAAGATTCATTAAACGGTAAAGACCTCACGGGTTTTGAAAATCCATGGAAGTCACCACCGATACCTGCTAACCAAGCTAGTGATGCAGATCATACTCCCTTTTTAGAAGCAAATCCGTAACGGATTTTGAATTGTCCACCGTTAAAGCCAGTTATCCACTTCACAGGTGCTGCTACTGCCACTTCGGCGGTAAACTCCTCAAAGTAATGAACGTTCTTGTAGTAGAAATCAACCTGCTCGTTCATATGATGTTCCTGTACAACCTTTGGATCAGCTCCAACGAATTCCCAAGTCTATAAACGCTCCGTCATTTTGTTTTGGTAATCAAAGGGGTAGTCCGACACGGAGTCCTATTTTTAGATGGAAATTAGTGTTCAATGGAACAGCATCCGGCTTGGATGTTTCGGAATTTATTTTTCGTCTAGAATCTTTAGCTGATCTGGAAAGAGTGTCGGGAGTAGGTTTGTACGCTGGATTTCACGCTTTAGTTTCTGGTAAAGCAGCCAATTGGTATTGGCTTTTCTTACGTCTCAACCCAAATCATACCTGGGAGGATTTGCGGTCTGCGTTATTCCGAGAATTTCGAAGTCAGGATACGAATTACGAAATTCGTAAACTGATTGACAGTCGTAAACAGGGATATCGTGAATCCTTCAGTGACTTCCGTCTTGCAGTTCAGTCACACCTGCAAATTTTTTTTCTATCCGTCCGTCTGTCTGGTCAGATATTTTGTTGATTGTGCACAGCTTAACAAGCATCAAGGGATGTGGGTGGCAAGAACCACCCCAAGCCGGCTGATCGCTAGCGGCATATTCGCTGCGCAGCCAACCACGGTTATCCTACGATGATTTTGCAACAAAGAGGGGTCGGATGCAGTATCTGTTTATATCCAAGTAAAGGTGGATGTAGGTAGATCTGTCGACTGACACACTCTTCGTTACATATGGTGACCAAAATGGTTCATCCTATTCCTGAAAGGGAAATAATTTAGATTCTTCGTCGAAACATAAAAGCCTCATTACAGGAGGTTCTCTTACTCCGTCTCATTGGTAACATTCTTGACAGGCGAGATTTGTGTAATCAGTATGAGGAACTTTGGCCTGAAATTGGTGCTCTTATATCCGTTCATGAACTTTATTCCGATAATCCATTAATTGAAAATATTTCTATAGTCTATTCTTGTGAAAATGTAGAGGCGTTTCAGCCTGGTTTGAGAGCTACAGCAGCTCCTTCAGCTCCATTCAAATCGTATTCGATTCCGCAGAATCCTCGGCGTTTGATATGTTGGAATTGCGAAAGAGAGGGACATTCATATCATGATTGTTCCATAAGTCCGCAACGAATCTTTTGATTTGGCTGTGGCGCAGTGGGCGTAATAAAGCCGCGTTGTCCTACTTGCGTGTCGGGAAACCAAAGGGGGAGTCGGAATTCTACGGAAACCTCCCGAATTTTAACTCCTACACAGGTCTCCAAGCGCATTACCGAAGAAGCAGCTTCAAACACCGAGCCAAGGTAGAATCGCTTGGTTTTTTTAATAACAATCACTGCATTAACCATTTTACAAACGATCTTTCATCCTATCATGATACTACCTCACAGTCCAGATTTCAAATATGACCAGTTCAAGTATGTCAAGTCCAAATATGACAAGTTTTTCTAATGTTTCAACAATAGCTGGACTTGCTAAAGATATTGGTATTCAAGTTACTAGTGATGTATCTACTTCTATTGAGTTCCTTGACAGTGTTGCATACCAAAATTACCTGAAATAGGTAATTTAAAAAACAATTATAATTTATTTAATCATCATACATAGGTATAAGCTAATCATACTTAAAACATGGTTGGCTTATCTCTCTGCAAAGCGAAAAATTGCCATCAGCAAAATGTTTTCCCACAAAACGACTTGGGAAAAATACAAGTTTTAAATTTCAACACAGGTCGTTTCAATAGGAAAAGGCCCCACGACAAATCTTACCTTCAGTAAGATTTGTCACATACACGATATGTATGTGCATATGTACATTGTATGCGCGTATACATATCGGGCATACAAATTTTACACGGTGAAGACTGAAACGATCAAGTCTTCACCGAAAAAGTCCTTAATAGTAAATTATCGCGAGCTGCATACATTGTGGTGTTACGTTGTAATTGCAAGTAGCCTAAATAAAACTGACACCGGGCTTATTGGTTTCGGTTATACGTGTGTCGTGTTGTCCTAGCATACTTACCATAATGCTGCAAAAGATCCTTTGTTTTATTCCAGAAAATTCAAAGGAAAAGTCTAGGTTGCGGCGGAGACTCCGTATAATACTGGTTTGGTGGATCAAGGATATGAGCCTATTCGCCGGCCCGAGATATGTGGAAAAGGATATAAATGACGAAAGAAATGTTGTAAATTAATGGTGGTACGAGTTACAGCGAGAGAGGCGGATAGGCGGCCCTTGTAATATTTTTTTTAAAACAATACTTGATTTGCAAATTATTATATTATTATATTATATATATATAATTATTATATTATATTAGTAATAAGTAGGCATTAACTGAAATGCACATGGAAATATTTAAATATTATGATTGTACTGTAAATGGAATTGCGAGCTTAACTGTCAATGATCTAAAATTAACTTCTATCTTTTTAGCCCTACTGCACTTAGCTTGGAAAATCTGGCCGACCGTATTTTAAATCGTCAATTATCTATTTCCCGGGTCTCCAACCGAAAGAAAATAAATTAAAATGAAGATCCGCTAAAACAAATAATGGACACCCAGGCTGTGAAGTATGAAAAGATCCACAATACATTATGTATGCTGTTCGGAACGCCACCTCAAAAGAGAAAAGAAAAGAGGAATCGATAAAATCGATGACGTCGATAAGTTAAGTACAGTGACATATTTTTTTGATCGATACTGTCCGAATGGGGACGGGAGTTAAAAGAAGGCGCGAAGTTTTTCTCTCTTTCCCTGGCTAGCTACCGTAAAGTAAAGTGGTCGGCTCCGCAAGTTGTTAAAAATTAAAATAAAGCTAAGGGTAATTTAGTCGCGTCTAGAAAACTAAAAGCAAGAAAAGAAGAGGAAAGAGTAGGAGACTTGGGAGTAGTGGGTATATATATATATATACCACGAAAAGAAGGATAAAGCAAATTAATAGAGTACGGCCGATTTCCCAAGACAAGTGAGGACCGTAAGGCTAAAGCTAAGTATATATGTACTTATATATATTTGTGTTGAATTTTGGATTAAACTTTTTGTCAATTTCTCTGCCCTCGCGGCTTCATATTTTGTAGTTTATAGTTTATTTGTTCATATTGAGTATGATAACATAACCTTATAACTTAATTGTGCCGTATTGCCTGATAGATAATGTAGCGTTCGGTAATTGCAGTGATTTGTTTTATTTGCCTACACGAGTTTCGTGATTTCACTCGTAAAACCATCGAATAATAAAAATCACGTGGCGCCCAACTTCTAAGTCAACGTGAATCCACACCATCTCCACTAGGCAGCCAAAAGGGGCCAAGAGCCCAAATAACGTTCGCTCCAGGGGTCTGCGTAACAGTGGGCGCAACAATGTATGCACCAAAGGCAAGACGATGGCTTGAGATATTTATGAAAATATCAAATTACACTTCAACAAGCCACCGTCCGTTGCGATAGCTCTGGACGTGTTCTAACACGTCCAGTGAAAATAATTTTCTCAGGGCTGAAAGGTGTGAATGATGCACTTTTCTGCCCTGAACGAGGAGACCTAAGATTTTAAGAAATAGAAGTCTCGAGTCAATCAGGTTTCGGCTGTGGAGTTTTTAGAATTTTAGGTCGGAGTCGCGCGATTATTTGACAAGGTACCAATCCTCTTAAATCCTCTTTAGATCTTGTAGTTTTATTAAACCTAAAAAAGGTATTTGAATCCGGTAAAAGAAAAGCTTGACAAGAGAAAGTGTAATAACCGGTAAAACAAAGAACGAAACTGTATTCAATAAAAGAAAATTTGTGAGATTTAGTTGTAATTAGAATAGTGAGTTGTGTAAAGGAAAATAGTTCCGCGGAAAGAAAAATAAATATCCAACCTAATATAGATAGTGATGTGTGATTTCAATACTCCCAAAGGAATGCAAAACAAATAATTCCCGCTTACACCTGGGTAAACGGCGAGTACCCCACTTAATTACGTAACAAAATTGGAGTGTGGTCTTTTAGACCCCAAATATATAACAACAGCGACAATTGTAGTTGTACTGGCATATCTACGGCTGATGGTCAATCACAGCAGGTGTTGGGTCACATAAGATCTCTTGTAAAATTCGGAGAGAAGACTCGGTTAATGCGACTACATATTGTTCTTACTCTTTAGCAATCTCTTTACTTGTGAATAGATTTTTGGAGAATTTTTGGTCTTGCTCCTGTTATGATTCCTTTGTATTCCTTGTCCAATCCGCCTCTACTTTGTTCGCAACAACACATTCTGTCCAAAAAGCTAAATACTGTAATTGATACTTTCCCCTCTTTTAGTAATAAGGTAGTTCAAAGATTCTTTTTGAGATTCTCCGGTATGAAAAGTTCAATTTATTTCGTTTTATATAATTTTTTTTTTATTTATTGTTTGTTTGGCAACGTTTCGGGTCAGGTTTGACCCATCATCAGGCCCTGTGATAAATTAACAAAAAAATATAATTTTTTAGATTCGATACATATTTAACCTTATAAAACATGGAAAATGAAATAATTTAAGAGCAGAGAGAAAAAAAAAAGAGTAAAATATAATTTGAAAATCCTTACAGGGGTTAGTGCAGAATCGCGTTAAAATGAAAATATAAGGAATTAAATGTAGGTAAAAATTATATGAAAAACATGAGACGATACAAAAGATATAGAGGACATGAAAATATAAAATCTGAAAGATATATAAAAAATGAAAATTAAAATCTAAAATAATTTCAAATTTAAAAATCTACAAGAATGTATCTACGTAGTATAGTAAAACTTACATTAGGAACATTAACGATGAAGAGAGAAGATCTTTCGGAGGTAATTGTCACTAGCACATAAAAACACTATTGTACGTTAACAATTAAGTAAAAAGATAAATAAATAAATAAAAATAAGCACAAATTAACATAGACAAAAATAAATTAAAAAGAAAAGAAAACATCTATACGAGTCATAAAAAATAAAATTAAAAACAAAGGTCACAGAAACTAAAACTAGTGTGTTCGACAACAAAACTTCCATTGCGTATGCAGACTCATCTATCCAAAAAAAATTGCATCGTTTGGTCGGTCGATCTTTGGTCAATGCCCTCACAAATTCCTCTTATCTCAGTCGCAGTGTTATATGACGACAGAAAGAATGATCAGTTAGAATTGATTTGTAGATCAATCACATTGATGTACTAGGTTGTGGTATGTGGGATGTAGACACTCCATGTCTCGTCTCATATTCACATCTGTCTCTGTTGTTCACTATGTAGCAAGCTTCTTTGATCTCACGTTTACGTCTATTGCCTTCCATATGCAGTATGTGTGCCTGGTCAAAATTGAATATGTGTTGTGTATCAATTGTGTGTGCTGCAAGTGCCGACGATGGTGTAGTCTTTTTTATGTAATACTGATGTTGGTCAAGTCGAGTTTTTAGGCATTTCGAAGTTTGACCTATATAGCATTGTGTGCAATCACTGCAGTCTACTTTATATACAATATTTGACCTTTGTTGTCTGGGCACCTTATCTTTTAAGCTAGTGTAGACTAGCTTTCTTGTTTGTTGTGTGGGTTTCATTGCAAGGCGTATATTATTGGTATGACGATTAATGATTCTTTTTATATGCAGCGACAAAGGATGTATGTAGCTAAGTCCTCTATGGAAGGGTGTTGTTTCAGGTACCTGTGGGGTCGTTTCAGGTAGATGCGGAGGGGAATTTCCTCGGTGCTGGCTAGCGGGGGCCAAGTTGCTGAAACGTATTTTTCGTAGTGCGTTGGATATCAATTTATTTGTTATGTGGGGTGGATAATTATTCTTGTATAATGTGTCTCTAATGATTGAGGTATTCTTATTGATTAGAGATGAGTCACTAAGGCGATGGACTCTATTTATGAAGCCAGTTGCCACGTTAATCTTCATGGAGTGCAAATGGAAAGACAAATAATTAAGCGATCTATTGGAGGAGCATGGTTTTCTGTACCAGTCTGTGATGATGCTGCGGTAAAACTTGTGTGCTTTCATCATATCTAGGAAGGGTATTTTGTTATTATCCTCCAATTCAACGGTGAATTTAATCTTATCATAAATACTATTGAGAATATGCAAAGTGTTATTAATCATGAAATCAGGTACTGCGGCTATTATGTCATCAACATATTTATAGGTGAAGGCCGGTTGATAATTGAAACGGTTAAGGGCAGTTGACAATATCATATCCATTGCTAACTCAGCTAAAACACTTGAGAATGGATTTCCCATTGCCAGACCGAATTTTTGTGAGTAGAAGCTTCCATTGTGAGGGAAGAAATTGCAGTCTGATGCACAGAAATGTACGATGTCCTTGAAAAGTTGTTGTTCAATAGGGGTTATTTGTTCAATCTCAGGCCATTTTTGGTCAATTGCTTGAAGTGCCAGATTAATTTCTACATTAGTATAAAGGGATTCCATATCGAAAGACACTAGTTTATGTGATGGAGGAAGTATGGTTCCCGATATTAGGGATTTGAGGTGTAGTGAGTTCTTCAAATTAAGATAAGGGTTGATTGTTGATCTGAGTATGTTGCTGATAAACTTTGATAGTTTGTAGCCCGGTGTATTGATTTTGGACACTACAGGTCTTAATGGGCAGCCATCTTTATGTATTTTTGGCAGCCCATAGATCTTCGGGCATGTTTGAGTCTCACAGGACAGTTGTCGTTTTGAAAAATAGTTTTTAAAGTAAAGATGGTAAATCTACAAAGATATAAATTCTCTAAAACAAACTCAAGTTTAATTGTCATAGTATTTACATTACACATGTATTTTGCTCATCAAATGAATTCTACTTTTATTGAATCAGTCTGTAAAAGTCGGTCAAACATTCAACCTCGAATTACTCAGTATAGTCAATAAATTCATATCTAATTGCGGTCTTTTATTTCAATTAATTTCTCTTATTGCTTCCCTCTGATATCTTTTTCGACACTGGTGCCGAAACCCGGGAAGTGAAACGGTTTATCGGAAAGACTGTAATTTGGGCTTGTTTTCAACCGAATTCTATTGACTTTAATCACGTGTATCTTACGGACAGTTAAAAGAGTATGGAATCTCAAACGCGCGCAGTTTATCGCCTTCAAGTAACTAATATCGCGAAAAGCGCGAGTGATTATCTGAATTCCACGGAGTCACAAGTTAAGGACGAAAATAAAGATAGTTTCGATCTCATCGAAGAAGAGCTGGTGGTTCTATTGGAAAGCTTACAAGCGGCGAAAGAAACCCTAAATCAAGCCAATTTAGAAATTCGACCAAAAATTAAGGCAGAAGATATTGCTAAGGAAGCCGAAAGTGTTGCGGAGTATGAAGATAAGGCCATAAGAGCAATCACAAGACTTAAACAACGTTTATCTAAGCTGCAAGAGCGGCAACGTAACGGAGCAATAAATAGTACAGTAACTGATAATAAACGGCCCTCATCTATTCATTTACCGAAGATAGAATTGCGTAAGTTTTCTGGGGACTTTAAAGAATGGCTCCCCTTCTGGGAACAATTCCGGCGTACTATTCACGAGAACCCTACTCTCGACGACGTTACTCGTTTTAATTATTTACAGTCAACACTATTAGGTAAAGCGGCTGAATCAATAGCAGGGTTCACTCCAACGGAGCCTTGCTACTCGGCAGCTATCGCGCTATTGATGGAGGTATATGGAAATAATGAAAAAATTATAGATAGGAATTTACAGCAACTAATGTCGCTTCCGTCCGTCTCTTCGTGTCATGATGCAGCTGCATTGCGTCGATTGTATAATGCTGTCATGACAACTACACGGTCACTTACAGCTTTAGGTGTACCATCCTCTCAGTATTACATCATGCTAAAGTCGGTTATTCTCAAATGCATACCACCAGAACTGAGATTAGAATTTCACCGCCATCAAGAAACACAAACAAACATCCATGAAAAGTCTGCAGAAATACCCGACGACGATGATGCTTCCATGGCAAACAGCGAAAGTTCCCTAGCGCTATGTGGGGATAAATCAGTTCGAGATATTCTTCGTTTCTTGAAAAGGGAAGTGGAATCATTAGAGAAGTCTGGAATAGCTAAACGCAATTTAATACATCGGTCACCTCAGAAAATCACAAACACTGCTGCAGGATTACTTGCGCATACATCTGAAACCACACAATCTCCAATTCAATGTTATTTTTGTAAATCAGTTACCCATAGTGCAGAAAAGTGCAACTCTTCTCTTTCCTTAATTCAACGTAAAGATTTGCTGAAAAAAGAAGGGAGGTGTTTCAAATGTACCAGACGTGGTCATAATTCAAAAAATTGCAGAGTGAGAGTGTATTGCGATAAATGCAACAATAGGCACGCAACTTCTGTATGCGACCCCCAATATTTTAAAACGGTAACACGAAAAAGTTCTGCCGAAAGTGCTATCAAGAGAGAAAATAAAGACTCACAAGGTTTATCATCCTCATCGTCATCGGCACAAATAACTGCAAGTCTGTGCTCGCCCACCGTACAGCAGAAGCACTTAATTTACTTACAAACGGCTTGTGCTATTGCTTCGGCTTCTTCTCACAGTTTGTGTAATTCAATGTTGGTGCGCATAATTTTGGATGGTAGATCTCAAAGAACTTACATTAAGCAAAGTGTGGCTGACAAACTTAAATTAAAAGTGACAGATACAGTTAACATTAATATCGTTCCCTTTGGATGTACAAAAAAGTCACCAATAAAATCGTTTCAACGCGTGAAAGTAGAGTTGAAAAGCCTGCATGATAATCAGTGTATCGCTGTACTAGCTATTGTCGTGCATGAAATATGTCCTGATATTCTAATTGCACCTGACGTGAAATGTAGCAAATTTTCAAATTTAATCTTAGCTGACAGTTCTGAGTGCCATGAATTTGAAGATGGCATAGGTTTATTGATTGGTGCAGATATTTATTGGAAGGTTGTTTTAGATAAATTTAAAAGCATTAGTGCGGAATTAGTGGCCATTAGCACGATCTTCGGTTGGACAATACAAGGTCCTGCTCTGTATAATTGCAATGAGCTAGCTTTAACAACAAATGCAATTACTTTACAGGTAGATGAGCTTGAGGATATTAGTGAAAATATAAATCGTTTTTGGAGCCTGGAAAGTATTGGAATTACTCAGCCTATTGCTAAAGGTCAGTCTGATGCCATAAGCTTGGATAGTTATGTTGCCAAACAAGGACAGCGATATGAAGCCTCGTTATTATGGAAAGATCTTCATTGTAATTTAAACGATAACAGAGCAGGTGCGGCGATAAGGTTTGACAAATTAATTAAACAATTGTCTAGGAATTCTTCGAAATTTCAGGACTACGGTAATGTGATGTGGGAATTAATTTCTAATGGGATAGCAGAGCGTTGCGATGAAGGTGCGGATTCAGATACGCGACTGTATTATATGCCACATCGTCCAGTGTACCGTGAAGACAAAGCAACTTCAAAAACAAGAATTGTGTTTGATGCTTCTTCAAGTACAGGTAACAATTTTTCGTTGAATAGTCTCTTAAGTCCGGGAGAAAATCTTCTACCTGACGTCATGGCAGTTTTATTAAATTTTCGCATGGGAAAGATTGCTATAGTTGCTGATATAGAGAAGGCATTCTTGCAAATCTCGTTATTGCCAAAGGATAGAAATGTGCACAGATTTTTTTGGTTCGAGCAGCGATTAAGTAACTTAGATCACCTTCCAGCTAGAGTTGTTTATAGAATGACTAGAGTAACTTTCGGAATTTCATGTAGCCCGTTTTTACTCTGTGCAACACTGAGAAAACACTTCGAATCAGAATCTCATGCTTTCGCTGAAACATGCGAAATCTTGAAGAATGCGTTTTATATGGATGATATGATCGTAAGCCTTAATGATGAAAGGCAAGCTTTTCGACTATATAAAGATACTCTAGAGATAATAGACCGCGCATGTATGAATATACGAAAATGGAATAGTAATGATAGTTATTTGCGTAAACAATTTACTGAAGAAGAATTATTGGACGTGCAGAAAGTAATAGGTGTAGTTTGGTATTGCATTACGGATGAAATTTCTATAGATTTGGAGAATATTTGCGATTCAGTTCCTACAAATGTAACAAAAAGAAATTTATTGCAATTCATCGCTCGAATTGATGATCCATTGGGTGTATTGGGACCAACTGTGGTTAAACTTAAGCTTTTATTTCAAGAATCTTGGAAGCTTAATCTTGGATGGGATGAACCCTTACCGGCACATCTTCTTACAAGTTGGAATAATTGTTCGCATGACCTACGTTATTTAAAGAATGTGATGATCCCGCGATGTGTATTCCCGTTTTTCAACAATGTAACATATCAATTGCATATATTTTCAGATCCCAGTCCTCAGGCATATGGAACAGTAGCCTACATAAGAAGTGAAAACGGAGATGGTAGAAGAAATGTAGCTTATCTTTGCTGTAAGATTCGAATTGCGCCATTGAAAAATGGCAAGTCTGCAGAACTTACTTTACCAAAACTGGAGCTTTTAGGAGCTCGATTGTATAATTATCTGAACACTCATCTCTCATTCTGCATATTTTTGATCGGATTCAAAAATTACGCTTTGCTGGATTAATAATGAAAGAAAATATGAACGTTTTATTGATCATCGAGTGCAGGAAATAAGGAAATTAACTCCACTACGAATCTACGATCTTCTCACACGGGGCATCACTGGTAAAAATCTTCTAGACTCTACAATGTGGTTAAAAGGACCAGATTGGTTGCTGGCTGAAGAAGTTGATTGGCCTCAACAACAGAGTAACAATATTGCAGAATCATCATTCACTTTGTACACTGTCAGTTGTGACGAACCCTTAATAAGTCAACCTATCTTAAAAATGGAAAACTTCAGTCGATATACAAAAATGATCCGTGTCACAGCTTATGTTTACGATTTGTAGACTATGTTAAGGGCGAAAAACCTCAAAGCTCCTTTGTTTCCGCAACCGAACTCAGACGAGCAGAGAAGTATTGGATTCAGTTTTTACAATTAAATGCGTACAAGGAAGAGATGATAGCACTACAAAGGGCAAAATCTATCCCTAAATCATCAACTATTTTGTCACTTAATCCTGTACTAGACGAACATGGAATTATGAGAGTAGGAAGTCGTTTGGCTGAATCGCAGCTCAAGTGGGATGAAATTTATCCAATCATACTACCGAAATCTTCACATTTTACTTCGCTTTTGGTAGAAGATGCACACCAACGAACGTTGCATGGTGGCGTTAATCTCGTTCTTTCGCGACTAACAGAAAACTACTGGATCATCAAAGCTCGCCAAGCTGTAAAGTCAGTAATACAGCGCTGTAAGGTTTGTAAACGTCTAAAGGGAAAACACGCCGAACAACCATTTGCACCTTTACCCAGGTATCGATTGCAGGCATCGCGACCTTTCGAAACGAGTGGCATAGATTTTGCTGGACCCCTGTACGTGAAAAGTTCATCAGACGACACAGCTACCCGAAAGGTGTATATTTTGCTCATCACTTGTGCTGTCACGCGAGCTGTACATCTTGAATTAGTATTAAATTTGACGACTGAATCTTGCATATCAGCTTTAAGGAGATTTTTCGCTCGACGTGGAAATCCAAAAATAATAATTTCTGATAATGCTCGCACTTTTAAGCGTTCCTCGTTGGAATTTAAACAACTTTGTAAGGTAATAGATTCCGAAGCTCTACAAGGATACATAAGCCACGAAGGAATCACCTGGAGGTTTATTGTAGAGCGAGCAGCATGGTGGGGCGGATTCTGGGAGCGACTTGTGAAGATTGTTAAGGATGTTTTAAAGGCTTCTATTGGCCGAGCTGTACTGACAGTTGAACAATTAGAAACCCTTCTAATAGAAGCAGAAGCGGTGGTAAACGCCAGACCGCTAACCTATAGCAGCGATGATCCGCTTGATTTGGTCCCCCTCACACCTGCACATTTTTTATTGGGAGCGTACCCATCACATTTAGATCTTAACTCTGCTGAAGCAACGGATAAAGACATACGATTAAAGTGGAGAGCCCGATTTCGATTAAATAATAAGTTCTGCAAACGATTTAAAGTAAAATATCTTCAGAGGCTACGGTCGGCACATTTTACAAATCAGCCTTATTCGAAGCAAGTCAAAGTTGGAGACGTGGTCATCGTGAACGACCCAACTACACATCGATTGTTTTGGAAGCTTGCCATTGTAGAAAATGTATTTCCTGGACGTGATTGTAAGGTTCGTGCCTGCGAATTAAGATTTGGAAATGGGACGAGATTAAGACGAGCTATTCAACAGATTTGTCCACTACGCATTGCCGGCGGGAGGATGTGAAAAATTGTTTTTAAAGTAAAGATGGTAACTCTACAAAGATATAAATTCTCTAAATCAAACTCAAGTTTAATTGTCATAGTATTTACATTACACATGTATTTTGCTCATCAAATGAATTCTACTTTTATTGAATCAGTCTGTAAAAGTCGGTCAAGCATTCAACCTCGAATTACTCAGTATAGTCAATAAATTCATATCTATTTTAATTGCGGTCTTTTATTTCAATTAATTTCTTTTATTGCTTCCCTCTGATATCTTTTTCGACAGTCGTCTCTGTAGTTTGTTAATAAGGTGTTTATCAAGTAGTTTATTAACCAATTTATTGTTTTTGTTAATTAGTCTTCTCGTTGGATCTTCTAGTAGGGGTACATATGTGTTTTCGTCCTGTAGCATGTCAGATATTTCCTGTTCATAAACTGTTTTATCAATAATAACAGTCTTGTTTCCTTTGTCAGAATTAATTATGTGTAGGTCTTTCTTGTTTTTGAGGAATCTTTTAGTTTTACTAAGACAATGGAAAAGAAATTGTTCGATGTTATTTGTCTTGTGGTGCTTTATGAAGTTTTTTATTGATGTAGCGCTGTCAGCACGTAGGGTATTTTTATCATTGAAATCTGGGACATCGGCTAGGATGTTTTCAATATCAGCAATTAGATCGAATACTGGAACTTGATGTTTTGGGGTTGGCATGTTGAATTTGGGGCCAAAACTTAATACTATTCTGGCTTCTATTGGGATGTCTGTATTTGTGAGATTCTCTATGCAGTTTTCATCAAAGAAAATGTCTGCAGAGTGTAAATAATTGTGCATTAGGGTATCAAACTTCCTGTGTAGTTTGGAATGGTTTTTTGTCAGCGTAGAGTCCAAGGATTGATTCTAAGTCCGAAGAAATGGTTCGATGTTTTCGTACGTGATCTGCTGTTGGAGAAAACACTCAATAAGGGGTTTTGGCCACACGGAACTGGTGGAGCACGAGATAGATGTCGGTACTGCAAGACCTGTCAAACAAAGATATTATGCAGTGTCCCCTACAATTCAAAAATGTTTGTATGATGAGCTTGACCGTATGTTGTCGTTGGGAGTTATCGAGGAAAGCCAGAGCTCCTAATCGTCCCCGGTAACCTTAGTGCAAAAGCAGAACGGAAAAGTTCGACTCTGTCTTGATGCCCGCAAGTTAAATGAACTCACAGTGACAAATGCTTTTCCTTTACCTCTTATTGATGGTCTACTTGTCGTGACCCAATTAGAGCTGAAAGTATCCGGGTAATTTACTGTCCGGATTATCCGAGATAATTAGGATCCGATTCCCCAAATCCGGGTATCCGGATAATCCGGATCCTATTATTCGGATCCCAACTATCCGGATCCGGATCCAGACTAAGCAAAAAAAGATCAAAATTTCCCTCAGAGTAGATAAGCTACGCGGATTCTGGCTCACTTTTTTAAGCCTCCAGGATTTCGCCACAGATGGCGCCACCGTCGCTAGGTGGTTTGAGTCTATACTAAATGTGGGTTTGTGTCTTGGCTGTATGGGTTTATGTCTTGAATGTTGTGGATACGAGATCACTTTGGGGATACGAGATCACTTTCAGCACTCTCCAGCATAGGGAAATAGCATAGGATTTCGATTTTGTTGCTGGAGTTCGCTTATTTTTCATCTCGAATTTTGGGGATACGAGATCACTTTGGGGATACGAGATCACTTTCAGCACTCTTCAGCATAGGGAATTAGCATAGGTTTTCAATTTTTTTCTGGAGTTCGCTTATTTTTCATCTCGGACTCGTAGCCTCTAAGTTGACATTAAGTTTTTCATCTCGAGTTTGGGGGATACGAGATCACTTTGGGGTATACGAGATCACTTTCAACACTCTCCGGCATAGGGAAATAGCATAGGATTTCGATTTTGTTGCTGAAGTTCGCTTATTTTTGTTCATGCCAATGGATTCTAGAGGGGTGGTATGTGGGGGGGGGGGGATGAAAACAAAAAACACCTCCCCCCAGATAGGGGGGGGGTAATGAAATTTTCATCAGAAATCCTCTACGGGCTCTGGTTTTCGAGATATTAGCATATTTATAATTCAAGTTATTTTTGCTCATGGAAATGGATTCTTGGCGGTGTGGGGTGGGAGGCGGAATGAAATTTTCATCAGAAATCCTCTACGGGCTTTGATTTTCGAGATATTAGCGACATTTGTTCGGGCGCAAACGCCATTTCTTGAGTAAGGTTCCCTAGCGGCCTTAGCCGCCGGAACTACCAGCATGACTTGGTTTTGCTATTTTCTTTTACTAGCGGGAGAGTTCTAGATATCAGCATGACGTCATCATGGTTTTGCTGTTTTCAAATGCTGCACGATTTCTTAGCAGGGAAGTTGTAGATATCAGCATCATTCGAATTTCACAACATGACATCACCTTTGCTTGATGTTTTCTCAGCAAATTAATACGAGACCACTTTTAGCGCTTTCCAGCAAAGGGAAATAGCATAGGATTTTGATTTTGTTTCTGAAGTTCGCTTATTTTTCATCTCGAATCTTGGGGATACGAGACCATTTTGGGGATACGAGACCACTTTTAGCGCTCTCCAGCATAGGGAAATAGCATAGGATTTTGATTTTGTTTCTGAAGTTCGCTTATTTTTCATCTCGAATGGTCCCCTGGTGGCATTTGCTGGTACTACCAATTTTTGTTCATCTCGGGCTTGGGGATACGAGATTACTTACAGCACTCTCCAGCATAGGAAAATAGCATAGAATTTCGATATTTCTTGAGTAAGGTTACCTAGCCGCATTAGCCGGAACTAATAGCATGCCTTGGTTTTGCTGTTTTCTTTTATTAGCGGGGAAGTGCTAGATATCAGAATGGCGTCATATTGGTTTTTATTGAAAAGTCACAGTTGCTTTTTCGAGTCCAAACACCATTTCTTGAGCAAGGTCCCCTGGTGGCATTTGCTGGTACTACCTATGTTGTTCATCTCGGGCTTGGGGATACGAGATCACTTTCAGCACTCTCCAGCATAGGGAAATAGCATAAGACCTCGATTTTGTTTCCCGAGTTCGCTTATTTTTCATCTCCACTTTTGGGCTTACGAGATCACTTTCAGCACTCTTCAGTATAAGGAAATAGCATAGGATTTCGATTTTGTTTGTCGAGTTCGCTTCTTTTTCATCTCGGTGATCGTAGCTCTAAATATTTGTGAAGGGGTGGGAAGCTTTATTGGTGGATGTTGCTGGTTAAGTTTGATCTGGTCTTGGAGGCTACAATTTGTCCTTGAGGTGCCCGCTCCTGTGTCTAGGTACTTGAGGTTGGCTGAGAGATTTAGTGGCAATATCTGATACTATGACTAGGACTGCCTGGGGTGTGTTGGACTGGGCTACGTTACCTGTACCAAGGCTTGTGTAGAATGTGTGCTGCTTATGTGTATTAAGTAATTATGTGAAATACCCTAAGCGAATGTGTGTATTGAAAAGGTTTAGGTTTTATGAAAAATTGTTTTTTTATTTTCAATAAAATTTCTTTTTGTGTGGGTTAAATTTAAAGCTTTGATGAGCTATGATATCAATGTGGGATGATACTAATATAATATGATATGTTGACTTAGATGAGCAGTGAAAGTTGTATGGGTACAGTAAAAGACTTTTCATCAAATTTTTGGTGATAAGGTGTAATGGCATGACCAGTGTTACCACAATAAATCTTTCTAGAGTACCTTGTGAGCTTAGCCTAGCCTGAAAGTGGTTTGAGCTGCCACATCTGAAAAAAAAATTAACATATTATGATTAAGAAAGCTTCATGATATATATATATATCAAAAGTGATATCAATGGATTATATAGCGGAAAGTAAGTTCACTTAATCCGCAAACAACAATTTGACTGAAAGCGACTCTTAAGTGGCGTGTGCCGCAGAAAATTTATTAAGTGTAGTCAAAATAAGTGGTTTGAGCAGCCACATCTGAAAAAATCACATATTATGATTAAGAAAGCTTCGTGATATATACCAAAAGGATACCAATGGATTACATAAGGAAAGTAGGCTCACTTAATCTGCAAACAACAAATTTGATTGAAAGTGACACCCGATGTCAGTAATAATCATTTTTGCTTCAATTATCACTCTTAAGCGACGTGTGCCACAGAAAATATATTAAGTATAGTCTAAAATATGCATTGTAAATAAAAATTGTATTATGTTTATAATGCCATTTATTGAAATAATTTGTTTTAATTACATTATAGCTTAATTCTAAAGTCTTTTTTCTTTAGTTCAGGAAAGCCAAGATTTCAAAGATATAGACTGATCCTTATAATGAATATTCCTTATGCCTTTAGACCAAGATGGTTTTAGAAGGTTCCTTGTGCACCATTTTCACAAATAACATCTCTCCGTCTTTACTTTTTGCGATCTTTGTTGGAATATCCTGATTTTTGGATGAAAAGCTTTCTTCCTTATTTTTAGAGAGCATCGATTTCATAGATGTAGACTGAGCCTTATATGAATATTCTTTACGACTTTCATCCGTAGGCTTTAGAAGGTTTGTAGTATCCTTAGAACTCATGTTGAAATTATTACGTAATTAGCTTGCTAACAGCGGTCTGTTTGGGCAAAGAGCAAAACATCAACTGAAAAACAAGTAATGAAACTATTATTTATATGTATTTGACACGTGGTCTTGGAGGCAGCAATTTGTCCTTGATCTCTGGCGTCACCTTTACCTTTGAAACCGAAAGTGTCTGCTCTTGGGTAACCTTCTAAAACCAACAGTGTCGAGACTTAGAGGCTACAATTTGACCATTATTCAGCTTCGATAAGAATATGGTAATTTTATCTTCGGAATATTGGTGTGGTGGGCCTAATTTTTCTTACTATTAATGAAAGTGAATAAACAAGACTTGTCAATAAATCACTTGGCTGATGAGTATTGCAAGTTGTATGGAAGATTTGGAAGATTATAATTAACTGTGAGTAAACAGTAAAAAAGAAGATTTCTGGTAACTGTATGTTCCATACAAAATCTTACAGGCGGAAGAAAATTTTACAAGAATCTGGTAACTGCATTTCCTTATAAACCTTATATAAACCGTATATAAACCTTATATAAATTCATATGTTCTAGATGAAATCAAATTCTATAATATCTGAAAATAGATAGCAGCAAAATGAAAGGCTATACAAATTTGGTGGCAATTTGCTCTATACAAAATCTAATAATCAGAAGAAGATTTTATAATAATCTGGTAACATGTTCAGTTCACAATTTAAAAAGTAGAAGAAAATTGTATAAGAATGTGGTAATAGTATATTCGGTACAAAATCTAACAAGCGGAAGAAAATTTTATAAGAATCAGTATGTTCCATACAAAATCTAACAGACAAAGATAATTTCATTAGAATCTGGTAACAGTATGTTCAAAACAAAATAATGTGTAAGCCTTATATAAATCCACATGTTCTATATAAAAAATCGGGATATAAATTTCTGTTAGAAAAAGTTAGTTAGAGTATATAGCGATTTTAAAAATTAATGCCTCCAAAACGAAGCCGAGAACCAATTTCTCCAATCTGTTCCATATTCTATAATATCTAAAAATAGATAGTGGCAAACAAAATTTTATAAGAATTTGGTAACAGTATATTCTATCTAAAATCTACCAGGCAGGAGGCAATTTTATAAGAATCTGTTATGTTCTATACAAAATCTAGAAAGGGAAAAGAAAATTGCATGAGAATTTGGTTAGTGGTTAGTGTCCTCCCGAATGTTGGACTGTTAAGATGGATATTGAGGAGTTTTTAAGAGAATATAATAACATCTTACTTGATGAGCATAAGAAACAAATCCAAGAATGCTATAACTTTTTAAAATTATATGAAAATATTGAAAATACATGTGAATGTTGTGGTGTTGCTAGATGCCTAAAAGAAGTTGTGAGGCTATATAAATTCTATCAAACACAAAGTAATTGCGAAGCATGCCTTAAGAAGTGCGATTTAACTTAGCACTAGAAATTCTCATTTGGTATACTTGGAGAGCTCATTAAGGATCATGGAAACTTGCGCTGTAGTCGGATGTTGATTTCAACGACAGACAGAGGAAATTTTGATTACATCTAACATCGAGATTACAGCTCGGTCCCATAGGATTATAAGATGTGAAATAGAATGATACACTAAGAGTTATATGTTAATACTTTTTAATTTTTAATAAATGATATTTTATATATGGCCTTCTTTTTATTCAACTGATAACAGATAAACAGCTTTTCAAACAGCTCTGATAACAGCTTAAGAGCTTTTAAAACAGCTCTGATAACAGCTTAACAGCTTTTAAACAGCTCTGATAACAGCTTAACAGCTTTTCAAACAGCTCTGCTAACAGCTTAACAGCTTTTAAAACAGCTCTGATAACAGCTTAACAGCTTTTAAACAGCTCTGATAACAGCTTAACAGCTTTCAAAATAGCTCTGATAACAGATTAACAGATTTAAAACAGCTCTGATAACAGCTTTAATTTTTTGCTAGTAAAGTACATTTAAAAAGTTTGAGGTGAATTAATTTAATAGAAATATTTGCAAGGTTTTATAGATAGACTTTTCCAGCTTTTTTCGCCACGAATTAGTAAACAATTTTTCATAAAACCTAAACCTTTTCACCAAGGCATGCTAGTAGTTCCGGCTAATGCCGCTAGGTAATCTTACTCGAGAAATATCGAAATCCTATGCTATTTCCCTATGCTGGTATGCTGGTGAGTGCTGTAAGTGATACCGTATCCCCGAACCGGAGATGATCAACATAGGCAGTACCAGCAAATGCCACCAGGGGACCTTGCTCAAGAAATGGTGTTTGGACTCGAAAAAGCAACTGTGACATTTCAATACATGCGCCCGCAGGACCCAATAATAATAATAATTTGCTAAGAAAACATAAAGCCAAGGTGATATCATGTTGTGAAATTCGAATGATTCTGATATCTACAACAGCACTTGAAAACAGCAAAACCAAGATGACGTCAAGCTTATATCTAGCACTTCTCCGCTAATAAAAGATAACAGCAAAACCAAGGCATGCTAGTAGTTCCGGCTAATGCCGCTAGGTCCCCTTACTCGAGAAATATCGAAATTCTATGCTATTTCCCCAAAACCAAGATGACGCCATGGTGATATCTAGCACTTCCCCGCTAATAAAAGAAAACAGCAAAACCAAGGCATGCTAGTAGTTCCGGCTAATGCCGCTAGGTAACCTTACTCGAGAAATATCGAAATCCTATGCTATTTCCCTATGCTGGTGAATGCTGTAAGTGATATCTTATCCCCGAACCCGAGATGAACAACATAGGTAGTACCAGCAAATGCCACCAGGGGACCATTCGAGATGAAAAATAAGCGAACTTCAGAAACATAATCAAAATCCTATGCTATTTCCCTATGCTGGAGAGCGCTAAAAGTAGTCTCGTATCCCCAAAATGGTCTCGTATCCCCAAGATTCGAGAAGAAAAATAAGTGAACTTCAGAAACAAAATCAAAATCCTATGCTATTTCCCTATGCTGGAAAGCGCTAAAAGTGGTCTCGTATCCCCAAGATTCGACATGAAAAATAAGCGAACTTCAGAAACCAAATCAAAATCCTATGCTATTTCCCTATGCTGGAAGCGCTAAAAGTGGTTTCGTATCCCCAAAGTGGTCTCGTATCCCCAAGATTCGAGATGAAAAATAAGCGAACTTCAGAAACAAAATCAAAATCCTATGCTATTTCCCTATGCTGGAGAGCGCTAAAAGTGGTCTCATATCCCCAAAGTGGTCTCGTATTAATTTGCTGAGAAAACATCAAGCAAAGGTGATGTCATTTTGTGAAATTCGAATGATGCTGATATCTACAACTTCCCTGCTAAGAAATCGTGCAGCATTTGAAAACAGCAAAACCATGATGACGTCATGCTGATATCTAGAACTCTCCCGCTAGTAAAAGAAAACAGCAAAACCAAGGCATGCTGGTAGTTCCGGCTAAGGCCGCTAGGGAACCTTACTCAAGAAATGGCGTTTGCGCCCGAACAAATGTCGCTAATATCTCGACAATCAAAGCCCGTAGATGAAAATTTCATTCCGCCTCCCACCCCACACCGCCAAGAATCCATTTCCATGAGCAAAAATAACTTGAATTATAAATATGCTAATATCTCGAAAACCAGAGCCCGTAGAGGATTTCTGATGAAAATTTCATTACCCCCCCCCCCCCAGATAGGGGGGAGGTATTTTTTGTTTTCATCCCCCCACATACCACCCCTCTAGAATCCATTGGCATGAACAAAAATTTCCTACTATTAACTTTATTAATTAGTTCAAAACCAAAAGCCTACATTTAGGCGCTCAAGAAAAATCAATTATTACTAATATTAATTCAAAACCAGGCGCAACACTTGAAAACAACAAAAGCCTACATTTAGGCGCACCACACATCCAAAAAAGTGAAGCAAAAAACTTCCCAAAACCGTAGCATGCTGCCACGTGTGGGCAAAAGCGAAGCAAAAAACTTCCCCAACCCGTAGCAAGCTGCCACGTGTGGGCCAAAAGTGAAGCAAAAAACTTCACATATCCCAGAGAATCGTACCACACATCCAAGAAAGCCATAGTACCGGAGCATGCTGGTAGTATCGGCTAATGTCTCACTGACATCTTCTAGAATCTGTTCATGGTGATGTCATGTTGTGAAATTCGAATGATGCTGAACAAAGCCTACATTTAGACGCAGCACCCCCATGAGCAAAAAAAAATTGAACTATTACTAATATTAACTATATCTAAAAAGGTAAAATCGCTAATATCTCGAAAACCAGAACCTGTAGAGGATTTCTGATGAAAATTTCGTCCCCCCTAACAACCCCACCCTAACCATCTAGAATCCATTAGCATGAACAAAAATTTCCTAGCGTTAACTTTAATTATTACTAATATTAGTTCAAAACCAAAAGCCTACATTTAGGCGCACCACATATCTATCCAAGAAAACCGTAGTACCGATTAATCCCGCTAGGGCGCAGTCGAGACTCAATGGTGCACTTAAGACACAATGGTGATCTCGTATCCCCAAAGTGATCTCGTATCCCCCAAACTCGAGATGAAAAACTTAATGTCAACTTAGAGGCTACGAGTCCGAGATGAAAAATAAGCGAACTCCAGAAAAAAATTGAAAACCTATGCTAATTCCCTATGCTGAAGAGTGCTGAAAGTGATCTCGTATCCCCAAAGTGATCTCGTATCCCCAAAATTCGAGATGAAAAATAAGCGAACTCCAGCAAAAAAATCGAAATCCTATGCTATTTCCCTATGCTGGAGAGTGCTGAAAGTGATCTCGTATCCCCAAAGTGATCTCGTACCCCCAACATTCAAGACATAAACCCATACAGCCAAGACACAAACCCACATTTAGTATGGACTCAAACCACCTAGCGACGGTGGCGCCATCTGTGGCGAAATCCTGGAGCCTTAAAAATGTGAGCCAGAATCCGCATAGCTTATCTACTCCTCAGATTGCATTGCTTCATTGGGAAAATATAAATTTCCTGATATTTTCATTTTCTCAATGAAGCAACACAATTTTGAAGCTTTTTTGCTTAGTCCGGATCCGGATTAGTTCGAATCTGGATCCGGATAGTTCGGATCCGGATCTCAGGAATCGGATAGTTCGCAGATCCGGGTATCCGGATATCCGGATATTAGCAAATCCGGATCCAATTTTCAGCTCTAGACCCAATATTCAAGTGGTGAAATTGTGACATCACGACTCGAGCTAACAGCAGGTGTACAGGTAATTAAACGATTTGCAATAACTAAGCATTTCACTTCGCTCAGTGAAATGCCTGGCGATTGCGAATTGTTTACTTGAAAACTGTCACATTCACTGCTGTATGTAACTGGGCATTGAGTCATGGCTAAGTAATTCACTTCGCATAGTGAAATACTCAGCTGGGCTCACTGTTTGTTTACATGCAGTATTGGGGGCTCCCGCTGTCGGCAGTGATTAACGTAATACTTTGTAATTATGATTGCAAGGTATTGCGCTGGTCACTGGGTCAAAGTCGCTTCCGCCTGGTTGAATGGAGGTGAGCACGGTCGTTTCGATAGATCGGGTTGCGTAGTTAGAATTTGGTTTTATTAAAGATAGCGGTTCGGTAACAGTTTAGTTAGTTGTAATTCGAGAGTATAATCAGAAGTATCGATCACGGGTGATACTCCATTTAATTTATATCGTAATAGAATTTAACTTAATTAAAGAAATAAAGTTTGTTTTACAATTGAATTTCGCGAGTGTTTTTACTGGATTGCTTTGGGACACGACAAATTGGCGCAGCCGGATAAAGAGTAGGTAAGTGTTATTTTTTTTTCTTCAGTGAAATAATTTATTTTTCTTTTCATTTTTATTTTTTTTTATTTTTGGGAGTAAAACTTATTAGCTGCTCCATATTTTTGTGAATTGTGGGAGTTATGCTTTTTTTAGCTGCTCCATTTTTTTTTTGTATTTTATGGGAGTTAATTCTTTTTAGCTGCTCCATTTTTGTGAAGTGTGGGAGTAAAGCTTCAGTAGGTGCTCCATTTTTTGTATTTTATGGGAGTTAATGCTTTTTAGCTGCTCCATTTTTGTGAAGTGTGGGAGTAAAGCTTTTTTTTAGCTGCTCCATTTTTGTGAATTGTGGGAGTTAGCGCTTTTTTAGCTGCTCCAGTCTTAAGCTAATTTTCTTTTCAGGTTAGAGTTATGGGAGAAAAACAAAAAAGGGGAATAAATTGTTGTAATTGTGGTATATAGCATAAGATTGTTACTGCGTGAGATTGTTTTTGGTTAGGTGGTCTGAGTTTTATTTAATGTATAGTGTGATAGTGTGGTATGTAAATGGAGTAGTTTTAGTAGTTCAATAGATTAAGTAAGTAAAGTCTAATTTTTCGGAATTTCCGGCGTATTAAGGGTTATAATTTTGGTCATTGGGAAGTTTTCAAATGCTAGGTAAAAAATTTAAGGTATTCGCGGGTATTCGGGCGTTAAACGTGGAAGAGGGTTCGAAAATATTGAATATTAGGAAAGAGCATTGTTGAAACAGCGTCGAAAATTCAAGCTTTTTCGTTTAGGGTTTTTAAGCATTTAGTTACAGTCTAGGAGAAGTGTTTGAGGGTGAAGGGTAAATTGGGTAATGACTATAGATGTTAGTGGGAAGAAGTAACGTTCTAGCGAGGGAAGAATTGTTACGAGTTAAGGATCAGGGAAAGGAATTGGAAACCAGAACACAGGATTTGAAGGAGTGCCAGCTGAAATTACAGCGATACGAACAGGATTGGCGGTACCTAGAAGAGCATCTAAGGAATGAATTAAAGAAACGATTGCCGATTGAAGACGTAAATAAGTTCCTGGAGGAAATAAATGAGGCTACAGTGAAAAGCACAAAGGGAAAAACCTTAGATTTGGTGATAATGTCTACCTTTGAAGTTATTGGGAGAATTGAGCAAGAAACAGATCAAGCGCTGGATGAGTGCAAACAGGAAAACAGGGCTTTAAAAGGAACTATTAAGTCTTTAGAAAGGCAATTGGAGGAGGCAGAAAAGACTGCCACTAAACTAGAGCAAGAATTAGGAGTCGCACCATTACCACAAGAGGAGGGTCTAGTTCGAGGGATTTTTAAGAAGTGCTCACCCATGAAATTAGTATTCCACGAACGGCAGCGAGAAGGAGGAGCAAGTACTTCAGGGCAAGAAGAAGTTTTGAAAGCTAAAAAGCAGACCTTAGCAAAGACGAGTGAAATTCAGAGAAACTAGCAAGAAAAACCATGGCCGATGTTTATGATAGTCATGGACTTGGTGTCCAGATACATACCAACGTTTTCTGGAGAAAGAACGCCAAAACTGTTAAAGGAAGTTCACCGTTTCTTGAGCTACTGCAAAGATCTTTGCGATCGTTTAAAGGCCGAGGAACAGCCTTTCTTCATGAAATGTGTAAGATATCGGTTGTTAGATGACGCATATTATCTAGTAAGTTCAGAGGAGCCGAAGGATGTTGAGGCGTTGCAGCAGACAATTCAGACTGCCTATATGCCAAAAAAATCGTACTGTGAGCTGTGAGCTGAAATGATAGCATGCGTACAAAGGCCCGGTGACGACACAAAAGACTATACAGACAGACTTAAGGAGCTACTGTTGTGACCCAGGTGCTCATTGACCCGAACCACAACCATAAAACCAATACACCAATATATTGTCCTATACAATATATCGACGTATCAGAAATGACCCTGAAAAGTAAAAATTATTTAACAGAAAAATCCTTTAAATTTCATATGCATTTAAAAATGCATATTACGTATTGCAACAAAATGCAATTTAGCATAAATTGCATTTTGTTATCAGTCGTACATTCCGTTCACACAGCATGTATACCTACCTACATGCAGTACCATGTACATACCTACATACAGCTTTTCCGCTAAATTCTTAAAACTTAATCGCATGTACTATACATACGTACAATTATTCCCGTCGGTCGTATTCAAAATATTATTCTTACAAGACACAGTGCATATCAGATTTCATGCATATGCACTGCGTCTAAACTTTTTGTACTTTCCCACGTACGATTCTTCACGTCGTGGGAAGGTAATAAAAAGAATAAAACAGCTTTTTGGTTTTTTGGGCTGTTCGGTACCTGGGTGCAATATCGCCGATCCTCAGGGAGTCTTTCTTCAACCCGTCAATGAGTGATCACGGAAATTTTTAAGCTTAATACATACTAATTATTCCGAAAATTGTGCGAACGAAAAATTTTAAGATTATTATTACTAAATATTGGTGATAATTTGTGTCAAAAGGAAAATTTTAAGATCAATACTAAATATTGGTGATAAATTGTGTTAAAACGAAAATTTTAAGATCAATACTAAATATTGGTGATAATTTGTGTTAAAAGGAAAATTTTAAGATCAATACTAAATATTGGTGATAAATTGTGTTAAAAGGAAAATTTTAAGATCACTACTATATATTGATGATAATTTGTAACCAGTAACTAAATATTGTAATCAGTAACTAAATATTGTTAAAACTGTGTAAAAAAAAGGAATATTAATTATACGAGTTCAATAAATAAAGGAAGACCTAGCCGGTGCTAATTTAGCATTTTTACTGATTTATACTCCAATCTCTTCTTTCTGCAAGCACGATAGATGGACAACCTAACACGCGGCAGTTTCGGCTAAGTACCCAGGCAAAGACGGGGGATTGATAGCGGAACTTGAGGCAGACGCGGCGGCAACGTTCAAGGCAGGTGTTATGCAGCAGACTACTCAGCTATATTTGACGGAACGCAAATTTCGATCTCTGGATGAAGCACGTGAGGAGGCAGACTACTTCGAGATGGATGCTAGGAGACTTCAAATTAAGGAACCAGGGCTGTGGAATTATACAAAGGAAGAGAACAGAGGAATGGCAGCAGGCAGTTGGGGTGCTGGTAGGGTCAGCAAGGAGGAACCTAAAAGGACAGGACCGCAATTGATGCCAGCATTATCGGGAATGCACAGGGGTTCCCCTAGTCAAACAAAGCAACCAAGACCTATTCAGTGCTTTCAGTGCGGACAATAGGGACATTTTGCTAAGGAATGTAGAGGAAGGAAACAGACACCTTACTGCACAAAATGCCGGATATATGGACATGACGCAACTGGATGCAAAAGGCAACAAGTCAGTTTTGCTCAGGCACTACCTAGCAGTTCGGTAGAGGTGCAATCGGAAGCAAAAGTTATATACTGCCAATTTTGTAGAACATCTGAACACTACACTGCAATTTGTTTAAAAAAATGTTTAGCAGAGAATAATATTCAGCAAGAGGGAAACGGGAGGTAGCAGCTCGGGAACAATCCCGCAGCTGCCTTCCACTAAACAAATTAGAAACCAGATATTCGGGTAAAGACATAGACATGGAAATAGAGCTAGTTAATAATTGCATCATCACACAATAGAAGCCGACATTGGACTATAAGATAAGCTTACATTATTGGTGGATACGGGATCCACCTGCAATTAAGGTAAATAAAATAAGGATGGATACACTGATACAAAAACATAAATGTATCACGATTGGAGGGCTGTTTGGAGCTCAGCAATGTTCAATTGGAACATGCAAGGTGCATCATGACGTAGGTAAGGGTAAGCAAGAATGTGAGTTCCAGGTAATACACAACACGGATTCAATACCGGTTGACGGAATATTGGGAATGGAATTCCTCAAGGATAAAGCTGTTATCGATTGAAAAAGTTGAACATATAACCTTGCAGGGTTATAATGTAGAAGGGAAACGACTCTCCAGCAGGGAAGCAGTTCGGACAGTTTCAGCGGAAGTTATAAGAGAGCGAATGAGTAATCGAATCGAAAACTTGAGAGAGGTGATATATAAAGCTCGAGCTGCCTCTGAGAGTATAACCAAGTTTTTTAGAGTCGGAAAAGAGGCAAATACTCAACAGGGTATCAAGGATAAAACACGTGGAAGCCCGGAAAGAGGAAATACGTTGACGTCGGCTCTTTGCACAGAGGCGAAGCAGGAAAATTCTCTCTATACAAAGGAGATTTTGGTAAGGTTGCCAGAAGGAATGTGGGGGCAAAAGCAAATTCGGGAAGTAGTAGAAATCGAACCAGTTATTTCCGAAACTGCAGCCCATAGTACAGCTGGAGCCAAGAACGGAGCAATTGGTAAGAATCTGCGTCGAGAGCGAAGATAAGCTGGTGTGCGTGGCGGAAGAGATTATCCCAGGTGTGTACTGTGGTAACGCCATAATCAGGCCGGAGAATAGACAGGCGTTTGTGGGTATGGTCAACGCTAGAACTGAGCCGGTTGAGATAACGAACTTTCAACCCAAGTTTGAGAGGTTGGATAGGTATTCAGTGCAGCCATTGAGAGATAAGATAAAGGCGATAAGTCGTTCTCAGCAAAGACTCGAATTACTGAAACAAACACTAGTATTGTCGGAAGATTTAAATTGCGAAGAAAGAGAAGTGGTGTCTGAAATTTGCAGTGAGTATAATGACATTTTTTACTTGCCAGGTGAAAAGTTAACAAATACTCCAACTAGGACCTTTAAGCTTCCATTACTGTCAAATACAAGGCCCAATATCGTCTGCCGGAGGCTCACCGGGAAGAATGTCAGAAGCAACTAGAAAAGCTCCTAGAAGATGACATTATAGAGCATAGTGACAGCCCTTTTAATTTTCCGGTACTATTAATACCAAAGAAAGGAAAGGATGAAGCAGGAAATCGGAAGTATAGGTTATGTGTAGATGCAATTGATTTGAAGGACGTGTTTTGGCAAATTCCTCTTCCTGTTGATTCAAGGGACAAAACCGCGTTCGCGGTGCCCGGGAAGCCCTTGTATCATTTTACAGTACATCCGTTCGATCTATGTAATGCTCCACAGACTATGTGCAGATTAATGTGCAAAGTAATACCACAGTATATTCATACAGTAGCTCAGCTCTGTCAAAACTGTTAAGCGAGTAGGATGCTTCTATAAAGAGACTCTACTTTCTCTTTCAACAGTTTTAACTAACACACTATTCAATTTCTAATACAAAGGTTCCTATGTAAATCAAAAGTGGAAGAAAGAGAGCTTACCGCATGCACAAACTTGTACTAGAGGAAAAGGGACAAAATGACAATCAAAACTATTTCTGCAAAAAAAAAAGCTAAAGACAATTTGTTCCACTTCCCATGCCATTCGGCTTGGTAGAAGTATCAAGCTGTCACAAACATTATTACAGCTATTTTGCCTGTTACACTGTCCATGGAACGAACACCACTTTGCAATCAAACAGCTGTTTGGTAATGGAATAATACATTTGCAGACTGATGCTGAGATGTGTACTTGCATAAAACTAATACTTCTACCAACCATTGTGCAACTAGCTACTGTTCGTTCATTTACTACCGTATCATACTTAATAGTTCCCTCTTATGAGAGAAATTTTGAGGGTTTTTTTTTTGTAATTAAAATTCTAAAAATCACTTTTCAGTAGTTTGTTCTAAGCTGGTCTACTGTATATATATACTGTGGTAATACCGTTTACTTATGTTATATATATTTTTGTCGAATGCTCACCTTTTTCCCTTCGTTGCACTGCTAATCCAATTGGGGACTCGTTATATAAAAGGTAGGTACACAACACAACTATTTCTTTTTTTTTATTTCTTTATTTGTAATTTGTTTTTTTAAAACTTCTTCTCTTAACTTTTTCTTTTCACCTTTTTCCACAAATCTGGTAGTTTTACATACAATGGTCGGATACTAACACCTTTTTCTTTTCACCTTTTTCTTTTCACCTTTTACGTCTAATCGCTTATTACTTTTACAATATTTTTTATACTTCAAACTTTTTTTCTTTTTTACCCCAACCGAGACCGCGCCGAACCAAGTGCAAAAATTCAACTCTAATATATTTTTCACGAACCGCCGTTAATCAAATTTAAACTTCAACTCGGCTCTTGATCACTTTCGTCGCGATCAAGAGCCTTCGTTCAGGGTAGAAAATGCATAGTTGCATTTTTACCCTGAGAAAATTTTCATTTATTCTGGACTTGATTAAACAAGTCCAGAATATCTTTCGTTGGACGGAGGCTTGAAATTTGATGCTTTGATAAACATCAGCCACTGCCACGACGATTAAAATTGCGACGCGCATATACATATAATGTATTTTCGCGGGGCGCATTTCTGAGCGTGAAAGCTTTTTTTTCGCAGGATGTATGTACGATGTACAATTTTTGTAATTTTCACGACAAATCGTACTGAAGGTACGATTTGTCTTTTCTTTTATTTTTTAACTTAAATATTTATTAAAACGACTTGGTTGAAAACTGAAACTTTTGTTTTTCCCAAGTCGTTTTATGGGAATATTTTTATGAAATGTGTGGAATGTGAAAAAAAATTGCTGATGCAATTTTCTTCACCTATTTGTGTGATAAGCTAATCATGTTTTTAAGCATGATTAGCTTATAGGAATATATTTATTTAAATTTTTTATTTAAATACCCTTTTTCAGGTATGTTTTTAGGCATGTAATATTCCTTCCCCCGCAAATAAGAGAGTTATTCTTTGGAGAGGAATAGCTCTCGGGGAAGGGAGGATGGTCTTGACCAGAATCAGATTTTATTATTGTTGTGTACCAAATAGGAATTCTTATCTACTGGTGTCCGATTTCCATTCTGCTTAGCGTGCATCGAATACTTTGTTGCAGGAAAGTGTTATGGGGGACTGTTTATTAAATGCTGGGCTGGGCCTTGGCCTGCTCGATCTTTGTGCTGCACGTGATTCGCGGGTGGCGTGGTCCTATCCGGCTGGTATTGTTACGCAGAGGCGAGCGTCCCTTTACCATGTGGGGCGAGGAGGCCGTGGCCGGCCGCACCTACTCGGTGGACTTACCCGTCTACCCACACCGAGGGCAGTCCTGGGTTGTCAAAGGTGAGTTTTGATAATTATGATTTTCACATGACACCCCGTTTACCCATAATTTTTTTGTTTCAGGTGGTACCCTTAATATTACCGGGCGATATGGGTTATGTGCGTGTTGCCACCCGGTGTTCGATCCGGCCATCACCGCCATCATCCGGCCCTTGATGGCCACCCCCCCCCCCCTCCTCGGAGTTGAGGAAGAGTCCGACGAGGATTGGGAGTGAGAAGGATTTCGCTCGCTTCTATTTTATGTGTTTCTTTTTATTCTAATGTTTTTGATTCGCTTTTACCTTTCCTGTCTTTCTTCTGTTTCCTTTTTGCTTGTATAATAAAAAAAAATGATAAAATAATAAAAAAAAATTAAAAAAAAATAAAACGATTAACCTGTTCTGATTTTTATCCCCCTTCCCTTTGTTATTTTTCAGGGTTTTTCCCCTTTTTTTTTTGATACTGGCATAATTAAAAGGAAGACAAGGGCGCATCGCTTCGGCTTCTTTCTCTTTTTGTTTTGTTTTTAGGTCTATTGGGTCTGGTACTAATTTGGCGGATCGGGTCTCGGTCGAGGTTTACAACATTTTTGATTTAGCTTTCTATTTTTTGAAAGGTTCTTACCTTTCTTCTCTTATTGTTGGCATGGTGGGGCCTTACAAAATTATAGTGGGTGTACAATTTACAGCATGAAACAATTAGAATTTAGCTGATAAAGCTTACCTCGCGAATTCCACTTGTCTTCACTGTCCACACAAGTGAAATCGGATATGCAGCTTGTGTGCGAATCTCGTTGATAAGGCACTTTCAGTTGGCAAAGATTGCAATTTTCGTGGAAAACGACGACGGTGGAATTCGCGAGTGCAGCTATGATATTTCAATTTAATATTAAGGTAGTGGTAGGTATTTGTTTTGTTTTAGCTGAGTAAGTAACTTTTTATTATAAATTACGGTATGATGAAAAATAAATTATGAGTCGATTAGAGGTGTTCTTTTAGTTATCTACGGCTACTACGAAGTTCTTTTGCCCCCCCCCCCCCACCAGTGGTAAGGCAGTTTAGAACAAGCAATTCTATATCTACATTTGACGAGACATTGATTTTTGGAGTTCTGGTATAACGAACCAGTAGCTCCCACAACAAGGTCCACGTAAAAGAGCCTGTGATCAATACATCATCTAGAGGAACAAAAGAAACTCTTTTCTACGTTTCTTGGTGACCCCGACGTGATACAGTGAATCACTTAAGTAACAATATTGGAATCGCAGCATGGATGAATTGGCTAAATTTCAAAAGGAGACTGGAGACGAGATACAGCATGTTGTTAGCAATTTCACGAAAGATCCTGCCGACCGAAAGACGCTTCGGTATTTGACGGACAGGTTGCATCAATTGGAAACTCTCTGGGATGAGTTCGAATCGAGAGATAATACAATTCGCAGCGCACATGACGATCAATTATCACATCCATACTTCGCCAAGGAGTACTATGAATCAATTCAGAAGGTCTACGAGCGATACCAAGCAAAAATGACAGAAATGATAGGATCCCTGACTCCAGAAACTGGCCCATCGGGAATCCAAGATCCCAAGACAATTACACATGACCAAACCGATGAACATCAACAAGACACCAATGTCAGTCCAGCCTCTAAAGAGCCACCGGCTCCTAAGACAATGGGTAAGCAACCCCCCTTGCAAAGAGGTTCAATGGATACTCAATTCAAACCCTTGGCAACTATGCAACCTCCAAGTACAAGGATATTAGGCACCATCAAGAAATATGATGCTCTAGTAACCGCCTTACGGAGAATAATACAAACCATACCAGTAGACGAAAAGGGGCAATCAGATCGGTACTATCTCGTAAGGTAAAGATGATCGAGAGATATTGGAACGACATACAGAGTTTACACCAGGAAATCTGGAATCAGCTGAATGAACCCAAAGTAGATGGCTATGACAGCGAGAATCATTTCATATTAGAAGATGAAGTACAAGCTAAGATTATTGAGTTGTATGACAAGTCAAATCAGTCACGTAAGCCGTCATCATTTGATGCTAAGCAAACAGCAGTGAAGTTACCATAGGTGGTTTTGCCTAAGTTCGATGGTGACTACCTCAAATGGCGTCAATTTAGCGACTTATTTATTGAATTGATCCATAATCAAAATATTGCCGACTGCCACAAAATGTGGTATTTAAAAAGTAGCTTGGTGGGTGATGCAGAAAGGCTTGTACGCCACTTCACCGTATCAGACGCTAACTATGAAGCAGCATGGGGAGTCATAACTGAACGTTACGAAAATAAAAGGGTACTCGTCACAACCCTACTCAACAAACTTCTCTCTCAACCTTCAATGAATGTGGAGAACGTATGAACAATTAGGGCCTGCCACGATACAACGAAGGAATGCTTGCTTGGCTTCAAAAATCTCGAAATAGAGACGACACATTGGGATCCGGTCGTACTACACATACTTATTAAAAAGTTAGATCGAACCACCCATACCCTATGGGAACAATCACTTACGGAACCTAGATCATTACCATCGATGAAGGAGTTCTTAAAATTCCTGGAAACGCGCTTCCAGTCACTTGAAGCACTGGGTAGTAAGATGAAGCCCTCAGAAGATCATTATAAGAAACCATTCTTTAAGGCGGCTACATCAATGGTTACATTACGCCCATCGTGCAATTTATGTAAGGGCCAACATCAATTATTTTCCTGTCAGCGATTCTTGAGGATGTCTCCATCCAGTCGACTAAACACGGTGCGATCAACCAAATTATGCTCCAATTGCTTGAAATCGGGACACAGTCTGCGTGATTGCCAAACAAGGGGATGCTTAAAATGCTCTCAAAGACATAACACGTTAATACATACAGACACCCCAACAAGTCAGCCGCTCTTACTACCAGTCAGCCTGCTCTTGGATATGTATTATTGAGCACGGTCATGCTTAACGTATACAACGACAAGGGGTTGGGCATTGAGTGCCGAGCAATCCTGGACTCGGGTTCTCAATTGAACTTCATCACCAGTAGAATTACTGAAAGGCTTGGATTGGAAGGTGTACCTGAACAAATGAGCATCGAAGGAATAGGGCAGCGAAAGCATAAGTCACAGAAACGGATGTCAGTGACATTACAATCAAGAGTGAATGGATTCACCACCAGAATTGAAGCGCATGTCTTATCTCAGATTATATCGCCCCAGCCAAGACAAACAATAGATGTATCATCATGGTCCATACCACATAATGTAGCTCTTGCTCAGGTTAAGAAAGTGGTGTGCTAACCACTCACAACTGCTGCGAGATATCCCTCAAGATGAAAGAGAATTGCAGTTAAACTTCAGCACAGGCTCCGAAGAACACATTAAGACTATGGGACTGATTTGGTCACCTAAGAACGACTCATTCCGTATTAAGGCAAGCCAGTCCGAAGATCGGCGAGTTACAAAACGGACAATTGCTTCTGATGTTGCTCATTTATTTGACCCATTTGGGAATCATGGGACCAGTCGTGGTCATCGCCAAACTATTCTTACAGAAGTTGTGGAATTTGAAACTACAATGGGATGTCGCTCTGCCACAGGAGCATTCTACGTATTGGACAAGATTTAAGGAAGGCTTAAAAATACTGAACGATATCAACTTTCCCAGGCATATATTTTCGCATCGAACGCCTAGCTCTATGCAACTCCACATATTTACTGACGCCTCGGAAAGGGCATTCGGAGCAGCGGCCTACGTCCGTGCAACAGATAAGAACAACATAATTACAGTTCGGCTATTATGCGCTAAATCCCGAATCGCTCCGCTTAAGCAACAAACTTTGCCACGGCTAGAGCTTTGTGCTGCGAAACTAGGAGCAGAACTAGCGCAACGGATCAAATTGGACCTCAAACTCAACGGAGAAGTCATATATTTATGGACCGATTCCGAAGTGACACTGGCTTGGATAAACTCAACATCATCATCGCTACAAACGTTCGTGGCAAATAGAGTTGCTTATATTCAACAAGCCACGAGATCTGACCAATGGCATCACGTGCCCTCTAAACAAAATCCTGCCGACATTATATCCCGAGGTATTCCTCCGGAAAGGCCGGCTGCTAACAATTTATGGTTTTACGGCCCGATGTTTCTGCAGGGTGCTAAATCAATTTGGTCAGCTCCGTATGTTAAAGGGGGGGAGCCCGTACCAGAATTAAAAAGAAGTTCGCTAGCTATAACAGTGCCAAATGAGAGATCACACTTTCTGAATGAAATCAATCACAAGAATTCATTTAATAAACTGCAACGAATCGTAGCTCACATGTTGCGGTTTATAAATAACACACGAAAACTCAACCATAGTAGAACATGTCGATCACTTGACTTCGAAGAATTAGAAACGTCAATGAAAACATGAAAACAATAATTCGGCACGTCCAGAAAAGAGAATTTAAGGATGACATCAAACATTTGGAACTATATGGCGAAACTCCAAGAAGTAGCACAATAGTTAGTTTAACTCCATTCATAGACAAAGAAGATATCATACGAGTTGGAGGACGATTATAAGCATCCAACTTACCCTACGATTCGAAACATCCAATTCTGTTGCCTCACTCACACCCAATTACTAAATTAATTTTGGACGATATTCATAAGAAAAATCTCCACGTTGGGGCTCAAACGCTACTAGCCCTTGCAAGACAAAAATTTTGGCCACTCAAAGGAAAAACTCTTGCTAGATCTATAGTCCATCATTGCGTACACTGCGCAAGAGCTCAACCTAAGCATTTGAATCAACTAATGGGTAGCCTTCCTACGCATCGAGTGCAGCCAGCAAGACCATTTGTGAATTCGGGTGTCGACTTCGCAGGACCAGTGTGGACCCATTTCAAAATTAGAGGAAAACGACCCCAGAAGGCTTATATTGCTGTATTTTGCTGTTTTGCCACAAAGGCAGTGCACTTGGAGTTGGTTAACGACCTCACAACTGAAGGTTTCCTTGGTGCGTTGAAAAGATTTATGGCAAGGCGAGGACATTGTAGGCACATTTATTGCGACAATGCAACCAACTTCGTAGGCGCAAGGAACCAGTTGCAAGAGGTAAAGGAATTTATCGAAGGCCAACAATCTATCAACAAAACTAAAACCGAATGCAGTTCAAAGGGAACTGATTTTCATTTAATCCCACCAAGAGCCCCACATTTTGGTGGGTTATGGGAGGCCGCAGTCAAGTCTGCTAAGCATCTACTAAAATCTACATTGGCTGCGGCATCATTAACTTATGAAGAAATGGAGACCGTGGTAACAGAAGTCGAAGCGATTATGAATTCACGGCCCATCGTCCCAATGTCAAATGACCCAAATGACCTAATGGCATTTACACCTGGCCATTTCTTAGTGGGAGAACCCCTCATTTATTCAGTAGAAACTCACGCGGAACCACTGAAGGCCAACCTGCTTACAAAATGGAGGCTCGTTACACATTTAAAAACCGAGTTCTGGCGACGATGGCACAGTGAATATCTAAATCATTTGCAATATCGTAGTAAATGGAAACAACGTATTCAGAATGTTCAACCAGGAACCATGGTGGTAGTCAAAGAAGACAACTCACCAGCATTAAAGTGGCACTTGGGACGAATAATTGAAATATTTAAGGGTGCAGATGGTCTCGTACGAGTCGCTGACGTTCGTACATCGACAGGAATAATACGCCGTGCTATACATAAGTTAGCACCACTACCAGTAGAGACTCATAAACCCGATCTTGATGAAGCAGCAATCATTCACAGTGATGGAAACAGCAAGGACAAACTTTCTGCGGTAACTGCTTGCGCAACCACTTCGTAACAAGGCAGAAAGAAAGAGAAGGAAACTATCCCAAGAAAAAGGGCACGTCGATCATTAGGTACTGCATTAGTTACGTTGTTATTGACATGCCTGATTGTGCCGTTCGCAAGTAGCGCTCCGGTTACGATATTTCCATTTGAATCACAGCCAGGTATATATTTTGAAACCCTGGGACCCTCTAATATCATTTCCAATGAATGGAACCTAGTTGCTTACTTCAACATGGAACCATACTGGAAGGAGTTCGAAATATTCATTAATTATAGTAACAAAGTGGAATATATCTGTAGCTTAATCGAAGAAAAAAATGCTTGCTCACAAATTTACAACCAATTCAAACATCTGAAGGGTGAACTAGCGGCTAACAACATCCTCCTAGTAAAACAAAACACACATAGAGCAAGAAGAGGCGCAATAGATTTCGTTGGAAACATAGCAAACGCTTTATTTGGGGTACTGGACTCGGAATATGCCAAAAAAATGTCAGTCACTATAGAAAAGGTCGAGCGGAATGAAGTCCACCTTTTAGACTTAATAAAAAACCACACCTCTGTACTCGACTCAACAATCAACATAATGCGAAAGGATCAACAAGCTGCAAGCCTTCAATTCCAAACCTTGGAAAGGCACATAAATAAGGTGACGGTAATGATAAACGGTATCGAGCAAGAAATATATCAAGAGCGACTAACACAGTCATTTACATCTATAGCCATTCAAGCAATGTTAATCGGTTCAAATTTCTATCGGATCCAAAATGCGATATTGGATGTAATGGTAGACGCTCACAGTGGAAGAATCAGACCCCAGCTTATATCACCGGCCCAATTACAGCAAGAAATTACAACGATTAAGAGCCATCTTGCACCGGCTTTAATGCTTCCAGCATTTGAAGACGATATTCTGAGCTTCTACAACCTATTAACTATTGAAGGTAGAGTCGAAGCAAAGCATATAATATTCAAGATCAAGGTACCTCTATTAGCGGCAGAGAACTTTGAGCTGTTCCACATCATACCGGTACCAGTGAAATTGAACGAAACATTCATCGCTATACGCCCATCTTTTCCGTTCTTGATGCTGAACTTACATCGTGACCAGTATTATCCTCTTACTGAACAAGAACTGGTAACTTGTATCTCTCTAAAGGGTAAAGGAATACTCTGCAACCAGAATCACCCTAAGTACAGAAGGGGTTCAACAGTCAGTGCGTGCGAAATCAATTTCATTAGTCAATCCCAGCAATCACCAGTATGCCAAATCGTAAAGACCGAGAGGGGACCACACTGGATACAATTACACACTCCGAATCAATGGATTTACTCTTTAGATGAAAAAACCACAATCAACGTTGTTTGCAACAATACCGTCACCCAGCACACTCTGGAGCTATCTGGTCGAATGGAGATTCAAGCTGGATGCGTCATAAAGCAGCAACTTATTACAATCCAGGGACACAATTTAGCATCTTCAATGACAAGATTAGGATTTGTACCATCAACCAATCTTTCAGACACTATAACCCCAAACCAATTGGCACCAGCACTGCGACAAACTCACCATTTCGTGGAAAACTACGACGGTGGAATTCGCGAGTGCAGCTATGATATTTCAATTTAATATTAAGGTAGTGGTAGGTATTTGTTTTGTTTTAGCTGAGTAAGTAACTTTTTATTATAAATTACGGTATGATGAAAAATAAATTATGAGTCTATTAGAGGTGTTCTTTTAGTTATCTACGGCTACTACGAAGTTCTTTTGCCCCCCACCAGTGGTAAGGCAGTTTAGAACAAGCAATTCTATATCTACATTTGACGAGACATTGATTTCTGGAGTTCTGGTATAACGAACCAGTAGCTCCCACAACAAGGTCCAGGTAAAAGAGCCTGTGATCAATACATCATCTAGAGGAACAAAAGAGTTTTTCTACAGTGGGCTAACAACTATTTTGTTTTTGTTTGTTTTCCTTACCTATTTATTGTTATTATTTACTAGTTTAATTTTAATCCTATACCAATTTCTTGGTCGTTACCTAGTAGCCTGGTATTAATATTTGTTTGTTATTTTCGTTTCCATATATATTTATTATAATTTTGTTATATAATTTTAATACATTTCTCTCTTAGGTCTATTATTTTGTTTATTTTATTTATCTAAAGCCATAATAGTCGGGCATTTTAGCTTCAATTTATATAATTTGTGCCTTTTTCTACTTTTATTCTTTTATTTTATTTTCAATGCTTTTTTATTTTTACCCTTTTACCTATTTTTTTTTTATTTATATTAAATTCTAATGTCACTTTAATTTGTATTTATTTCTTACTATTTAATATTTTATTTCTAACTTCAGATGATATCTTTGTATTTTAATTCATTTTTTTTTATTTAGTTTTAATGTGTTTTAGGACTATCCGCCTGTTCCACATTTTGATATATTTTACTTTTTAGGTTAACATTTTTCTATGTATATCTATTGTACATATTTTACCAGGTCTACTTTTGTTATAAAACTGTTTTAACTTGACCAAGTGGTCCATTTTGACAGTGACCGCGCTTCACCTTTAAATTATTTGAACCGATTTGGTTTTAGCGAGGCTTCTAGTTCGCCTTAAACTGGGTTGAGGAGCATGAGTTTGCTCTTCTGAAGGAATTCCCTCTGATGAAATTTCGGGGTTACCTTGTGGTGGATTTCTCTGTTGTCTCATCTTGATGACAACAGGATGTAGATATTTTACTGCCACAACAATCATTATGGCCAGAACTAGTAGGCTCTTGAATGATAGAGAAGTCGTGGACAAGATATGGGAGTTTCTGCTCGATACCTTTTCCTGGTATTTAATAATTTTGCTTTGGATTTCTTCCAGCGAATGGGTGTCAGTATAAATTATTTATGGATATCGTCTCTCGTTAAAATCTCGATTTTCCCCAGACTGTGGTTTTAAGTTCCCTGTAAAATTTCAGTCAGGTTTACTTTGAGTAGAGAGTGGTTGAGCTCAGGAAACTGATTCGGCTGGATAATTTTTAGTGGATATTTACTCTGACCTTCGTATTTAAGCACTTTGTCACTTATTTGCACTTGACATGGTTGCGTTATCTCTAATATCCCTTGTCCTTCTAGTTTCGAGAATACAAAGTGATCTGGACATGTGATATGTAACACCGTGGAGGTAATAAATGAAAATAGCCACGTATTGGGCTTGCTTAGTTTGATCAGCATGTCTTTTTGGGGAGCTTGTACTCTAGTCCTGCATTTGGGCACTTCATTTAAAGGGTTGTATAGCAATTTAATGGCACATTCGTTGGACGTTGCCGCTTTGATTATAGGCGTGTTCAGCCGGCCTACATACGTATTTTGTTCCAAATTACTTGTTATTTTCTTGAAACTTTTCATGTCATCGCCTTTTAATAAGAGAAATTCCTGAGTTTTTGCGCTATTGGCTATGTATGAATAACCAGGGTCTGGAATTAATGAATAATTTGCTGACTTGGGTTCAAGATAGCATTGAATCTGTTGTAGCCTCATTTTTGGCAGGTTAAAAATTGGGAGAGTAATTCTCACCACCAATTTGTTTTGCATAAGGAGTGACTGAGCTCCTGCTGTCTGATATAGGACAGATAGACAATTTTGGTCATTTGGGCTATTCGAGGCCGTCTTGCGGTATATCTCCAACAGATTTTTGGGAGACATTAGGAGTGGATGAATATGATTGGTTTTACTAGGCATTATTATATCCAGGAGGGCTTGTTGTCGATATTCAACTTCGATGATTTGGAGCAATAAGCTTGATATAATCTCTTGCCTTAGTTGCCTCCTAGTTAAATCATCGGCCACATGGTGGAGATCGTTTATCTGGTGTGCCATTTTTTGTTGTCGGTCCATTAACATAGCCAGCTGTTTTTGAATCTTTTCCAAGGTAGTTTTTACAACACTAATTTGTTGTTTCTCTAGCTCGGCTAGGGCTTGTGTATTCGATTCAAGTTCTTCTAACCTGCTGTAAATTTCTTTTTCGTTGCTATTGTCCATGGTCTCAAATAAATAGTGCATGGCACTGCCCATTCCATCAAATAGCGATCTGGCCTTGCGTTTTCCTGGTACTAGTTCCTTTATAGTTTCTATGCGCTTTCGTACGCTATCTATTATAGCGTGTATGTGTAGTTGCTGCACGTTACACAGGTCTTCTGGGTTTGATATGTTTATGCAGAGTTTATGCACCAAGTGCTCTGCATATTCTGCTAGCTTTATATGGGCATCTAGTTCATCCAAATCTATCTCGGTGAGCACATTTCAGGTGTCATGATATACCATGAGATTTCCCAGGTCCTCGAAAAGTATACCCGAGTCATTTAGCTGGGTCATTACATAAGGTTTGTCAGCGATTGTTCCAGTTGTGTACTGGATAAAGAGGGCAACTATGATGAATTTTAGCGCCATTTCTGTGGACAATTCAGAAGAAGAAAACAATCCTATAAGCTTATTTGTACTTGCATTGTGCCGTTTTAAACTGGGCAGTGGAGTGACTCCACCGCAAATGTTTATGGGGAGGTATTGAAATGAGTATTGAAATGAGATTTAGTGGACACTGTAGTAGGAATTTCAGGTCAACCTGGTTCATTTTTGTTCAACATGCTTTTACTCGAAATATGGTTTTAAACGATTATTGTGTACCGTTACTATTCGCTTACCAATTTTGATTGTGGTAGTCACATCGCTTGGTATTGCGATTACCTGATAAGGTCCTACCCAGATTTGAGAAGGCTTATGTTTTCTGCTTTCATTCTTGATGAGGACCTTGTCTCCTACATGGAAAGCTAGGGGCCTATCGTAGTACCCCTTTGAGCGCTGTTTACTTGCCAATAAGTTTTTTCTTGCCGTGGCATATGATTTTTGGAGCTTATACTTCAGTATATGATAATAGCTCTCATGATTGTAAACGGGTTCGGGATCCCGTTTTAAATTTGATGGGACATCCGCTGTGAAGCCGTATAGGCAGTCCATTGGGGTAAGTTTAGTACCCTCGTGTACACTATTGTTGTACACGAATGCAGCGGTTCGTAGGTATTGGTCCCATGTTTTGGGATTTTCATCTACGATTGTTCGCAGGTATTCTATCAGAGGTCTATGTGCACGATCTAGTGCTCCATTAGACTGTGGGTGGTATGCTGAAGTCTGTAACTTCTTTACCTTTAGAAGCTTACATACTCTTTTGAATAATTCACTCAGGAAATTTGTTCCCTGATCGGTGAGTATTCTTTTGGGTATGCGATAGAGCGTAACGATTTCATCAAAGAAAACCTGCGCTACTGTGACTGCTTCTGCATTAGGTATTGCATACCAGTCGACAAATTTTGTTAAATTATCTTGGAAGGTCAAGATATATTTGTTACCTGATATGGTCTCTTCTAATGGACCTACAATATCGAGGTAAACTTTGTCGAACGGTTGTTCTGCGATGTCCGTGATAACCATTGGCATTTTATATTGTGGAGATGCTTTCATCGTCTGGCACTTTGGGCATTTTTTAATGTATTTCTTGATATCGCTAAGCATGTGTCTCCACCAACACTTGCGTCTTATACGTTTGTACGTTTTTATGACACCTTGATGGCCACCAAATGGAGAATCGTGATAATCTTTTAAGATTGTTTGGATCTCCGTGGGGCTCGTAATACCTTCAGGTGTCTTGCCAGTACTTACTTTATGCTCAAACGTGTTTGGGTCTAGTGTTTCCGCCTCCGTGAGTTGAATTTCGTTTTGGTCCGCTTTCGTGTGCTCTTTTGTCTCCACATTGGAGCTGTTTATTGTCTTTTGAGCCTTTTGCTTCTGAGCTCGAGTCACGACGAAACAATGAGCGGATTTCTTTTTCTTATTATTTGTGGAATTGTCTTCCTCCACATCTGAGTCCATCGTGTGGTGGACTAGGGCTTTTACCGTTAAGGTATTGCCTAAACTATCTTCTTTTGATGCTTGAGGGATGCGACTTAGTGCATCGGCATTAGTGTTGTACTTCCCTGGTTTATATTCGATGTTATAATCGAATTCAGATAATTTGCGGTGAAATCTCACCAAACGGGAAGTAGGGTCTTTCACATTGAAGACACCTTTGAGAAATTTATGGTCAGTATAGACCGTGAATTTCCGGCCTTGCAGATAGCACCTGAAATTCTTGGTAGCCCAGACAATAGCCAATAACTCCTTCTCTATAGTAGAGTAATTTCTTTCGGCTTTGTTTAATGTGTGGCTTGCATAGGCAATGGGCTGGTCCTTTCCGACTTCTCCTTGAGAAAGAACAGCTCCTAGAGCCTCGTTACTTGCGTCTGTAGTAAGATTAAAAGATTTTGTGAAGTCGGGATAAATCAAAACTGGTGGGGAAATTAAAGCATTTTTTATGCTCTGAAATGCTTCTTGGAATTTCTCTGTCCAAGTGAATTTAACATCCTTTCGGAGTAAATTTGTGATTGGACGTACAATTTTGGAGAAGTCTGGAATGAATATCCTGTAGTAATTGGCAAGTCCTAGAAATGACTGGACTTGCCTTACTGTTCTGGGAACAGGAAATGTTTGGACGCAGACCGTCTTACTTGGGTCTGGTAGGGCTCCATCGCTAGAACATTTATGTCCTAGGTAAACAACTTCTCTTGTTGTGGTCATTTAATTTTTACCATTTTTACCATAGATGACAATGTCATCTAGGTAGACAGAACATTAGAGGCCTTGTAGGCCTGTTAAGACGAAATTCATTAGGCGTTGAAATGTGGCGGGGGCTCCTTTGAGCCCGAATGGCATACGTTTGAACTCATAGTGCCGATAACTTGTGCTGAAAGCAGTTTTATGTCGACAAGAACTTGATGATAGCCGTTGGCCAAATCGAGTGAGGTGAAATACCTTGCGTGACCCAGTTGGTCGAGAGTGTCCTCGATTCGGGGTAGCGGGAATGCGTCTCCAATTGTCTTTTCGTTTAATTTCCGAAAGTCAACAACGACGCGCCACCTTTTTTCACCGTCATGTCCCGCTTTCTTGGGGACAACTAGTAGAGGTGAATTCCAAGGGCTTTTACTAGACTGGACTATCCCGCTGTCTAGCATTTCTTTTAGCTGCTCGTTAATGACTTTCCGCTGTTTCAGGTAAGCGGTACATTTTTTGGTTGATTGGTGCTTGATCTTGTACCAATGGAATATTATGCGTTATCGCATTTGTATAGGTGAGCTTGTCACCTTTGAGGAAGAAGATATCGTTATACTCTTCGCAGAGTTCTGATATGGAAATTTTTTCTTCCGCGGTCAAATTAGGGTCTAGGCTGAGTTCTTGCTCTAGCCTAGAAATACGCGGGTATTGTTTTACGTCGTCCGGAATCTCATAATCCGGGTATAGATATCGTACATGTTGTAATATTGCCGTTTTGTCGGCTGAACCTTCGGTTAACTTATTCTTCCTTTTAAATTTTTTACCTGTAAGTAGATGAGAACGGCTGAGTTTGGTACACCTATGTGGTCTTTGCCTTAGGTTGTGTGATATACTCATGCGCGTCAATTCTATTGCTTTTTAACCATGTAGAATTTTTTGTGTTGTGCGACGGTGGAGTAATATGCTCCTTTAATATAGGCTTTAGCGACTCGCTACCATTCTTATATGGCCGTTGTTTGTTTAATAGTGATTTATGCCTCGGGATTTTGGACGGAAGAGTTATATGCACCTTTTTGGCAGGCTTTAGACACTCAGTTCCGTCTCTTGTGGTGAGTGGTATTGCCTCTTTATTTGGTATGGGAATGTGCGTATGGTTGTGGTCTTTTGTGTGTGTTAATAGGACTATGGTGTAGTCGTTTATTGGATATAGCTGTAACTTTAAGCTATGTATGACTACTTGATGACTGGTAGGGTTGAGAATACTAACCAGCACTAATTCTTCTCCAGATGACAGCAAATTGTTTGCCAAGAAGACTCCATCGCTTATCACTTGTGATAAACAGAGCATTTCTTCTTGAGTTTGTAACGGCACTGGGGCAACAATTTGAGAGCGCGCAGGTATGCAGATTGGTTCCTTAAAGGTAACCAAATGCTGCCTGATTTCGGCGGTCTCTTGTTCGCCCAGACAAGTTTTTTCACATTCCTTGAGCTCTTTTGGAGCTTGGCAGCCAGCTTTTATCGTTTAAGAAGTCTTGAAGACACTGCAGGTGGATACTTCAGCCTGTTTAGACTCTACCTCTTCTGCAAGTGTTCTTACTTCGACTGCTTTTTCAGGATGTAGCTTGTCCGTTTCAAACATCAATGGCAAAGCAAATTCATCAGGATTAGTCTCCGTGCGAGGAAACCTTAGTGCCTTATTAGGACCCTCAACGTTACAGTTTTTTGCTAGGAAATCATTTCCTAGAACTCCATCATCGGAAAGGCCAGGCAAGTTCTTTACGACTTGAAACTTGCAGGGAATTTTGTTTTTGAAAACGAAGTTTCCCTGGCAATTTCCCAGCGTGTTTCCGGTACCAAATGGGGTCTGAAGTGTGCATGCCACATTGTGGTTAATTTCTTTGAGATCTTTTAATGACCTTATCTTTATTATACTTACCTCAACGCCTGTGTCGACTACTAGTTTAGTTTGGCCGTTCAGGCCTATGTCTAAAGGAAGTTTTACTGTAGCGACACTGGAATCGGGCTGCTGAGGAGACCCTATTTTATTAGATGGGAGATCTATAGTCGAGCCGGGGAGTTTTGGGTCGACTGTACGTCGTTTCCCTGACTCCGGGCCTCCCATTTACGTTTTTGTTGGCAGTTATTTACTGCATGTCCAGAACGACCACAAAATTCACACTTTTTTCGCACATTATAGACTCTTGAGTTGTTGGGACCTTGTGGGTCTCTGGGTCGTTGATTTGGTGATACATTATTGTTATGTGGTCTCTGGAAACTATTGTTGTTTCTCCTGCAGTCACGTATTTCATGGTTATACATTTTGCAGTTCACATAGTACGGCGTATTTTTACGTTTCAAACAATCGGCGTATGTATGGCCTCTTAAATTACAAAAACTACAATTTATTTTATTTAAATAATTATTTTTATTTTGTACATTAAAATTTCTCTTTGGAGATCCTGGTTCCTGTTTTATATTCGGCGATGGTGTGTGTGCTTGTGTGAACTGTGCCGGCGGTATGTGACTGTTTGTATTTGTAGGGTTGCTGTGGGGAACTTGAGTGAATGGCATTATGCCTGGATTAAATACGCTGTGGTTTGCTGATGAGTTAATTCCACTAAATTGTGCGTTATTGGGTGTTATTGCAGTTATTGAATGGGGTAGTGTATTTTGTATCACATTTTGTTGAAACTGCCCTGAAAGTTGCAGGAATAGAGCACTTTGCTGGAGACGTTTCATGTCAAGTGCTCTTTGTACGAGGTCATCCACCGTGCCGTCTGTCATGGTCAGAAGGTATTGGCACATATATGGGTTATTTACGCCTGTTTTCAGTGCGTTTTTGGCAAAGTCCTCGAGCTGCGTTTTAACAGCTGGTGCTGCTGTGGCTCCATATTTGGACTCTGCTGCTTCATTACATAGTGCCAGCATCTGTTTCACTCGATCCGTGAAGGCTGTGAGGTTTTCCAAAGGATACTGCCATGTAGTGATTAATTTATTTACCAGTTCCTGGTAAGTTTCTCTAGGCAGGTACGTGCGATTTAACCGTTCTTCTACTTCTTTGAAAGTAGTTGGCATATTTGAGGCAAAAAGCTGATAAGCTTCGCCTCGAAGTCTGGTGGGGAAGATTTGCAAAAATGCTGATAGTTCCCCCACCGAAATGCACTGGATTACCTGCCTGCAGCATCCTAGGAAAATTTGGAGCTCAAGGCTCAATTTTGGATGCTGTTCTCCCGAAAATAGGGGAACGAGCTGGGCAGTTAGCTTGGCGATTTTAGCGTAATCTGCCATGTTTAAATTGGGGATTCTGAAACTAAAGTTTGACACTTTTGGAGAGCTACTTTCTTCTATGCTGGTTTCCACAAGGGAGTCGCCCAGCCAATTCAAAAGGATTTCACTCACGGTGGAATCACTGACACTGTCGTTGGCGCTTTCACTTAAATCTACACTATTATTTTTATTTGTGGCTTCGAGCGAGTGCGAGAGTTCTCCAAACTCCTTCAGGCTCTCTTTGAACTTTTCAGTGCTTTCTTTAAATTTTGCGATTTGCTCAAGCCTTCGTTCCCGAGGCTTGGCAATCTGTTTGTCAATAGAATCGCACTGTATAACTGAAAGTTCGGAGGAGTCTCGCACTTTCCCTTCTAAATACTTTAAATATTTTTCTAGATTTAAATTGGAAGGTCTTACTTGGTGGGGACCTGTGAGGATTGTCCCGCTCCTTAACGTGACTCCTCTTGTTGGTGAATTTGTTGCGGGTGTTTGATTAGCACCGTCTGTTGCGGATGTTGCTCCCGCGTTGCCTCCTTCGTACCGGGACGGATCTTCCTGTGCGTCGCCCGGTGAGGAAGATTGTTGTGGAGTTGGTTGAAGTGGTGAGATTTCCTGCGGCGTTTTCTGGTGGGAGCTTTCTTCGCTCATGGACCACTGTATGTAAAATTTGCAGCTAGTGGGGCTTCTGCCGTCTTAATTCCCTTGGTTCAAATTGAGAGGGGGGCTTATTGCCTTCTTCGAGGTCCCTCTCAATTGAAGATCGCTGGTTTTTTCGGTTGAAGCTCTTTTGCTGCCGGGGGGGCCGTGGTCTACTTAAATTCTCCTGGATAAAAGCTGAAAGGGGGGCGCGTTGCCTACTTCGAAGTCCCTTTCAGCTCCGGATCGCAGATTGGAGTGTATCTGACCTTCCTTCAAGTTTCGCGTTGGAATTTTCTGTTATGGACGTCTTTTGTTCCTGGGCTGGGATGAAGCCCGCTATCGTCCCACGTAGGCACTTTGTGCTTTGATGAGGGGGTGGCTGCGTGTTTTACAACCAGAGGCAGTTAAAGCTGTCCGACCACGAGCGTTTGGAGGCGACAAGATCGCGATACCCCTGAAGCCAGACTCAACTTCAGGCGGAGGGTAGGGTGTCTTTCCCAGTATTCGATCCCGTCCTTACTCCTTTTTGTTCGTTGGTGGATAGAGGCTTTTCAAACGCTTATACTTTTGGTGATTTTCAAAGTAGGCTTCCTCTATCCTACCGGCTGCGACAATTGTTATATATATATTTGTCGAATGCTCAACTTTTTCCCTTCGTTGCACTGCTAATCCAATTGGGGACTCGTTATATAAAAGGTAGGTACACAACACAACTATTTCTTTTTTTTTATTTCTTTATTTGTAATTTTTTTTTTAAACTTCTTCTCTTAAACTTTTTTCTTGTCACTTTTTTCCACAAATCTGGTAGTTTTACATACAATGGTCGGATACTAACACCTTTCTTTTCACCTTTTACGTCTAATCGCTTATTACTTTTACAATATTTTTTATACTTCAAACTTTTTTTCTTTTCTACCCCAACCGAGACCGCGCCGAACCAAGTGCAAAAATTCAACTCTAATATATTTTTCACGAACCGCAGTTAATCATATTTAAACTTCAACTCGGCTCTTGATCACTTTCGCCGCGATCAAGAGCCTTCGTTCAGGGTAGAAAATGCATAGTTGCATTTTTACCCTGAGAAAATTTTCATTTATTCTGGACTTGATTAAACAAATCCAGAATATTTTTCGTTGGACGGAGGTTCGAAATTTGAGGCCACTGCCACGACGATTAAAATTGCGACGCACGTATACATATAATGTATTTTCGCGGCGTGCATTTCTGAGCGTGAAAGCTTTTTTCGCAGTATGTATGTACAATGTACATACATAGTGTAATTTTCACGACAAATTGTACTGAAGGTACGATTAGTCTTTTGCTTTTATTTTTTTTTTAAATTAAATATTTCTACTGGCAAAATTTGCCATGGGAATAATTTTGATTTAATTCACTTTTCTTGTCATTCTTAAATTCTTTTTTCTTGTATTATACTTTTTTTTCTATGTGTTAATTAATTTTAGTGTAATTTTTTTATTTCTACCGTTACCTTATATTTTAACACTTTTTGTTTTAGACTATTTTTCCGGTACCTTACATTTATTAATAGCTTATTAGTGCTACTTTAGTTTATTACTTTAATCCTTTATTTATTTATTTATTGTTACTTTTAAGACATGTTTTCTCTAGTTTTTGTATTTTACTATATTTTTATTAATTTTTAATTCTAATGTATTTTGCTTTTATTTTGCTGCCCATTTTTTTTTCATTTTACTTATCTACCAACTGTAACTTCAGTTTCTTCTACTGTTAGTTAGTAGGTACTTCTTCTATTTATTTTCTTTTATACATATTCCATCCCTACTTTTGGTCTTTTTCATATAATGCTATATCTATTTATATTCCTTTATGTAATTTATTTAATTTAAAATTACTTCTATTCTATTTTTCTTTACATGCAGTTATTTATTTTAACTTATTTTGTTATGTAATTATAATACAATTTTTCCTCTGACACTTTAGGTCTGTTTTATGTCTACTACAAATCGTTTTTGTTAGTTATTCATATGTTTTGTACATGTGACCAGGTTTTCTTTTGTTTATAAATTTACTTTGATCAAGTGACCAATGTTGACAGTATCAGTGTCGCATTTTTAAACTATTTGAATTGATTTTGTTTTAGCGAGGCTTCTAGTTCGCCTTAAACTGGGTTGGGGAGCATGAGTTTGCTCTTCTGAAGGAATTCCCTCTGATGAAATTTCGGGGTTACCTTGTGGTTGATTCCTCTGTTGTCTCATCTTGATGACAACAGGGTTAAGATATTTTACTGCCACAGCGATCATTATGGCCAGAACTAGTAGGCTTGTAAATGATAGAGAAGTTGTGGACAGGATATGGGAGTTTTTACTTGATATCTTTTCTTGGTATTTATTTATTTTATTTTGGATTTCTTCCAGCGAATGGGTGTCAGTATAAATTGATTTATGGATATCGTCTCCCGTTAAGATTTCCATTGGAACTTGGTTTTGGATTTGAGGCTATGGTAAAATATCGGCCAGACTCAAATTCAGTAAGGACTGATAAAATTTTGGGAATTGTTTGGGTTGAATTATTTTGACCTTCGTATTTAAGCACTTTGTCACCTATTTGAACTTGACATGGTTGCTTTATCTCTAATATCCCTTGTCCTTCCAGTTTCGAGATTACAAAGTGATCTGGACATGTGATGTGTATCACCTTGGAGGTGATAAATGAAAATAGCCACGCATTTGGCATGTTTAATTTGATCAGCATGTCTTTTTGTGGAGCTTGTACTCTGGTCCTGCATTTGGCACTTCATTTAAAGGGTTGTATAGTAATTTAATGGCACATTCGTTGGACGTTGCCGCTTTCATTATAGGCGTGTTCAGCCGGCCTACATACGTGTTTTCTTCCAAATTACTTGTTATTTTCTTGAAACTTTTCATGTCATCGCCTCTTAATAAGAGAAATTCCTGAGTTTTTGCGCTATTGGCTATGTATGAATAACCAGGGTCTGGAATTAATGAATAATTTGCTGACTTGGGTACAGGATAGCATTGAATCTGTTGTAACCTCATTTTTGACAGGTTAAGAATTGTGAGAGTAATTCTCAAAACCAATTTATTTTGCATAAGGAGTGACTGAGCTCCTGCTGTCTTATATAGAACAGATAGACAATTTTGGTCATTTGGGCTATTCGAGGCCGTCTTGCGGTATATTCCAAGGTAGTTTTTACAACACTGATTTGTTGTTTCTCTAGCTCGGCTAGGGCTTGTGTATTTGATTCAAGTTCTTCTAACCTGCTGTAAATTTCTTTCCTGGTACTAGTTCCTTTATAGTTTCCGTGCGCTTTCGTACGCTGTCTATAATAGCGTGTATGTGTAGTTGCTGCACGTTACAGAGGTCTTCTGGGTTTGTTATATTTATGCAGAGTTTATGCACCAAGTGCTCTGCATATTCTGCTAGCTTTATCTGGGCATCTAATTCATCCAAATATATTTCGGTGAGGACATTCCAGGTGTCATGATATACCATGAGATTTCCCAGGTCCTCGAAAAGTATACCCGAGTCATTTAGCTGAGTCATTACATAAGGTTTGTCAGCAATTGCTCCAGTTGTGTACTGGATGAACTATGATAAATTTTAGCGCCATTTCTGTGGACAATTCAGAAGAAGAAAACAATCCTTTAAGCATGTTTGTACTTACATTGTGCCGTTTTAAACTGGACAGTGGAGTGACTCCACCGCAAATGTTTATGGGGAGGTATTGAAATGAGGATTAATGGACACTGTAGTAGGAATTTCAAGTCAACTTGGTTCATTTTTGTTCAACATGCTTTTACTCGAAATATGGTTTTAAACGATTATTGTGTACCGTTACTATTCGCTTACCAATTTCGATTGTGGTATTTACATCACTTGGTATTGCGATTACCTGATAAGGTCCTACCCAGATTTGAGAAAGCATATGTTTTCTGATTTCATTCTTGATGAGGACCTTGGCTCCTACATGGAAAGTTAGGGGCCGTACTGTCCTATCGTAGTACCCCTTTGAGCGCTGTTTACTTGCCAATAAGTTCTTTCGTGCCGTGGCATATGATTTTTGGAGCTTATACTTCAATATGTGATAGTAGTTCTCATGATTGTACACGGGTTCGGGATCCCGTTTTAAATTTGATGGGACATCCGCTGTGAAGCCGTATAGGCAGTACATTGGGGTAAGTTTAGTACCCTCGTGTACACTATTGTTGTACACGAATGCAGCGGTTCGTAGGTATTGGTCCCATGTTTTGGGATTTTCATCTACGATTGTTCGCAGGTATTCTATCAAGGGTCTATGTGCACGCTCTAGTGCTCCATTAGACTGTGGGTGGTATGCTGAAGTCTGTAACTTCTTTACCTTTAGAAGCTTACATACTCTTTTGAATAATTCACTCAGGAAATTTGTTCCCTGATCGGTGAGTATCCTTTTGGGTATGCGATAGCGCGTAACGATTTCATCAAAGAAAACTTGCGCTACTGCGACTGCTTCTGCATTAGGTATTGCATACCAGTCGACAAATTTTGTTAAATTATCTTGGAAGGTCAAGATATATTTGTTACCTGATGTGGTCTCTTCTAATGGACCTACAATATCGAGGTAAACTTTGTCGAACGGTTGTTCTGCGATGTCCGTGATAATCATTGGCATTTTATATTGTGGAGAAGCTTTCATCGTCTGGCACTTTGGGCATTTTTTAATGTATTTCTTGATGTCGCTAAGCATGTGTCTCCACCAATACTTGCGTCTTATGCGTTTGTAAGTTTTTATGACACCTTGATGGCCACCAAATGGAGAATCGTGATAATCTTTTAAGATTGTTCGGATCTCCGTGGGGCTCGTAATAACTTCGGGTGTCTTGCCAGTACTTACTTTTTGCTCAAGCGATGCTGGGTTTAGTTTTTCCGCCTCCGTGTGTTGAATTTCGTTTTGGTCCGCTTTCGTGTGCTCTTCTGTCTCCACACTGGAGCTATTTAATGTCTCTTGAGCCTTTTGCTTCTGAGCTCGAGTCACGACGAAGCAATGAGCGGATTTCTTCTTTCTCTTATTATTTGTGGAATTGTCTTCCTCCACATCTGAGTCCATCGTGTGGTGGACTAGGGCTTTTACCGTTAAGGTATTGCCTAAACTATCTTCTTTTGATGCTTGAGGGATGCGACTTAGTGCATCGGAATTAGTGTTGTACTTCCCTGGTTTATATTCGATGTTGTAATCGAATTCAGATAATTTGCGGTGAGATCTCACCAAACGGGAAGTGGGGTCTTTCACATTGAAGACACCTTTGAGAAGTTTATGGTCAGTATAGACCATGAATTTCCGGCCTTGAAGATAGCACCTAAAATTCTTGGTAGCCCAGACAATAGCCAATAACTCCTTCTCTATAGTAGAGTAATTTCTTTCGGCTTTGTTTAATGTGCGGCTTGCATAGGCAATGGGCTGGTCCTTTCCGACTTCTCCTTGAGAAAGAACAGCTCCTAGAGCCTCGTTACTTGCGTCTGCAGTAAGATTAAAAGATTTCGAAAAATCGGGGTAAATTAAAAGTGGTGGAGAAATTAAAGCGTTTTTTATGCTTTGAAATGCTTCTTGGCATTTCTCTGTCCAAGTGAATTTTACATCCTTTCGGAGTAAATTTGTGATTGGACGTACAATTGTGGAGAAGTCTGGAATGAATTTCCTGTAGTAATTGGCAAGTCCTAAAAATGACTGAACTTGCCTTACTGTTATTGGAACAGGAAATGTTTGGACGCAGGCCGTCTTACTTGGGTCTGGTAGGGCTCCTTCGCTAGAACATTTATGTCCTAGGTAAACAACTTATTGAACACTTTCCTCAACTTTTCGTTGTGGTCATTTAAATTTTTACCATAGATGACAATGTCATCTAGGTAGACAAAACATTCGAGGCCTTGTAGGCCTGTTAAGACGAAATTCATTAGGCGTTGAAATGTGGCGGGGGCCCCTTTGAGCCCGAATGGCATACGTTTGAACTCATAGTGCCCATAACTTGTGCTGAAAGCAGTTTTATGTCGATATTTTTTGTCGACCAGAACTTGATGATAGCCGTTGGCCAAATCGAGTGTGGTGAAATACCTTGCGTGACCTATTTGGTCGAGAATATCCTCGATTCGGGGTAGCGGGAATGCGTCTCCAATTGTCTTTTCGTTTAATTTCCGAAAGTCGACAACGACGCGCCACCTTTTTTCACCGTCAGGTCCCGCTTTCTTGGGGACAACTAGTAGAGGTGAATTCCAAGGGCTTTTACTAGACTGGACTATCCCGCTGTCTAGGATTTCTTTTAGCTGCTCGTTAATTACTTTCCGCTGTGTTTCAGTAAGCGGTACATTTTTTGATTGATTGGTGCTTGATCTTGCACCAATGGAATATTATTTGTATAGGTGAGTTTGTCACCTCTTCGCAGAGTTCTGATATCGAAATTTTTTCTTCTGCGGTCAAATTAGGGTCTAGGCTGAGTTCTTGCTCTAGCCTAGATATGCGCGGGTATTGCTTTATGTCGTCCGGAATCTCATATTCCGGGTATAGATATCGTACATGTTGTAAAATTGCTGATTTTTCAGCTGAACCTTGGGTTGACCTTTTCTTCCTGTTTAACTTGTTACCTGTAGGTATATGAGGCTTATTTGATTCGTTTTGAGGCTTTATTTCATTATTTTTAGCATGTTGCAGGATATTTGCTTCCTGCTTTGTTGACGGCTGAGTTTGACACACCTGTGTGGTCTTTGCCTTAGGTTGTGTCATATACTCTTGCGCGTCAATGCTACTGCTTTTTGACCATGTAGAATTTTTTGTGTTGTGTGACGGTGGAGTAATATGCACCTTTAATATAGGCTTTAGCGACTCGCTACCGTTCTTATATGGCCGTTGTTTGTTTAATAGTGATTTATGCCTCGGGATTTTGGACGGAAGAGTTATATGCACCTTTTTGGCAGGCTTTAGACACTCAGTTCCGTCTCTTGTGGTGTTTGGTATTGCGTCTTTATTTGGTATGGGAAGGTGCGTTTGGTTGTGGTCTTTTGTGTGTGTTAATGGGACTATGGTGTAGTCGTTTATTGGAAATAGCTGTAACTTTAAGCTATGTATGACTACTTGATGACTGTTAGCGTTGAGATTACTAACCAGCACTAATTCTTCTCCAGACGAAAGTAAACTGTTCGCTTATCTCTTGGGATAAACAGAGCATTTCTTCTTGAGTTTGTAACGGGACTGGAGCAACAATTTGAGAGCGCGCAGGTACGCAGATTGGTTCCTTAAAGGTAACCAATTGCTGCCTGATTTCATCGGTCTCTTGTTCGCCCAGACAACTTTTTTCACATTCCTTGGGCTCTTTTGGAGCTTGGCAGCCAGCTTTTCTCGTTTGAGAAGCCTTGAAGACACTGCAGGTGGATAGTTCAGCCTGTTTAGACTCTACCTCTTCTGCAAGTGTTCTTACTTCGACTGCTTTTTCAGAATGTAGCTTGTTCGTTTCAAACATCAATGGCAAAGCAAATTCATCTGGATTAGTCTCCGTGCGAGGAAACCTTAGTGCCTTATTAGGACCCTCAATGTTACAGTTTTTTGCTAGGAAATCATTTCCTGGAAGTCCATCATCGGAAAGGCCAGGCAAGTTCTTTACGACTTGAAACTTGCAGGGAATTTTGTTTTTGAAAACGAAGTTTCCCTAGCAATTTCCCAGCGTGTTTCCGGTACCAAATGGGGTCTGAAGTGTGCATGCCACATTGTGGTTAATTTCTTTGAGATCTTTTAATGACCTTTTCTTTATTATACTTACCTCAGCGCCTGTGTCGACTACTAGTTTAGTTTGGCCGTTCAGGCCTATGTCTAAAGGAAGTTGTACTGTAGCGACACTGGAATCGGGCTGCTGAGGTGACCCTATTTTGTTAGATGGGAGTTTTATAGTCGTGCCGGGGAGTTTTGGGTCGACTGTACGTCGTTTCCCTGACTCCGGGCCTCCCATTTACGTTTTTGTTGACAGTTATTTACTGCATGTCCAGAACGACCACAAAATTCACACTTTTTTCGCACATTATAGACTCTTGAGTTGTTGTTGGGGTTTTGCGGCTCTCTAGGACGTTGATTTGGTGGTCCTCTATTGTTGTGTGGTCTCTGGAAACTATTGTTGTTTCTTCTGCAGTCACGCACGTCATGGTTATACATTTTACAGTTCACACAATAAGGCGTATTTTTCCTTTTGAGGCAATCAGCATATGTGTGGCCTCTTAAATTACAAAAACTACAACTGATTTTATTTAAATAGGTATTTTTACTATTTACATTATAAATTTTATTTGGCGATCTTGGTTCCTGTTTAACAAATGCTGTGCCGGCCTGTGTGAACTGTGACGTTGGTATGTGATTGCTTGGGTTAATGGGCATATTGTTTTGCCGGGGATCCTGTGAGTGGGATATGATGCCAGGATTATATACGCTTTGATTTACTAGAGTACTATTTTTAGTTAAATGTGCGTTATTTGGTACACTGGTACAGGCCGAATTTGGCAATGTATTCTGCATCATATTTGTTTGGAATTGTCCTGGAGGTTGCAGGAATAGAGCACTTTGCTGGAGACGCCCCATGTCAAGTGCTCTTTGTACGAGGTCATCCACCGTGCCGTCTGTCATGGTCAGAAGGTATTGGCACATATACGGGTTATTGACTCCTGTTTTTAGTGCGTTTTTCGCGAAATCTTCCAGCTGCGTTTTAACAGCTGGTGCTTCTGTGGCTCCGTATTTGGATTCTGCTGCTTCATTGCAGAGTGCCAGCATTTGCTTTACTCGTGCCGTGAAGGCTGTGAGGCTTTCCAAAGGGTACTGCCTGGTAGTGATTAATTTGTTTACCAGTTCCTGGTAAGTTTCCCTAGGCAGGTACGTGCGATTTAACCGTTCTTCTCCTTCTTTGAAAGTAGTGGGCATATTTGAGGCAAAAAGCTGATAAGCTACGCCTTGAAGTCTGGTGGGGAAGATTTGCAAAAATGCTGATAGTTCCTCCACCGAAATGCACTGGATTACCTGCCTACAGCATCCTAGGAATGTTTGGAGCTCAAGGCTCAACTTTGGGTGCTGTTCTCCTGAGAATAGGGGATCCAGCTAAGCAGTCAGCTTTGCGATTTTCGCGTAATCTGCCATGTTTATATTGGGGATTTTGAAGCTAAAGTTTGACACTTTTGGGGAGCTAGTTTTTTCTATGCTGGTTTCCAGAAGGGAGTCTCCCAGCCAATTCAAAAGGATTTCACTCACGGTGGAATCACTGACACTGTCGTTGGCACTTTCACTTAAATCTACACTATTATTTTTATTTGCGGCTTCGAGCGAGTGCGAGAGTTCTCCAAACTCCTTCAGGCTCTCTTTGAAATTTCAGTGCTTTCTTTAAATTTTGCGATTTACTCAGGCCTTCGTTCCCGAGACTTGGCAATCTGTTTGTCAATAGAATCGCACTGTATAACCGAAAGTTCGGAGGAGTCTCGCACTTTCCCTTCTAAATACTTTAAATATTTTTCTAGATTTAAATTGGAAGGTCTTACTTGGTGGGGACCTGTTAGGATTGTCCCACTCCTTAACGTGACTCCTCTTGTTGGTGAATTTGTTGCGGGTGTTTGATTAGCACCGTCTGTTGCGGATGTTGCTCCCGCGTTGCCTCCTTCATACCGGGACGGATCTTCCTGTGCGTCGCCCGGTGAGGAAGATTGCTGTGGAGTTGGTTGAAGTGGTGTGATTTCCTGCGGCGTCTCCTGGTGGGAGCTTTCCTCGCTCATGGACCACCGTTTGTAAAATTTGCAGCTAGGGGGGGCTTCTGCCGTCTTAATTCCCTTGGTTCAAATTGAGAAGGGGGCTTATTGCCTTCTTCGAGGTCCCTCTAAATTCAGGATCGCTGGTTTTTTCGCTTCAAGTTCTTTTGCTGCCGGGGGGCCCGTGGCCTTCTTAAATTCCCCTGGATAAAAGCTGAAAGGGGGGCGCGTTGCCTACTTCGAAGTCCCTTTCAGCTCCGGATTGCAGATTGAAGTGTATCTGATCTTCCATCAAGTTTCGCGTTGGAATTTTCGGCTATGGACGTCTTTTGTTCCTGGGCTGGGATGAAGCCGGCTATCGTCCCACGTTGGCACTTTGTGCTTTGATGAGGGGGTGGCTGCGTGTTTTACAAACAGAGGCAGTTAAAGCTGTCCGACCCCGAGCGTTGGGAGCCGACAAGATCGAAATACTCCAGACTCAACTTCAGGCGGAGAGTAGGGTGTCTTGCCCAGTATTCGATCTCGTCCTAAACTCCTTTTTGATTCGTAGGATAGAGGGTTTTCGAGCGCTTATACTTCGTTGGTTTAAAGTAGGCTTCCTCTATCCTACCGGCTGCGCCAATTTTGTTACGTACCTTTTTGTGGAATTGAGGATCTTACGATAATCCAAAAGATATTTGTTTGTTTTGTTTAAACTCTCTTCTTTTTATTTTGCACTGGCACTTGTAAACTGTTTACAGACTTTTTTTTATCAGTAACTTAATCGTGTTCACTTATTCCGAAAACTAATGAAATTTACTAACTTACTTTTTAATACTACCAATTTACATACTACTTTGATTATCGCACGAACTCCTTTCTTTATAATCCTAATTAGTTTTCTTTTTACCGTTTTTTCTGCCGGCTCTACTGCACGCAAGTTTTAAGCCCAACTATACTTTTCGTTTTTTTTTGTTGTTCTTTTTTTTTAAATTAACTGAACCGAGACCGACTCGTCACCAAGTTATACATTCAGAGATTTCCAAACAACCAACTCTTTTCCGTGATATCATTTTAATCGATCAAATTTTTAATTCACTCCCGATCCGCCGTAATGAAAATTTAAAATCCAACTCGGCTCTTGATCACTTTCGTCGCGATCAAGAGCCTTCGTTCAGGGTAGAAAATGCATAGTTGCATTTTTACCCTGAGAAAATTTTCATTTATTCTGGACTTGATTAAACAAATCCAGAATATTTTTCGTTGGACGGAGGTTCGAAATTTGAGGCCACTGCCACGACGATTAAAATTGCGACGCACGTATACATATAATGTATTTTCGCGGCGTGCATTTCTGAGCGTGAAAGCTTTTTTCGCAGTATGTATGTACAATGTACATACATAGTGTAATTTTCACGACAAATTGTACTGAAGGTACGATTTGTCTTTTGCTTTTATTTTTTTTTTAAATTAAATATTTCTACTGGCAAAATTTGCCATGGGAATAATTTTGATTTAATTCACTTTTCTTGTCATTCTTAAATTCTTTTTTCTTGTATTATACTTTTTTTTCTATGTGTTAATTAATTTTAGTGTAATTTTTTTATTTCTACCGTTACCTTATATTTTAACACTTTTTGTTTTAGACTATTTTTCCGGTACCTTACATTTATTAATAGCTTATTAGTGCTACTTTAGTTTATTACTTTAATCCTTTATTTATTTATTTATTGTTACTTTTAAGACATGTTTTCTCTAGTTTTTGTATTTTACTATATTTTTATTAATTTTTAATTCTAATGTATTTTACTTTTATTTTGCTGCCCATTTTTTTTTCATTTTACTTATCTACCAACTGTAACTTCAGTTTCTTCTACTGTTAGTTAGTAGGTACTTCTTCTATTTATTTTCTTTTATACATATTCCATCCCTACTTTTGGTCTTTTTCATATAATGCTATATCTATTTATATTCCTTTATGTAATTTATTTAATTTAAAATTACTTCTATTCTATTTTTCTTTACATGCAGTTATTTATTTTAACTTATTTTGTTATGTAATTATAATACAATTTTTCCTCTGACACTTTAGGTCTGTTTTATGTCTACTACAAATCGTTTTTGTTAGTTATTCATATGTTTTGTACATGTGACCAGGTTTTCTTTTGTTTATAAATTTACTTTGATCAAGTGACCAATGTTGACAGTATCAGTGTCGCATTTTTAAACTATTTGAATTGATTTTGTTTTAGCGAGGCTTCTAGTTCGCCTTAAACTGGGTTGGGGAGCATGAGCTTGCTCTTCTGAAGGAATTCCCTCTGATGAAATTTCGGGGTTACCTTGTGGTTGATTCCTCTGTTGTCTCATCTTGATGACAACAGGGTTAAGATATTTTACTGCCACAGCGATCATTATGGCCAGAACTAGTAGGCTTGTAAATGATAGAGAAGTTGTGGACAGGATATGGGAGTTTTTACTTGATATCTTTTCTTGGTATTTATTTATTTTATTTTGGATTTCTTCCAGCGAATGGGTGTCAGTATAAATTGATTTATGGATATCGTCTCCCGTTAAGATTTCCATTGGAACTTGGTTTTGGATTTGAGGCTATGGTAAAATATCGGCCAGACTCAAATTCAGTAAGGACTGATAAAATTTTGGGAATTGTTTGGGTTGAATTATTTTGACCTTCGTATTTAAGCACTTTGTCACCTATTTGAACTTGACATGGTTGCTTTATCTCTAATATCCCTTGTCCTTCCAGTTTCGAGATTACAAAGTGATCTGGACATGTGATGTGTATCACCTTGGAGGTGATAAATGAAAATAGCCACGCATTTGGCATGTTTAATTTGATCAGCATGTCTTTTTGTGGAGCTTGTACTCTGGTCCTGCATTTGGCACTTCATTTAAAGGGTTGTATAGTAATTTAATGGCACATTCGTTGGACGTTGCCGCTTTCATTATAGGCGTGTTCAGCCGGCCTACATACGTGTTTTCTTCCAAATTACTTGTTATTTTCTTGAAACTTTTCATGTCATCGCCTCTTAATAAGAGAAATTCCTGAGTTTTTGCGCTATTGGCTATGTATGAATAACCAGGGTCTGGAATTAATGAATAATTTGCTGACTTGGGTACAGGATAGCATTGAATCTGTTGTAACCTCATTTTTGACAGGTTAAGAATTGTGAGAGTAATTCTCAAAACCAATTTATTTTGCATAAGGAGTGACTGAGCTCCTGCTGTCTTATATAGAACAGATAGACAATTTTGGTCATTTGGGCTATTCGAGGCCGTCTTGCGGTATATTCCAAGGTAGTTTTTACAACACTGATTTGTTGTTTCTCTAGCTCGGCTAGGGCTTGTGTATTTGATTCAAGTTCTTCTAACCTGCTGTAAATTTCTTTCCTGGTACTAGTTCCTTTATAGTTTCCGTGCGCTTTCGTACGCTGTCTATAATAGCGTGTATGTGTAGTTGCTGCACGTTACAGAGGTCTTCTGGGTTTGTTATATTTATGCAGAGTTTATGCACCAAGTGCTCTGCATATTCTGCTAGCTTTATCTGGGCATCTAATTCATCCAAATATATTTCGGTGAGGACATTCCAGGTGTCATGATATACCATGAGATTTCCCAGGTCCTCGAAAAGTATACCCGAGTCATTTAGCTGAGTCATTACATAAGGTTTGTCAGCAATTGCTCCAGTTGTGTACTGGATGAACTATGATAAATTTTAGCGCCATTTCTGTGGACAATTCAGAAGAAGAAAACAATCCTTTAAGCATGTTTGTACTTACATTGTGCCGTTTTAAACTGGACAGTGGAGTGACTCCACCGCAAATGTTTATGGGGAGGTATTGAAATGAGGATTAATGGACACTGTAGTAGGAATTTCAAGTCAACTTGGTTCATTTTTGTTCAACATGCTTTTACTCGAAATATGGTTTTAAACGATTATTGTGTACCGTTACTATTCGCTTACCAATTTTGATTGTGGTATTTACATCACTTGGTATTGCGATTACCTGATAAGGTCCTACCCAGATTTGAGAAAGCATATGTTTTCTGCTTTCATTCTTGATGAGGACCTTGGCTCCTACATGGAAAGTTAGGGGCCGTACTGTCCTATCGTAGTACCCCTTTGAGCGCTGTTTACTTGCCAATAAGTTCTTTCGTGCCGTGGCATATGATTTTTGGAGCTTATACTTCAATATGTGATAGTAGTTCTCATGATTGTACACGGGTTCGGGATCCCGTTTTAAATTTGATGGGACATCCGCTGTGAAGGCAGTACATTGGGGTAAGTTTAGTACCCTCGTGTACACTATTGTTGTACACGAATGCAGCGGTTCGTAGGTATTGGTCCCATGTTTTGGGATTTTCATCTACGATTGTTCGCAGGTATTCTATCAAGGGTCTATGTGCACGCTCTAGTGCTCCATTAGACTGTGGGTGGTATGCTGAAGTCTGTAACTTCTTTACCTTTAGAAGCTTACATACTCTTTTGAATAATTCACTCAGGAAATTTGTTTCCTGATCGGTGAGTATCCTTTTGGGTATGCGATAGCGCGTAACGATTTCATCAAAGAAAACTTGCGCTACTGCGACTGCTTCTGCATTAGGTATTGCATACCAGTCGACAAATTTTGTTAAATTATCTTGGAAGGTCAAGATATATTTGTTACCTGATGTGGTCTCTTCTAATGGACCTACAATATCGAGGTAAACTTTGTCGAACGGTTGTTCTGCGATGTCCGTGATAATCATTGGCATTTTATATTGTGGAGAAGCTTTCATCGTCTGGCACTTTGGGCATTTTTTAATGTATTTCTTGATGTCGCTAAGCATGTGTCTCCACCAATACTTGCGTCTTATGCGTTTGTAAGTTTTTATGACACCTTGATGGCCACCAAATGGAGAATCGTGATAATCTTTTAAGATTGTTCGGATCTCCGTGGGGCTCGTAATAACTTCGGGTGTCTTGCCAGTACTTACTTTTTGCTCAAGCGATGCTGGGTTTAGTTTTTCCGCCTCCGTGTGTTGAATTTCGTTTTGGTCCGCTTTCGTGTGCTCTTCTGTCTCCACACTGGAGCTATTTAATGTCTCTTGAGCCTTTTGCTTCTGAGCTCGAGTCACGACGAAGCAATGAGCGGATTTCTTCTTTCTCTTATTATTTGTGGAATTGTCTTCCTCCACATCTGAGTCCATCGTGTGGTGGACTAGGGCTTTTACCGTTAAGGTATTGCCTAAACTATCTTCTTTTGATGCTTGAGGGATGCGACTTAGTGCATCGGAATTAGTGTTGTACTTCCCTGGTTTATATTCGATGTTGTAATCGAATTCAGATAATTTGCGGTGAGATATCACCAAACGGGAAGTGGGGTCTTTCACATTGAAGACACCTTTGAGAAGTTTATGGTCAGTATAGACCATGAATTTCCGGCCTTGAAGATAGCACCTAAAATTCTTGGTAGCCCAGACAATAGCCAATAACTCCTTCTCTATAGTAGAGTAATTTCTTTCGGCTTTGTTTAATGTGCGGCTTGCATAGGCAATGGGCTGGTCCTTTCCGACTTCTCCTTGAGAAAGAACAGCTCCTAGAGCCTCGTTACTTGCGTCTGCAGTAAGATTAAAAGATTTCGAAAAATCGGGGTAAATTAAAAGTGGTGGAGAAATTAAAGCGTTTTTTATGCTTTGAAATGCTTCTTGGCATTTCTCTGTCCAAGTGAATTTTACATCCTTTCGGAGTAAATTTGTGATTGGACGTACAATTGTGGAGAAGTCTGGAATGAATTTCCTGTAGTAATTGGCAAGTCCTAAAAATGACTGAACTTGCCTTACTGTTCTTGGAACAGGAAATGTTTGAACGCAGGCCGTCTTACTTGGGTCTGGTAGGGCTCCTTCGCTAGAACATTTATGTCCTAGGTAAACAACTTATTGAACACTTTCCTCAACTTTTCGTTGTGGTCATTTAAATTTTTACCATAGATGACAATGTCATCTAGGTAGACAAAACATTCGAGGCCTTGTAGGCCTGTTAAGACGAAATTCATTAGGCGTTGAAATGTGGCGGGGGCCCCTTTGAGCCCGAATGGCATACGTTTGAACTCATAGTGCCCATAACTTGTGCTGAAAGCAGTTTTATGTCGATCTTTTTTGTCGACCAGAACTTGATGATAGCCGTTGGCCAAATCGAGTGTGGTGAAATACCTTGCGTGACCTATTTGGTCGAGAATATCCTCGATTCGGGGTAGCGGGAATGCGTCTCCAATTGTCTTTTCGTTTAATTTCCGAAAGTCGACAACGACGCGCCACCTTTTTTCACCGTCAGGTCCCGCTTTCTTGGGGACAACTAGTAGAGGTGAATTCCAAGGGCTTTTACTAGACTGGACTATCCCGCTGTCTAGGATTTCTTTTAGCTGCTCGTTAATTACTTTCCGCTGTGTTTCAGTAAGCGGTACATTTTTTGATTGATTGGTGCTTGATCTTGCACCAATGGAATATTATTTGTATAGGTGAGTTTGTCACCTCTTCGCAGAGTTCTGATATCGAAATTTTTTCTTCTGCGGTCAAATTAGGGTCTAGGCTGAGTTCTTGCTCTAGCCTAGATATGCGCGGGTATTGCTTTATGTCGTCCGGAATCTCATATTCCGGGTATAGATATCGTACATGTTGTAAAATTGCTGATTTTTCAGCTGAACCTTGGGTTGACCTTTTCTTCCTGTTTAACTTGTTACCTGTAGGTATATGAGGCTTATTTGATTCGTTTTGAGGCTTTATTTCATTATTTTTAGCATGTTGCAGGATATTTGCTTCCTGCTTTGTTGACGGCTGAGTTTGACACACCTGTGTGGTCTTTGCCTTAGGTTGTGTCATATACTCTTGCGCGTCAATGCTACTGCTTTTTGACCATGTAGAATTTTTTGTGTTGTGTGACGGTGGAGTAATATGCACCTTTAATATAGGCTTTAGCGACTCGCTACCGTTCTTATATGGCCGTTGTTTGTTTAATAGTGATTTATGCCTCTGGATTTTGGACGGAAGAGTTATATGCACCTTTTTGGCAGGCTTTAGACACTCAGTTCCGTCTCTTGTGGTGTTTGGTATTGCCTCTTTATTTGGTATGGGAAGGTGCGTTTGGTTGTGGTCTTTTGTGTGTGTTAATGGGACTATGGTGTAGTCGTTTATTGGAAATAGCTGTAACTTTAAGCTATGTATGACTACTTGATGACTGTTAGCATTGAGATTACTAACCAGCACTAATTCTTCTCCAGACGAAAGTAAACTGTTCGCTTATCTCTTGGGATAAACAGAGCATTTCTTCTTGAGTTTGTAACGGGACTGGAGCAACAATTTGAGAGCGCGCAGGTACGCAGATTGGTTCCTTAAAGGTAACCAATTGCTGCCTGATTTCATCGGTCTCTTGTTCGCCCAGACAACTTTTTTCTGTGTCGACTACTAGTTTAGTTTGGCCGTTCAGGCCTATGTCTAAAGGAAGTTGTACTGTAGCGACACTGGAATCGGGCTGCTGAGGTGACCCTATTTTGTTAGATGGGAGTTTTATAGTCGTGCCGGGGAGTTTTGGGTCGACTGTACGTCGTTTCCCTGACTCCGGGCCTCCCATTTACGTTTTTGTTGACAGTTATTTACTGCATGTCCAGAACGACCACAAAATTCACACTTTTTTCGCACATTATAGACTCTTGAGTTGTTGTTGGGGTTTTGCGGCTCTCTAGGACGTTGATTTGGTGGTCCTCTATTGTTGTGTGGTCTCTGGAAACTATTGTTGTTTCTTCTGCAGTCACGCACGTCATGGTTATACATTTTACAGTTCACACAATAAGGCGTATTTTTCCTTTTGAGGCAATCAGCATATGTGTGGCCTCTTAAATTACAAAAACTACAACTGATTTTATTTAAATAGGTATTTTTACTATTTACATTATAAATTTTATTTGGCGATCTTGGTTCCTGTTTAACAAATGCTGTGCCGGCCTGTGTGAACTGTGACGTTGGTATGTGATTGCTTGGGTTAATGGGCATATTGTTTTGCCGGGGATCCTGTGAGTGGGATATGATGCCAGGATTATATACGCTTTGATTTACTAGAGTACTATTTTTAGTTAAATGTGCGTTATTTGGTACACTGGTACAGGCCGAATTTGGCAATGTATTCTGCATCATATTTGTTTGGAATTGTCCTGGAGGTTGCAGGAATAGAGCACTTTGCTGGAGACGCCCCATGTCAAGTGCTCTTTGTACGAGGTCATCCACCGTGCCGTCTGTCATGGTCAGAAGGTATTGGCACATATACGGGTTATTGACTCCTGTTTTTAGTGCGTTTTTCGCGAAATCTTCCAGCTGCGTTTTAACAGCTGGTGCTTCTGTGGCTCCGTATTTGGATTCTGCTGCTTCATTGCAGAGTGCCAGCATTTGCTTTACTCGTGCCGTGAAGGCTGTGAGGCTTTCCAAAGGGTACTGCCTGGTAGTGATTAATTTGTTTACCAGTTCCTGGTAAGTTTCCCTAGGCAGGTACGTGCGATTTAACCGTTCTTCTCCTTCTTTGAAAGTAGTGGGCATATTTGAGGCAAAACGCTGATAAGCTACGCCTTGAAGTCTGGTGGGGAAGATTTGCAAAAATGCTGATAGTTCCTCCACCGAAATGCACTGGATTACCTGCCTACAGCATCCTAGGAATGTTTGGAGCTCAAGGCTCAACTTTGGGTGCTGTTCTCCTGAGAATAGGGGATCCAGCTAAGCAGTCAGCTTTGCGATTTTCGCGTAATCTGCCATGTTTATATTGGGGATTTTGAAGCTAAAGTTTGACACTTTTGGGGAGCTAGTTTCTTCTATGCTGGTTTCCAGAAGGGAGTCTCCCAGCCAATTCAAAAGGATTTCACTCACGGTGGAATCACTGACACTGTCGTTGGCACTTTCACTTAAATCTACACTATTATTTTTATTTGCGGCTTCGAGCGAGTGCGAGAGTTCTCCAAACTCCTTCAGGCTCTCTTTGAAATTTCAGTGCTTTCTTTAAATTTTGCGATTTACTCAGGCCTTCGTTCCCGAGACTTGGCAATCTGTTTGTCAATAGAATCGCACTGTATAACCGAAAGTTCGGAGGAGTCTCGCACTTTCCCTTCTAAATACTTTAAATATTTTTCTAGATTTAAATTGGAAGGTCTTACTTGGTGGGGACCTGTTAGGATTGTCCCACTCCTTAACGTGACTCCTCTTGTTGGTGAATTTGTTGCGGGTGTTTGATTAGCACCGTCTGTTGCGGATGTTGCTCCCGCGTTGCCTCCTTCATACCGGGACGGATCTTCCTGTGCGTCGCCCGGTGAGGAAGATTGCTGTGGAGTTGGTTGAAGTGGTGTGATTTCCGGCGGCGTCTCCTGGTGGGAGCTTTCCTCGCTCATGGACCACCGTTTGTAAAATTTGCAGCTAGGGGGGCTTCTGCCGTCTTAATTCCCTTGGTTCAAATTGAGAAGGGGGCTTATTGCCTTCTTCGAGGTCCCTCTAAATTCAGGATCGCTGGTTTTTTCGCTTCAAGTTCTTTTGCTGCCGGGGGGCCCGTGGCCTTCTTAAATTCCCCTGGATAAAAGCTGAAAGGGGGGCGCGTTGCCTACTTCGAAGTCCCTTTCAGCTCCGGATCGCAGATTGAAGTGTATCTGATCTTCCATCAAGTTTCGCGTTGGAATTTTCGGCTATGGACGTCTTTTGTTCCTGGGCTGGTATGAAGCCCGCTATCGTCCCACGTTGGCACTTTGTGCTTTGATGAGGGGGTGGCTGCGTGTTTTACAAACAGAGGCAGTTAAAGCTGTCCGACCCCGAGCGTTGGGAGCCGACAAGATCGAAATACTCCAGACTCAACTTCAGGCGGAGAGTAGGGTGTCTTGCCCAGTATTCGATCTCGTCCTAAACTCCTTTTTGATTCGTAGGATAGAGGGTTTTCGAGCGCTTATACTTCGTTGGTTTAAAGTAGGCTTCCTCTATCCTACCGGCTGCGCCAATTTTGTTACGTACCTTTTTGTGGAATTGAGGATCTTACGATAATCCAAAAGATATTTGTTTGTTTTGTTTAAACTCTCTTCTTTTTATTTTGCACTGGCACTTGTAAACTGTTTACAGACTTTTTTTTATCAGTAACTTAATCGTGTTCACTTATTCCGAAAACTAATGAAATTTACTAACTTACTTTTTAATACTACCAATTTACATACTACTTTGATTATCGCACGAACTCCTTTCTTTATAATCCTAATTAGTTTTCTTTTTACCGTTTTTTCTGCCGGCTCTACTGCACGCAAGTTTTAAGCCCAACTCTACTTTTCGTTTTTTTTTGTTGTTCTTTTTTTTTAAATTAACTGAACCGAGACCGACTCGTCACCAAGTTATACATTCAGAGATTTCCAAACAACCAACTCTTTTCCGTGATATCATTTTAATCGATCAAATTTTTAATTCACTCCCGATCCGCCGTAATGAAAATTTAAAATCCAACTCGGCTCTTGATCACTTTCGTCGCGATCAAGAGCCTTCGTTCAGGGTAGAAAATGCATAGTTGCATTTTTACCCTGAGAAAATTTTCATTTATTCTGGACTTGATTAAACAAGTCCAGAATATTTTTCGTTGGACGGAGGCTCGAAATTTGATGCTTTGATAAACATCAGCCACTGCCACGACGATTAAAATTGCGACGCGCGTATACCTATAATGTATTTTCGCGGCGCGCATTTCTGAGCGTGAAAGCTTTTTTCGCAGTATGTATGTACAATGTACATACATAGTGTAATTTTCACGACAAATCGTACTGAAGGTACGATTAGTCTTTTGCTTTTATTTTTTTTTTTTAATTAAATATTTCTACTGGCAAATTTTGCTGAAGGCAAAATTTGCCATTGGAATAATTTTGATTTAATTCATGGAATGTGAAGAAAATTGCTGACGCAATTTTCTTCACTGATTAAATAGATAAGCTAACCATGTTTTAGGCATGGTTAGCTTATTTGAATTTTAGTGATTTTTAATTTTTTAATATTTTTTAAATTTTAGGATTTTTTATGTGAATTTTAGGAACTGATTCGCTTTCTTCAAATGTTTTTGAAGTTAAGCTAACCATGTTCCAACATGTATGTATGCCTGTAAAATTATCTCCTTTTTTACTTTTTTCAGGGTATAATTTACGTACATAACACTACGTTTAATGAGTAGATGACCCCCCCCCCCCCCCAATTCCTTCTGGGTTGGCCTCGATATGAGGATTTTGCCTTCCTACCTCTTCTTTATTATTTCCTTGGTCTAGGTCTGTCATGGAAGCCCCGTTTGAGGCGGCTCTTTTCTACGTTGGTCGTCCCCACGTTGGGTGTAACTCTTAAATTCTATTAAAGTTCCTTTTAAGTATGCTTTATTTTACAGAGCCCGGCTTTGAGACTCATCTCGGTGGGTCGTCCCCACGCTGTAGCGAAGTGCCTCCTTCGTTATCTGATAAGATCGACGATAGTTTCGCTTGGCAAGGAAGTTTTCGCCCTTAAATCCCCCGCGGAAAAAAGGTAATTCCCTTGTTAACCTTCCCCTCACGTAAACATAAACTTGAAACGCGCTTTATGTGAGCACGACTCGAGTTTTCTCCAATACTGTACAAGCAATTTTGTTGCCTGTCCTGCTCGGGCCAGATGCCTGAATAAAAACCCGAAAAATTTTCCATGACGTGCGTGATGCTTGCGTGCGATTGGTGTAGATCAAAATTGGCGCGAGAGGTAAAAGAATACACTAAGAGAGACTGGGGTAAAAAGTTTTTTTTTAATGGAGAGGAGGAAGGAAAGCAAGAGCAACCTCACAATCAATTTGGTAAAATTTTAATTTAGTTGTAATAAAGTATAAATCAGCTCTGAATACTGTAAAAATTGTTATTCCTGTAATTTGGAAAAAGTGAACAATCACTTTGATACAGTTGTAATTTAGCTGGAGTTGGTGAAAAGATTATTGTTCCCGCTTATGGCATTTGTGAAAAGGTTATCACTTCGTCTAGTAACTAAATCAGGCTTTTGATACAGGTTTTCTTTGTACATAAAAATGTTAAATATATTAACCCTGAAATTGTAAAGCAGATTTTTGATTTATTGTCAAAATTACCTAACAATCTAACAATATTAAATATATTATTCCTGTAAATTGTGAAGCAGGTTTTTGGTTTAATTATTAAAATCACATAACGATTCTAAATAGATCCTACCTGCAAGTAAAAGGAAAAAAGAAGTTTTTGTTTTGGTGAGGTACCTCTGGGTTGAATCTTATACCCGGTTTTTTTCTTAACAAAAAAAAATCTTTATTCATTGTCTGTTCATTTGTTTTACTTTTGTTTTTTTTTTATTCGGCGAATTGAGAGAGAGTATTTTCGAATCTGATCTCCGAGTTTTGTCCTGTAGTTAAAGGCGTGCTTTTAAAGTAAGCTTGGGAAGTTGTATTAGTCAGTCACCAAAGGTTGTTAAGGGAAAAGTGACCGATGTGGTGATATAATTATGTCTGTTTGTTTTGAAAATATGGTGAGAATGTGCTGAGGTAATTTGTTTTCCGGGGAGAGGGATGGCATGATGGGTAGCGAAGGGTTTTCTGTTGTCGCCGGCGCGTACACACTGAACGTTTAGGAGTCAAACAGGAATAGTAGGATCGTACGCGGTTTGACCATTTGGGTGGTAGGGAGCATTGGGCTCAGTGCGGCGATTCGGGTCTCTGACAACAGCAGGAGGCCTCACCTATACTTTCTTCCTTTCTCTCGGCTTCTCCTCCTTATGGGGGTACATGATTCGGTGTGATCAGTGGGTCACATTTAACTCCATCTGCATCGCGTTTTATTATCCGTCCCTCTGTCTGCGTAAATACCAATAACGTTAACGAAACTGTTCAATAATCTGTTTGTCTGTCCGGGTTAGATTTATGACACAGTAAACTAGCATCCGAGGTTTGAGGGCGATAAGATCCTGCCCAAGAGGGCTGATCGCTAGCGGCAAAATACTGTGTCGTCGCTTTCTTTAGTCCCAAGGATGAATTTTGTAGCAAGAGTTGCTGACTGCAGCTGCTGCCTATATCAGTTGTTTAAAGTTGATATAGGTAGTGCTGTCGGAAGGTTTCTCTCCGCGACAGGGTAATATTACCACCCTGTCCAATTTGGGACTTGTGGGATATGAGTGGAGATTCAAGATTCGAGAGTGGAGAGAATGTATATAGAATTTATGACTAAAAAAAGATAATAAGAAAGTAAGATACATTAAAAAAACTATTAAAATAAATAACTTTCGTATGTAAATTGCACTAAAAAGTAAAAAATATTTTTTTCTTTCTCAATGATATATGTATATACGCAAGAAAAGTTTCGTTGCAACATAAGAAATGCTACAACTCAGATTAAATCTTAAAAGTTTGGGCATGAGTTGCAGTCAGACAATTGTGATTATAGTTATGGATACCCAAACTTTTAAGATTTAATCTAAGTTGTAGCATTTCTTATTTTACAGCAAAACTGTTCTTGTGTACATCGTTGAGAAAGAAAAAATATTTTTTACTTTTTAGTGCAATTTATTTACGAAAGTTATTTATTTTAAAAGTTTTTGTAATGTATTTTATTCTTCAATAATCAGAAACGTTAGTCGTGAGTCAGAACATTCTTTCCATAATCATTCGGTATTAAACAATTCGTTCAATTCAGGTGTTATCTTTCATGTTTTAATGATTTGATCTACTTACGACTGAGTTGCTCGTGTTGAGTAGCATGGACTTCAAGAATTCATATTCCATGTATATGCAAAGGATATCGAACGATACGTACACTTCAGATCTTCCGCTTATTCTTTGCCGTGGATAGAAAATATATGAATTGAAGCATTTTCGCGGGGAGCAAGTACAAGCAAATTTACTCAGCGTATATTTCTTTATTTTTTCAACTTTCTACTAACTCTTTTTATTTTTAATTTAATTGTAAAATACTTATAGAAAATCGATGTTTTTGTTTTTTGTTAAAAAAAAATTAATTTTGATTTTTTTAAATTGTTAACTACATACTTTCAGTTTCGAACAATTACAGAAAAGCAATTATTAATAATTAAAACGCTAACAATAACAGAAAAAATAATCAAATGAATTCTCTTAACTATGAAAACAAGGTATGTATTATGACCACAGACACAGATAAGTGCTATCTTTCGTTGAAATCGAAGCATGTCGCGTAGATGAAATATCAATCATATGTTCTGATGAAATTTCAATACTCTCCTCTAGATAGGTCTTCATATAAATCTAATAAGATATTCCGAAAAATTAATTTCAAATTGATGGATAGACAAATTTTTCAGTAACTTAAACCAAAATTGGAAATTAGAAAACAGCATTGACAAAACTAAATTTAAAAAAAAAACATTATTACAGACAGCAAATTTCCAGTAATTTGTACTTCCTTAATTATAAAACTATAATAGTAAATAGTACTTACTTTAAGGATATTTGTAATTATAATCAAATTTCATTTTAGTAAATATTTAACAAATACTTTATTCATAAATAGAAAATAATCAGGAACATTATAATATACATCTACTCCTAGAACCAGAATAGTGGAAAAACGTCCTCATTCCCATAATCTGTAACAAAAATAAAGTGATTGTGTTTATTTTTAAAAATTAATCAACATCTATTTATTATTATTTAGTAACTTCCTACTTAGCCTTATGATTTCTAATGATTTCACACTTAATATATATAGTGGAGCTTCGAGTTCGGGCATAGTAAAATTTAAAACAAGGTAGTTCATTTTTATATTTTTATAAAACAAATTTAATCCTTCAATTAATAATAAAAAAAAAGCAATCTGCAAATTTTATGTCATTTAATGGTTTGTGCGCAGAAGAGTTCATGGTGCCACATATTTAAAAATGGGAATCATCAGTACTTACCGGTACTGCACTAATAAAATCATCAGTAAAATTTTTGATTGCTATTAACTGTCGAACTTTTTCCTTTGTCCACTCAAATTTTGTCATTTGTAATTGTCGATACTCAGAATAAATTTCTGGAAAATTGGAACCTAACTAGATCAGTTGTAATACATAACTTGAGGTGGCCTCAAGAAAATTGTAGTTATATTACTTACTTATAATAAACAAGAAAATTTCCAAGTCTTTACTAATAGAAAGATATATTGTATTAAAGATGTGCCCGACCCTAAAATACAGGTATAATAACACACAAGCATTTCATCGGCGTAAAGCCGATGACACAATACAGCCGTTAGGAACACAAAGGGAGTCGTGCGATTACCAAATCATATGCACTGACCAATCGTGCGCCGTTCCAATTTACTATATACGTCGTAGGTGTTACGACAAAGGCAGACGGCTTTTCTTGTGTCAAGACGAGTCGTGCGAGTCCCAACGCATATGCACTGACCAATCACGCGCCGTTCCAATCTAGTGTACCTCGTAGGTGTTACGAAAAAGGCGGACGGATTTTCTTGTGTCATTTTCTTAACGGTCCCGCTAGTCTATAAGCAACTGTTTGGGCCAGTTTTGTCAGTGACACTGTGCGTATAGTGGCGTATGTTTGAAATTCTGTTTTATTGAACTCAGTCGATAAAGTGAAAACAGAACAGACTTATTCTCGAGAAGCGAGGGCATTGCAATTATCTCTTGCAAAAGTTGCATTAAATGATATATCATTTTTGACGAAGAAGAGCTAAATATTATCGCAGATATTTTTCGAATTTTGGAAAACACCCTCCATTTAAAAGTGTCTATTCCTTCAGTGATTGTGATACAACGTCTACAATATTCCAGAAAATCTTCAAACTTTTTCAGAAATGCAGTTGGCTAATGTAATGAGTACTTTTAATGACAAGATTCCAACCCCTCATAAGTAAAACATGCTAGTGAAATCCTTTTCCTTCTTGTATACGGTGCCAAGAATATCACAAATCTCTTTCAAACAGATTTAATCAATTCAAAAAATTGCTGCAAAAACAAAAATCAAAGTTGGAATTATTACCTCCAACTTCAGAGGCAGCCGCTCAACACTCATTAAAGTATTCTACTAATTTCAGATATGGCTTGGCAAAGAAAAAATACATAAAATTAACGGCTCCTTATAACCTTTGAAAACACTTTTGCGCCAGATCCAGAATCAATACTGCAACTTACTTCTGCAACCGTTCAGCTGATTGTACTACAAGGTGCAGATGCAGAAAAGCAGGTTTAACATGTAGAAATTGCCACGGAGTAAAATGTCTAAATTCGTACATGAATGACAATATCGAGGAAATAAACTGCGCAGAAGATTTAGGTGTAATCGACAAGAATGCGGAAACTGATTTGGAAGATATCCTCAATTATACAATGAATATGTATTCTTTATATTTTACAATACTCAAAGATGATCAAGCAACAGAATCAAGGACACAAATGCAAATTTGAAAAAAAAAAATAATGAAAAATTAATATGAAGGTAAAAAATAAAATAAGTCATCTTAATTTTTTGAAATTTTCTCAATATAATTCAATTGCCAATTTTTATTATATACATGTGAAAACCCAAATCACCCCGAGTTTTTCCTAGATGGCGGCTCCGGCAATACCCTTAAGACACTTTCACGTCAAAAACAAGAACCGAAAAATTCAATTCATTCCACTTTAAAACAAGATTTTTGCCCGAATGATTAATAAAATCATGGGGAATAGTATAAACTAATAATTTTTCGGTTCTTGTTTTTGATGTGAATGTGCCTTTACGTTCGGGAAAATTTTTTGAAATACATATTTTTAAACATCTATGCCGAGTTTCAATGTCTTCGCAATTTTCTTGTTTATTTTGCACATTTTGCTTATACTATTAAGAGACTGCAATTTTCTCTAGCTACACCAGTCTAGGACATTGCACTCACGCTGACACTTGGTGTATACGCTTGATTTAGAGACATAAGTGTCGTCGTGTATGAGCAGATTTAAAATCAAAACCAAAATCAATATAAAAAAAATTAATATTTCTATTGTTTTTACATATAAGTTTTGAGTAATACAAAGAATGCGAATTATACTTCGGCTTAAGTTCGTTAATATTTCGGTTGGGCAAAAACATGGGACTTGACTCTGAGATACTCATAGCTATTAGCATAAAGTAATAAAGGTTAAAGAGATGACAAGATTAACTTTGCTTTGCGAACCAATTTTTGAAAGCTCAATCTGAAAGTTTGGATGCAATCGCCAAAGCTTTTATTGCAGAGCTCGCCTATTCTGTCTTGAATTTACAGCCCACTGTACCAACAGGCATCACATCAAGTCAAGGCATGATGTTCTGAATGGAGTAAATGCAACACTACCAAATTTTGCCATGGTAGATATTAATACGCATATGAATGTGTTCCTTTTGGAAGCTCTTTTGATACAAAATATTATTTTATAAAATTTTATAAAATTTTGCGATGAGATACAACTCATTTGAGGGTATTAGCTGCGTTTTTATACCCTAGATGAAATCTAAAGGGGTATACTAAGTTTGTCATTCCGTTTGTAACACCTCGAAATAATGATGGTAGAGCAAAATGGATTGGACACCTATGCATAATATTAAAAGTTATTTTGATTTTTGCATGTCCGTCCGTCCGTCCGTCCGTGCGCACGATAACTCGAGAACGCGTACACTTAGAGAGCTGAAATTTTGTACACGGACTTTAAAAAAAAAGTAAAATTAAGTTCGAAAATGAGACAAATCGGGCAACTCCTTCGTGGGGTTGCCATACAAAAATTTCGTTTTCCGTTATATATTTGAACACTGCCTGAGAACGAGTCGCCGTAAAGAGCTGAAATTTGGCACGTGGTGTTTTCATTGTACTAGCAAATAAAATTTCAAAAATGGACTAAACCAGGCAACCCATTCTTGGTGTGGCCATATAAAAAATTAGGTTTTTTATGTATACTGTGAAAACGATCAGTCCAAGACATTTTTATTGTACTAAAAACTTCTTCAGAATATGAAATCCTATAAAATTGATTATAATAATTTTTTCTGTCCGACAAACCGTTCTAGAAATATATGCGAAAAACCACTGCAAAAATCAAAATTGCTCAAATGGGTACCCATACGAAATTTCATACGGGCATTCATCTAGGGTATCATAAGAATTGGTCTTAGACCAATTCTAGCTTTTTCACTTGTTTTATACTATACTCGTTCATTGGAAATTTAAATTAATTTCATTCTATTAAACGTCTGTAGATAGCCATGATTTTTTTATGAGAGCAAATTATAAAATTTCATTTCAATTTTCACAAATTGCCAAAATAGATCTTTAAAATTCGGATCTAATTCTAAAGTTTTAATTCTTCAAAAGCTGGCAATTTGATGGTGTTTATTCATTTATAAATCCGTGCATCTCCTTTTATAGGGATCAGGAAAAAAGAACGCAGCGTTGTAATTGTAATAGTACTGTATATTATATGCAAGCAAATTTCTTAAACGGCGATGTTTTTTTCACTGTTGTATACAGTGTTTTTATCTTACAGACGTAAATATAATGAAATAGTTGATGAATAATTCTAACAGCTCGAAATGGGAACATTTTCGAAAATATAAACAACATTTTTACAAATTCATCAATTATTCTTTCCCATACGTCGATGTACTTCATATTGAGATCGTGTGATATTATATTGTCGGTATTATGAGTGGAGTGAGGGTTACCTAGAAATCAATTTATTATACTTTTTAGTTTTTAGCTTGCTATTTTTGATTGATAAAGCTGAAAATTTGAATAGAATCATATTTTTTAAATCCCCATCGATTTACGTTCCAAAAATATTTCAACGAATTTTTTAATTTTATAAACTCATCATTTTTATACCTTAGATAAAGTCTCATATGGTATGCTAAACGTGTCATTCCGTTTGTAACGCATAGAAATAATGCTGGTAGAGCCAAATGGATTGGACACCCACGCATATGTATTATTAATTATTTAGATTTTTGCATATCCGTCTGACGTCCGTCCGTCACCACAGTAACTTGAGAACACATTCATGGTTTGTTTCAAATTACATCATTTTGCATATACTTATTGAGAAAGCAGTCAGCTGAGGACTTTTTGATGTACTGGAAAAGTTTTCAGAATATAAAACGCTATGAAATTTGTTTTAACGATTTTTACTGTCCGACAAACCGTTCTAGAATTAGCGATCTGCCTATATGTTCAAACTATATGGCATCGAAAGAATTTGCTTTAGGCCAATTATACCTTTTTCCTGGCTTTTTTTGTAAGCCAAAAGTCTAGGGATGGTCTTAGCTTACATTTACTTGCACTGGAAATTTGCTTAATTTGTGTAAGAGTTTGTAGTTAGAGAACACTGTTCAAATTGGATTGAATTTTTTTTTTAATAATAATTTACTTCCTTAACAAATCCCTTTTATAAATTGGAAGATTTAATTACCCTACGGCCGTCCTGAACTACACTTCTATCTAATGCCACTTAAATTTAAAGATTCTACTTCTATATTAGTACTTAGTTAATTCGTTTCTTGTTTATTTTTTTTTTTGTTTAAGTTAGTTAGTTCAATTTATTTAGTGACTTAGCTCTTTTTCCTTCTTTCCACGTGGATGAACCTTGTCCGTAGACGAACTCCTTAAGGTCGATCTTGCGTCCTCCAAAGCAAATAAAACTGTCCTCAAGCGGCTAGCTGCGGATCTCCTCTTTACCCTTGTTTTTACTTTTTATAATTTTCTTTAAACTGTGGTCTTCTCAAATTTAAATTTTGTTGCTTCAGCTTTCTTCGTGCTTGTCGGATCTCAGAGCAAAAATTGTCGACTCTCCCAAGAAAACCGGAAACCATCACATTCCCACTGTTTTCTGCACCATGTTGTCATGCGGGAGATATCTATCAAATTTCCCTGTATTTTATCAAGTGTTCTTTCCATTTGAACTTGGACTATGATTATATAGTAGTTAATGCAGTTTGTTCGTAATCCACGAATAATTATACTTGTTTCTTTAATATTTTTATTTATAATTTTAACGTTTGCATTTAGGGTTAGTCTTATACTTATTAATTATTATCTGTCTGCGGGATTTTAAAGGAAGCCCACTTATGTTTTGTTTTGTTTTTTTTTTAAAGTCGTTTGCAACTTGATTATCGTTTTCCTGCAATCGGGGGTTAAAATGGCTATGGCGCCGGGGCGTACGTTACATTTCTCTCCGTTGGTAAGAAAAAAAAAGAACATCTTTTTTTGTAATATTATTTTAATATATTAGGATTTTAAAATGAATCGGGATCAGTTCAGCTTCATTTAACTCATAGAGTGGCTGTTGTACAGCTATACAACTTACTACGTCCCCGGGATACCAGAGTATAATCCGAGGCATTGAGGCAATAATAAGATGTATGTGTATTTTAATATGTAGTATATGTGGTATTTACTTATTTATTTATTCTTTATATTTTGTTTTGTTTTAACTCTGAAATCTTCAAGTGAGCATAGTGCGTGCTGAGCCCTGATTGACGTTAAATAAATTGATTATATATAAGCCGGCTTACTTCCTAAACAATAAGTTATCAAATAAAATATCTCCCTTTTGTTATTTCTAAATGTAGTTTAACGGAGAAATGTAAGAATAGTGAGCTATTCAAAGCTGGATCTATTTCGCACTGAACTTACGATTGGTAGGAGGCACTGTGGCAATAGCCCAAAATCTTTAGTGCCTTGAAGAATATAAGGAGAGGCTGTAGTATTTTGAGATACGACAATACTTCTCAAGTTTGGTTATAAATATATAGCTATTATTGAGTTCATATTATTTTATTTAAATGTAATTCAGTGAATTTATTCAATTTGGCAAATTATAACTAAGGTTCTAATATCTATTTTTGTTCTAATTCACGTGTGCTTAATATCCTTAATGTGCCACCAGCCGAGATCATTTCCAAGCTCGTCTGCTAGGCGATACACTAAGTCTGATTTCCTTTCTGTTACAGTACATTTTATAAACTTAGGTGCTAACTTAGAAGAAAAATGCTTTGTCGCATCGGAGAGAACATAATTGCGTTTGTAAACTATGTCCCCTATATTAAATCTGAATGTTATTTTGTTTCGGTCGAAGTATTTTTTATTAATTTCGTACGCCTTGAAAATCCTTTTGGAAATATCGTCATATATCGGATTTAGTTTTTCAAGAAAGTTAGTTCTATGGGTAACAGGTGATCCTGTTATAGAATCGAGAAGGATATAATCGGATGCTGCAAACATAAACTCTCTTCCGAAGTTGAGGAAAAATGGGGAATACCCTGTAATACTGTTAACAGCTGTTCGCAACGCAACGGTTATATGACCAATCTCACGATCATATCTTATGATTATCATTAACAAATGCTCTTAGAGCGCTACCGATAACTTTATTCCATCGCTCGGAAAAGTTATTACGTGGATGGTATCTACAGTTCAACCAAAACTTCTTTATACCGTAGTCATGCAGTAATTTCCTAAATTCTCTCGAATCGAATTGTCGGCCATTGTCTGTGATTATAATTTCAGGCACTCCATATTCGAGGAAAATCCGATTTTCGACAATTTCTGAAACCTTTTTTGCTGTCGCCATACGGATTGGGAATAGGCACGGCATCTTGGTAAACCAGTCGCAAACGACAAGGAGAAAGGTATTTCCCTTTGTTGACCTTGGTAAAGGTCCTATCAAGTCAAGGGCAATCACTTGCCAAGGACGTGTTGCTTCTTTGAACTTACCCATGGGACCGAATGGTGGTTTGGTAGATGGTTTCGACTGAAGGCATGTTTCGCATCTTTTTACATACTCCGCGACATCCTTTGATACCTTAGGCCAATAATATCGATCTAACACACGCTGTTGAGTTTTGTGAATACCTAGATGTGCCGCAAAAACGGAATCGTGACATTCCTTCAAAACATTAAGCCTAGAGGATTCTGGTACTACAAGTCTCCATCTGTCTTCCTGCATTCGTCTTAAGTCATATTTGGGTTTCATAAACAATTTGTTATTTTGGATTTTCCAGTTCGACATATCCGTGGGGTTGGTTTTTACTTTATTGATCATTTGGTGATACCATTCATCTTTATCATTTGGAATACAATCTATAAGATTGATTTCCGGTATTCTTGAAAGGGCGTCGGGGACCGAGTTATTTTTTCCTTTTACATATTTCAATTCAAAATCAAAGGGCTGCAATCGGAGGATCCAGCGCGCTAGGCGACCGGTTATATTTTGTTGTCGGAAAAGCCATGTAAGAGGGGAGTGGTCTGTCAAGATGAAAAACTTGTACCCTTCAAGGAAACCCCTTAGCTTTTCTATGGTGAATATTATGCTGAGACATTCTTTCTCAGTAACAGTATAATTTAGTTCTGCACCCCTGAGCTTACGGCTGACGTATGCAATTGGATGATCATCATTGCTGTTATCATCCTTTTGAGAAAGAACGCCGCCTATGGCCAGGTTAGATGCATCGCATTGTATATAAAACGGCTTGGAAAAGTCAGGTGAATTAAGAACAGTGGCTTTAACTAGTGCCGATTTCAGTTCGAGAAAAGCTTGATCAGCTTCCTCATTCCATCTCAATGGTTGTCGTTTTTTCCCGCCCTTCGTTAAATCATGTAAGGGAGACGCTAATTGGGCAAAGTTTGGTATAAACCGTCTGTACCAAGAGACTAACCCAACAAAGCGCTTCATTTCGGTATAATTCTTAGGACGAGGGAAATCAAGCATGACCTGTATCTTTTCCGGATCGGTTCGTAATCCCTTCGAGTCAACAACATACCCTAAATATTTTAAACTGGTTCGAAAGAATTTACATTTTTCCCTGTTAATAGTCAGGTTGGCTTCACCTAATCGGGTTGCTACGCGTTTTAAGGTTGTGATATGATCTTCGAATGTTTCCGTGGCTATAATTAAATCGTCTAGGTACGTGAAGATGTTTAGCTCCGTTGGACCGAATAGTCTATCCATCAGCCGTTGCTGGGTAGCTGGGCTGTTGGTTAGTCCAAACGGCATGACAACGAATTGCCACAGACCGTGCCCAGGAATAGAGAAGGCAGTTTTTTCCTTTGCTGACTCGGTTAAGGGTATCTGCCAGAAAGCATCTTTCAAATCTATTGAGGACAAATATCTTGCTTTATTTAGCCGGCTGAGGATTTCTGAGATCCTGGGTAAGGGATATGCGCATCTTTTCGTGACAGCATTCACTTTCCTACTATCTATGCAAAGACGATCTTTTCCATTAGATTTTTTCACCAGAACTGCTGGCGAACACCATGGGCTGGTGGATGGCTCTATTACTCCTAGTTCCCTCATTCTGTTTAGCTCCTTACCTATTCGAGCTTGTACTGCCGGAGAAACTTCATATCCTCGTTGGACAATTGGCTGAGCATCACCCGTATCAATATCATGGGAAATGAGATGGGTTCTTCCTAATTCAGCTCTATCCAGCCCTTTGAAATTCTCTAGACATTTCTCAATAGCTAAAACTTGTTCTTGCGTTGGCGAACCGATATCATCATTAACTGCATTTTCATTAATACAAAGATTGTAGCAAACCCATTCTACACCGCGCCTACACTCTAACGTTATAATTGAAATGCGTTCCATAGGTCTACTCCAAAGATAAAATTAAGTGAGAGCGTCGGGACTGCCAGCATTTTAATTACCTTCACTTGGTTTTGAAATTCAACCGGAACGTTGAAATATCCTATTATTTGGTGATGGGAATTGTCCACAGTTCTTATACTGGACAGTTCACTCTTTTGTACCGAAAGCCCTATAGCTTCGAGCAGGTTAATCCCAGGATTACCAACTACAGATCCATTCGCCCCTGAGTCCAGGAGTCCCTTGACTTCAGTACCTAAGATTCGGACATTGAGATGTGGACGAGAGTCATTCTTATAGCTTAAGAGGATGGGTTCGGTGGACCTGGTGGCACAAGAGCAGTACTGGTCCACTTGGGTACGGCTCCAGTTTCGTTTTCCGATTGATAATATTGTGATCTAGCAGTTTCAGGCGGAGGTAAGGATGATGTCTGAAACCTGCACTCTGAATCGAGGGCTGAATTTTCGGGGATATCGCCTTCATCGTAAATAATTCTGTGATCTCTTATAGTATTGACCGAGCAATCGTTTTGAATTAATTTGGGAGGATTGGAAGACAACTGCGATGAGTGCACATAATTAATTTTTATTGGACCGAATTTGTTCGGGGCAGAACTATTCACGGGCCTATCATGGTTATAGCCACCCTTTTTGTTCGCGTTGCGAAAGGTAGCTCGATTATAATTGCCACTTCTATAATTTTGTTCCGTATTATCAGTACGTCGAGGGACATGCTGGTTGTTGTTGGCAGAATTCGAGTAAGACTGCCTATGACGATTATGTGATATGAAGTGGTTATTTCGCTGGTGATTATCTTTGAAACGTGTAGGGTTCGCGATGTCTTGCCCATTATATCTCGCATTTGGAAAGTCATACCTTCGCGGTGATAAGTTTGAGTTATGAAACTGCTTCCTAGTGCACTCACCATCATTAGCACTAGCTTGTGCCTCACTGATTTCTATCTTCCGGGCAGCCTCTTCAAGGCTGTCCACGGAATTGAAATCCACGAGCGCAAGTGCTCTGATAAATTTAGGCAATAGATTGCTTCTTATTATCCTGACTCTATCCTTTTCTGACGGGATTCGCGGTAGACGCAAAAACTGATCCTCCATGAAAGATATGTACTGTACAATGGTTTCGGATGGTTTTTGCTTGCGACCCCTCAAGAATTCTAGCAATTGATCTGTTTGCAACAAGGGTTCGAACTCATTCAGAAAACGTTTCACAAAATCTCTGTAATCGGGAAATGTACTACGCTTCCTACGAAACCATTTGAGTGCTGACCCGTCTAACAGATCTGAAATTGAGCTTAGCAGATCAAGCTCACTAACTTGCCTAGACCGTGAATAATCTGCTACACGTTGCAAAAAGCAAGATGCTGAGCATTCGTCATCACCAGTGAATCTTAAACCCCATTCATAAAATTAGACTTCCATTGTTTATAATGGGCTCTTTCGAGCTTCCGAATCAAGGTTTCTGTCTTTTTTATTAGAGATTCTTTAAAGGAGATTTGATCCACTTCTTCGGTTTCGATTCTTTTTAATCGATTTAAAAGGAACCCTAATCTTACTGAGATAACTTCATTGTAAAAGGTTTCACTAACCGCGCAATCTTCACTGAATTCGGTCACTAATTCCTCACAGTGTTCTAGGTCTTTATCTGGCGATAAATACGATTTTATTTGGAGGGTTGAGGGATCTGCATTTGCCTCCTTTTTTAATTGTTTCGCCCACCATGCACATCTCCCTTCAATTATATAGTTATCTGGAGAAACATTGCGGCAGCGCATCTCATACTTTATATCAGAATCAGCGCAAAAACTCGCTATTTGTTCATACGACATTATGGCTTGTGTCGTAACCAGGGTTAGCAACTCTAGGGCAAATAATTTATAAATAGTTCGAAAATTATTATTAATGTCCTCTGTTGGGACTTTTAGTAAATTTTACGAAACAAAAAAAGATTTACTATAAGGTAGAAATTTAAGCTGTAATATAATTTAAAAACTTAAAACCTATAAAATTTTGCACCAATATAATTGGAAAGAAAATTTAACAATTAACAGCGCGAAATGTACTGAACTCAGAATGGATCACTGGTATTGCAATAAATCCGACTCCAATTGTACGAGAAGATAAATTATAATGTTATACCCTTCCACTAACAAATTGAGTTAAATACACTTAAGATCGTTCATGTATATCGGGTAATATTGACATTTATACTACTGACAATGAAAATTATTACCAGGGATGATTAAACGCTACTATAACCTCAATCAGGCTCACTAGGAAGTGCTTACTAGTAAATTTATGATTGGAGCACTAAATATCTTTTGAACTCTTGCCTGAGAACAACACGAATAGGCTAGATCGTAAATTTTGCCATTGAATAAATTCTACATACGACCGAGAGGATAAAAGCATTTCAAGTCGTGATTATATCCCGTGAAATGATATTTATATAATAACAATATAATGGTAATTATAACACAAATAAAAAAATTGTTATGCTAGCACTTGTATGTCGGTAAGGCACTCACCATTTATTCTTTGTACTAGCACTGGTTTAATAAAATCTTGGACTTTTGGTTATTGTTACAATGCAATATTTTCCAACCGTTTTAATTTCACAGAACTGAAAGGAAAAAAAACAAGATAAGCACTGTATGGCGCTAATTAATTACTCACAGTGTATACAAAATCGCACTAAATATCACTTGGGGTAATCCTGTCAATTTGTCAAATCCGATTTTATGGGTTATGTTATCATAAGCTCAGCACTACTATGCTACTTGTGGCAGCAATTTCAGCCATCGTTAATTAACTTTTAAGTTCCAGCTTACTTATTGCTTATTGAGGACTTCAGAGTTAGAATCAAGTGATTTTTGTTCAAAAAAAAGTTTTTTTTTCAATACAATAACAAGTGTACAAGCTGCAAGGTATGCACGTGTTGCAACAACTTAAACTATGAAATGAACTCATGCCTGCACATTTTCGAATGGGATTTTTTTTTTTTGTTTTTATCTCTAGCTTGATCTTGTTTTAATGTTCTTTTTTTTTTATACTGGAATCTTTTTCATGAATTTAACAGGGAAATTATTTAACAATTTCCGTGGTTACACTTCAGGTCAAAATTTTTAATTCCGAATTTGAAGACAATTTAGATATTCTAAAATAAACAATTCTTTTCCTTGCTAATAAGCGAGAGTAGTGGAATCCCGGTTGAGCCCCCAGAATGTAAGCCAAAAGTCTAGGGATGGTCTTAGCTTACACTTACTTGCACTGGAAATTTGCTTAATTTGTGTAAGAGTTTGTAGTTAGAGAACACTGTTCAAATTGGATTGAATTTTTTTTTTTAATAATAATTTACTTCCTTAACAAATCCCTTTTATAAATTGGAAGATTTAATTACCCTACGGCCGTCCTGAACTACACTTCTATCTAATGCCACTTAAATTTAAAGATTCTACTTCTATATTAGTACTTAGTTAATTCGTTTCTTGTTTATTTTTTTTTGTTTAAGTTAGTTAGTTCAATTTATTTAGTGACTTAGCTCTTTTTCCTTCTTTCCACGTGGATGAACCTTGTCCGTAGACGAACTCCTTAAGGTCGATCTTGCGTCCTCCAAAGCAAATAAAACTGTCCTCAAGCGGCTAGCTGCGGATCTCCTCTTTACCCTTGTTTTTACTTTTTATAATTTTCTTTAAACTGTGGTCTTCTCAAATTTAAATTTTGTTGCTTCAGCTTTCTTCGTGCTTGTCGGATCTCAGAGCAAAAATTGTCGACTCTCCCAAGAAAACCGGAAACCATCACATTCCCATTGTTTTCTGCACCATGTTGTCATGCGGGAGATATCTATCAAATTTCCCTGTATTTTATCAAGTGTTCTTTCCATTTGAACTTGGACTATGATTATATAGTAGTTAATGCAGTTTGTTCGTAATCCACGAATAATTATACTTGTTTCTTTAATATTTTTATTTATAATTTTAACGTTTGCATTTAGGGTTAGTCTTATACTTATTAATTATTATCTGTCTGCGGGATTTTAAAGGAAGCCCACTTATGTTTTGTTTTTTTTTTTTTTAAAGTCGTTTGCAACTTGATTATCGTTTTCCTGCAATCGGGGGTTAAAATGGCTATGGCGCCGGGGCGTACGTTACATTTTAACTAAATTAATTTTCAGTTGTAATTTCAATATATCAATGTACAGTATTTACCATATTCTCTACATTTCTTATTGGAGCCGTACGTACATTTAATTTTACATCTTCTGGCATTAAAGAAATTTCGATTTCGAAAATCATAATTTAAAATTCTTGAATAAAATCGACTATTCTTTGCGGATTCCCTGTGACAAATCTTAATATTTTCAATATCGATTATCTTTAAAATGTTTTATATGTTGAAAAAGTTTACGATAAATATCGTCTAGAAATGATACATGAAATTTTTAATTTACATTCCTCATACAATGCAAGCAACCATTTAGAAACATTTTTTCTACTCGAAAATGGGTTAAAAGAATAAAGTATACTGTTATTTTTGTAAATCAAATTATATGCTTTTATTATTTTTAGTTTATTAATTGTTTTGTTTTTCTGTTTAAAGAGTTTCTGGGTTTCTCATATGCAGTGATTTTTGATTAAAATATCAATAAAATAATCGAGTATTTTTAAACGATGCTCACAACACAGACTATCTTCTGCAAACCAATCGCTAAATTTGCTGATTTGCCTTGTTTTCTCAATGCATGTGTTCTTTATGAATTCTTTTATCGATTTCATATTTGGACTGATGGAAATAATTTGCACAAAAATATTTAAAATAATTTTCATTAACTGGACAAATTTTTCTGTAGGCGCCTTAAGTTTACCGAAATCCGAATTTTTAGAAAAAATTTTGTAAAACAAAAAGTGCTCAGATTGATCTTCAAGACATATATATAATTTGCAGTCGATCTTCGGTAATATTTTAAAAAGAATATACCCCAGAAAATATTGCAAAGAAGAGTCCTCAACGGGCTATCATCATCATAGATAATACCAAAATAATAACTTTCGAGAAAATCAATTTCTAAGCTATTACTTTCTATATTGGAAACAGGTAAAGTATGGGAAAAATCCGCGTGCATTACCTGACTTTCAGCATTTTGAAAATTTGAATTTTCAAATATAAGTTCCTCATTATCATCTTCATAATTGCTGCTTTTTGATCTGAGTGCCAACAATTTGCTGGACAAAAGGCTACTTATTATATGATTAAATTCATAAACGGAGGGATTTCGATTATTTCTACCCTTATATCTTATCGTATAAAATAAATTTTTTGTAACATCTTGGTTGAATTTATATGAATTTATATGTCTTTTTCTGGAAACTGTTCAAGGAGATCCGTTGATAACGAAAGTATACCTCTAATTGATTGGATAAACCATCAAAACAATATATTTGCCAAGAAGAAGAAAAAGTTCTTATAAATGTAATAATGCCTTCGAGATATTGTCTAATGACTCCGTCTTTTCTAATTCCACATATATATATGTATATGTATATATATATATTTACCAGACGGTGACTTACTATTAAGACAATCGAAAGTATTGTTGACTTTTTCAAAAAAATCGGCAGTTGATATGGCTTTACATTTGGTTTCATTGCTAAATTTCCCTAAAGTCTGTACTGTACGAATAGCAGCACTGCACGTATGACTGAAAACTTCCACTGCAAGAGAAACTTTCATTTTTTGCCAAGTGTTTGGATGCACATGCTTGTCAGATAACTTTGGGCACATTTTTACTGGCTGATGTTTCTCCATATTGTATAGTTCTTCCAAAACTTACCAACTAACGACCCCATCTTGACATTTTATTTCTGATTTAATCAAAGTATTCCGAACTGATTCAACAAGATGAGGAACATCATGTATAGCATATATTTTTTTCAGAATTGTAAAAAAATATGGCTTTTCTGAGATAACTCCAAAACTTTTTAGGCAACATCGATTATTAGAGCCTTGATCGCAAGTTATACCTTTTTCGTCAACACCAATCTCAGTACAATTGCCAGCTTTTGAAGAATTAAAACTTTAGAATTAGATCCGAATATTTTAGATCTATTTTGGCATTTTGTAAAAATTGAAATGCAATTTGATAATTTGCTCTCATAAAAAAATCATGGCTATCTACAGACGTTTAATAGAATGAAATTAATTTAAATTTCCAATGAACGAGTATAGTATAAAAAAAAACGCAGCTAATACCCTCAAATGAGTTGTATCTCATCGCAAAATTTTCCTTCCGCCTGAACATTGTCGGCGCCTGAAGCAATAATATTTTGTATCAAAAGAGCTTCCAAAAGGAACACATTCATATGCGTATTAATATCTACCATGGCAAAATTTGGTGGTGTTGCATTTACTCCATTCAGAACATCATGCCTTGACTTGATGTGATGCCTGCTGGTACAGTGGGCTCAAAATTCAATACAGAAGATGCGAGCTCTGCAATAAAAGCTTTGACGATTGCATCCAAACTTTCAGATTGAGCTTTCAAAAATTGGTTCGCAAAGCAAAGTTAATCTTGTCATCTCTTTAGCCTTTATTACTTTATGCTATTAGCCATCAATTCTTTGTCGAAATATCGAAAAAATTATGATAATTTTATCATCTTGGGGAGGTTTATGTGTCTACTACGGCGATGCATTTTGTTTGTATTTCAGTGTATTATTTATCAGAAAAGATGCAATATTCGTGAACTTAGTACATTGGTACACCCAACAATACATACTTTGTACTAATAATTTTTCAAACAAAATTACAACGACAACTCAACCCACTTTAAATGGTATGCTAAATGTTATTAAGAATTTAGCTCTGCTTGGAGAGTTTTATTAGTATTGTAGTTCTAGTGGGCCAATCTTAAACATCTTTAAACGCGAGCTTACATTTTATCAATAGAACGCATATACCAAATTTCAGGATTATACACCATAATTCAATTGAAAACCCCTATCTGATATTAAAATAAAAACTTTTTAATTGGTCTAACTCCATTTTTGGTGATACTCTAGAATGTTTCATCGGGCTGTAAAAATGTCTAACCAATTTGAATGCTTTCCGAAAAATTCTTCAGTACACTAAAAACTTATGGGAGCGACAATTTTGCTATAGATTACGTGAAAATTAGAATTGTTGCGCGGTCAGTAAGCTTGATTACTATTTGTTAACTCCCTAAAAATGTAATGCAATTACTGCATCCAAAACTTCGAGTTTACTGCATTAGTAGTGGGCTCTCAACCAGTACTCAAATGAAAGTTGCAAAATTAAAAGGAATTGTCGAATTGCGAACTTATATCTACAATTCTTACAATGGAGCAATGAAAAAGTTTCATTTTTCTACGTTGAGTTCACTCATTGCACATATAGGTATTATAGTGAAGTTGTTCTATTTTTTTTCAAATTTGAACTTATAACTACAATTTTTATAAAACAAACAAAATTTACACTTCATAAGTTAACGTATTTTCGATCATGCAGATGGACGGACATGCTAAAACCAAGTTGCAAACTTAGACAAACCCTTTATTTAAATGCGTTACAAACGAACTCGACTGATAAACTTAGTACAGTAAAACCTGCTAATTGGGACACTCCGCAATCGGACCACCTTCGTAAATGGGAACACACTGCCGACACACAGAGTTGCTGGAACAAAATTTACTGTGTAGTTGGGGCACCTGTGTATTCGGACCATGGACCACATATTTATCCATAATTTTAATCTTTTGGAACCTTACTAATGGGCCAGGCGTAAAGAAAATTCGCGAAATAAAGGAAAATTGCTTGAGATTGACATTATGAGAAGTTTTTGTATCTACTTAGAATACGAAACAAAATAGAAAGACTGTTTTATGTAAAATCCCTGTACATGAGTGTCGTTTTTTGAGTGGGGGAACTGGAAAATATGCATACTTTAAAGGAAGGGAGACTGTCTGAGCGACATCAAATAAAGGGAAACAAAACTAAAGTTCTACTGGAACAGGTTGCTTGAGATGACATTCTCGTGAAAACTAAAAATCCATGGTAGCAATTAATAAAGGAACAAACCAAATTTAATTTGAGCCCAACTCATATATCCCGTTTTCCTCCTCTAACATTACTACTTACTCATCTTACAATAAATAGAAAATCATACATAACATGGTATTCTTAGAATATTCACATATTTCTTCAATTCCAGACATCTTACACATATAAGATGGTTTTCATGTAATGTCATCACAGAATAATGTCAAAAATTTGTCACAAAAAAGGGGAAATTATTGTGAAAACGAAAAGTCACACAATAGTTTGACATTTATATTGTGCTGCTATACCATTTTTTTTTTACAAAAATTTCACAAGAAACTTTGAACAAAATGTGACAAAATTCCGTTGTATAACCAATATTTTGCTAGAATAACGTGCGATTTATAAAAAAATAATCGGAGGGAGAGTAACGCCGCCGTCCGTCGTGTTATTGATCGACTATCGGAAATCGGCATATCAGCTTTAAAAAGAAAAAAACTATAGGTAAATTGATATTATTAATTACTCTTATAATTCCAGTTTCAATTTGCTGTTATCAATTCTCCCTATTTTCAGATATCGTAAAAGTATTCGTAATAAAGAGGACTAGCTGAAGACTAGCCGAAATAAAATTTAAAAATTTTAATAAATAAATAATTTTTTTTGAAAAATTCGTATATTAAAACTTCAGTTTTAAATACCTATATACAATTTAGTATAATTTGACAAAATAACGACATTGTAATGTCACAAAGATAAGTGGATGAATTGTCACAGAATTTATTATAATAACTGTGACAATCTCAAATATTGTTTATGTGACAATTGGCGTCAACCCTGACCACAGTTTCAAATCATAGGGCCAACCCAGACGAGAACATTTTAGGGAAGGAAGGAATTTGGCTTAGACGTTTCCTTCGCGTAGTTCCTTATATGATTACCGAAATTAAATGTGTGCGTGCACAGTTTTTGATAGAAACAATAACTGTATCACAAATTCACAACACGTTATGATTATTAAATTATTATATTATCACTTCAAATCGCAAATAAACATCTGTACAACCGTCCGATGAGAAATTTCAAAATGGCCGGCTTGCTGTAGTATTGGTATGCTGCCCGTACTACCGATCGAAACTTGGCATTTCGGCATTTTTCCTCCCCCCGAATACTTCTCGCCAGTAAAAAGTACCAATATCCTCCCCTGTGTGGGCTATGGCATATTTGTGACATAATTTTGTCGACAAATGACAAAAATTTGTCGTTGTTTTGTCGCTTATATGTCATATCTGGCTACTCGGGTTGAGCATAACATAGAATCAATTCGGACTGAATTCGAAATTCGGAATCGGCATTTGGTGGGGATATATCAGCACATTATAAAAGGACGAGCAGATCACGTTCATTCCTCTATCGATATCGAGCCATACAGCAGTCAAGATACTTTTCCAATTTTTGTTGTTTTCCGCCTTGCGTTGAAAGACATTCTTGGCTGGGCTCTGGACCGCCAAGCATTTATTATTGTGTTTGTAGCCTTGAGTTGAAAGGCAATCTTGGCTGGCCTTGGACCGTCAAGCCATTCCCATTTGTATTATCCTCTCTTGCCTCACGTTGAGAGGTACTCTTGGCTGCGCTTGCATCTTCTATTGTATTGTTATTCGTGGCCTTGCCTTGAAGGGCATTCTTAGCTGGGATTTGAACCGCTAAGCAATCATCGTTTTCCTCTCCCTCTCCTGCCTTGCGTTGAAAGGCATATTTGGCTGGGCTTTGGACCGTCAAGCAATTCCCATTTGTTTGCTCTCTTGCCTCACGTTGATATGTATTCTTGGCTGCGCTTGCATCTTCTATTGTATTGTATTTTCGTGGCCTTGCGTTGAAGGGCATTCTTAGCTGGGCTTTGGACCGCTAAGCATTCTCTCTCTCTCTCAAGAGTTACCTAAACTCACTCCATTCACGGATTTTCCAATCTCACGATTTCGTACTGTAGAAGCAATCGCAGCTGCTAGACCTCTAAAACCCTCATTATCTCCAACAGTTAAAGCATCCAACGCGTTTCACTTGAGCAGCAAAATCAGCTATGCTATGTGCCAAGAGGCACACAATTTATATCGTTGTCCAAAGTTTCAGGAGTTAAATCCAATCTCCCGCAAAAATCTAATAATGAAATGGAAACTTTGCTTCAATTGTCTTTCAAATAAACACAGTGCAAGTGTCTAAAATGTAAGGGACTGCATCATACCCTTTTCCACAGTAACCAATTGGGATCACAACAATATGGTGGCAATTCCACATCAGAGACCAAATTAGTTGTGGAGAGACACACTGAGAATAGCAATTCAATTGTGTTAATGTAAGCAATCATTCACAACGCATTAGCACTTATGCATCTGGGGGCAACCCTACCTTGTTAGCAACAGCATTAGTCTCAGTTCAAGTTACATCTGGACTAGAGCTCACTATAATAGCACTGATAGACCCAGGATCACAAGTGTCCTTCATTTCGGAAAGGGCAGTTCAATGTTGCAACTACACAAACAGCCGACGTCTGTTCAGATATCTGGTGTTGGCAACACGCTTCGTTTTCTCGCTCATCATAAAGTCAATTTTACACTTACTTCGCTAAAAAATGAATTTTCTATGTCAATGGAGGCTCTCGTACTTCAACGAATTACTGGTTCTACACCATCATGAAAGATAGAGCCTCATTGGGACCATCTTGTGGGATTAGATTTGGCTGACCCACACTTCTATAAGCCAAGTGAAATTGACTTGGAGCCGAAATCTATGCGCTTATACTTTCTAATTGCATAATTAAGGGGCCATTCGGTACACCTTGTGCTCAGCGCGACATTGGGATGGATACTCTTTGGTCAAACATCCGTTCTATCTAACAATACTAGCACGCAATCATTTTCAATTAAGCTATATTTTCTGATGACGAAATATCGCTCGACACAGTGAGAAAATTCTGGGAAGCTGAAGAAGTGTCTGTACCCACCAAAGTCGATCCATACCATCATAAATGTGAAGAAATGTGAGACTACCCTTCAAGTTTGAAGAGAAGCCTTGTTTAGGCCACTTAAGATCAATCGCAGTCAAGCGAATTTTTCACGTGGAGAACAAATTCAGTCGCAATAACGAATTTAAACGCCTCTACTGCGACTGTCTCAACGAATACATTACGCTAAATCATATGGCGCCAATATCAAGCGTTTCAGAGCGCAATACAATAAATCATGGATAATACCTTCCACATCATGCAGTCCTGAAGGACAGTTCTACAACAAAGCTGAGGGTGGTTTTCGACGGCTCGCGCAAATTAAACAGAAAATCTTTAAATCATATCCTTCAGTAGACATAGAGAACAGATTGTTTGGAGAAACAATAAGGATAAACATGTTAAAGATTCTTGTATAAAAACAGTCTCGTACGGAACAACCTCAGCTCGCTATCTAGCAATCTGTACATTATTGCAATTGGATTCAGATGAACAAACTAACTTTCCAGACGCTGGTGCAGTGGTTAAGAAGGATTATGTTGATGATGTGTTAACAGGAACAGATACTCTAGTTAACAGATGCAATCAATCTGCAAACAGAACTTTCAAAACTACTTTTTCTGGAGGCTTCAAATTACGAAAATGGGTCTGCAATCATCCAAAAGTTCTAAAAAATGTTCCTATCAAAGATCGCTAGGTTCAATCTCCGCTACAACTATCAGAAATACTCAGTCAGTGCCTTATGAATATTTTGGGCACCTACATCGGACCATTTTTCGTTCAAAATCGACAATGACGACTCAGAAATATGCTGGACAAAGCGAACGATTTTGTGCAGTATAACCAAACTGTTCGACCCACTTGGCTGGATTTCTCCGTCTATCATTTTGGTTAAAATTCTTATGCAACGCCTAAGTTATTACATACAAGAAACGTGATTTTTTCGCTGTTTTTTCCTCGCTTTATTTTATTCTCATTCATTATTATTATCATAAGTAGGCATAATTTTTTCAAATGACAGCATTATTTTTTTCAAATGCCTACTCTCATTTGAAAAAACAAATAAAAAGTACATAGTGTTAAATTTTGTACGATGGTACGGAACCCTTCGTGCGCGAGTCTGACTCGCACGTGGCCGGTTTTTTTGGTTATTCTTTTATTTCTCTTCGAATTAGATCTGTTGGGTGTTATTCGAATTCCAGTGTGTACAGTTTTTGCTATAATTAATCTTGTCAGATCAGAAATAATTTTATAAAACCCGCATCTTTTTTCTATACACCGACCTTTAAACAACGATTGCAAGATTCAAGATTCGACGTTGCTGTTTTTTAAGGGCAAATTTTCATCTACTGCATAGGTTAAAATTAGAAGTATATTGTAGTCTACATTTTGAGTTCATTTGTACATTTATAGTTTTATTAACCCATTACGATAGTCAGACATTCATCTTGAAAATTATTATTCAATAAAGCGAAATTTTAACAGGATGGGTACGAAATCCCCAACGTTAAGTTTTATGTGAAGAAGTAATGATGTAAAAAGCCTTATACCCTAGAAAGACTGTCTCCATAATGACTTAATTTAAAATTCAGCCATTTCAAGGAAATGAAGGTGACAGACTGTGAACGAAAATTATTTCATTTTGAATGTCATTGACAGTTCCTCACATGAGAAGAAAAATCATGACACAGTTCAATAATTCAATTAAATACTATCAAACAAATTTTCGAGTATTTGCGGTAGTTGCAAAGCATTTAGCAGAAGGCAATTTATTTTGTTGAAAGAGCCCAAAAAGAGAAGAAAAACTGCGAAGAAATTTCATTCATGAACGCGTGTACTGTTATTTTGCAGATGAGTTTTTAAAAGAAAAAAGTAAAATTAAGTTCGAAAATGGGACAAATCGGATAACTCCTTCGTAGGGTTGCTATAAAATTTTTTTTTTTTTTTTACTATATATTTGGACACTGCCTGAAAACGCGCCAACATAGAGAATTGAAATTTTGTACACGGCGTTTTCATAAAAATTGTAAATAAATTTCAACAAGTAAAAATGCTAGGATTGGTCTAAGACCAATTCTTATGATACCCTAGATGAATGCCCGTGTGAAATTTCGTATGGTATGAGTAATTCTGATTTTTGCAGTGGTTTTTCTCATATATTTCGTCGGACAGAAAAAATGGTTATAACCAATTTTACAATAAAAATGTCTAGGATTGATCATTTTCACAGTATCCGTAAAAAACCAAAAATTTTATATGGCAACACCAAGAAGGGGTTGCTCGATTTATTCCATTTTTCAAATTTTATTTGCTATTACTATAAAATTGCCATGTCCAAATTTCAGCTCAGTTCTCGAGTTATCGTGGGCACGGACAGACGGACATGCAAAAATCAAAATAACTTTTAATAAGAACAATGACCAACTAGTATACTCTATAGATTTCATCTGGGGTATAAAAATGGACTAAATCGGGCAACCCCTTCTTGGTGTTGCCGTATAAAAATTTAGAATTTTTACGTATCCTGTGAAAACTGTTTTAATGTACTGAAAAGTTCTTCAGAATATGAAATCCTATAAAATTGGTTATAATCATTTTTTCTATCCGACAAACCGTTATAGAAATATATGCGAAAAACGACTTCAAAAATCAAACTTGCAGAGATGGGTGACCATACGAAATGACATATGAGTATTCATCTAGGATAGCATAAGAATTGGTCTTAGACCAATTCTAGCTTTATTACCTGTTGTATTTAAAATTGACACAATTAACGGAACAATTTAACATTTTTTAATTAAGTAACAAATAAATAATAAATATAAAACACGAATCTGACATTTAATTCGAATTGACAAAATTGACTAATGTCAAGTTCACCAAGGTTAAATTCTTCTTGCCTTTCCACCCCTTCACCGAAAAACCCAGTTTCTCTCCACCGATAGGGCTTTTACACGATATTTCGCTTCCTTTAGTTATATGTTCTATTCTAAGTGTATTAGAATAACCTAAAATAACTAGTAGTGTGAATGTATATTTATCGACAACAAGAGCGATGTCATTACTGAGTCTGGACATCAACAATTATAACAGTGCTGTGCTATCCATTCTTCTTTCAACTGTGAAGGAAGATATTAGCGGGGACACGATTGTTACTAACCATATCTTACATGTCCTACACACTGAGCCGATGATCACATCGCCGTTCCTCGACGTCAAATCTATTGACGTGCAATAGCGGAACTAGGCGACGTCAAAGAACGACTCGTCCCGATTTTATTCCAAAAATATCCTATTTTTCCTTTTAGTCTCGTCTTAAAATAACATGTGGCATAAGTAAGATCCGACAGGATTGGCCTTATTACCACAGGTTTGATTATGAGCTTAGAAGACCTAATAACTTTGCAAAGAAGATTGGGGCGAGATTCAAAAGATCATCAGTAAAAATGGTTGAATATGTTACGGAAGAATGATCATTGATTTTGCCCATCGAAGACAAGTTGGCATACTATGGAGATTTTGATCAAACACTTTTTCGAACTAATGCCTTTAAAAGTGGCACTAACTGTATACTATGTGGAGGCTAGATTACGTCAATATGGCTGAAATATTATTAATTATTAATAAAATTAATAAATAACCATTGAAAAAGCTAGAATTGGTCTAAGACCAATTCTTATGATACCCTAGATGAATGTACGTATGAAATTTCGTATGGTCACCCATTTGAGCAATTTTGATTTTTTGCATTGGTTTCTCGCATATATTTCTAGAACGGCTCGTCGGACAGAAAAAATGATTATAACCATTTTTATAGGATTTCTTATTCTGAAGAAGTTTTTAGTACAATAAAAATGCCTAGGAGTGATCGTTTTGAAAGTATATGTAAAAAACCAAAATTATTATATGGCAACACCAAGAACGGGTTGCCCGATTTAGCCCATTTTTGAAATTTTATTTGCTATTAGTATGGAAACACAGTGTACCAAATTTCAGCTTTCTATGTCGACGTGTTCTCAGGTAGTGTCCAAATATATCGTGGAAAACGAAATTTTTGTATGGCAACCCCACGAAGGAGTTGCCCGATTTGTCTCATTTTCGAACGATGTCAATCACTCAACATACTTCCATAACAAAAACTTAAGAATAGTAATGACAATAGTACACAGAATATTCTCTTAGACAATCTGTACATCCCCAGCAACTATGCTACAGATTCGTATATTCAGGACCTCAATAAGATTTCACAATACATGGTGTGATGTTGGCAGGGGACTTCAACTCGAGACACCCTCGCTTTGGGGACTCCGCCACAAACAATGGTGGCCGTGTACTGGTTGATTGGCTGGAGAACGGCGCAAATGATATCGAACTCACACCGATATCACCTATGACCCCCCCATTCCCTGGTAGTGGATCGGTTCTTGACTTGTATATTATATCTAGCAACCTGCTGAATAATTCCAATAATAATTCTAGCTGTAATACTTGTTTGTCCTTTTCCGACCACTACGGAGTCATGGTAAACATTAGGTTCCCCGACCATTCTATTTTGCCGTCATATACCGTGTATACTTATATATATATATATGCCGTGTATACTTATAAGGACCGTGAGTGGAACTTGATCACGGCGGACATTGATGGTTTAGTGAAAGGCATGGACATCCCAATGAATATAAACCTGAGTAACTCAGAAATAGACCATGCTATCGCGAACTTAACGACGAGACTCAACGATATCCACGACAGATACTTCAAAATCGAAGTAAAAGACAATCACAAATACTCTTATTTCTCACGGGACTTTAGTAATATGATCTCATTGAAACGCGCTTGGGAAAAGAAACGCAAACGGATTTACGATAGACACCTCAATAGGGAAAATAGATACTACAAGATTATCGATGGTAGGATCCAGGTATTAAAGAAACTACTGAGCGAAAGAATGAGAATTCACTTTAACGAAAAATTCGGTCAACAACTCATAAAGATCAAGACGGGCCCGGACGCCTTCAAGCAAATAAATGCCCTGTCTGGAAGAAAGAGACGAGATAGGGACTTTCAACTTACGAATCAGGATGTAGAAATTACGAATGATGAAGACAAACTCAAGTTATTTGTAGAATTTTACAGTAAATTGTACGAAACGAAAAGACCCGACTATAGTCCCAAGTTAAGGGAAGATGTCGAGGCTAGGGTGGATCGTTTCATCGGTTTATATTGTCGTGATAATCCAGCTGTGGTGAACAGAGCCAGGATCGATGAAGATAACCTCATTGATCCCATAGTAACATTTTCAAACAATAATGTATCTATCGAACCTTCCATAGAAATAAAAGAATTTACTACTGTTAATGAGCTCAGATAAATAGTTAGCTGTATGAATGGTAAACGTTCCACAGCACCGGATGGTTTCCCAAACATTTTCCTGAGGAAAATGCCCAATAGTGTGATAGAGTTTTTGACAATCATCGTCAATAACTGCATCAATAATTTCTACTTCCCGGTCTCTTGGAAAACTGCGAAATTAATCCCGATCCTTAAAAACAACAAATCTTTTGAAGTCAAAAACTATCGACCAATCTCTCTCCTTTCAAACCTAGGGAAGGTCATTGAGCATGTCATGGCAGACAAGATAGACGACTTTCACCTTATGGAGGGTGTAATATTAGATTACCAGTTTAGATTTAGACAGGGGCAGTCAACACTCGATGCTCTTATGAAAATCCACTCAGATGTTGTCAAGGAATTGAGGAAGTCCAGGTCCACTGTGGCCGCTCTCCTAGACGTGGAAAAGGCCTTTGATGCGGTTTGGAACGATGGCTTAATTTTTAATTTAATGTGGTATGGCTTTCTCCCGAGACTAACTCTTTGGATACTGAGCTTTCTATCCAATAGAACATTGAAGGTAGACCTGAATGGCAGTTCTTCAGGTCCGATTCCAGTCAATTCAGGAGTTTCTCAGGGATCGCTGACCGGCCCAAAACTGTACAACACTTTCTTACTAGATTTCCCTCACATTTCGCATGACGTGCTGGGCAACTTTATGGCCCGTGCAGTATTATACGCTGATGACACGATTGTCTATGCAGCACAGAAAACCCTAAAATGGCGGCCAGGCAGGTAGAAACACACCTTGCCACAATAAATAAATATTATAAATCTTGGGGAATTAAGGTCAACCCTGACAAGTCAGAAGCAATATGTTTTCGCAACGCCTTCTCTATGGCCCCAACTGGTACAGTAAGGCGTAGTAGGGAAATAGAAATTAAACTAGATAGGAATACAATACCCCTGAAGGAGAAAATCAAATACCTGGGGGTTAAATTTATCAACCGACTCAGGTGTATTTTCCACGCGAGAGGCTATTAAAAAGGCAAAGAGAGCCTTCTTCTCCCTTAGCTCCCTGTTTTATAAGAAGAACATGTCACTAAAAACAAAAATGTACTGTCAGCTCATAAGACCTATTTTAGCATACGCCATATTGGAAGGTTTACAATCTCTCCCACGGTAGCCAAAGAAATAGAGATCTTGGAAAGGAAAACTCTCAGAGTGGTGACTCGGAAAAACTTTAAACCTAGAACAAAAAAATATAAAAATAAATATATAATGGAAAAAGCAATCATTACGCCAATCATGAATTATATGACGGGCTTGACTGAAAAAATTATAAACTGAGCCGGTTGCCACGAAAACAAATCAAAGAAATAGTTGATTATAATGCCGTATTTCCCATTGAATCAACATATTACTTAAATGCGCTCACACTACGAAACGAAGAATCCATGGAATACTTCAAGAAACAAATTAATGATGATAACCAATTTCCAGAGTTCTATAGCCTTACTAGTCATAACAACCATCGAGGTTGACAACATTGTTGTTAAACGCTCGGCAAATTATAATAAGTTCACACTATACCAACATGAGGCGACAATGGGCGATCCACCCAATTATCGTCAATACTTCTCAATAGGCGTAACCGCGAGACGCCGATGGAATATCCCACAAAATGAAATTATGCATTTACTAATATCGATCTCTGGATTGTTTTGTGAAGCGGTAGACATCTTTGGCAGTTCTTCTCGTAACAGAGAGATTCAGCCGGTGAAGTTGGCTGCGACACAGTTCGCATCATGATTAATAGACTCAACAACCAGCTCGCTGTCTGAGCTGAGAATTCAATGTCTAGACGGCACTAACATAGGCTAGTGCCCATTCGGTAATGTGAGGCTAAGGTGTAAGGTGCCCAAATTTGGGTATCTCCGTGTTTAACACATCCACGATTGTCTCTCGCAGGTGCACGAAAGGTGTTACGAAACACAGAGTGTTAGTATTGTGTGCAGGCCTCCCTCCCCGCACGTGTGGGTGAGGTTGAACTCCTCTACATGTGTGTGTGTGTGGGTGGGGGGGGGGGGGGGGTCCAGTACGCTTGCTGACATTCAACTGTGGATACCGCTCAACTCGTCAGTTACCGTAGGCTTAGGACTTACACAATCTCGCTTTAGGGTGTCTTTAAGACAGAGAAATTGAGACTGAAGATGCTGGATGCAAGCATCTAAATTTTGAATCTAAAACTTACTGGTCTAACGTAAAGAACAACAAACACAAGTGAGTGGTACCTGAAGTATAGGAATTAAGAAAAAATGAACTGTAAAGTAGTCTGTAAGAGTAGCCCTAACTCTAGAATTATATACTTTTGTAGACAGTTCAAATACATAAATACATGTTAAGACACATGTAATCATCTCAGTCATAATAAAGTTTACTTACTTACTTACTTACTGAACAGAAGAATCAAGGCAGTAAAGTGAGTTGAAAAATAAAGTTTAGTGCGGAGAAACAGCATTTTTATCCACACAGCATAGGTCAATGAGCTTGACCGGTGAGCACCACAAAAAGCTTAGCGGTACAATTTTTAAATATATTTTTTTGTTATTTAAGGCCTATCAATAAATTTGTTCAGTGTTAATCACTCTATAGTAAAAAGCGTTTTCTTTTAAACTACGATTTTTCAATATTCAACTTAAGGTTGAATACTTGACATGGTCCTTCGAGCTATTAATTGAACCTTGGGAATAATTCAAGAATCATTGGATTATTTTATTTGGACAATATAGCCACCAACACAAAAGCAGTAATCCAAGAACCATTGGATTAATTGTTTTTCTACGAACTCAAAGCAGTAATCCAAGAACCATTGGATTATTTTTGTTAACAAGCTCCGTAGAAACGATAATTCAAGAAGCATTGGATTATCTTTCAATCTACAAGCTTGCAGATTATCTCAACTAGAATCAAGTTAACAAACAGAAACGATAATTCAAGAGATATTGGATTATCTTTCAATCGACAAGCCTGCAGATCATCTCGACTAGAATACAATTAACAATTAGACTAAGTAGAAACGACTTTTCATTGAATTAATTTTTTCAATCTCCAAGGCTGGGAATTATCTTAAACTCTCATATTAGATAGAGTTCCAGTTTTGTAAAAATTACTGAAATTTCAAGACGCTTGAACAGCAGAAGCCATCTAGAAAACTGAACTAGATAAATCTCATTAAACATGGCTGAAGAACTTCTCTTGGCAAACCAGAAGCAATTGGCTAAGTCAATTGACGACCTCTTGGCAAATATTAAAAAGGACGAACACATTCGCAAAACTCGTGAATACATAACCAAAAAACAAGCCGCACTAATGACACTATGGGAAGAGTTTGACAAGGCTCACGATCAATTGAAAAAATTACTTTCTGAGAATCATCTTTATTTTACGGAAGATATACATAGCCGAACTAAACAATTATTCGATCAAGCTTTTAAATTGTTAGATAGCTATAGAGCAAACCAAGTTCAGGACAAATCAACACGCAAAAATTTGCAACATCTACAGCTACTACGACGCAACGGCATCCACGACTTGCACAATAGCAGGTACCAGCGGCTCATTCACGCCCTCGATGACCTCAACCTTTACTCTTCCGTTAAGTGGTTTAACTACCGAAACTATTTCATATCCTACAAGCATTAGACAACAACCAGCGGCTAATGTATCTTATCTAGATACAAACATGAGAAATAATTTTCCAAAGCTTCCACCCATACAGATACCAAAATTCAATGGGAATTACAAAGAATTGAAGTCTTTCATCGACATATTTCTCAACGTAATACACTACAATACTTATCTGAGCAACGTCGAGAAGATGCAATATGTTCTGTACCACCTAGAAGGCGACGCAAGGAAAGTTGTAAATCATTTACAGTTAAGCAGTGTCAACTATAATACAGCTTTGCAACTAGTTCAGACTAGATTCAACAACAATAGGAAGATAATAACAACCTATATCAGCACCAAAATGGATGCAAAACGAGTAGAGTACAGATGTCAAGAAGACATAATAAGGCTCTATGATATAATAAGAGAGTGTCTAGAGGCCTTAAATAACCTAAATTGCAACACGAATGAATGGGGTCCGATGATTGTTTGCATCGCAGTAAGAAAACTTGATGCAGAAAGTCTTAGACTATTCGAAGAAGCGCTCATAAATCCAAGGGAAATGCCATCCACCGCAGAATTGCTGAATTTCCTAGAGAAGCGTTATCAGGTGCTAGTGCGATCAAAAGTTCAAGGCAAATCAAGCCCGATGCAATCTCTTGCAACAAAAAAAGAACTTTCCATACCACTTTGAAGCGGTCTTGCGTCTATTGCAATAAAGACCACAATATCTAACAGTGCCTTGAATTCCAAAAATTGAGTATACAAGACAGAGGTCAATTTATTTCCCGGCAGAAACTCTGCACTAATTGTTTGGTACACAAAAGGACAGAAAAATGTAAAACAAAGAAGTCCTGCTTCTATTGCAAAAAGAAGCACCACACCTTACTTCACCGCAATAATGAGGTAGAAGAAAATCAACCTAGTAACAAAACTACATTTGTGTCTATAAAACACAAGAACGCCAATTCTGCAATACCAAACCAACCAACAACCGAAGACGTGGTAGCACTTCATAATAAGACAAAAATACCCAATGTCTTATTACCTACTGCCATGGTAAAAATAAGAAATATATTCGGGCAAATAGAGATATTTAGAGCACTAATTGATCCAGGTTCCCAAGTAAGTCTCATTACTGAGGAGGTAGTGCAAAGCTTACGAATACAAAAGGAACGCATAAAGACAACCATATTGGGTGTTTGTGAGGCCAACTCAGCACAAGCTCACGGAAAGGTCAAAATTCAAATACAACTTCAAAATCAATCCTTACCTTCGAGTCGAAGCACTTGTTCTGCCGAAACTAAGCTCATTATTACCGGAAGCTGCGGTATCAGCAGTTGCCCTACTACAATATAAAAATATTGCTTTAGCTGACCCAACTTTCAACACACCAGGTCCAATTGATCTAATCTTAGGAGCGGACATTTACTCTAACATAATCTTAGACGGGCTCAAGCCAGGGAAGCCGACTGCGCAAAACACCAAGTTAGGATTGATCCTCTTCGGGAACATTCCCAATACAATCCAAGAGACCAACAAGGTATCAAGTTTCCTTTCAATTCCAGAAATAGATCAAAAGCTTGAACAATTTTGGAATATTGAAGACAATGCCGCATCGAGCCAGGAAGTCGATGATTGTGCAAGACACTTCCAACAGACACATCAAAGAGCAAAGGATGGGAGATATATTGTCCATCTACCATTTAGAGAAATTTCAGGAGAGCTTGGACACTCTAGGGACAGAGCTAAAGCTCGCTTATTACAAATAGAGAAAAAGTTGAAAAAATCTCCCAACTTAATGACCGAATACAACAAATTCTTAATGGAATATTTGATCCTTGGTCACATGAATCCAGCAGAACCATATACTGGATATAAAGCCAATGTATACTATTTGCCTCACCACGCAGTTTTTAAGGAGGACAGCACAACTACAAAATTGCGTGTGGTGTTCGACGCATCTTGTAAAACATCATCTGGACTAAGCCTTAACGATTTATTGCATAGCGGGTCAAAAATACAACAAGATCTCAACCAAATTCTGCTAAGGTGGCGAAAGCACCGTTATGTATTTACAGCAGACATTGAGAAAATATTTAGACAGATAGAAATAGCGCCAAAAGATAGAAATTATCCTCTGACGCCAGCAACCAACAGAGCCTGTCCAAGAATAAGTGTTGAACACTGTCACTTATGGCACAGCACCGGCAACATACCTCACAGTCAAGGCCCTAAATCAACTCGCGAAAGATGAAGGCAATCAATTACCAGCAGCCAAAAGCGTGCTGCTTAATGATTTCTACATAGATGATATGCTAACAGGTACTGACACCAAAGCCGAAGCATACCAGCTACAAAAACAATTAGATTCCTTGTTAAAGAAAGATCGTTTCAATCTCCGAAAATGGACATCGAATAGCCAAGAACTGTTGAAAATAATTCCAGAGGACCTAACAGAAAAGGGATTCTACAAATCGGAGACAAGGGCACAATAAAAATGCTGGGGATACACTGGAACCCCAAACGAGACGAATTCCAGTTTAAATTAAAAATCAATACCACCGATGCCAAGTTAACGAAACGGGTATTATTGTCGAGAATTGCGACAATTTTTGACCCCATAGGTTGGCTGGCTCCAGTAACCATAACCACAAACACCATTATGCACTCTGTTTGGAAAACAGAAACAGGCTGGGATGAACTACCTCCTGACGAAACTATAAACTCCTGGAAAAAGTTAGAAGCAGAAGTGCAACAATTGCAATCAATAAGAATTCCTAGGTGGTTCAGACAGCGTACAGGTCAAGAAATTCAACTGCATGGATTTTGCGATGCCTCTGAAAGGGCATTTGCAGCCGTAATATACACCCGTACAATTGATTGCTTCGGAAAAATACACACTACGCTATTAACCGCGAGAACCAAGGTAGCACCTCTGAGATAAAAAATCACTCTACCACGATTAGAACTCTGTAGCGCTCTGCTGCTTGCTCAGCTCCTAAGGTCCACCATCCATACTTTGGGAATAAATTCTCCTAAAATATTCGCTTGGTGTGATTCAGAAATTGCAATAGCATGGATAGCGAAAAATCCGAACAACTGGAAAACCTTTGTAGCTAACAGAGTCAGTGAAATACAAAGTCTCCTTGACAAAAACATATGGAGACACATATCATCTCATGAGAATCCTGCAGATATCGCCTCCAGAGGAATTAATCCAACCATGCTTGCTTCCCACAACCTTTGGTGTAAGGGTCCACTTTGGTTAACTCAACCTCCAGACGCTTGGCCGTCAAACCAGCCCAATTCCATCACCACTGAGAAAGAAAAACAAACAGTTGCAGTTTTTAAGATGACTACTCAATCGGACGAAATATTCACGAGCTCAAGTTATACAAGGCAATTGAGAATCATTGCATACTGTTTCCGATTAATCAAGAACTGGAAGGTGCCAAAAGCGCAACGACGGAATTTTGACTATCTATCTTCTCACGAACTGCAAGAAGCAAAAAAACACATTATCAAGTTTGTGCAGCGAGAAGAATTCTCCGAGGAAATAAATTCATTGAGCAATAGGGAACCACTAAAGAAAACCAGCAAACTGCTTTCTTTGCATCCATTTTTAGATAAAGATGGAATTCTAAGAGTGGGGGGAAGATTGAAGAACTCGGCACTGCCAATAGACGCCAAGCATCAAATGCTTCTTCCCCAGAAACACCACATAACAAATCTTGTTATTGACCATGCTCACCAACAAACCCTACATGGTGGCACACAACTAACCTTAAATCACATAAGGTCGCAATTCTGCATAATTGACAGTAAAACAGTAGTACAAGGCAGAAACCATAAATGTATAACATGCGTAAGATATCGCCAAAAGAACACTCAACCATTGATGGGTGACTTGCCTTCAGTACGCATAAATCCTTCCCCGCCCTTCTCAAACTGCGGAATTGATTATGCCGGCCCATTTCTTACCAAAATGTCAAAAGGAAGAAGCAATAAAACCATCAAAGGCTACATAGCGCTATTTGTCTGTATGGTAACAAAAGCTGTCCATCTAGATTCTAGAGCTAGTCAGCGACCTTAGCACAGACGCCTTTCTAGCGGCTTATAGAAGATTTGTTGCTCGCCGGGGACACTGCAAGCAAATATACAGCGATAACGGGACAAATTTTGTCGGAGCTAGCAACAAATTGGATAAGGACTTGCAGCTCGCAATTACCCGATCCACAAAATAAGCAGCAGAGGCCCTAGTCAATGACGGAACAGAGTGGAAGTTCATTCCTGTATCCAGCCCCCATTTTGGCGGTTTATGGGAAGCTGGTGTTAAGTCTGTCAAAGGGCACCTTAAACGTGTGCTGGGAGAGACCCTGTTGACCTTTGAGGAGTTTACCACAGTATTATACCAAGTAGAGGCATGCTTAAACTCGAGGCCGATAGGGCAACAATCAAGTGACCCAAGAGACTTAGAACCATTGACTCCAGGCCATTTTTTAATCGGACGCCCTCTGATTTCCCCCCCCCCCCCTGAACCTAACATCGATGACAAGCAAATCCACCAAAGATGTAAATTAGTCACAAAATTGCACCAGGATATTTGGCATAGATGGTCGCAAGAATACTTATCCTTACTACAACAAAGAAGTAAGTGGGAAGCAGAGAGAAAAAACCCATCGGTCGGAGAATTAGTTCTAGTCAAAGAAGATCAGTTACCGCCTCAAAAATGGTCTCTAGGACGAATCGTACAACTCCACCCAGGAAATGATGGCATAGTACGTATCGTATCAGTGCAATACAGAAACAGCGTCAAGAAACGACCACTGCACAAGGTCTGTCAGCTGCCCATCAGCATACACAATTCAGAAAATGAAAGCTCTGACTCTATGGCTATTACAGCAAGAACGACTGTGCGAAGGTCCAACTAATTGAAGGTTCATGCCTCCAGACGCATCCGTCATACAAAGCAAATACAACCAGAACTACTGTGGTCAAAACCAGAGCATTTTCATCGAATTACTACAGAGGCCACAAGGCGGAAACCTGATTCGAGTCCAACTCCACCCACCAAAAGTAAAAGAACAAGGATTGCACCTCGTACTTGGGCATCAAGATTACTCCACTCAACCTTGCTACTGTTTTACTGGTTGACTGTAGTTTTCGCAGAAGATTATACCATATTTCTGCCAGAGTCAGGATTCTACGTGGAAAATCTCGGTAATGTTCAAGTTAAACGAGGCAACTTAAGACTTCAAGTCACACTTCCAATGGCTGAAATCTTCACTGACCAGAAAAATATAGATGTCACCTGGGGCCGGATTCTGTAGCACGGAGAATTTGGGAATTTGGGAGATGAGAATTTCGTTTTCTTAGAATTCTTAATTCCCTAATTCTCCATTCCCAATTCACTAACATGGTTGGAGAATTAGGGAAAACGTAAGAAATGTGAAAAAGTGCGAATCGCCTGGGACGATTAAAGGTATCACTTTTTGTTGTAGATGGTTGGACTTTTTTCATATGTGAGGTATATCTGCCTATTACCTTCCACTGTAGAAATAAATTTAAATTTCTTTTTTGTTGGGGTAGTTTTTGAGGGATGTAGGAGGGTAGGTTCTCTCGAGTTTTTCCGGGATAACGAGAGAATGGAGAGAAGAAGGAGAATGTATGTGGTATCAAAAAAAAAGGGAGCTCAGGGCGAACAAGATAGGTGTAGGAAATTTGGCGGGAAGAGTGCGGGGTAGAAATGGGGGCTGATTAACGGAAATTTAAAAAAAAAATAAAGACAATATCAGGAGCTGTAATAATTCGCTGGGGTAAGCTCAGGATCTGTAAGCCCAATAAAAAAAAAATAAGAATTCACTTTGTAATTAGGTATGCATGTGTATTATAGGCTATATTTTATTTCGATTAACGGTAATTTGCAGATTTGAGCGGCCTCGGCGGTAAATTTTGCTATCGCAATATTCACGGGCGCCTAACTCTGTGTGGGAGGGCTGTAGAGTATTGGATTTTTTTTTTAATAGATTAAGGGTTAAAAGTACAAAAATATAGGTGAACAATTTTGGGGGGCAGGGTGTTTTGGGGGTTGGTGGTCGTACCACCCCTCATAGGGGGTTGTCCAAACTACGTCATGTTTGGTACCAAATTAAAGAGGGAGTAGAGGGTAATCGGGTGGTGTAGTTTGTATTTGATCATTTTAACGTGATAGCTGAATTTTGACCGCCGAAAAACGATTTTTTTACACTAGGGTCATATACACCCAGTTCCTATATTTTGCATATATTTCTTCAGTTCTTTGTTTTACATCCATTAGTACTCCGTTGTGAACATTTTTGTCATGGGAAGTAAATTTCCACAACTTAGTAGTTCTTCGCAATGATGAGTTGAAAATATGGCAATTTTTGTACAAAAAACGGCCATTTTTTCACCTTAAAATCGACTGATACACTTCTTTTACAGTTATCTCCAAAACCGTATATCGGTTTCAAAAATTAATTACATATTTAATTAGCGGACAAAATTTAGATGCGATTTCATATCACACACAAGCTTTACCGTGTATAATTAAAAATTTTACAGCATCTCTTCTGTACTGGACGACGACCAAATTGATCATTTTCGCCTGATTTATAATTTTTAGCGGGTACCTTGAGACACAAAATCCATGTTCCTCTGTAAGTATTGCATGGATTTCCATAATTATTTTTTTAAATATAGCCAGGATATGCAGTGAATACATTACTCAATTTGAAAATCCTAAATACCTAGATACCTTCATAAAACGCAACAAAAGCAGAAAATAAAATTTTTCCACTTACTTTTCCACAAGCGAGACACCGGAGAATTAACAAGTGGAATGGAGAATTCGGGAATTCTCTACTTACTTTTCGTCTTACTTTTCCACAAGCAAACACCGGAGAATTAACAAGTGGAATGGAGAATTTGGGAATTCCGTACTCACTTCTCAAATCCTCTCAGTTAAGAAATTTTCGTCTTACTTTTCCACAAGCAAACACCGGAGAACTTGAGAAGTGAAAGTAAGACGAAAAATCCTCAACTGAGAGAGAATTTGGGAGGTGAGTACGAAATTCGCGAATTCTCCATTCCACTTGTTAATTCTCCGGTGTTTTGCTTGTGGAAAAGTAAGACGAAAAATTCTCCACTGAGAGGATTTGAGAAGTGAGTACAGAATTCGCAAATTTTTCGCCTTGCTTTCACTTCTCAAGTTCTCCGGTGTTTGCTTGTGGAAAAGTAAGACGAAAAATTCTTAACTGAGAGGATTTGAGAAGTGAGTACGGAATTCCCAAATTCTCCATTCCACTTGTTAATTCTCCGGTGTTTGCTTGTGGAAAAGTAAGACGAAAAGTAAGTAGAGAATTCCCGAATTCTCCATTCCACTTGTTAATTCGCCGGCGTCTTGCTTGTGGAAAAGTGGAAAAATTTTATTTTCTGCTTTTGTTGCGTTTTATGAAGGTATCTAGGTATCTAGGATTTTCAAATTGAGTTATGTATTCACTGCATATCCTGGCTATATTTAAAAAAAATAATTATGGAAATCCATGCAATACTTACAGAGGAACATGTATTTTGTGTCTCAAGGTACCCGCTAAAAATTATAAATCAGGCGAATATGATCAATTTGGTCGTCGTCCAGTACAGAAGAGATGCTGTAAAATTTTTAATTATACACGGTAAAGCTTGTGTGTACCATGAAATCGCATCTATATTTTGTCCCCTAATTAAATATGTAATTAATTTTTGAATCCGATATACGGTTTTGGAGATATGTAACTGTATAAGAAGTGTATCAGTCGATTTTAAGGTGAAAAAATGGCCGGGTTTTGTACAACAATTGCCATATTTTCAACTCATCATTGCGAAGAACTAGTAAGTTGTGGAAATTTACTTCCCATGACAAAAATTTCACAACGGAATACTAATGGATGTAAAACAAAGAACGGAAGAAATATATGCAAAATATAGGAACTGGGTGTATATGACCCTAGTGTAAAAAATCGTTTTTCGGCGGTCAAAATTCAGCTTTCACGTTAAAATGATCAAATACCACCAAACGATTACCCTCTACTCCCTCTTTAATTTGGTACCAAACATGACGTAGTTTGGACAACCCCCTATGAGGGGTGGTACGACCACCAACCCCCAAAACACCCTGCCCCCCAAAATTGTTCACCTATATTTTTGTACTTTAAACCCTTAATCTATCAAAAAAAAATCCAATACTCTACAGCACTACCACATAGAGTTAGGTGCCCGTGAATATTGCGATAGCAAAATTTACCGCCGAGGCCGCTCAAATCTGCAAATTACCGTTAATCGAAATAAAATATAGCCTATAATACCCATGCATACCTAATTACCAAAGTGAATTCTTATTTTTTTCTTATTGGGCTTACAGATCCTGAGCTTACCCCAGCGAATTATTACAGCTCCTGATATTGTCTTAATTTTTTTTTTTAATTTCCGTTAATCAGCCCCCATTTCTACCTCGCACTCTCCCTGCTACATTTCCTAAACCTATCTTGTTTGCCCTGAGCTCCCATTTTTTTGATACCACATACATTCTCCTTCTACTCTCCATTCTCTCGTTATACCGGGAAAACTCGAGAAAACCTACCCTCCTACATCCCTCAAAAACTACCCCTACGAAACAGAAATTTCTATTTATTTCGACAGTAGAAGGTAATAGACGGATGTACCTCAAATATGAAAAAAATCTAACCCTCTACAACAAAAATTGATACCCTTAATCGTCCCAGGCGATTCGCACTTTTTCACATTTCTTACGTTTTCCCTAATTCTCCAACCATGTTAGTGAATTGGGAATGGAGAATTAGGGAATTAAGAATTCTAAGAAAACGAAATTCTCATCTCCCAAATTCCCAAATTCTCCGTGCTACAGAATCCGGCCCCTGGAACCAAATAAAACAAATGTGTGATCGCACTAAGAAGCGACAAAATCTACTGAAGGCAATTGAAGAGATCCTTCATCTATAACCCAAAACTAGGAAAAAAAAGAGGCATTTTAGGGAAACTTCTCACTAGTGTATTCGGAGTAAACGACGAGGTTTACAAAGACATTGAAGAATTGCACAACAACCAAGAGACTCTTTTGCATTTGAATAACCAACAGGCAGTTCTCATTAATACAAAACTCAACCAATCCAATTTCTTTGTGCTCGAAAAGCTGAAACATTTCGACGCCAGATTGTCCCAGGTCATTAACTCAATCAACCAGATGACTGAATGGTACTCGAGTGCTGATCACAACAGGATCAGCATTGAGGTGATAGCTACATATCTCAGCGCTGAGGACTACTATGATGAACTTCAAGAAAAATATACACACTGGCTAAACGCAGTTCATAATCATGGGCATTTGCTGAATTTCATCACTCTGCATGAAATCAAGTCAGTTGTACAAACAGATCTCAAAAGCTCGGGTGTAATCTCATAATATTACCAACACCGCAAGAACGGTTGAATATGAGAGCAGAAAACAACACTGTGAAGTTATACGGGTACCTAAACATAGTGGAAAGGAGCATATACGAGCTAATACATGTAACTCCAACGCCTCATATGATCGAAAGCAACAAATTTGCAATTTCAGACATAAAGTTCTCTACTTCTGCTATTAACTTCGATCAACAAATATATTTCAACTTGCAGGAGCAAGAATTAAGGGCTTGCTTAGTTGAAGATAGCCATACTCATTTATGTACTCCAACAATCGTACACAGCATTCAGGATAGCCCCTCCTGCGTCATGAATGATAAATTTAACATCAGTTTCAGCGCCATTGAGATGTTGAAAAACTTCAGATTTGTAATCTGATCTGATTTTTTTACGCTTCGTTCGAATGTCCTCGCTAAGGATTATTCTCCTTTTTATTATTTACATAATTCTCACAAACTTCTGATGAAGAAAGTTTGTATTGCAGCCTTCGATGAGGGTTAAATTCCTTGCCGTTCCCTGGACTACTCGAAAATTCCTAGGGTATTTGATTTATCTAATTTGTCCTAGCGATGTGAATGCGAAAATTTTACCTCTTTTTGGCAGGATGTCTCCGCAAATTTTTGATGATCACAAAGTTTCTCCGGGATGTTTTTCACAATGTACTTGTTACAGCAATACGAATGGAAAAGTGGTCTTCTTCTTCCTTGTCATCACCAGCATGTCATATCGAGCTTGGGGAAGCGCTTCTCTCTCGGTCGGGGTGCGTTTTAATTTTCTGCTCGACGCGGCCGCTTACACGCTTGCTTCAGTACTTTGTGTAGCATATTGCTATATGCAATATGCTACGACCATAACACTGCGTCATTGATGAAATTTATGAACGTAATCCCAAAACGATTTGTGAAATGCGTCAACTGAAGTTCACCGGAACAATATGGAAGGCTCTTATGATTAAGAATACCTGGCTCTACATCAATAACCAAACCAAGGTCACTGCTGTAATCTGCAAGGGCTCAAGGAGAGAGTTACTCCTAAACAAAACGGGAATTATTCACCTTCACGACGACTGCTACATTAAGACCAAGGAGATTACCTTGAAAACAAATCTTGACCAAAATACAGACGTTCTAACCACGCACATGAAGGAAGTTCCTCCAAATCCAGTCATCATCAATTTCAGCACACCACCATCAATGCTGCAACCAGGTCGACTAATAGGTCCAAATGAACAAATACTGGACTACAGTATGGTACCTGAATTGCATCCTGCCATCCTCAAGAAGAATCTGATCATACATACCACCGCCGCAACAACAACGCTGATCATATGCGTATTGGCAATGTTGATCTGGAGATACTGGACCAGCATTAGGGCAATGCTTCAACCCTGCCACAAGCAACAGACAGAACAATTATCCAGTCAAGAAGCACATTCATCTCCTAAAGGCTCAATCATGCGACACTTTGATAGAGTACTACCACCTACACCTGGCGGCCCCCAGCATGTTCACGCCTGAACAATAACTTAACATTTTTTTATCATAAACGTTGTTTGTAATTAGGTTAAATTATTTCTTCACAAAATTATTTTCAAGCTCATTTACCCATTCCTTCATACATTGCACTTATCGAGCATTGTACTGATCGGCACAATGTAATTTTATGCAATACAGCATTTTTATCCACACAGCATAGGTCAATGAGCTTGACCGGTGAGCACCACAAAAAGCTTAGCGGTACAATTTTTAAATATATTTTTTTGTTATTTAAGGCATGTGCCTATCAATAAATTTATTCAGTGTTAATTACTCTATAGTAAAAAGCGTTTTCTTTTAAACTACGATTTTTCAATATTCAACTTAAGGTTGAATACTTCACAATTATCGAGACCCTGGGGAAGAAAAGTCCTTGGGATAGGATTCATCCATATCCAGCATGTGAAATAATATAAGTACGTCAGTTTATGATTTTTTTTACATTTCAACATAAAGTATTTTAATGACACTCAGCCTCCTGTTCGAATGTTAATACATATACTCATAGTTAGTTTTAGATTATTGTCGATATTGAAACACCCCCAAAATGAATTAACAGTACCAACTAAAATGTATTAATTAGTAGCTAGATTTCACGTTGCTTTAGGTAGACCAAAGCAAGTAATGGTATTAGAGCTTCAGTTTGAAATTTTTTTTGACACACATAATCGTGTCAATGATTTTATGATACTTAGCCTCACGTGCTGACATAATACTCATGGAGAGAACTTCATGAGTAACGACTTTACGTTTTGGTGGGCACCTATATAAAGACTAACATTAACAGACGACATCCTCGCCTCTACTCGAAATGGGACGGTGCTAGTAGTGAAGGTTACGAAGAGATTTGTTTTTTTCAGCCCAGCCCAAGCAATATAACCGCCTCCAGGGAGCTCCTTCGAGGGATGGAACAGAGGGTACGCAATTATTTTTTTTAGACAAAAAAAAAAGAAATAGAAATCTTTTGCTGAGCTATAATTTTGCACCTTCCATCGATAAAGTCGGGTTAAATAGATTTTTGCTTTTATCGATCACGGCGAATAGTAATTTTGTGCTAGTGTCGAAATTCTCGTCTTAATTTTTTTTGCTAGAAAATTTAAAAAGGATTGCTGCCTTGTTACCGGCATATAACAAAAACAATTTTATATGAAATAAAATCTAGTTTCAGTCAAAATCAGCGATTACAATAACAACTATCACTTATTCCAAGACTTAAGAATATATATTGAAGTTTTAATAAAAAAAAAAAAAGAAGGAAGAAAAAGAAATCACAGCCCAAGACAATGGCTGTCTAATTTAGAGGTCACGTGAACGAAGGTATCATTCATTAGTTACAGTTCTTACGAGAGGCTCATTCCAATTTGGTCAATTCTAGGTAATAGAAACAGGCCAGATGTGAAATTGTCACCTGCGGCCTGCAAGAGGAAAAAGAATCCCGAATTGTGATAGGTCTGAAGAGATAGGAATAGACATTGCCAAATAAATGAGTTATAACGTGATGGAGCAATAAACCTTTCATTCACCCTTTCTCTCTCCCGGAGCCCTGTTGATTCGGATCAGGGGTTGATCAACTTCGCTTAATTTTTTTCAGGCTTTTATAGGGACATAGATTTTACGTGTCGATAATGTCATTGGGAGGATGGGGAAGGCACAGGAGAATCTTTTGCATCTGATCTTCATCAAGCTATGGTAAGCGATGTATAATGTCCCTTCAGGACAAAGTGTGTTCTGGATTTTGTTTTGTTCTAGCTTTCTTTTCTTGACACAACATTTTTTGTTCATGGCACATGGTAGCGCAGGTCTTTTTGGCTCACCTACCACACTCTCTGCAATTAGCCGAGGTGCTAGCGTGCCAGCCTGCCAGCATAGCTACCATAGTTGTCAGGTGATGCGGACAGATGAGACTTGACGTCTTACAGCACTCGCTCAAGATAAAAGTGCCATAACAGGCACTTTGAAATGGATAGATCTCCCCGATCGGTCGGCTAAGTGTTAAGTCAGACTGCTTAATAACGTTCTTACTAGTCTCCTTACACTCTACATAGGGTATGTTTGTAAATAGATTAGTGACATCAAAAGAGACTAGTTTGGAATTTTTTGGAATCCCTAAGTCTTTAATTTCGTCTATTGAGTCTAGAGTTTTTGATGGTGTATCTAAAACTTGGGAGTTATGGTTTTAAAAATGTTGTTGAAATCTTTGGACACATTGTAGCATGGGGAGTTTATACTTGAGACTACTAGTCTAATGGGTATCTTTACTTTATGTAATTTTGGGTAGCCTGACAGTTTGGGGGTGTAGCATCCATGGTTTTTAATCAGGATATCTTAAAATTAGTTATCAAGCTGTTACTATTGTCAAGTATCTTTCTAATATTACGATTAAAGCTTTTAGTGGGATCACAGTTCAATTTACAAAAAGTACAGATCTAAAAAGTGGTTAACCTTATTTAGGTAGCATTCTTTAGTCGCAACAACAAGACAGTTTTCCGTATTCGCTCTGGTAATAATAAAATTATTAATATTGATTTTTCTTTGCAGATTTCTAGCTATATTTATCTCTTCTACGTTAACATAATGCCTGCGGAATGATCAAATACATTTGGCACATTCTTCCTTGAGTAACTTAATATCATTGTTTTTCGGTATTTTATTTATGGCAATTTCAGTAGCTACAGCTACAGTTTTTTTCTGCCTGCAAGTTCCGCTCTACCTTTGACCTCATAGTCTAGCCGCTCAAATTCTATTGTATTTAGTACATTGATCAAAAAGCTGTGTACTAAGTAAATGTAGAAGCTTACGATTGTCTCTAGCTGCATATCACTTTTTTTATATGTCAGACCTTAGTGAAGATTTTTTTTTACTGACGAAGCAGAAATTAACTAATTTCCAATCAATGGAAATGAAGAACTGTTTTTTAAAGAACAACATAAATTTATCTATAAAAGACAGTGTCAGAGAAATGAGACATGATGTTACTGAAAATTTCAAACTATGAAACAAGTATTTCATATACATATATCAAACAACGGGTAAAAGAACAACAAATTTGGAACTACATATATAGAGATGATTTTTCCAATAATTAATTAATAATTAATGTAGTTTTTCTATTAAGGATTTTGTTAAGAGAAATCAATTGTTCAATACTACTTTGGATGCACTATGTTTTTTGAAAAATTATATCAAAGCTGAATAATAAAGGAGTCACATACCTATTAAAATAATAAATACATATATGAATTTAGTATTAAAGAGTGATAAATATTTCATTGTTATATAACCTTTTAAATTATTTTATATATTATATGAGAATTCTAGAGATTTCTGAGAAATAACAGATAAGTTTTTTTCTTTTCTCGAGAAATGAAAACTATCAAAAAATCTTAAACACTACATCTATGTAAATGTCACTGCTTTATGTCTTCTTTAACTATTACTCCACCAAATTCATCCGCAATCACGCCGAAATCTTCCATATTATAATATTCATCATTTTTACGTTAGTCGTGATGTGTTTTTCTCAGAAAATTACAATCTGGCAAATTACACAGATATGAGTTGCTACACCATTCTCATCGCTTTAAGTTGTTCCATTGATTGACGTGCACTTTCCTATCAACAGAAATCGATATTAAATTCTCAGTGAAAGTGGAAAGAATCTCTCGATCTCAAAAAGGTGCCAACTTGGACTAGAGTGCAAAACTTTTAGCCAAACGGTCACAACAATTGGCATCCAGGCTATGTCAGAACATAGTTCTTCTTTATCATCTAGACATTGGAATAAAATCCATAAATTCACTAGCGGCTTCTACATAAATTGTGTCGATTTTTCAGTCATGGCAGTAATCATTCAATTCAGAGGTGTTGGAAGTTTCAAAAGTTAAACGGTTTTGCCAGATACAATGAAAAAAAATTAGAACTTTGCTCAAATTGCCTTAATAAGGATCATTTACTAGAAGTTTGCTCATCATCTCACTACACAATTTACTGCGAAACGTATCATATCGTCGGCATACTGCAAAAGCAAGATAACTCCATTTTTCTAGTTTTAAGAAAATGTAGATTAAAGTTTTCGGAAATATAACCCAATTGGACTTAGCCTATTTCTGACACATGAGAATCTACCCTTTATATGCGTAGAACAATTGTCTCGTTTTAGCAGTATATGATAGGACATATTTCGAGCACAGAGGCGACAGAGGCGCACAAAACTCAAAAATACAAAAAATGAATTATTTTGTTTATGGAGTAGGTCGACGATATGCTTCTGCGTCGTTTCACTTCAGCCAACCCCAATGCATTAAGTTCACAAATTTCGTCAACAGTTCCAGCTATACATCCTATAGGCGCTATCGTGTAGCAAGATATTAATGAAATTTCCAAAGTATATTTTACGTTTCAATCTAAAAAAAAAAGCAACGATTAAATCGAGACCTACCCATACTGATATTAACGTGGAAGCTTGGGTTTTGCCAAGTTCAATCAATTGATCTGCTTCTGCTATTACCTACAATTTGAAGGAAGGGAAATTAAAAATTTCGTATAATCTTCTTGTACTGTTTGGCTGGATTGTTGTTGGCCGTTGCAGAACAAAACTTATGAATGCGAAGGCAAATTGCCTAATAGTTAGTAAATACATGAAAAACTTTAGATTTCATGGAAGATTTCTGGAAGATTGGAAAGTATGATGGAAAAAACCAGACTGGAATCACGAGCAAATGGAATGCAACGAACACTTTTTGAAACCCGTCTCCATAGATAGTGATTGTCGTTTTATACTCAAACAGTTTTGAAATTGAAATAGCCCGACGGAGGTTTATATCCATCAAAAGACAGAAAATTAGTCAGCTTTCGACCAGAAACCGGACCTGTAAAGTACTAAAGTACTAGTACCGAACCTGGACTTACAATTTTTGTAAGTAAAAGTACAAGTCCCGGTACTGGTACTAAAAAAATTTTGAAGTACAAGTCCCGATACTGGTACTTAAAAATTTTCAAGTACAAGTCCAGGTACTGGTACGCATAAGCCCCATATAAGTTTAAGTACCTCATAAGTACCAAAGTGCGCACCTACTACAAATACCGCCATAACGCGAAGTACTTCAGCTCTTGTAAATTATTTAAACACGCCTTCTAATAATAGAGGTTTAGCAGGGACAGTGACGGTCATGATTTTTTTCCAAAAAATGTTTATTACAGTCGTTGCGCATTGATTTTTATTTTTAAGTTCTTCAATAAATTTTTTGTTAAATTATTCACTCCGTCTCTGATTCTATGTTCACATACGTTGTCGTCTTTACCTCCACTTGTTGATCCGTCTTCACCACTTCTGCTTCTTCTTCCAGCTCGGAGTTGCAAGCAACATTTACTGACAAAGGAGCAACAACAAAATTTCTGCAAAAAGTAAAAAGCCCACCATTTTAAGAAACGAAAAGTAAAATTTTAATTCATTTGTTAATATTGATTAAATATAACTTAAATTAAAATAGAAAAAAAAAACTTTTTTTACTCAAGCATTTTTTGCCGACCGTACCCTTCATCGAGTTTTGCACAACGGCATTTGAAACATTTTTTGTTGCATTTATCCATGAAATTTTCACATCTTTTATTGTTTTTGCCTCTGCCCATTTTTCTCAATTTGCTTTTTATTATTTCCCAGTATCGTTCTATTGGGCGGAGTTCCGGCACCTTCGGGGGTTTAAGCGATTTTGACACGAAATGTATCTCTGTCCTCATACTTGCACTTTTTGTCTGGAATAGTGAGCTTGCGCTAAATCTAGCCAAAATAACGTTGGCGCATCGTGTTGCCGCAAGAAGGCAATAGTTGCTTTTGTAGACACCATTTAATATATAAATCTGTATATATTGTACCTTTACAGAAGAAGGGCGTACTTCTATTATCACACTGGCAAATTGCTTGCCATATTGATATTTTTTCAAATTCAAATTCAAATTAATTTATTTTGAACAACTACACTAGAAAGATTTCGACCTTAGAAGTAAGTGTAGGTGCCATACACAAATTTCGTTTTTAACTATATATTTGGGTCGACGTAGAGAGCTATAGTTTGGTACATGGTGTTTTCATAACAATAGTAAACAAAATGTCAAAAATGGACCAAATCGGATTACCGCTCTTGCTCCTCCCATACAAAACTTTGGTTTTTCACTATATACTTGAAAGTGGAGCAAATCGGGAAACCCTCTCTTGGTGTTGCCATACAAAACTTTAGTTTTTTACTATAGTATTCGCAGATTTATTTAAACCATGTTCTCCATGTTTATTAATGACATCTATGAGTCCATAAATCATTGTCATATTCATATGTATGCAGATGATATACAACTTTATATACAATGGCCATTGGGACTAATTGAGGACGCTGTGTTCCGGCTGAATGAAGATCTGTCTGCTATTTTACACTGGTCTCATGTAAATCAGCTTAGACTGAACCCGCAAAAGTGTAATTGTATCGTTATTTATAAGGAAAATCTTGATACCTCCTGTTTTCCCCGTATTCAGATTGGCGATTCCATTATTCCTTATGAATGCGAAGGCAAATTGCCTAATAGTTAGTAAATACATGAAAAACTTTAGATTTCATGGAAGATTTCTGGAAGATTGGAAAGTATGATGGAAAAAAACCAGAATGGAAACACGAGCAAATGGAATGCAATGACCACTTTTTGAAATCCGTCTCCATAGATAGTGATTGTCGTTTTATACTCAAACAGTTTTGAAATTGAAATAGCCCGACGGAGGTTTATATCCATCAAAAGACAGAAAATTAGTCAGCTTTCGACCAGAAACCTTCCTTTGCACAATTTGCGTAATAATAAATAAATAAATAAATAAGTTTAACCCAAGAGCTAATAGCAATAACCCAAGCACAAATAAACTTAACCCAAAAGCAAATAAATTTAAACCTAAATTCTCAATAAGACATTTTAATTCAAAAGCTTTCAATTTCAATTCAAATCAACATTTTATTATTTCATTTTATCATTAAAAACAACTTCTTCAAACATTGACATTAATATGAAAGATATTATTATAAAAGACGAGATGGATAAAATTTCTGAACAAATGGTCAGTGCAAAGGCTGCCCTTCCATTGCCTTAGGGTTGAGTTAAACCAAAGAACATATAACTCAACAGGAAGCTTCATCTGGCCTCTAAAAATGCACAAGATGTATGGTTATTTGGTAATGCGGTCGGGAGGTAACAGACGGGAAGAAAAGATTTGAGATTGAGAGAATATTGCTCTGTCCTCTCTGTACTCCACCACCCCACAGCTACACACACGCCGACGTCAGCAGCCATGCTCAGTTTATGTTTCACTATGCTGCTTAGCTGAAAATGTGAGCCGGTTTTTTCTATTAATTTAGGTACTCGAAAATTTTTCCTAAGAACTTTTGGACAGCATATTTGGCTGCCTACATTCATGAAAATGCTAGCGAATCAATGCAACCGACAGTGATTGTGACTAGACTGCTTGCCGCCACAAATTCCTATCACATCCGCTCATGTTACTATTCTCCCCCTGTTCTGCTGCCATGCAGATGCAATGTTAATGAAAATTCTCTCAAACAAAGTATTCTTGATGAAACCGGTTTCTTAGAGAAGAGGTAAAAGAAGCAAAGAGAACACGCAATGCAATGCATGGGCATGATGCGGAATGCAGACTCTGTCCTCTGGCTCTGGTGCTGTGCTGGTGTGCTTTGAAGATGACGACCCGCCAGCCGCCACTCACCATTGGTGACTGCCGGCGGTTCGTCATTCAAAGCAGAGTTTTCGTAAAATTTGTGAAAGCGGGTCGTAATATCACCACGAGTGAGTGGCGGATTGTTAACAAGCAGAGAGTTCTCATACAATTTGTGAGAGCGGGCCGTAATGGAACGACCCGCCATATAAAACATTTCAATATATGAGATGCGTATTCTTTCTGTTAGATGTTCTTTGGTTAAACCATATTCATTACGTAATTGGTGCAGTCAGTCGCTGTAAATTGTTGCAGACTATCTTCAATAACTATAAGAATGTTATGCTCTCTACTTACATCACCTAAAACTGGTCGTGAGTAGGCCTTCATTTTATAGAACGATTGTTCCATTGGGTTGAGCCTAGGAGAATATGGAGGCAAGACCTTTAGAGCCAAAATTCGTCGATGATAAAGCATTGCGAACCTGCTGCGCTCGATCTTAGGGTAATTTTAACTTTCTTCTTAGTTTTCTTTGAATTTCGATTGATTACGATTTACATCTCTTTCTTACCTCCAACTCCACATCTTGGGCAGCTTGGGTTGCCATTCATCAAACTGCATGTGCTGAAATCTCAGTCACCGCTCATGTTAATGCATTACAGAAAATCTTATAGAAAACTACTTTAAATCTGTAATCGACACTGTTGCTTCAAACAAACTGAGCACTGTGATGAGTGATGGAATCTGCACAAACTAATTGAAAAACGCATCACTACATTTCTTAGCGATAAGGTTTTACTGTTATTTATTCTGACAAGTTTCGGGTTCGCGATGCTTTATCATCGACGAATTTTGCTCTAAAATGTTTCCCAATGTTTGAAGCTTATTATGGTTTTTAATGACTAAATGAAATAATAAAGTATTGATTTGAATTGAAATTGAATAATTTTCTATTAAAATGTCTTATTGAGAATTTCGGTAAATTTATATTCTCTTGGGTTGCTTCGGTTAAACTTATTTGTTCCTGGGTTAAACTTATTTGTGCTTGGGTTAGACTTATTTGTGCTTGGTTTAAATTTATTTGCTCTTGGTGTAAATAAAACTGCGAATGCTATATATTTAATCCAAGCACAAATAAGTTTAACCCAAGCACAAATAAGTTTAACCGAAGAACAAATAAGTTTAACCCAAAGAGCAAATAACTTTAACCCAAGCACAAATAAGTTTAACCCAAAAACAATGATATTTAAACCTAAATACTCAATAAGACATTTTAATACAAAAGCTTTCAATTTCAATTCAAATCAAACATCTTATCATCTCATTTTGTCATTATTATTGTTTTCAGGCTTCAAATATTGACATTAATATGAACAATATTCGAAATTCCCTATCAGTGCACTGCTCTTCCGTTGCCTTAGGGATGAGTAAAACCATATCCATAACCTAATTGGCGCAGTCAATCGGTGTAATTTGTTGCAGCCTATCTTTAATAATTGCAAGAATGTTATGCTCAGAACGATCTAAGACAATAACGGGTTGAATTTTGGGGTATTTTTATCATAATAAATAACAGTAAAATCTTATGACTATAAAATGAAATGATGCATTTTCCAATAGTTTTTGCACACTCATTACAGTGTTCAGTTTGTTTGAAGCAACAGTGGCGATTGATCACAGTATTCAGTATTTATTTGAAGCAGATTAAAAGTGATTTTCTTTTAAAAATGTTTAATTAATTAACATGACTAGTGACAGAGATTTCAGCGCAGGCAGCTCTGATGAATGGCAACCAGCTGCCCAGAATGGGGAGTCGTCAAATAACAGTAGTGGAGTTGAAATCGAAGGTAAGAAAGGGAAGTAAACCGTACGCTGTAATTAAAAGAAAACAAAGAAGAAAGTTAAAATTACTCTAAGATCAATTGCATCACTTAAATTATATATAACATAATCGCATTAAAAGAACTCATTGCTTGAGCCGTTCTTATTTAAAACGGTATAAGCCCACTAAGTGCATTTGCCAAATTTTTACTTTAAAATGAACAAAACAGCATCAAAAAGTTGTAAATTCAAATTTGGGTATTATATATATTATAATAATTTTTTATGATCATTGGAAGACATTTCTAGTATAATATATAATAAGACCTCATCAATATTTTTAAATAAATTGGAACGTTAAACTAAAAGTGCATACTTCCAAAGTGGACTTATACCACTGAAAGAACCGCTCATTTATTTATTATTTAGTGGCGTTCAATTTATGTTGTTGTGAAAAATGTTCAGCCCATTCTCATTCACATAATGAACTGGGTGAAAACAGTCGCAAACAAATGCAAGGGCAACGAGGGCACATAACGCCAGCGAAGTCGAAGTGGAAAGTTTTCTCGTTCGAGTTATGAATCACGGGAACTTTTAATTACATATTACGAAGAAGGTATGACGATATCAGAAGCTGCTCGTAGGACTAAAATTAATGTTAATACTGCAAAAAGCATAATAAGAGCATATAAAAAAAGATGGCGAATTGCTCGGTGACCGTCGTGGTGAAAAAATACCTCGAAAATTAACAGAGGTAGTATTGGCAGCTATAGGGGAGAATGTCGAAAGAAGTCCATGGATAACAGATCAGGCTATTCAGAGAAATTTGCAGCGGTAAAAGGACATTGCTGTGTCTTTATCTACCATTCTAAATGGCCTTCGTGAGCTTAAAATAACATTAACATTAGCATCCTTAGAAAATGAGCAGATGAATTCGCCACGCACCATTCAGTTGAGGAAAATCTATGCCCGAGAGTTCTCGGAATGGGCTTCAGGGAGTAGAGATAAGATTGTATTCATTGATGAGTGCGGCTTCAACTTACACCTTAGAATATCGCAGCCGCGCTCAAGGAGAGGCACCCGGGCTCGGGTTGAAGTTCTCAGCAATACGAGGGAGATATGTGACCTTGATTTCGGCGATGGGTAACCAAGGAATACTTCATTTTAAGATTTTAGCAAATTCTACGTGCATTCCGAAAGATTTTGTATTTTTCTCCGTGAACTTGTTGAAAAGCTCCAGACGACGTCTACTCTCAGCGACGCCTTCTTAATTATGGATAACGGGAGAATTCATAAAACACAGCAGGTTCGCGATGCTTTATCTTCGACGAATTTGATTCTAGAATTCTTGCCTCCATATTCTCCGATGCTTAACCTAATAGAAAAATCGTTCTCTAAAATGACGGCACACGCACGAGCAGTTTTAGGTGATGTAAGTAGAGAGCATAACATTCTAGCAATTATTGTAGATAGCCTGCAACAAATTACATCGACTGACTGCGCCAATTACGTTATGGATATGGTTTTACTCATCCCTAAGGCACGGAAGAGAAGCCTTTGCACTGATAGGGAATTTCGAATATTGTTCATATAAATGTCAATGATTGAAGCTTGAAAACAATAATAATGACAAAATGAGATGATAAGATGTTTGATTTGAATTGAAATTGAAAGCTTTTGTATTAAAATGTCTTATTGAGTATTTAGGATAAAATATCATTGTTCTTGGGGTTAAACTTATTTGTGCTTGGGTTAAAGTTATTTGCTCTTGGGCTAAACTTATTTGTTTTTGGGTTAAACTTATTTGTGCTTGGGGTAAAATTATTTGCTCTTGGGTTAACCCATTCACTGCCAACTACGAGATATCTCGTAGTAAGCGTATGTACCAAAACTGCCGACTACGAGATATCCCGTAGTGAGTGGTACAATTTTAGATTTATTGTAAATGGCCATTTGAGTTAGGAATAATTAGAAAGGATGAATGAAAAATTTATATAGTGTAGAAAACATATTAATTATCAATTTTTATTAGAAACGGGCTTGAGAAAACGAAATGCGGTGAAGAGACGAAGCTCCCCACCATACACCGCTCCATACAAACGTATAAAACTGGGGGACCCTTTAGCTCCCACAAATTTGATCGGAAAAAAATTTCCTCTTACAGATATTTCGATTTCGCATTGTATAGTATAGGGTACTACGTTTTTTTTTCCGGGGAGGGGGAAATTTAATTAGTTTCAAATCTCGATACGCCATAACTTCCTTCTTTCACCTCACAGCATAGTCATGTGTATACTTAAAATTCATGAAAAAATCAGGGCTTTTTAAAACTGCTTTCAAAATTTCAAATTGTACTAGAACAAAAATACTAAATCGGCCCCCTCACCCCTGTAAGTATGTGGAATTTTTCGGAACGTCTTAAAAATCAGTTCCACCCATCCTCTATCGATACCCATTAACACTTTTGCTCTACTACTAAATTTAGAATTTCCCCTGTTGTAGTACTCGATTTTTTCTACATACCTTCATAACTTCCGTAAATTAAGTCCGATCGAGGAACGGTTTTCACTTTTACCGCTGGACGGCCAATAGCTACAATTCGTAGAACATTTTTTTTTCCATTGGCATCATTTTTTAGATAAACTTTTCGTCAGAAGTTTAGTACAAATTTTATTTAATTTATTGCTTTTTACGTTTTTCTCTATATATCAGTCAAATATTAGCCGATTTTAATGATTCAAAGGTTTATTTGGAGTAGGGCGTGATGGTCCATCGTATGGTGTACCGCCTTATCTGCTATAATCACCCCTTCCGGATATCGTTTATCGATAACTCGGTATAGAGGCGTACGATGGGGAACTGAGTAGTAATCAGTTCTACTCATCTAATTAGTAGCTATCTTTCATACAAGAACACTTTTTTCCCGGGGGTACTTTGGGATTGGGAGTAGGTACCCCCGGCGAGGGGTAAGTTCCACCATGCCATGTCGCATATCATATAAAAGGTATTGACGAGTACTATCGAGCTGTGTACTTCTTTTTCTTATTAAGCAACCTTCGTTCAAACAAAGTTTTTAAATTACATGTCTGTACATATGTATGTATTAATTCATCCCCACCCCATAATTCGCCAAATATAATCCGATTTCAAAAATTCCTTTTGATTATTTTCTGATTTTGTGAGCCTATTTCACACCCCCTCCCTCTTGCGCTGCAAAAATTCTTTTTCCACGGCCAAAATTTTAATCGAAAAACTTCATTTGGAAACTTTCTACGAATTCCAGATAAATCAAATTTTTGAATTTTTTACGGATGCTCGCTTACTACAAGATTACCTATACAAAATTACAGCAAAATAGGGTGTTATTTACCTATTTAAAAAAAAAAAAAAGATTGTCAGAATGTTTAAGGCGCACTTTGCGCCATCTAGCGGCAGTTCTACGAAACTAACCGGCATGGTAGTTACACTACGCGCTACCTACAGGTCTCTTCTCTTTCTGGCACTTTCTTTATAGGCATTCGGCGCTTCAGTTTAGATTCTATAGCAATTTAAGTGCGACAACTCCCGCGAAAATTTCGGCTTTTTCCCTATCAAAATTTCGTGATTTTTACTTTCACCCTTACTCCGGCATGTGGGTACTTTTTGAAAGGTATTGGCGAGTACTATTGCATGGTATAGTTTTTTTTTTAAATTAACTTCATTTTAACCCCTTTTTTCGAGATTTTTTCCTTATAATTCCTTAATTATAATTTTTCCGGGGTCCATAGTTTTTAGTAATGAGTACTTGGACTTACCTTACGTTGTACTGGCTTAGGAAGGCAGGCGTTATGTATTGATATGTAAATGTATGCTAGGTACCTTGCAGGAAATGGAGGGAGTGCATTCAGGTCGAAAAAGCGTCATTTAGTTACAATGTTTTTCTAAGAACAATGAAGGAAGTGAAAAGTGCGTAGATGAAAAATGTTTTAATTTGTGCCTTATTTTAAAAGAAAAAGTGGATTATGTTCACCTAATAACGAGATACAAATAAGTGAAGGCAAAGTAAAAGGAAATATCTTTGAATATGAAAAAGTTGATTGAAAAAAAAAACACTACGAAATATCTCGTAAGCGGCACTCAGCATAGGAATTTTATTCACCGACGCCGGCTACGAGTTATCTCGTAGTGTGTTTTTTTTTATTTTCAAATTACAATAAATCTCATCTCCATACTATATCTCTAACTTAATATTCTTAGATTTTGCTGAATTCCGTGTTTTCTTTAAAATAAAATCTTGGCATCCAGGGCAAGAGACTCTAAATTTTTCTGGCAGTGAATGGGTTAAACGTATTTGTTCATGGGTTAAACTTATTTGTGCTTGGGTTAAAGTTATTTACACATAGGTTATGCCTTAGACACACAGCACTCTTAATGAAGAAATAACTAACGACTCATTAGTCTATAATGATTCATTATAAACTGCGGACACACAGCCATTTCTTTAATTAAGTTGAGCTGTCAAACTGGTTTTGATAAACTTATCACCTTAAAGAAGCAATATGAATCGAATTAACGCGATAAACTTTGTTTTCATTTATTTTATTTTCGAATTTAACAATTAACAAATGAGAAAAACATTATATTAAAAAAAATATTAATAATATAATTTGTGATTTGCATTTCTTTGCATTTCTTCTTCTTATTTTTCAAATCGGCAGATGCACAGCGGAGCTCCAGATTTACATTATATGTCAAATCTAGCACATTTTTCCTCATTATAGCTATAATGAAGGAGGAAAACACTTCATTAATGCACTTCATTATCATCTGATTTTCGAGCTATAATGACATATACTATTTGACACACGGCATTTTAATGAATAGTTAGTACAAATGATTCATTAGTTCGTGCTGTGTGTCTACGGTATTAAACTTATTTGCTCTTGGTTTAAATAAAACTGCAAATGCTATATATTTTCACACTACCTCACGCGTCGACGTAGAAAGCTTAAATTTTGTACACGGCGTTTAAAAAAAAAAATGTAAATAAATAGGACCAATCGCGCAACTCCTTCGTTGGATTGCCATACAAAAATTTCGTTTTTAACTATATAGTTGGGCACTGCCTAAGAACGCGTCGACGTGGAGAACAAAAATTTGGTACATGGGTGTTTTCATAGCAATGGTAAATACAATTTAAAAAATGGTCTTATTCGGGTTACTCCTTCTTGGTGTTGCCATACAAAGTTTTGGTTTTTCACTATATACTTGGAAGCTGCCTGAGAAGGCGTTGACGTCGAGAGTACACGGCGTTTGCATAAAAATTGCAAATACAGGTCCAAAAGTGAAGAGAATCGCGCAAACCTTTCTTGGTATTGCCATACAAAACTTTAATTTTTCACTACATATTTGAACACTGCCTCACGCGTCTACGTAGAGAGCTGACATTTTTACACGGGCCTTTTTTGAAAAAAGGGAAAGTTAAGTTCGAAAACGGACCCAATCAGGCAACTCCTTCCTGGTGGACTGGACAAAGTTATTAATGGGACCAGTAATTATTTCACTAGCATTCCACGCGTATCAACAGGAGTAAAGGCCGCAGACAGAGCGGGATGGGACGACGAGCGATCGGGCGCTAGCCCGATGGGCTGTGGGGCCGTTGGCCTCCGAGATAATCATTATCATATAATCTGGTCGAACGTTGCGGCTGCGCTGAGGGGAGCTATGAGTTAAAAATACTCATGTCTCATAACTTATTAACACTGAAAGGCCGCGGAGGGAAGGTAACTTGTTATGAGCATTTTCAAGATAGTATTATATATGGCCAATTTGGCATTCTTGTGGCTTCAAAAGCATACACTTTTTTATAAAAATAATGCCATATTTTTGGCATCATATCACTTTTATTTCGAAAAACGCACTGAAATATGTTTTTTTTTATCAAAAGGACTCAAAAAGCCTTTCAAAGCATTGCTATAACTATGTGTACTTTTAAAACAAATTCGAAATTGAAAAACATATACAGGGTGATTCTGATCAAGATACCTTCCGGTATACCACGCGATTCCTTGAGGTAAGCTGCCCCCCCCCCCCCCCCTATAAACCTTCCTTTAAGAGTTGTGGCCAGTTGAAGATTTCGCATTCGTGAACCCTGATGGGAATAAATGAGTATAACTTTTGAACCACCCCATAGATTTTGGTTATTGTTGGCTTATTAAATAGCCAAGAATAGTAGCTGTCGAAAAGTGTATTCCTCTGTATTTGTTAAATTTCTTTAAATTATTCTCAAATATATCCAAAATTTTGATTTTTTTTACACACATGTAACCCAAATTTATGCCAATACCTGAATCAGTTTTAGCATTGGAGATTTATTGGCAGATTCAAGCCAGATCATAAAATTGCATTAAAGCAATAATCACAGGTAGGTACGTAGGGTCTTTTATGACTGGACCCACAATTGCTTTGGTTATAATTTTCTGAAGGTGGTGGTAATCTTAGTACCACTTACCGCTTCCCTTAGGTGCGAGATGTACTTTATGCACGATGGCGCTCCGCCGCATTACTCTGCTTAAATACTAAATAAGAGTATCACTACCTTCAGAAAATTACCTGTGATTATTGGTTTAATGCAATTTTATGATCTGGCTTGAATCTGCCAATAAACCTCCAGTGCTAAAACTGGTTCAGGTATTGGCATGCGGTTTATTTCCAGTGATAGAGGGCAGTAGGGGCATTAATAAGAAGCATTAAATTTGGGTTACATGGAAGAAAGTTTTTGAAATAAATATCGGTATTTATGAAATGTGTGTGTAAAAAAAATCAAAATTTTGGAAATATTTGAGAATAATTTAAAGATGCTTAATTAACAAATACAGAGGAATACTTTTTTCGACAGCTACTATTCTTGGCTATTTAATAACCCAACAATAACCAAAATCTATGGGGTGGTTCAAAAGTTATACTCATTTATTCCCATCAGGATTCACGAATATTGGCGAAATCTTCAACTGGCCACAACTCCTAAAGGAAGGTTTATAGGTTTATAGGGGGGGGGGGGGGGGGGCTATGTTGAACAATTTTTTGATCAGCTTACCTCAAGGAATCGCGTGGTATACCGGAAGGTATCTTGATCAGAATCACCCTGTATATAAAAATGTTTTTTAAATTTGAGTTTTATTTCGTAATTTTTGAAAAATCAATTTTGAAGTAGAGTATAAGTACATGGTCATGGTCATTTCAGTGCAATGGGCCTCTCTGGCCTCCGTGCTTGGGATCTCTCGTAAAAAAACATATATACATGGTCAGCGAACAAAATTATTAGTCAGTCTTTACTTATACAACGAGAATTTATGTTAAAAACTGAAACGAGAATTTTTATTAAAAGTAAAGCGAGGATTGAACTTATATTAGAAGTAAATAGAGAATTGTTATTTAAAGTAAAACGAGAATTGTATTGTATTAAAACAAAACGAGGATTTATTAAGAGAATTGTATTAAAACTAAAACGAGAATTTATAATAAAACTAAAACGAAGCATTGGTGATTTAATAAGAAGTTTTTAAAAGAAAACAACAACGAGTTCGTTTCTTATGACAGTGAATTTGGGAAGTAAACGATTCCTGAAATTTTTCTGAAAGAAAGAAGAAAACCGCAGTATACTTCTTACAAGGGTGGTATCATATCATGATTACAAAACAAGTTATATAAACCCCCTTATTGGTGACCCCGACGTGATCACGTTGAAGTGAGACAAGTCAGCAACTTCTTGTGTTACCGACTTCTGGTTCCCCCACTCCAGGGGTAAGGGACCAGAACGGCGTGTTGAAGTCAAGACCGGTAGTTTCTTCAGGAATAGCTGTTACAACTTCTGCTTCCGCAAGTCTCAATACAATATTTTCGAAATTCAGAATGCTTGTTATTTTCGATGGATAAAACAGCAATTTTCGACAATATTTCATAAACCATTGTAGATCGGAGATAATTTTTTATTAACTTCAATTTACTGAAACTTAATTCACATAAAGATATGGGCATTGGCAATATCAGAAAAACTCGGAGGTCAATTTCAACATTTAGATAGGATTCTTGGAGGTTATAGTCGTGAATTGATTGAAGCAAATCCAAAAAGGGAAAGAAAGCTAAGATCTTCGGAAACTTGTTCCAATCTTTCCTACCTCCACGTCAGTTAGAATAAAAGAAGAACTTATGTTTTGTTGACATACTGTGGGGTAATTATCTTGTGATTCGAAAAGTTCTAGTCATTTATTTTTCTTGTTTCTTTAATGTTTGCAGGTATATCCATTTGCCTTCACGATTAAAAGATTTGATCTTTCTGATACTCCTTTCACTGGAAACCCTGTTTTAGTTTTAATTTTAAGGTTGAAAGTGCCAATCCCTCTTATACATATTTTGTGAATATATATGTCCTGTCTTTATATAAATTTCTTGCTTCCTCTTCTTTATTAAATTTGCAAATGCTAAGAAAAAATGCAATTTTATCTATTATTTATGATTAGTAGTTCTGTATATAACATGGAGTCGACCATTCCTTCTTTGAAATATAGCATTATTCGTTTATGAGAAGACATCTCATCGATTTGGAAACATTTCAGTCCGGGAAAGGTCCAGCGGCAAGGGTCCCATTTGAGCCACACGTATACTGAGTATAATAATGACTTGCGTATAGAAAACGCTGTGCTCTTATAAAAAAGTCATATTTGAAGACCTAAAGGGGCTGGTGTCGCCATTTGCCCGGGCCGGTTTTAAGACCCAGTCCGGCCCTGGCCGCAGATTTGGATAATTTGCGTAGAGTTCCTTAGACCTTGCCTATGACACTGTTAATGTGATGGGACCAGTTCACAGTGCTATTAACAATTATCCCGATTCTTTACACGTTTGCTATATGGAACAGCAGGATTGTTAACCAATACGCTAGAAAATGTGAAAGTATCTAACTGGGTTTTGTATACAATTATAGCGTCAGTTTTAGCAGCGTGGAGCACATCAACAGCCCATTTGGAAACTCTTGTAAGTTCCTCATTCATTCCGTACAGAACATCCTCTATAAGTCCTAAAGGTGTAGATGTGTGGAGTTGAATGTCATCTACATATATATGAGAATTACAGTTGCGCAGAATAACTGGAAGGTCGTTAATAAAAATTGAAAGTAACAATGGGCCGATAATAGACCCTTGAGGCACTCTACAAAGACGGGTAGAAAATCAGAGCCAGTATCCCCACAAATAGGTATGACCGAATAAACTTGCAGTTAAGATAAGAGATATTAAATATTGTACGCAGTTTATTTAAAACAAGCTTGTAGAAGTATTAAAAGCTTTGAAAAATCTAGAATAACGAGCAAATTGAGTTTATCACTATTCAGGGAAGTTCTGATATTATTGATGATCTTTAACAATGCTGTGGTGCAGCTGCGCTTTGGTCTAAGTCCCGATTGTAGGCTAGAAAACAAGTTTCTGCTATTTAAGAAGCCGATTATGTAACTATGCAGGATTTTTTCAAAAACCTTAGACGTAATATGCTGATAGGGCGATACTCAGGAGAGCTGCAAGACCTTTTGGGGATTGGTATAATTTTGGAGTTTCCAGACAGAAGGAATCGAGGATCTTAAAAAAGCCGTTGTTAAAGAAATATGTCAGGCTTGTAGTTTGTAACGGCTAGTCAAATTTTAACAAACTTTGGATGCACATCGTCAAGTCTACCTGCATTTGATTTCTCTGAAATCACTGCTGCATAAACATACATCTCATTTACCAGCGTAAAAAAAATCGCTCAGATGGATCAAGAACATTAAAAATGCTTGCTAAATAATGACTGGTATCAGAACCATCAACTTTAGTAGGGCATGAAGAGGATGAAAGTATTTTATTGAGCTCATTAGGATCAAGAGTTGTAGTTATGATCCTAGACTGCGTCACTATTCGACTCTATACTGCAGTTTAGCAAAGTGTTAGAAAGATGCAGGACTGTTTGTGGCGACTTACATATTTCGTTCGTATTAATTATGTTTACGCACTCCTCCGATTCCTCTAGCACTACTCCGCAATTCAAATTATTTCGTTAATACTGAGTTACGTACTTGAAATTGTATTTTAGAGTAGGCCAGATTTTTTATATTGTTTTAAAAAAAAAGATTTTTCTTATAACCGTCGCTAATGAATTTTAAAAAAGACTAGACAGTTGTTTTAATGTGATAAGTATATTAAAAAGTAAAACGAGAATTTATGATAAAAACAGAAACGGGCATTTTTATTAAAAGTAAAGTGAGGATTGAATTTATATTAGAAGTAAATAGAAAATTGTTGTTTAAAGCAGGGACCGAAAGAGTTATAAGAAATATTTTAAAAGTCTGATTTTAACACTTTGTTATTGATATTTTATATTTTATCTTCTAATGAAATAGTTAAAAAAAAGAATTATATTTTCTTCTGAGTAAATAACAGTCTTATCATAAGCTTTATATTTCTCTCTCGGTTTAACATTTAAAAATGAGTTTTATTTTTTCTCTCAAAAAATAAAATTTATAATTCGAGTTTTTCATTTTTCTCAGCTTTTAACAGTTAAAAATGAGTTTTATTTTTTTCCTCAAGAAATAAAACTCCTTAATTGAGTTTATCATTTTTCTCAGCATTTAACAGTTAAAAATAAGTTTTATTTTTTTCCTCAAGAAATAAACCTGTCCGAGTAAGGTTCTTAGGGAAAGAAAAATTGGAATCGGCAACCCCTTCTTGGTGTTGCTATATATAGCTTTGGTTTTTCACTGTAAACGGCCGTTTTAAAAAAAAATGTAAATTTAAGTTCAAAAATAGGACCAATCGGGCAACTGTTTCGTACGGTTGCTATACAAAATTGTTTAAAAAAATTGACAAATTGTATCTTCTAACAAATATATGACAACAAAAATAGAGAACGTCCATTGATAAGTTTTATTTCCTGAGGAAAATAAAAAACTCTGATTACGAGTGCTATTTCTTGAAAAAAAAAAATAAAACTCATTTTTAACTGTTATAAGACGAGGAAAATATAAAACTCGAATTATGAGTTTTATTTCCTGAGGAAAAATATAAAACTCATTTTTAATTCTTATAATAGACGAACTATGTAAAACTCTGGCAAAGAGTTTTATATCGCTGTAAAATAATATAAGTATTTTTTTTAACAGTTAAAATTGAAATATAAAAAATATGTCTTACAATAACAGTTAGGATTGGATTTATATATTAAAATCGAAACTTTTTTGATTTCAACGTAGGCAGCCTGTCTAAGTGCTATACTTAGACCCGTTTTGTACTACGCTACTTCCTAGAAAATTTTATGAAAGAGTTTTTTCGCTCACAAAAAAATAATAACAGTTATTTTCGGTCCCTGGTTTAAAGTAAAACGAGAATTGTATTAAAACTAAAACGAGAGTTTATTACGAGAATTGTATTAAAACTAAAACGAGAATTTATAATAAAACTAATACGAAGCATTGGTGATTTAATAAGAAGTTTTAAAAAGAAAACAACATACAGTTCGTTTCTTATGAGAGTGAATTTGGGAAGTAAACGATTCCTCGCTTGTCAAAGAAGCAAAGTGTCTAGACTCGTTAGAAGTCCGTTCGGTAAATTCCCTGTCTGTTCAAACAGTTTCGAGGTAATCCATATTGACATTATTGGCCTTTACCGCCCTCACAAAATTTCAGGTACTGCCTAACTATCATCGATCGGTATACTTCTTGGCGTGAAGCTATTCCTATTGCAGATATTAGCGCGGCCACTGTTGCCGAAGCCCTCTGTCAGAATTGGATAGCACGTTTTGGCATTCCTAAAATTATTAGATTTCGAATCGCAGCTTTTTACGGAACTAGCTAAATTTTACGGCTTCGAACGTTCTAGGACCACTGCATACCCAGACAAATGGTTGCATCGAGCGTTGGCACAGGACCTTAAAAGCAGCTATTATTTGCCATCAGGAGAAATCCTGGTCAAGAGCTCTACACCTTGTCTTGTTTAGGTTACGTTCCGTTTTTAAGGAAGAATTCCGCGCTACGGTAGCAGAGATGGTTCACGGTGAGAATATTAGATTTACTAACGATTTCTTTCAAAATTCCAAAGTCTTAAAACCACAAAACGAGTTTGTAGCAAGTCTGCGTGATTCCATAGCCCAAATCTAACCTGTTCATGCGGCAAACCACTCTTTAATGAATTTTTTTTATATTCAAGGATTTAGATTTCTGCCATTCCGTTTTCGTACGTACGGACACACTTCGTATTACGATGCAATCCCCTTATGAAGGCCCCTTCGAAGTTCTGAAGAGAACGGACAAAAGTTTTCACTGTGCGGATTAAGGATAGGAAAGTCAACATATTTGTCGATCGTTTGAAACCATGCTATGAGGAGGTTTTGGATGAAGCTGAGCAAGCTTTTTCCTCGGCGCGTAGTAAAACTCCAGAAGAACACGTTGCTCAGCAGGACGCCCGAAGCAAACACGCAGTCAATTTGCCGACAGAGCTATCGAAGTTAGTGCGCGTAAGCGCCAGATTTTTTGTATTGTTTTGAAAAAAAAATAAATAAATTATGACAGTCGCTAATGAATTTAAAAAAAAGACTAGACAGTTGTTTTGTTGTGAAAAATAGATTAAAAAAGTAAAACGAGAATTTATGTTAAAAACTAAAACGAGAATTTTTATTAAAAGTAAAGCGAGGATTGAATTTATATTAGAAGTAAATAGAGAATTTTATTTAAACTAAAATGAGAATTGTATTAAAACTAAAACGAGAATTTATAATAAAACTAATTAATACGAAGCATTGGTGATTTAATAAGAAGTTTTAAAAAGAAAACAACATCGAGTTCATTTCTTAAGACAGTGAATTTGAGAAGTAACGATTCCTGAAGTTTTTCTGAAAGAAAGAAGAAAAACGAAGCATACTTACAAGGGTGGTATCATATCAGGATTACAAAACAATTTAACCCCCTTAGACATATTTTCATTAACTAACTTGTTGATTCGTTCGGGCAAGGTGTCAATTTTTAGAGATTTACTGCGATGGTTTTCATGAGAGTCTCAAGCGATTCCTATGATGGCAATGAGGAATTTTGTGTTTTGCAAGTCTTAATATCTGAAGTAGTGGTAGTGTTAGATGGTGGACAGGATCTCTAGCTGGTTTATTCTGTTTGGCCTTTTGTCGAGATCAGGGCCAGTTGTATTGATTGCAGTTATATTAAGTAGTTGGTGTATTGGTGTTGGACATGGGGAAAATAAATCCTGGTGTAGTATTTTCGATAAAGACGAAAATTTAATTTTAATGTTTCGATATCAGACACCACAACATAAGGCAAGCCAATAAAGTGACATTTTACACTCGCGTTTAAGCAAAGGAAATGTCTACTTTGAGAACTTATTAGCACAGTTTATAAGCAAAAAAAAATTAACTTGCGAGCGAATCGAAGACCGTGTTAACCATCCATACAATATAAATAATATTTTTTCACCGATTTTTTTTGCTCACAGATAACCTCCCTCTCCAGGCACTATTGAATAAAACTGGGAATCGGGTATGCTTTACTACATCTCTGCACTCGTAGTTAGCAGAATGCCTTGATCATTCATTTTGTTGACTTTTTTTTAATTCTACATTCTGACTTCTGGGTTATAAAACTATATCTGATATTTTTCTCGATTATTTTGTGGTATCTATTAAGCAATAATTTTGCTTATTGAATAGTCTAAACTGAATTTTTCCATTACTGTGACAGTGATGCGTTTGGGATTCCATTCTACGTTTTGCACTATATGTAGAATGATTCGGCCCATAATTCGTTTGGATGAAACTTGATTATTCCCATGTAGGTACGGTCGTTTTTCGAATGAAACAAAAGGAACGCATGTTTATGAATTAATCGACGACTAACATTTCTTGCAGTCTCAACATTTTCTTATGTGTGTAGAACCTCTATAGAATTAAGTAGTATCCTGTCTAATCTTGCCGTGCGAAATTTCTAATTCTTGTTTGAAAATTCTTGCTCGTACAACTTCCTGGCTAAAGATATGCTTTTCACTGTCTGTCTGGTTTGTTTTGGTGCCTTCTGCTTCTTAAATGTCTGGATATTGTTTCTCTTTTTAATTTTCACAATCATCTGTTTAGAAGTTATTGTTTTTTTCGCAACATCTCGGGCAGACATAATTTTTCAGCCTTTACTTTACATTTTTTTTTCAGTTCCTTATCCGCAGGACCCCTTGGACGTCCCTTGCTTGTCTTGTCCTTTATCCGCTGATAAGCCTTGAAGTTCAATATCGCCCTTCAAACCCAGTCATAGCTCTTTCCAACTTGTTTTGCCAAATTTTTGTATGACGCGCATCAGAAATTGTATCATAAATTTTGACCCCACTGTAGAGTATTTCTAAGAAAAAGTGTTTCTCCCTATTTTTCAAAATTGCTATGAATGAGTAATACCCGACAGTAAAACTGATGAAACTAACGGTACTATTGAAAGAAAAATGAATGAAGCTCAGTATGAACTGCGACATTCGAATGAGCGCATCGAGGATTAATTGAGCTTTAATCACAAAATTAAGTTTTTAGAAATTATGTTTTAAAGAACATTAAAAAATGTCATTAAAGGTTTGTGCATAGTATATTTTGCAATAGTATTTAGAATGAGCATTGTTTTTGCAGAAACGCCTTCTGGAAAGCGCTTAAATGAAGCGGAGCAGCTTGCTATCAATTTATTGAAAAAGGAAGACTACTCGTATAGGCAAATATGCTAGTAAAATTGGCCGTACTGAATGTGCAATCAGGAATTTCTTAAAAACAGACAATGGCTATGGCGTTAAGGTTCCAACAAACAGCAATACAAAATTATCCTTGCGTGACAAAAGGCAAAATTCGACACGAGGCAGCAACAAATCGGACATTTGCAAACCAAATTAAAGATAAACTAGAGCTTAATGTAAAACATTGTCACATTGCGCGTGTTGTAAGGACTTTGCCAAATATAGCATGGACGAAACTTAAAGAAAAACCCCGATTAACTGCAGTTCCCCGAGAAAAGCGACTATAATTCGAAAAGGTACTTGTCTTGGATATCCGAATGGGAAAAAGCAATTTTTCTGATGAATTTTTTTTTTTAATTTGGATGGCCCAGATTGCTACAGTTGTTACTGGCAATATTTGAAAAAAAAAACGACGTGGTCAGATGGAAACGTCATTTCGGTGGTGGTAGCTTTATGCTTTGGGGTGGGTGCACTCTCCAGTAAAGAAAAACTTCCAATCTGTTTCATAACTACTCGAATAAATTCCCAGATGTACACAGATCTCTGGAAAGACGTTTTGATCAGTCATCTGGATAAATGCGACGAGGAAGATGTAGTTTTTCAGCAGGATAACGCATCCATTCATGTTTCGAGGCAAACAAGGATTGGCTTTCACACAAAAATATTCGCACACTTGACTGGCCTGCTTGTGGTCGTAACTGTAATCCAATTAGAACCTTTGGTGGATTCTCGCTAGCAAAGTGTATGCAAATGTACGGCAGTTTAATAGTGTAAATGCCTTAAAAGTACCCATTCGCACGTGCTGCTCAGAAATTGGCCTGAATTGCGTAAAAAAAATCGAATAAATTCAATGCCCAACCGAATTTTTAGTGTCATTCAAAGTAAAAGAAGCCACACTAAGTATTAAATAAAAGTCGCAAAAATGTGAGCTAATTAATTTGTTTTACTTAAAAATGACAACTGTAGATACTCCAACAAATGTCTAACCATAAATTAGAATTTTGTTCTTTAAAATACAAAATGAAAACAAATTTTGCTAAAAATGAATTTAAATCATTTCTTACCAAAGAAAACATAATATATCTCTTTTAAAAGTATTGCATTTCTTTTTATTTCAAAAAAATATCTGAAAAAAATGACGTCCGCTCATACGAATGTCTACCATTGTATAACTAACTACAGGTCTAAAGCGCAAATACGACTGACTACGAATATTGCAACGCACACTATTCTCTGTAATTTTGCACAGTTATATATATATATATACGAACATTATTTGCAGAACTTTTATTATAACTGCTTATGGCTACAATGATATGCATTAGTGAAAATTTGAATATTTACAAATTACCATTATGATTTTTTGGCACTTTTTACTTTTCAGCTTTTGGTTATGTGAATCTAGACAGTACCTCAAGAAATCTTACCACCTCCAATTAAATAGAAGACAATTCGCGCAATATATGAGTGACAGTAGGACGAAAACTGACATGCTGAATCGATATTCTTTGTTGAGAAGGTTGGTAATCAAGTATCGAGCGTTTATTTTCATTTGCAGATTTTGTAAATTCGATATTTGAAAAAATTGTTTTTCTAAAGGCAAACTCAAATACTGTATAAACAACTTCCAAAATTAAAAATAAAGACAGCAAAGTCTTATACGATTCTGTTTCACTTCTTATCTTTTTGCAACAAATTTTATAATATTTCGTAAATGAAAACTCATCCAATCATTTACCTGGCTATAGATTTTTCAAAATTTCTGATTTGAGTTTTCGAAAGCTTTTGAACTTCTATTATTAGAAGGCGTACTTAAATAATTACCAGAACTTTTAAATATGTACTTGTCGATATGGCGGTATTACTTGCGGAAATATCAATGCTGCAGCAAAGAATGGAATTAAATAAAATTCTGACACTATTGACTTGTAGTTACGAGAGATAAGCGAGATACAGGAAACGCATGCAAGCATTCTGGTCTCATTGAGCGTGAGGAAGCTACACCCAATAATAATCCACGTTCGAGAGCTGACAGATATTATCAGAATCGCAACACGGCAATTGGATTGCTGAACTTTCAGTTACTCGCTCAGATACCCAAGGTGACATTGATCCAGAGGCAACAGAATATCTTAGTTCGAATAGATATTCCCCAGCCACAGAGAATAGCCTTTGATAATTATAAGGACTATACAATTCCTACAGCAGTAGATGAGGAAGGCTACCGTATTTATGATCTGGGTGCTGAATTTGTAGCAGCTAAGCAGCTAAAGTCAATACATCTTGTTAGACGAGAAACAAATTAAGCTGTGATCTACAGGAGTATTAAAGCTAGAGGAGCACTGTCATCTACAGATTGGGGATATTCTCATAACATTCAACGACGACGCCCGGCGTAACATAAACCTTTGGTAGCCAACCAACTCACCACTACCATTTTCAGACGATGCAGAGTGCTATCAAAGAAGAGGAGATCCACAGGCAGCAAAATCATTCATATGTAATGTACATGGCCGCTACATCGGTGAAGGGTATATTAAGTATCGCCAGCAGACCTAGTAGTATGAGTTCTAATTTACCGTAAGTGCTGGAAGAGGAAGCAAGCAACGGCATGACCCAATAAATTGTTGATAATACCTCTCACCCGGAAGTCAGTCCAAACAGTCCAGAGATCGAAAAAGGAGTAAGCCATCGAAAACCAAGGATTCGATCACAGACAAGTAATAGTACCAACAACAGCCTCCATGTCGACTGCAAACTTGCCCACGATCGTAGGAAAACAACTGGTGAAGCTGGAGTAGTAAAGTTAACCACCAGGTTTACTTTTTGTATTATAGTAATTTTTTTTATATAATTATTGTTTTTGTTTTTTAATGAAATACGAAAGAAAACTTATTAAGTTAAGTTGATTGTAAGTAAAATATACATATTATCAGACAGTTCTTTAGAAAGAGTTGGCAATTATGTACAGTAAACTTAAAAAACAGTTAATTAAAGAATATAAAGACTGTGTATGTAATAATAAATATAATATAGTTTAGGTATTGTTTACAAATATGTTTTGATTCTATATATGCAACGTGGGCGCCCGTAACAAACTCATTTATTTCGAGTGACACTGGTATGAAGAAAACAATTGCCTTGATGCCTGAAATCAAAGTTCTGTTTGGGTCATTTTGGAATCTCTTAGGGAACATTAGTAACGCCTATTTAAGTAAAGAAGTAAATAAACTATACAAATAAAGAAATAAATAAACTATATAAATAAAGAAATAAATAAACGATTAAGTAAAAAAGTAAATAAACTATATAAATAAAGAAATAAATAAACCATTAAGTAAAGAAATAAATAAACTATATAAATAACTAAACGATTAAGTAAAGAAGACTATACAAATAAAGAAATAAATAAACTATATAAATAAAGAAATAAATAAACGATTAAGTAAAGAAGTAAATAAACTATATAAATAAAGAAATAAATAAACGATTAAGTAAGGAAGTAAAAAAACTACACAAATAAAGAAATAAATAAGCGACTAATTACAGTGAGGTGCTGCTTTTATCTGTTGTTGGCAAATAGCCCTGGTGTAAAAACAATAACACTACAACTGGCGGTCGCCGATGACGCAAGGAATGATTGCTAAATAACTCACTTTTGCCAGTGAATACTTACTTTTATTTATTGTTGACAGATCGCGGTTGTAATACTGGCAGTGAGTCATTACATATTCGCAAGGTCAGATTCGCTCTGTGTGCAGAATAACTGAGTGCGAGGCTTCTACGGTATAACGAGTGCGGTGTTAAATTTTAATGAGGACGTAGTGCATGCCTGGTACTTAGTGAGTAAGCTCAGGAATTGATAAAGAATTATAATAAATACAAGAGAAAATTTTAAGAAAAGTTTGTGTTTTTTTTTTCTGGGAGGCGACAGCAGATTAACAGTCTCAAGGTATATCTAATTGCCGGTTATTTAAAATATGAATACGACATCGATAATGCAATGAATCATAAATTGACTCATAGTTCCATACGTCTGGGTTCTCAAGCCAACCGTGGCCATTGTTCCAGCAAAAGATTACTCACATACTATAATGTGAGCACAGTGGTTCGAAGTTTACCCAAAAATTTTAGATCCATTTACAGTATGAGTCAAGAAACATGAATTCGCCAGATTTGGGATTGAAAGAAAAAAGAAGATATTTTGAGTATAGAGCAAGCAGCTCCCATCCGCAAAGTAAAATCCCGCCACAGATGTTTATACTTACCAAGAATATGTCATCATGTGAATAGTAATAATTTTATTTTATCATTTATTTACGCTGGCTGAGAGCTTTGTATGTGATGTAGTATTTTGGGTAATTATGTTCTATACAGTGGATAATATTTTGTGTCATGTGTTAAGATTCAATGGCAGGTTGCGTAGTTTTATTAAATTTGGAACCACCCTTAGCTCTTCCTCCTCATCTCTATGCTTCTTTTCCTAAAATTCCTCCTCTTCTGTTACAGTCTCATAATCTTCATCCTCTTGATATATTTCCCCAATACTTTCCTCCTCTTCCCCCTCGTACTCGTATTCCAACGCCTTCTCTTCCTCCTCTTCCTCCTCGTACTCGTACTCCATCACCACTTCTTCCTCGTTCACCATCTCCTCCTCTTCCATCTCCCACCCCGTTTCTTCTTCAGTCTTTTCTGATGCCTCTGAATCCTCTGATTCTTCTACACTGCTTGATTCCTCTGAATCGTCCCACATCGATAGCTCCTCCGACATTTCTGACTGATCCCACATCTCTGACTGCTGGGAAATCTCTGACTGCTCCGATGTCACTGACATATTTGACCGGTCCGACATCTCTGAAGTCCATTCCTCGTCTGCTAAGGAAACAAGACATAATTAAGTAAAGGCGAGCATTAAATAGACTGAAGAAAGTCATTTAGTCGGGATGGCTGAATCGGATATGTGGTTAAGAAGTAATACTATCAAAAAGCCACAAAGTTTGGTGATTGTGAGGTGCAATGTTGTTAATCAGGAGCCGTAAGCCTCATCAGATTTTTGCACTTAAAATAAGCCATGCTTTTTAGTGTCTACACAAACATAATATTATTCTGTGTAGTCTTGGTTGCCATGTGATCTTAGTAAAAGCTAAATACCCCGAGTTCAGTTAGCTCAAATGCTTACTTTTCTCAACTGCCCTCTTTCCAACTTGAAAATGGTAAGCATTGAATTATAAATATTCTATAGTGATTTGGTTATCAAAAGAAGTGAAGAAACCAAAACAGATCTTGAAAAATATACTTGATGTCATAAGTATAATAATTATGAATGAAAATTTGTGGCGATACCGACATTGGCAACCTGATTCAGTAAAATTAATGATTTTAGATCTTGACTTATTCATATTGACCGATCAAAGAGTTTAAAAGTATAGACTAAAAAATCAATATGGGTACAAATCTAAATAATGCAGCTACATAAAGATAATATAGAATACATCTTCTGGCGGGTAACCCAAACTAATGGGTACATCGGGTATTTAGTTAATTAAAGTTAATTATTTATCAATCAGTGGAATTCCACTCTCATACGATTGATTGCTGCAACTCGTACTTAATAGATGTTTTTTATTCACTGAAATGAACTGGTTCAGCACAACGTGATCCTGTTCTCCTGATTGTATCACCATGGAAGCTTCAAAATACCCTTGAAACCGAAAACTTAAAAATTGTTATTCTTAATGTTTTTCAAGAGATAATTGTAATTTATTTTGTGAAAATTTGTCGCCTTAATGATTAAAGAAAATTCTGCTAATTTTGCTAATTAAAAACAAAAACATAAGAAAAGTGACATCTATACTTAAGACAAGAAATCAAAATCTGTTCTCTTGAGCGGTACTTGGATGAGTCTCAGGTTCACGTGTTGTTTTTACGGTTCCGTAACCAAAGGGTAACAACGGGAACCCTATTACTAAAACTTCGCTGCCCGTCCGTCACCAGGTTGTATCTCATAAACCGTAATAGGTAGACAGTTGAAATTTTCACAGACTGTATATTTCTATTGGCGATATAACAACAAATAATAAAAATTAAATTAAATTAAAGGGGGCCTCGTAGAAGAAACGTGATTTTTTTTAATAATAATAATAATAATACCGTATGTATGTATAATATGTATGTATGGCGTTTTATATGAATGATATTATAATTGTTTATATTAAAAAAGAACAAGGAAAACACCAAATGCAAAGCAATACTGAGCGGGTCAACAAGTTAAAATGTCAAAACGATCATGTGTATCAGTCGTTGTATGAATAGCAATGATTGCAAAAATATACGTGCAGTAAGTGTGACGCTCTCTTTTGCTCATCACAGACTTTAAAAACGATAAATGCGACGTCAAAGGAACGCAGAGAGGATTTAAAAACTCTTATTTGTGCACAAATGATCGAATGTGCACATTTGACGACTTTAAAAACACGCCCAAACGTGATTTCACGGGGTTTTTTTCTTCGTTTTATTCCAGTTATTATTATTATAATAAGTAGGCATTTTTTACAAATGATAACATTATTATTATTTTTTCAAATCATATTTCGTTGTCATGTCTAGAGCTTAACGCAATTGAAAAAACTCATTTCAACTTAACCATAAGTATACATAAAGTAAACAACCCGGTATAATAGCTCTTCCAACAAACAAAAGTTGTATGAATTTAAAATCTTCTATTAAAGAAGTATATATTGTAATAGATTCCCAGAAAATTTTTTAAAAATTTTAATTAACTATGAAGTTATACACAATTCCGGTACCCGGTAACAAGTTTAGTTGCAATTTCATCAGCGTTTTCGTAGTACTGGTCTCTCATAAATTATTTTAACATTGTAATTCTTTCCTAATAATTTTAATTAAGTTTTATTAATGAAAAAGATTTAACCAAATATCTATCGCCTCTTCTCGCTGTCGTAATAATTTAGGAGCTATGTACATCTTTTTCAAAGAAATAACTGTCAGCGTCATTCCATATAAAATCGTCCAATCGACCAGCATTTTGGATCTGAACTTCAGTGATATCACGTTGAGAGATCTTATAGTATTTATAATATATATCTAAATTGTTAGCGTCCCCTCCTACGCATTTCGCAAAACATGCGGATTCAAAGTTTTCTGAAAGTCTATAACTCCTGAAGTAATTAACGAGATTACTTAAAATCAACTTTAAGTCAACTTTATCTTAAAGTTGATTTTATTTTATTCATAAAGCACTTACAGTTAACTCTAGCGGTGAAAGTTGACCTCAACTTTTAAACAGACTTTTGCCATCTTTAAGTATACCTTAGCTTTCAGAGTGTTGTGTAAAATTCATTTCATTTTTACAAATTTTCATTAAATTAAATAATTGAAGAAAAGATGGATATCGATATTGATGAAAGAATCGAAGAAGATTTAGTTTTTATTAATGATGTAAACAATTTCCGACGTCAAAAATATATAATTCTCGACAAAACCCTTTTGAAATGGATGACACAAAATTTTTCTCACTGAACAGATTTAGTTAGGAATCTGTCCATTATATAATAAACTTTATTAAAAACAATCTACCGAAAAGAATGAATAACAGAAGATTACAGATAATTCTTTGATGGTGTTTTTGCCTTACATTTTTTTTTTTTAAGAAACTCATGAAGAGGACTCAGGTATGAAATTAGAGTTTAGATATACAAATTTTCAGTTTAGGATAATCAAATGTGTAAGTTCAACAGTGAAACTACTTTTACCACAATTCATAAAATTTTATGAAAGCGTTGAGGAAATAGCAGAAGCCAAAAATAATTTATTTCCGGGGCTTCCTTCCCAAATGTTATCGGTGCAATCGAGCAGTTCTTCTGCATTAAAAATAAAATTGGAAGGAAGAAACATTGGTCTTTTACTTGAGAAATTTTTGTTTCCCCAATGTTTTATTTCCCCTATTTGCTACCATATGTGTGTTTTAAAGTATATTTTGGTTAAAATACACTTCAAATTCCTCTATGCATAAGCATTATCTTAATGTCGACTTTAAATATGTAGATTACTTTTACTAAAATAGGCTTTAGTGTTTGTCTATGAATAGCGCCCAATGACTTTTGTAACTTTAAAGGTGAACTAAAGTATCAAAAAACCAAAGAAAATATAGTTTCAAGAACAGAGTTTTTTCTTTTTTTCTTGGATACCCCGGAAGATGTGACTTTGATTTCTTTTATTGCTTAAAAAAAAGTGGTATCATATATAATAAAGCATAAACATACAGTGCAGTCTCGATTTTTGCAGCCTTTGCATTCGTTTCGTTATTATTCGATTTTTGCAACAACAAATTTTTTTATCTCGATTTTTACAACTATTTGCACATTTCTTGTTAAATTTTAAAAAGAACCCTTATGAATGCAAATTGTATGGTACATATTCATACACAGAAGCTCCACCCGCGAATTTCGTCCATGAAACTATCCAGTTTCAATAAGTCGCTTCAATTGACTTGAATTGAATTTGCTCAAATTAGGCTGATGTAATATTTTCCGTAATTTCAGTAGTTTGATTAAATGAAATTCAATTTCAGTATAGAATGCCTGACACAGTTTTATTGAATCTCAAAACTGAATTTTAGAGGTAGAAGACCTACTTAGGGTTATTAGTCTAAAAATTTAATATTTTGTTGTTAGTAAAAATGAACTTTAAATTTAAGAGATTAACAGACGCAAATTATCTTGCATTTTACGTTTCACAAACTCTCCTTTTTTTCTATACCCGATGCAACAAAAATCTTAAAAATCGGAAGAAAAAAACTCATTAAACTGAAATACAGTAAACTGAAAAATTGGAAACTCTCTCTTGATTTTATTCAGCAAAACTGAATTCCAGAAAACTGTGACATGGCCCATTTATTGCGTGTATTTCGGTTTTCTTAAATTCATTAATATGAATTTCTGAAATTCAGTATACTGAAATTACGGAAATACGACATCACCTATACTCTAGGGAGACGAACAAAATCAACTATCATTCATTCGTAATTAAATTTCTTAAAAATCTAGTTACCCAAGATTTTGTGAATTTTCAAAAATCACTTTACCTTTGAATTTGAATTTGAATTATTAAAAATGTGCTGTCAATTACATATAAAAATTGACAGAACTTTCATTTTGATTCATAAAATCTTGGGTAACTAGATTTTAGAAAAATTTAATTACGAATGAATGATCAACGATTTTGTTTGTCTGCCTAGGGTATAAAACACATCTCGCAATTGCATTCGCTATTACGTCGATGTACGTTAGATTTTAGTAAAAGTTTGTGAGAGTGAACGCATTTTCTATAATTATTTCAGTGTTATCAAAGTTAGTTTTAAAACTTTAAATTTTTTTCGGTTTTGGTTAGTTGTCAAAAATTTCTTTCATTGTTTTTGACTGATAAGATTGAAAGTTAATTGAGCAATGCCGAAAATCACGAATAAAACTCGACTTGTTCGTCAAAAGGGGCTCACTATACAAGAAAAAAGTGAAATTCTCAAGTTATCTGCTGGCGCATCTAAAGAAAATTTCCCAAGAGTATTGTGTCAACAAATCAACTGTATGCAGGATCAAACAAATGGAAAGAAATTTGAAAAGTTTTGTTGGTCAATCCGAAATAGGACCTGGAAATAGAAAAAACATAAAACTTTCTGGATTTCCTCGAATGGAAAAGGCTCTGCATAAATGGTTTTCGAAGAAAAGAGCAGTTCACATTCCAATTTCGAGTCATATTTTGTGTGAAAAAGCAAAATATCTTCATAACAAAATTAAAGAAAGACCAGAAGAATTCCGCGCAAGTACTGATTGGCTCTCAAATTTCAAAAAGCGGTATGAAGTTCGATTTTTAAAGACATGCGGGGAGAAAGTTTCAAATGCGTCTGAACTTGTTCAACCGTTTTTATTGGAGTTTGAGAAAAGGCGGGATGAAAGAGATTTTAGTCGTGATCAAATTTACAATGCGGACGAATCCGGCCTTTTTTGGAAACTTCTCCCCGAAAAAACATTGGTACTTAAAATAACATTTTTGGCAGGTACAAATGCTAGCGGTGAGCACAAATTAAAGCCTTTTGTGATTGGGAAAGCAAAAAAACCAAGAGCCTTGAAAAATATGACTGATTTACCTGTTACGTACAACGGTAATAAAAATGCTTGGATGACCTTAGTTCTTTTTAACGAATGGTTAAAGAATAATTTCCAAAAGAGGTGAGTACGAATTTAATAATTTTCACTGACGATTGCCTAGAATATGAGGTTTTTTCTTTTCTAGGTTTTGTCATACCTCCAATCCAAAAATTTGCCACAAAAAGTTTTGCTTTTACTTGACAATGCTCCTTGTCACCCAAAAAACTCGAAAATCGATGTAAATGGATTATAACAATAATGTGTTTTCCTCCGAATTGCACAGCGCTCTTGCAATGGACCAGAATGTTATAAGGTTGACAAAATTTTCTTATAAAAAAAGCTTATTGAGTCATTTGATTGATCCAGTAATTATAAGGATTCCCTGAAAAATTTAAATTTAAAACATACAATTTGCTTCCTCGCTAGCGAATGGAAAGATTTGAATCCCATCGTTGTGGCCAAATGTTGGAAAATGTTTTTGAAAATCTCAACTGATAACTGGGACGAGGAAGACAACATACCACTAATTGAAATCCGCAATCAAATTCTTTCGGAAAGATCTGATATAACAACAATGTTAAACCAAATGTTTCCAAATGAGAGCCTTGGCAGAAATGATATCGCCGAATGGATTTCAGAGAACTTCCTCAAAATGATTTCGCTGAAAGTGGCGACAGCGACGACACAAATGAAGAACTTTTAGAAATTACACATTATAAACCAAAAATAAAACTGGAAGATGCAATTAAGTGCTTCACAACATGTTTGGAATGAGCGGAACAAAACGATTCTTCAGTCGAGGATATGATGCACCTTCGCAAATGCGTGAAAGAGCTGTGTCAAAGCGACTGAATGCAAGGATTCAGCCAAAATACTTTTTTTAAAAATTAAATTTATTTTCATTTTCTTCTTTGGCTGAAGCTTGTTAATTTTTCATATTATTTTCTCATTTTTTCTTCTTTAAAAGTTTAAATAAATATTAATAGTAATATGGGAAGTTGTTTTTATGTGCATAAGATACATCTTTAGTAAAAAAAAGAACATTATCCTTATGCTCGATTCTTGCGACCTTTTCGATTTTTGCAACATACCATGTTTTTATTAGTTGAAAAAATCGAGACTGCACTGTATATATAAGACGGAACATTTTATGGATGTGTTCAAATGACAGGACTAACGTTCCAATTGTTATTTAATAAAATTATTTATTAAAGGAATCTAAGTTCACAGTAAAAACCTATTCAAACTAATGTCTTTATTGATCTGTATCTCTTATCTACTAATTATTAAACACATACACTTATGCAACTAATATAAAATAAATGAACAAATTAACAATTCTATTAATAGTATTGAAATACATATTGCAGAGTTTTACATTATATAGTTCGCAATATGATTATTTAATTTTGCCTTAGTGTTTATTTCCTCTTCCGTTAAAAAATATAAACCCCTTCCGTGGATCAACTTTAAAAAAAGCGCAATTGTCGAGTTGACAATCGTAGATATGATGGTTTAGGGAAGAGATTTAAATTTTATTTTTGCTTTTCTAACGCAATGTAATGAATCCCGATATATCTTGAAATGTATAACTGCAGTCATATGTGATTGCAGCACAGAAGACTTTCTTCTATCATATACATATATCTTCGACATATTTCTTCCAGTGACGAGACATGCCAGAAATCGATATTTTGAATATAATGAATATATGCTGTGGTGTCTTTATTTGTCCACTAAAAAGTCGTTTTAATCTAGGTCTCGGTGCTAATTGTTTTATTGTTCCGTCAATATCTTGTCTGTGCAATGTTGCACAAAAGTACAATTATTCAGAAAATCCACAAGGTTTATGAAATTTTTCTGTTTTTATATTGTGCTGTTTAAAAGTTCCTTTCCATGAAAATCTATAAGGTATCGTTAAAATAGATGATGTGCTAAGGTCGTATTTCGCTTTTTACAGTCAGATATCACAAAATAATTTCTATTTTTTAAATTTTCACACAGAACAATATTCTCCCACTCGAAACGTCCGCTTTAAGTTATTTACGATTTTTCGGTTACATGATTAGCTTCGAAAATATTGTCTAACATTTCAAGTAAGTGCTCAAATCTTGACAACCGCAGCAATCTGTGTAGTTAAGTGAATGTTACTATCTACAGTTATGTAACTTATTTTAGCTATTTCCATGGTGATGTTTCTATCGGTATTTTCTTTGGTGCAACAGGAACTCCGAACAAGGAAAAAGGTCAATTATAAACTGTTTTCTATCTATATTTTTCCTTGAATCTAACTGAATCTGGGACGCAAGATGCTGTCACCGCAAACTCTTCTTGGCATGCTATTTGGATCCTTGTAACTTGAAACTGAAAAGACCTTTTCAATTCCTGCAGCCTTTTCCTTTTATAGCTGTATGTCGGCCATCCCCCTCTTGTTAATCCATGTTCGTCTAAATTAATTATGCCCTAGACACACAGCGCTCTTAATGAAGAAATAACTAACGACTCATTATCCTATAATGATTCATTATAAACTGCAGACACACAGCCATTTCTTTAATTAGGTTGTGCTGTCAAACTGGTTTTGATAAACTTATCACATTAAAGAAGCAATATGGATCGAATTAACGCGATAAACTTTGTTTTCATTTATTTTATTTTTCAATTTAACAATTTACAAATTAGAAAAACATGATATTAAAAAGAATATTGATAATATAATTTGTGCTTTGCATTTCTTCTTCTTATTTTTCAAATCGGCAGATGCACACCGGAGCTCCAGATTTACATTATATGCCAAATCTAGCACATTTTTCCTCATTATAGCTATAATGAAGGAGGAAAACACTTCATTAGTGTACTTCATTATCATCTGATTTTCGAGCTATAATGACGTATACTATGTAACACACGGCATATTAATGAATGGTTAGTACAAATGATTCATTAATGTTATGATCGTAGCTATTGCATATAGCAATATGCTACAGGTAAAATGCTGATGCATGTAAGCTGGCCTTAAAGTAAACCGCATACCGATCGCACCCGACCGAGAGTAATGCTTCCTCAAGCTCGTGTGACATGTGAGTGTAGAAAAAGAAAAAGAAGAAGAAGACGTCTCTGTCTTGTCGAAATTTCTGTAGTGAGTGCACGGATGAGAACAAAAACTTATTTTCCAAAAGCATCGGAGAGAACGTAAAACCTGTAAGTAAGTGCAAATAATTTTTCATCCTTACCGGTGAAATATTAGCAATCGGTAAAATCATTTTTCATTTAGATCCGGCATAAAAAGAAAAAAAACAAAACCCGCACCGGCGAAAAATTTCCCGAAAGCCGCGAAATTCCAGAGGGACAGTCGCGGAACAAAAGAAATTTAAAAGTTACGGCTGCTGTGGCCTGCCTTTACACCTAGGTTTGGCAAAGTGGATTATTTATTGCTTTTGGTGCTCAGAGCCTTTAAGTGCGACCTCATTAAAGAGGAATTGTGCTTTGGCAAAGTGTGTGCCCTGCAAACATCATATCGTTCGACATCACCGTTTTACACAATTTCGCGACAAGGAACAGTAAATTTCCGGCGTCAGAAGTCTCAAATCTCTACGTCAGGGTGTATACCACTTCAAGTACCACTTTACATTATGTTCCTATACCCAACAGGATCAAAATCTTCAGGCGTTAGTTAAGAGCGTGTGCCCTGCAAACATCATATCGTTCATCATCTCTAATTACGCGCCAGGAAACTCAAATTTTAGACATCGCAAATCACTACATTAGAGAAGTGAGCATGCGAGCACCTCGGATATCGCCCTCCAGTATAGAAGTTATGCTATCAAAATTGGCACAGTTTCGCACAGCGAAGTGAGCGTGTTCAGAAGCTCCAGCGTCAGTCATAGAATATAGGACTACAGATAATTCATTATACTCATAAGTTTGTTTTCAAGTGAATAGTTTATAGCATGCGGATCTTCCTTGGAGGCGCCTCTACGGTGGAAACCCAGCAGATAACCGTAAGTTGTTGTCAAGAGTTTTTCATTCATATTATCTAAATTACATTGATTTTTTATATATGTATATGACTAAAATCAGAGCGTTCATTGAGTTTATACTTATGTATATGATGGTATAAAGTCACCAATGTGATAAATTCCACGAATCAGTCACCAGATTGCTTACCTGAATACGTGTCCACATCTTGGCCTATATGATTTAGTGATGTGAATCCCTTATCAATAACGATGAACTTAATTTAAAGTTTGTTTTCGCAATGCACTAAGCGTGCGTATATGAAATTTTATTAGAAAATTTTTGTTAATCAAGTGGACCCATATTTGAATAAGCTAGCCCTAGGGTAGATTTGTATTGAAAGAGCTCCAGATGCGTAACTAAGATCGAGTAGCTAAGCATTAATTCTTAGAAAATGAATGTTTATTAAAGTTATATATTTTATCACTGTACAGCTGTAATAGTTACATACTATTTATATAATTACCTATGTGCTTATGCACAGAACAAATATTTGTTAGAGTAAATCTTTATCGTTATCGGTAGATATAGTCTTTAAGATTTGTTTTTTTCAATGCACTATGAATGCTTATATGGAATTTCATTGAACTTAGTGTCTAGGTGAACTAATAGGAAGAGACCAGTTCTCTTATCGATTCGTTTTATCTATATATATATTGTGATATATATATTCCACACCCTTACAAATTATTTATTTCTTTATTATAAAATGCATTTGATTTTATAAATCAATTTATTCGTTGATCACAAGTTTAAAGAATGACATGAATTAAACGAAGTGTATACGAATTTAACATACACATATATATATTTAACAAATTTAAATAATTATTAGGAATAATTACTATGGCGTACAAATTGAATAATCACAGAAAGAAAATCTTAGAAGAAATCCGTAGGGTAGGCGTACATTTAGAGTAACGCTGATAGAAGTGTAAAACGTTTAAGTGCGGTGTGCCCATTTATGATCAGCCATAAAAATGTAATGTTAAATTTTGTGGATAGTAGCTCACGCACTACCAATTTTAGTTTGAGTTTTTTTTTTTTTTTTACTGATAGGATACTCTTTGTGTTTGGAAATAATTTGCCTCTGTAAATATCCTCGTAATTTTTTTTTTTTGAAGAAATTGAGTTATAACGTAATGGAAATGTAAGCTTTTGTTATTTCTCCTTTCACTATCCTGGCGCCCTGTAGCATGAAGGTTGTATAGGTCCGCTATAACCTCTTTACAGGTCAACAAAGGGACTTTGAACAATTGTGCCACCCAAAGTCAATGGGAGGATGGGGCTTGGCAAAGAAGGCAGACCATCTGCGCCTTCATTGGAATGTAGGTAAGTGACGTAAGGGTCCCTTCAGGACCGAGTGTGTGCTGGCTTGTTGGTTATAGGCACGAAAATCTTTTTTTTGATTATGGTTGGTGACAAGCGGCAAGTTATTTCGGGAACTCCCCCACACTCTCCGCCACCCTTAGCCGAGGTGCTAGCGTGCCGCCCTGTACTAACGCTGTCATCGAGTGATCTGTCAGCTCATGCTGGCAGTTTGGACTTCACGTCCTGACCAATCACTCAACATACATACCATAACAAAATGGCGCCCAACGTGGGGCCTTAACACCTTGAGTACGTCAGACCTCTTTACTGGGGACTGAGATTACTTTGCAGATATGGACATTTGGCTTTCAGCTGATTGTCTGACTCGGTATTCTCACATCCAGTGGAGAAGGGATAACTTCAGTACTCGGCTTCACGTGAACCTTCTGTTCAAGGGTTGTCCATTATTCTAGGTTTGATACGTTGTGTGTGTCCATTGTTATGTACCATAACAAAATGGCGCCCAACGGGGGGCCACCTCAGTCAACTTCGGTGTCTAAATGTGTTTGACACTGGGGACTGAGACTACTTGAGAGATGGGCATTTGGTTTATAGCTAAATCGTCTGACTCAGTAGTCTCATATCTAGTGAAGGATACATGCGGACCTGAGGTTTGACTGGTCTTGTTAGTATGAAATTTTTGTAACGTAAAGTTTTTGAAAGTTTTATTGAAAGTTTGAAAGTAAAGTAAAGTTAAAGTAAAGTTTTTGAAAGTTTTTGAGATTTTTTTTTTTTTGATTCGTATTGATTAAAGTAACGTAAAGTTTTGAAAGTTTGTAACGTAGAGTAATTTCTTTTGAGAAGTTTTTGAATTGTAAGTTCGACTTTAGGTTTGACTTCGGTCAAGCCTCAAGTCTGAACAGTTGATTTTTTTGAAAAGTTTTTTGAAATTGATCTTTCCCGCTGGCCTTCTGTCATGGAAATGGTAGGTGGCCTCACGAAAGTTTTTTATTCCGATTCTCATGGAGCCTGTCCATTTTGGTCGTGCGACTGGACAGGGCCATGAGCCTGTGAGACAACTTCTTGGCTTATAGCTAATTAGTTGACCTCGTTCATGGCTCTGCCCAGGTGTGTGACTAGGTGGACGGGGCAGTCGGAGGGAAGGAAGGAAGGAGGAAATGGCTGTCTCGTGGAGCTGACCCGGGATTGTTTTGGTCGGTTCGACGGGGGAATGGTGGCTGCGTCGGCATCTCTTTAGCCTGGTGGCGCCGCGGTATGGCTAGTCCATACCAAGAGGAGGATGTCGATTCACCATTCCTTAGTTTGGTAACCGACTTGAAGCGACCAATACAATACTCGGTGAGGTCTCGTGGGATGGGACTGGAATGGTTGCTTGATACCCTCGGAGCCCGGAAGCTGGCATGTGCTAACTGTCTGACTGAGGGATATCATTCAACTTTTTCAGCCCCCAATTTCTCCAACTGATTTTCTCCAAAGATTCCCATAGAGAATCGTGAATATGTAGTTTTTTCATGCACACATTCACATCACTTGCCTGTATCGTAACCTGATTAGAGAGAGTGGACTGAAAGATTTTTGTGTTGAGAGTTCGCTCTTGGAGGGGGGAGGAGGAAGCATCGTTTACTAGCTCATCCTTTGTATTAATTCTTTTAGGAATTGTTTTTCGGCTTAATGCCACGATACTTTTTGGTAGATTTTTATATTTGGAGTTTTCGTTCATGTTATGAGAATTATTTTTTTTCTCGAATTTTTATTAGTCTTTTTGCTTATACAATTTTCCGTCATTTCGTAGACTTTGTCTGGAAGTAATATATACAAATTTTATTCTACATGTTAAGAGTTTTCCTAGTTGTGATACTTCATTCAGCTGTGATATTAGGTATATACACTCGTGATGTCCATATATACACTCGTGATGTCCATATATACACTCGTGATGTCCATATATACACTCGTGATGTCCATATATACACTCGTGATGTCCATATATACACTCGTGATGTCCATATATACACTCGTGATGTCCATATATACACTCGTGATGTCCTTATATACACTCGTGATGTCCATATATACACTTGTGTTGTCTATATATACATTTATTTATTTCAATGTTCGCACCTGTTGAATCTTTTATTGCTGGGACCTTTTTATTTGCGCATCAATTAACTTCAGGGATGTGTCCTCGATGCGTCATCGGGCAAATAGAATCCGAGTGATGAGGAATGCACATTGGGTCGTGGGTCGAGACACACATTGAGCGCCCGCAGTGATGAGGCCTATGTTTAAGACCGGCTAGCTCAGTCGACCATTTTTCAGCGTCGTCTGAACCACGGGTGGTGTAGACCACTCTGTATTGTTATGGTCGTAGCTATTGCATATAGCAATATGCTACAGGTAAAATGCTGATGCATGTAAGCTGGCCTTAAAGTAAACCGCATACCGATCGCACCCGACCGAGAGTAATGCTTCCTCAAGCTCGTGTGACATGTGAGTGCAGAAAAAGAAAAACAAGAAGAAGACGTCTCTGTCTTGTCGAAATTGAGTGAGTGCACGGATGAGAACAAAAACTTATTTTCCAAAAGCATCGGAGATAACGTAAAACCTGTAAGTAAGTGCAAATAATTTTTCATCCTTACCGGTGAAATATTAGCAATCGGTAAAATCATTTTTCATTTAGATCCGGCATAAAAAGAAAAACAACAAAACCCGCACCGGCGAAAAATTTCCCGAAAGCCGCGAAATTCCAGAGGGACAGTCGTGGAACAAAAGAAATTTAAAAGTTACGGCTGCCGTGGCCTGCCTTTACACCTATGTTTGGCAAAGTGGATTATCTATTGCTTTTGGTGCTCAGAGCCTTTAAGTGCGACCTCATTAAAGAGGAATTGTGCTTTGGCAAAGTGTGTGCCCTGCAAACATCATATCGTTCGACATCACCGTTTTACACAATTTCGCGACAAGGAACAGTAAGTTTCCGGCGTCAGAAGTCTCAAATCTCTACGTCAGGGTGTATACCACTTCAAGTACCACTTCAGATTATGTTCCTATACCCAACAAGATCAAAATCTTCAGGCCTTAGTTAAGAGCGTGTGCCCTACAAACATCATATCGTTCATCATCCCTAATTACGCGCCAGGAAACTCAAATTTTAGACATCGCAAATCACTACATTAGAGAAGTGAGCATGCGAGCACCTCGGATATCGCCCTCCAGTATAGAAGTTATGCTATCAAAATTGGCACAGTTTCGCACAGCGAAGTGAGCGTGTTCAGAAGCTCCAGCGTCAGTCATAGAATATAGGACTACAGATAATTCATTATACTCATAAGTTTGTTTTCAAGTGAACAGTTTATAGCATGCGGATCTTCCTTGGAGGCGCCTCTACGGTGGAAACCCAGCAGATAACCGTAAGTTGTTGTCAAGAGTTTTTCATTCATATTATCTAAATTACATTGATTTTTTATATATGTATATGACTAAAATCAGAGCGTTCATTGAGTTTATACTTATGTATATGATGGTATAAAGTCACCAATGTGATAAATTCCACGAATCAGTCACCAGATTGCTTACCTGAATACGTGTCCACATCTTGGCCTATATGATTTAGTGATGTGAATCCCTTATCAATAACGATGAACTTAATTTAAAGTTTGTTTTCGCAATGCACTAAGCGTGCGTATATGAAATTCTATTAGAAAATTTTTGTTAATCAAGTGGACCCATATTTGAATAAGCTAGCCCTAGGGTAGATTTGTATTGAAAGAGCTCCAGATGCGTAACTAAGATCGAGTAGCTAAGCATTAATTCTTAGAAAATGAATGTTTATTAAAGTTATATATTTTATCACTATACAGCTGTAATAGTTACATACTATTTATATAATTACCTATGTGCTTATGCACAGAACAAATATTTGTTAGAGTAAATCTTTATCGTTATCGGTAGATATAGTCTTTAAGATTTGTTTTTTTCAATGCACTATGAATGCTTATATGGAATTTCATTGAACTTAGTGTCTAGGTGAACTAATAGGAAGAGACCAGTTCTCTTATCGATTCGTTTTATCTATATATATATTGTGATATATATATTCCACACCCTTACAAATTATTTATTTCTTTATTATAAAATGCATTTGATTTTATAAATCAATTTATTCGTTGATCACAAGTTTAAAGAATGACATGAATTAAACGAAGTGTATACGAATTTAACATACACATATATATATTAAACAAATTTAAATAATTATTAGGAATAATTACTATGGCGTACAAATTGAATAATCACAGAAAGAAAATCTTAGAAGAAATCCGTAGGATAGGCGTACATTTAGAGTAACGCTGATAGAAGTGTAAAACGTTTAAGTGCGGTGTGCCCATTTATGATCAGCCATAAAAATGTAATGTTAAATTTTGTGGATAGTAGCTCACGCACTACCAATTTTAGTTTGAGTTTTTTTTTTTTTTTTACTGATAGGATACTCTTTGTGTTTGGAAATAATTTGCCTCTGTAAATATCCTCGTAATTTTTTTTTTTTTGAAGAAATTGAGTTATAACGTAATGGAAATGTAAGCTTTTGTTATTTCTCCTTTCACTATCCTGGCGCCCTGTAGCATGAAGGTTGTATAGGTCCGCTATAACCTCTTTACAGGTCAACAAAGGGACTTTGAACAATTGTGCCACCCAAAGTCAATGGGAGGATGGGGCTTGGCAAAGAAGGCAGACCATCTGCGCCTTCATTGGAATGTAGGTAAGTGACGTAAGGGTCCCTTCAGGACCGAGTGTGTGCTGGCTTGTTGGTTATAGGCACGAAAATCTTTTTTTTGATTATGGTTGGTGACAAGCGGCAAGTTATTTCGGGAACTCCCCCACACTCTCCGCCACCCTTAGCCGAGGTGCTAGCGTGCCGCCCTGTACTAACGCTGTCATCGAGTGATCTGTCAGCTCATGCTGGCAGTTTGGACTTCACGTCCTGACCAATCACTCAACATACATACCATAACAAAATGGCGCCCAACGTGGGGCCTTAACACCTTGAGTACGTCAGACCTCTTTACTGGGGACTGAGATTACTTTGCAGATATGGACATTTGGCTTTCAGCTGATTGTCTGACTCGGTATTCTCACATCCAGTGGAGAAGGGATAACTTCAGTACTCGGCTTCACGTGAACCTTCTGTTCAAGGGTTGTCCATTATTCTAGGTTTGATACGTTGTGCGTGTCCATTGTTATGTACCATAACAAAATGGCGCCCAACGGGGGGCCACCTCAGTCAACTTCGGTGTCTAAATGTGTTTGACACTGGGGACTGAGACTACTTGAGAGATGGGCATTTGGTTTATAGCTAAATCGTCTGACTCAGTAGTCTCATATCTAGTGAAGGATACATGCGGACCTGAGGTTTGACTGGTCTTGTTAGTATGAAATTTTTGTAACGTAAAGTTTTTGAAAGTTTTATTGAAAGTTTGAAAGTAAAGTAAAGTTAAAGTAAAGTTTTTGAAAGTTTTTGAGATTTTTTTTTTTTGATTCGTATTGATTAAAGTAACGTAAAGTTTTGAAAGTTTGTAACGTAGAGTAATTTCTTTTGAGAAGTTTTTGAATTGTAAGTTCGACTTTAGGTTTGACTTCGGTCAAGCCTCAAGTCTGAACAGTTGATTTTTTTGAAAAGTTTTTTGAAATTGATCTTTCCCGCTGGCCTTCTGTCATGGAAATGGTAGGTGGCCTCACGAAAGTTTTTTATTCCGATTCTCATGGAGCCTGTCCATTTTGGTCGTGCGACTGGACAGGGCCATGAGCCTGTGAGACAACTTCTTGGCTTATAGCTAATTAGTTGACCTCGTTCATGGCTCTGCCCAGGTGTGTGACTAGGTGGACGGGGCAGTCGGAGGGAAGGAAGGAAGGAGGAAATGGCTGTCTCGTGGAGCTGACCCGGGATTGTTTTGGTCGGTTCGACGGGGGAATGGTGGCTGCGTCGGCATCTCTTTAGCCTGGTGGCGCCGCGGTATGGCTAGTCCATACCAAGAGGAGGATGTCGATTCACCATTCCTTAGTTTGGTAACCGACTTGAAGCGACCAATACAATACTCGGTGAGGTCTCGTGGGATGGGACTGGAATGGTTGCTTGATACCCTCGGAGCCCGGAAGCTGGCATGTGCTAACTGTCTGACTGAGGGATATCATTCAACTTTTTCAGCCCCCAATTTCTCCAACTGATTTTCTCCAAAGATTCCCATAGAGAATCGTGAATATGTAGTTTTTTCATGCACACATTCACATCACTTGCCTGTATCGTAACCTGATTAGAGAGAGTGGACTGAAAGATTTTTGTGTTGAGAGTTCGCTCTTGGAGGGGGGAGGAGGAAGCATCGTTTACTAGCTCATCCTTTGTATTAATTCTTTTAGGAATTGTTTTTCGGCTTAATGCCACGATACTTTTTGGTAGATTTTTATATTTGGAGTTTTCGTTCATGTTATGAGAATTATTTTTTTTCTCGAATTTTTATTAGTCTTTTTGCTTATACAATTTTCCGTCATTTCAAAGACTTTGTCTGGAAGTAATATATACAAATTTTATTCTACATGTTAAGAGTTTTCCTAGTTGTGATACTTCATTCAGCTGTGATATTAGGTATATACACTCGTGATGTCCATATATACACTCGTGATGTCCATATATACACTCGTGATGTCCATATATACACTCGTGATGTCCATATATACACTCGTGATGTCCATATATACACTCGTGATGTCCTTATATACACTCGTGATGTCCATATATACACTTGTGTTGTCTATATATACATTTATTTATTTCAATGTTCGCACCTGTTGAATCTTTTATTGCTGGGACCTTTTTATTTGCGCATCAATTAACTTCAGGGATGTGTCCTCGATGCGTCATCGGGCAAATAGAATCCGAGTGATGAGGAATGCACATTGGGTCGTGGGTCGAGACACACATTGAGCGCCCGCAGTGATGAGGCCTATGTTTAAGACCGGCTAGCTCAGTCGACCATTTTTCAGCGTCGTCTGAACCACGGGTGGTGTAGACCACTCTGTATTGTTATGGTCGTAGCTATTGCATATAGCAATATGCTACAGGTAAAATGCTGATGCATGTAAGCTGGCCTTAAAGTAAACCGCATACCGATCGCACCCGACCGAGAGTAATGCTTCCTCAAGCTCGTGTGACATGTGAGTGCAGAAAAAGAAAAACAAGAAGAAGACGTCTCTGTCTTGTCGAAATTGAGTGAGTGCACGGATGAGAAAAAAAACTTATTTTCCAAAAGCATCGGAGATAACGTAAAACCTGTAAGTAAGTGCAAATAATTTTTCATCCTTACCGGTGAAATATTAGCAATCGGTAAAATCATTTTTCATTTAGATCCGGCATAAAAAGAAAAACAACAAAACCCGCACCGGCGAAAAATTTCCCGAAAGCCGCGAAATTCCAGAGGGACAGTCGTGGAACAAAAGAAATTTAAAAGTTACGGCTGCCGTGGCCTGCCTTTACACCTATGTTTGGCAAAGTGGATTATCTATTGCTTTTGGTGCTCAGAGCCTTTAAGTGCGACCTCATTAAAGAGGAATTGTGCTTTGGCAAAGTGTGTGCCCTGCAAACATCATATCGTTCGACATCACCGTTTTACACAATTTCGCGACAAGGAACAGTAAATTTCCGGCGTCAGAAGTCTCAAATCTCTACGTCAGGGTGTATACCACTTCAGATTATGTTCCTATACCCAACAAGATCAAAATCTTCAGGCCTTAGTTAAGAGCGTGTGCCCTACAAACATCATATCGTTCATCATCCCTAATTACGCGCCAGGAAACTCAAATTTTAGACATCGCAAATCACTACATTAGAGAAGTGAGCATGCGAGCACCTCGGATATCGCCCTCCAGTATAGAAGTTATGCTATCAAAATTGGCACAGTTTCGCACAGCGAAGTGAGCGTGTTCAGAAGCTCCAGCGTCAGTCATAGAATATAGGACTACAGATAATTCATTATACTCATAAGTTTGTTTTCAAGTGAATAGTTTATAGCATGCGGATCTTCCTTGGAGGCGCCTCTACGGTGGAAACCCAGCAGATAACCGTAAGTTGTTGTCAAGAGTTTTTCATTCATATTATCTAAATTACATTGATTTTTTATATATGTATATGACTAAAATCAGAGCGTTCATTGAGTTTATACTTATGTATATGATGGTATAAAGTCACCAATGTGATAAATTCCACGAATCAGTCACCAGATTGCTTACCTGAATACGTGTCCACATCTTGGCCTATATGATTTAGTGATGTGAATCCCTTATCAATAACGATGAACTTAATTTAAAGTTTGTTTTCGCAATGCACTAAGCGTGCGTATATGAAATTTTATTAGAAAATTTTTGTTAATCAAGTGGACCCATATTTGAATAAGCTAGCCCTAGGGTAGATTTGTATTGAAAGAGCTCCAGATGCGTAACTAAGATCGAGTAGCTAAGCATTAATTCTTAGAAAATGAATGTTTATTAAAGTTATATATTTTATCACTGTACAGCTGTAATAGTTACATACTATTTATATAATTACCTATGTGCTTATGCACAGAACAAATATTTGTTAGAGTAAATCTTTATCGTTATCGGTAGATATAGTCTTTAAGATTTGTTTTTTTCAATGCACTATGAATGCTTATATGGAATTTCATTGAACTTAGTGTCTAGGTGAACTAATAGGAAGAGACCAGTTCTCTTATCGATTCGTTTTATCTATATATATATTGTGATATATATATTCCACACCCTTACAAATTATTTATTTCTTTATTATAAAATGCATTTGATTTTATAAATCAATTTATTCGTTGATCACAAGTTTAAAGAATGACATGAATTAAACGAAGTGTATACGAATTTAACATACACATATATATATTTAACAAATTTAAATAATTATTAGGAATAATTACTATGGCGTACAAATTGAATAATCACAGAAAGAAAATCTTAGAAGAAATCCGATAAGCGTACATTTAGAGTAACGCTGATAGAAGTGTAAAACGTTTAAGTGCGGTGTGCCCATTTATGATCAGCCATAAAAATGTAATGTTAAATTTTGTGGATAGTAGCTCACGCACTACCAATTTTAGTTTGAGTTTTTTTTTTTTTTACTGATAGGATACTCTTTGTGTTTGGAAATAATTTGCCTCTGTAAATATCCTCGTAATTTTTTTTTTTTTGAAGAAATTGAGTTATAACGTAATGGAAATGTAAGCTTTTGTTATTTCTCCTTTCACTATCCTGGCGCCCTGTAGCATGAAGGTTGTATAGGTCCGCTATAACCTCTTTACAGGTCAACAAAGGGACTTTGAACAATTGTGCCACCCAAAGTCAATGGGAGGATGGGGCTTGGCAAAGAAGGCAGACCATCTGCGCCTTCATTGGAATGTAGGTAAGTGACGTAAGGGTCCCTTCAGGACCGAGTGTGTGCTGGCTTGTTGGTTATAGGCACGAAAATCTTTTTTTTGATTATGGTTGGTGACAAGCGGCAAGTTATTTCGGGAACTCCCCCACACTCTCCGCCACTCTTAGCCGAGGTGCTAGCGTGCCGCCCTGTACTAACGCTGTCATCGAGTGATCTGTCAGCTCATGCTGGCAGTTTGGACTTCACGTCCTGACCAATCACTCAACATACATACCATAACAAAATGGCGCCCAACGTGGGGCCTTAACACCTTGAGTACGTCAGACCTCTTTACTGGGGACTGAGATTACTTTGCAGATATGGACATTTGGCTTTCAGCTGATTGTCTGACTCGGTATTCTCACATCCAGTGGAGAAGGGATAACTTCAGTACTCGGCTTCACGTGAACCTTCTGTTCAAGGGTTGTCCATTATTCTAGGTTTGATACGTTGTGCGTGTCCATTGTTATGTACCATAACAAAATGGCGCCCAACGGGGGGCCACCTCAGTCAACTTCGGTGTCTAAATGTGTTTGACACTGGGGACTGAGACTACTTGAGAGATGGGCATTTGGTTTATAGCTAAATCGTCTGACTCAGTAGTCTCATATCTAGTGAAGGATACATGCGGACCTGAGGTTTGACTGGTCTTGTTAGTATGAAATTTTTGTAACGTAAAGTTTTTGAAAGTTTGAAAGTAAAGTAAAGTTAAAGTAAAGTTTTTGAAAGTTTTTGAGATTTTTTTTTTTTGATTCGTATTGATTAAAGTAACGTAAAGTTTTGAAAGTTTGTAACGTAGAGTAATTTCTTTTGAGAAGTTTTTGAATTGTAAGTTCGACTTTAGGTTTGACTTCGGTCAAGCCTCAAGTCTGAACAGTTGATTTTTTTGAAAAGTTTTTTGAAATTGATCTTTCCCGCTGGCCTTCTGTCATGGAAATGGTAGGTGGCCTCACGAAAGTTTTTTATTCCGATTCTCATGGAGCCTGTCCATTTTGGTCGTGCGACTGGACAGGGCCATGAGCCTGTGAGACAACTTCTTGGCTTATAGCTAATTAGTTGACCTCGTTCATGGCTCTGCCCAGGTGTGTGACTAGGTGGACGGGGCAGTCGGAGGGAAGGAAGGAAGGAGGAAATGGCTGTCTCGTGGAGCTGACCCGGGATTGTTTTGGTCGGTTCGACGGGGGAATGGTGGCTGCGTCGGCATCTCTTTAGCCTGGTGGCGCCGCGGTATGGCTAGTCCATACCAAGAGGAGGATGTCGATTCACCATTCCTTAGTTTGGTAACCGACTTGAAGCGACCAATACAATACTCGGTGAGGTCTCGTGGGATGGGACTGGAATGGTTGCTTGATACCCTCGGAGCCCGGAAGCTGGCATGTGCTAACTGTCTGACTGAGGGATACATTCAACTTTTTCAGCCCCCAATTTCTCCAACTGATTTTCTCCAAAGATTCCCATAGAGAATCGTGAATATGTAGTTTTTTCATGCACACATTCACATCACTTGCCTGTATCGTAACCTGATTAGAGAGAGTGGACTGAAAGATTTTTGTGTTGAGAGTTCGCTCTTGGAGGGGGGAGGAGGAAGCATCGTTTACTAGCTCATCCTTTGTATTAATTCTTTTAGGAATTGTTTTTCGGCTTAATGCCACGATACTTTTTGGTAGATTTTTATATTTGGAGTTTTCGTTCATGTTATGAGAATTATTTTTTTTCTCGAATTTTTATTAGTCTTTTTGCTTATACAATTTTCCGTCATTTCGTAGACTTTGTCTGGAAGTAATATATACAAATTTTATTCTACATGTTAAGAGTTTTCCTAGTTGTGATACTTCATTCAGCTGTGATATTAGGTATATACACTCGTGATGTCCATATATACACTCGTGATGTCCATATATACACTCGTGATGTCCATATATACACTCGTGATGTCCATATATACACTCGTGATGTCCATATATACACTCGTGATGTCCTTATATACACTCGTGATGTCCATATATACACTTGTGTTGTCTATATATACATTTATTTATTTCAATGTTCGCACCTGTTGAATCTTTTATTGCTGGGACCTTTTTATTTGCGCATCAATTAACTTCAGGGATGTGTCCTCGATGCGTCATCGGGCAAATAGAATCCGAGTGATGAGGAATGCACATTGGGTCGTGGGTCGAGACACACATTGAGCGCCCGCAGTGATGAGGCCTATGTTTAAGACCGGCTAGCTCAGTCGACCATTTTTCAGCGTCGTCTGAACCACGGGTGGTGTAGACCACTCTGTATTGTTATGGTCGTAGCTATTGCATATAGCAATATGCTACAGGTAAAATGCTGATGCATGTAAGCTGGCCTTAAAGTAAACCGCATACCGATCGCACCCGACCGAGAGTAATGCTTCCTCAAGCTCGTGTGACATGTGAGTGCAGAAAAAGAAAAACAAGAAGAAGACGTCTCTGTCTTGTCGAAATTGAGTGAGTGCACGGATGAGAACAAAAACTTATTTTCCAAAAGCATCGGAGATAACGTAAAACCTGTAAGTAAGTGCAAATAATTTTTCATCCTTACCGGTGAAATATTAGCAATCGGTAAAATCATTTTTCATTTAGATCCGGCATAAAAAGAAAAACAACAAAACCCGCACCGGCGAAAAATTTCCCGAAAGCCGCGAAATTCCAGAGGGACAGTCGTGGAACAAAAGAAATTTAAAAGTTACGGCTGCCGTGGCCTGCCTTTACACCTATGTTTGGCAAAGTGGATTATCTATTGCTTTTGGTGCTCAGAGCCTTTAAGTGCGACCTCATTAAAGAGGAATTGTGCCTTGGCAAAGTGTGTGCCCTGCAAACATCATATCGTTCGACATCACCGTTTTACACAATTTCGCGACAAGGAACAGTAAATTTCCGGCGTCAGAAGTCTCAAATCTCTACGTCAGGGTGTATACCACTTCAGATTATGTTCCTATACCCAACAAGATCAAAATCTTCAGGCCTTAGTTAAGAGCGTGTGCCCTACAAACATCATATCGTTCATCATCCCTAATTACGCGCCAGGAAACTCAAATTTTAGACATCGCAAATCACTACATTAGAGAAGTGAGCATGCGAGCACCTCGGATATCGCCCTCCAGTATAGAAGTTATGCTATCAAAATTGGCACAGTTTCGCACAGCGAAGTGAGCGTGTTCAGAAGCTCCAGCGTCAGTCATAGAATATAGGACTACAGATAATTCATTATACTCATAAGTTTGTTTTCAAGTGAATAGTTTATAGCATGCGGATCTTCCTTGGAGGCGCCTCTACGGTGGAAACCCAGCAGATAACCGTAAGTTGTTGTCAAGAGTTTTTCATTCATATTATCTAAATTACATTGATTTTTTATATATGTATATGACTAAAATCAGAGCGTTCATTGAGTTTATACTTATGTATATGATGGTATAAAGTCACCAATGTGATAAATTCCACGAATCAGTCACCAGATTGCTTACCTGAATACGTGTCCACATCTTGGCCTATATGATTTAGTGATGTGAATCCCTTATCAATAACGATGAACTTAATTTAAAGTTTGTTTTCGCAATGCACTAAGCGTGCGTATATGAAATTTTATTAGAAAATTTTTGTTAATCAAGTGGACCCATATTTGAATAAGCTAGCCCTAGGGTAGATTTGTATTGAAAGAGCTCCAGATGCGTAACTAAGATCGAGTAGCTAAGCATTAATTCTTAGAAAATGAATGTTTATTAAAGTTATATATTTTATCACTGTACAGCTGTAATAGTTACATACTATTTATATAATTACCTATGTGCTTATGCACAGAACAAATATTTGTTAGAGTAAATCTTTATCGTTATCGGTAGATATAGTCTTTAAGATTTGTTTTTTTCAATGCACTATGAAGGCTTATATGGAATTTCATTGAACTTAGTGTCTAGGTGAACTAATAGGAAGAGACCAGTTCTCTTATAGATTCGTTTTATCTATATATATATTGTGATATATATATTCCACACCCTTACAAATTATTTATTTCTTTATTATAAAATGCATTTGATTTTATAAATCAATTTATTCGTTGATCACAAGTTTAAAGAATGACATGAATTAAACGAAGTGTATACGAATTTAACATACACATATATATATTTAACAAATATAAATAATTATTAGGAATAATTACTATGGCGTACAAATTGAATAATCACAGAAAGAAAATCTTAGAAGAAATCCGTAGGATAGGCGTACATTTAGAGTAACGCTGATAGAAGTGTAAAACGTTTAAGTGCGGTGTGCCCATTTATGATCAGCCATAAAAATGAAATGTTAAATTTTGTGGATAGTAGCTCACGCACTACCAATTTTAGTTTGAGTTTTTTTTTTTTTTTTACTGATAGGATACTCTTTGTGTTTGGAAATAATTTGCCTCTGTAAATATCCTCGTAATTTTTTTTTTTGAAGAAATTGAGTTATAACGTAATGGAAATGTAAGCTTTTGTTATTTCTCCTTTCACTATCCTGGCGCCCTGTAGCATGAAGGTTGTATAGGTCCGCTATAACCTCTTTACAGGTCAACAAAGGGACTTTGAACAATTGTGCCACCCAAAGTCAATGGGAGGATGGGGCTTGGCAAAGAAGGCAGACCATCTGCGCCTTCATTGGAATGTAGGTAAGTGACATAAGGGTCCCTTCAGGACCGAGTGTGTGCTGGCTTGTTGGTTATAGGCACGAAAATCTTTTTTTTGATTATGGTTGGTGACAAGCGGCAAGTTATTTCGGGAACTCCCCCACACTCTCCGCCACTCTTAGCCGAGGTGCTAGCGTGCCGCCCTGTACTAACGCTGTCATCGAGTGATCTGTCAGCTCATGCTGGCAGTTTGGACTTCACGTCCTGACCAATCACTCAACATACATACCATAACAAAATGGCGCCCAACGTGGGGCCTTAACACCTTGAGTACGTCAGACCTCTTTACTGGGGACTGAGATTACTTTGCAGATATGGACATTTGGCTTTCAGCTGATTGTCTGACTCGGTATTCTCACATCCAGTGGAGAAGGGATAACTTCAGTACTCGGCTTCACGTGAACCTTCTGTTCAAGGGTTGTCCATTATTCTAGATTTGATACGTTGTGCGTGTCCATTGTTATGTACCATAACAAAATGGCGCCCAACGGGGGGCCACCTCAGTCAACTTCGGTGTCTAAATGTGTTTGACACTGGGGACTGAGACTACTTGAGAGATGGGCATTTGGTTTATAGCTAAATCGTCTGACTCAGTAGTCTCATATCTAGTGAAGGATACATGCGGACCTGAGGTTTGACTGGTCTTGTTAGTATGAAATTTTTGTAACGTAAAGTTTTTGAAAGTTTTATTGAAAGTTTGAAAGTAAAGTAAAGTTAAAGTAAAGTTTTTGAAAGTTTTTGAGATTTTTTTTTTTTGATTCGTATTGATTAAAGTAACGTAAAGTTTTGAAAGTTTGTAACGTAGAGTAATTTCTTTTGAGAAGTTTTTGAATTGTAAGTTCGACTTTAGGTTTGACTTCGGTCAAGCCTCAAGTCTGAACAGTTGATTTTTTTGAAAAGTTTTTTGAAATTGATCTTTCCCGCTGGCCTTCTGTCATGGAAATGGTAGGTGGCCTCACGAAAGTTTTTTATTCCGATTCTCATGGAGCCTGTCCATTTTGGTCGTGCGACTGGACAGGGCCATGAGCCTGTGAGACAACTTCTTGGCTTATAGCTAATTAGTTGACCTCGTTCATGGCTCTGCCCAGGTGTGTGACTAGGTGGACGGGGCAGTCGGAGGGAAGGAAGGAAGGAGGAAATGGCTGTCTCGTGGAGCTGACCCGGGATTGTTTTGGTCGGTTCGACGGGGGAATGGTGGCTGCGTCGGCATCTCTTTAGCCTGGTGGCGCCGCGGTATGGCTAGTCCATACCAAGAGGAGGATGTCGATTCACCATTCCTTAGTTTGGTAACCGACTTGAAGCGACCAATACAATACTCGGTGAGGTCTCGTGGGATGGGACTGGAATGGTTGCTTGATACCCTCGGAGCCCGGAAGCTGGCATGTGCTAACTGTCTGACTGAGGGATATCATTCAACTTTTTCAGCCCCCAATTTCTCCAACTGACTTTCTCCAAAGATTCCCATAGAGAATCGTGAATATGTAGTTTTTTCATGCACACATTCACATCACTTGCCTGTATCGTAACCTGATTAGAGAGAGTGGACTGAAAGATTTTTGTGTTGAGAGTTCGCTCTTGGAGGGGGGAGGAGGAAGCATCGTTTACTAGCTCATCCTTTGTATTAATTCTTTTAGGAATTGTTTTTCGGCTTAATGCCACGATACCTTTTGGTAGATTTTTATATTTGGAGTTTTCGTTCATGTTATGAGAATTATTTTTTTTCTCGAATTTTTATTAGTCTTTTTGCTTATACAATTTTCCGTCATTTCGTAGACTTTGTCTGGAAGTAATATATACAAATTTTATTCTACATGTTAAGAGTTTTCCTAGTTGTGATACTTCATTCAGCTGTGATATTAGGTATATACACTCGTGATGTCCATATATACACTCGTGATGTCCATATATACACTCGTGATGTCCATATATACACTCGTGATGTCCTTATATACACTCGTGATGTCCATATATACACTTGTGTTGTCTTTATATACATTTATTTATTTCAATGTTCGCACCTGTTGAATCTTTTATTGCTGGGACCTTTTTATTTGCGCATCAATTAACTTCAGGGATGTGTCCTCGATGCGTCATCGGGCAAATAGAATCCGAGTGATGAGGAATGCACATTGGGTCGTGGGTCGAGACACACATTGAGCGCCCGCAGTGATGAGGCCTATGTTTAAGACCGGCTAGCTCAGTCGACCATTTTTCAGCGTCGTCTGAACCACGGGTGGTGTAGACCACTCTGTATTGTTATGGTCGTAGCTATTGCATATAGCAATATGCTACAGGTAAAATGCTGATGCATGTAAGCTGGCCTTAAAGTAAACCGCATACCGATCGCACCCGACCGAGAGTAATGCTTCCTCAAGCTCGTGTGACATGTGAGTGCAGAAAAAGAAAAACAAGAAGAAGACGTCTCTGTCTTGTCGAAATTGAGTGAGTGCACGGATGAGAACAAAAACTTATTTTCCAAAAGCATCGGAGATAACGTAAAACCTGTAAGTAAGTGCAAATAATTTTTCATCCTTACCGGTGAAATATTAGCAATCGGTAAAATCATTTTTCATTTAGATCCGGCATAAAAAGAAAAACAACAAAACCCGCACCGGCGAAAAATTTCCCGAAAGCCGCGAAATTCCAGAGGGACAGTCGTGGAACAAAAGAAATTTAAAAGTTACGGCTGCCGTGGCCTGCCTTTACACCTATGTTTGGCAAAGTGGATTATCTATTGCTTTTGGTGCTCAGAGCCTTTAAGTGCGACCTCATTAAAGAGGAATTGTGCCTTGGCAAAGTGTGTGCCCTGCAAACATCATATCGTTCGACATCACCGTTTTACACAATTTCGCGACAAGGAACAGTAAATTTCCGGCGTCAGAAGTCTCAAATCTCTACGTCAGGGTGTATACCACTTCAGATTATGTTCCTATACCCAACAAGATCAAAATCTTCAGGCCTTAGTTAAGAGCGTGTGCCCTACAAACATCATATCGTTCATCATCCCTAATTACGCGCCAGGAAACTCAAATTTTAGACATCGCAAATCACTACATTAGAGAAGTGAGCATGCGAGCACCTCGGATATCGCCCTCCAGTATAGAAGTTATGCTATCAAAATTGGCACAGTTTCGCACAGCGAAGTGAGCGTGTTCAGAAGCTCCAGCGTCAGTCATAGAATATAGGACTACAGATAATTCATTATACTCATAAGTTTGTTTTCAAGTGAATAGTTTATAGCATGCGGATCTTCCTTGGAGGCGCCTCTACGGTGGAAACCCAGCAGATAACCGTAAGTTGTTGTCAAGAGTTTTTCATTCATATTATCTAAATTACATTGATTTTTTATATATGTATATGACTAAAATCAGAGCGTTCATTGAGTTTATACTTATGTATATGATGGTATAAAGTCACCAATGTGATAAATTCCACGAATCAGTCACCAGATTGCTTACCTGAATACGTGTCCACATCTTGGCCTATATGATTTAGTGATGTGAATCCCTTATCAATAACGATGAACTTAATTTAAAGTTTGTTTTCGCAATGCACTAAGCGTGCGTATATGAAATTTTATTAGAAAATTTTTGTTAATCAAGTGGACCCATATTTGAATAAGCTAGCCCTAGGGTAGATTTGTATTGAAAGAGCTCCAGATGCGTAACTAAGATCGAGTAGCTAAGCATTAATTCTTAGAAAATGAATGTTTATTAAAGTTATATATTTTATCACTGTACAGCTGTAATAGTTACATACTATTTATATAATTACCTATGTGCTTATGCACAGAACAAATATTTGTTAGAGTAAATCTTTATCGTTATCGGTAGATATAGTCTTTAAGATTTGTTTTTTTCAATGCACTATGAATGCTTATATGGAATTTCATTGAACTTAGTGTCTAGGTGAACTAATAGGAAGAGACCAGTTCTCTTATCGATTCGTTTTATCTATATATATATTGTGATATATATATTCCACACCCTTACAAATTATTTATTTCTTTATTATAAAATGCATTTGATTTTATAAATCAATTTATTCGTTGATCACAAGTTTAAAGAATGACATGAATTAAACGAAGTGTATACGAATTTAACATACACATATATATATTTAACAAATTTAAATAATTATTAGGAATAATTACTATGGCGTACAAATTGAATAATCACAGAAAGAAAATCTTAGAAGAAATCCGATAAGCGTACATTTAGAGTAACGCTGATAGAAGTGTAAAACGTTTAAGTGCGGTGTGCCCATTTATGATCAGCCATAAAAATGTAATGTTAAATTTTGTGGATAGTAGCTCACGCACTACCAATTTTAGTTTGAGTTTTTTTTTTTTTTACTGATAGGATACTCTTTATGTTTGGAAATAATTTGCCTCTGTAAATATCCTCGTAATTTTTTTTTTTTGAAGAAATTGAGTTATAACGTAATGGAAATGTAAGCTTTTGTTATTTCTCCTTTCACTATCCTGGCGCCCTGTAGCATGAAGGTTGTATAGGTCCGCTATAACCTCTTTACAGGTCAACAAAGGGACTTTGAACAATTGTGCCACCCAAAGTCAATGGGAGGATGGGGCTTGGCAAAGAAGGCAGACCATCTGCGCCTTCATTGGAATGTAGGTAAGTGACGTAAGGGTCCCTTCAGGACCGAGTGTGTGCTGGCTTGTTGGTTATAGGCACGAAAATCTTTTTTTTGATTATGGTTGGTGACAAGCGGCAAGTTATTTCGGGAACTCCCCCACACTCTCCGCCACTCTTAGCCGAGGTGCTAGCGTGCCGCCCTGTACTAACGCTGTCATCGAGTGATCTGTCAGCTCATGCTGGCAGTTTGGACTTCACGTCCTGACCAATCACTCAACATACATACCATAACAAAATGGCGCCCAACGTGGGGCCTTAACACCTTGAGTACGTCAGACCTCTTTACTGGGGACTGAGATTACTTTGCAGATATGGACATTTGGCTTTCAGCTGATTGTCTGACTCGGTATTCTCACATCCAGTGGAGAAGGGATAACTTCAGTACTCGGCTTCACGTGAACCTTCTGTTCAAGGGTTGTCCATTATTCTAGGTTTGATACGTTGTGCGTGTCCATTGTTATGTACCATAACAAAATGGCGCCCAACGGGGGGCCACCTCAGTCAACTTCGGTGTCTAAATGTGTTTGACACTGGGGACTGAGACTACTTGAGAGATGGGCATTTGGTTTATAGCTAAATCGTCTGACTCAGTAGTCTCATATCTAGTGAAGGATACATGCGGACCTGAGGTTTGACTGGTCTTGTTAGTATGAAATTTTTGTAACGTAAAGTTTTTGAAAGTTTGAAAGTAAAGTAAAGTTAAAGTAAAGTTTTTGAAAGTTTTTGAGATTTTTTTTTTTTTGATTCGTATTGATTAAAGTAACGTAAAGTTTTGAAAGTTTGTAACGTAGAGTAATTTCTTTTGAGAAGTTTTTGAATTGTAAGTTCGACTTTAGGTTTGACTTCGGTCAAGCCTCAAGTCTGAACAGTTGATTTTTTTGAAAAGTTTTTTGAAATTGATCTTTCCCGCTGGCCTTCTGTCATGGAAATGGTAGGTGGCCTCACGAAAGTTTTTTATTCCGATTCTCATGGAGCCTGTCCATTTTGGTCGTGCGACTGGACAGGGCCATGAGCCTGTGAGACAACTTCTTGGCTTATAGCTAATTAGTTGACCTCGTTCATGGCTCTGCCCAGGTGTGTGACTAGGTGGACGGGGCAGTCGGAGGGAAGGAAGGAAGGAGGAAATGGCTGTCTCGTGGAGCTGACCCGGGATTGTTTTGGTCGGTTCGACGGGGGAATGGTGGCTGCGTCGGCATCTCTTTAGCCTGGCGGCGCCGCGGTATGGCTAGTCCATACCAAGAGGAGGATGTCGATTCACCATTCCTTAGTTTGGTAACCGACTTGAAGCGACCAATACAATACTCGGTGAGGTCTCGTGGGATGGGACTGGAATGGTTGCTTGATACCCTCGGAGCCCGGAAGCTGGCATGTGCTAACTGTCTGACTGAGGGATACATTCAACTTTTTCAGCCCCCAATTTCTCCAACTGATTTTCTCCAAAGATTCCCATAGAGAATCGTGAATATGTAGTTTTTTCATGCACACATTCACATCACTTGCCTGTATCGTAACCTGATTAGAGAGAGTGGACTGAAAGATTTTTGTGTTGAGAGTTCGCTCTTGGAGGGGGGAGGAGGAAGCATCGTTTACTAGCTCATCCTTTGTATTAATTCTTTTAGGAATTGTTTTTCGGCTTAATGCCACGATACTTTTTGGTAGATTTTTATATTTGGAGTTTTCGTTCATGTTATGAGAATTATTTTTTTTCTCGAATTTTTATTATCCTTTTTGCTTATACAATTTTCCGTCATTTCGTAGACTTTGTCTGGAAGTAATATATACAAATTTTATTCTACATGTTAAGAGTTTTCCTAGTTGTGATACTTCATTCAGCTGTGATATTAGGTATATACACTCGTGATGTCCATATATACACTCGTGATGTCCATATATACACTCGTGATGTCCATATATACACTCGTGATGTCCATATATACACTCGTGATGTCCATATATACACTCGTGATGTCCTTATATACACTCGTGATGTCCATATATACACTTGTGTTGTCTATATATACATTTATTTATTTCAATGTTCGCACCTGTTGAATCTTTTATTGCTGGGACCTTTTTATTTGCGCATCAATTAACTTCAGGGATGTGTCCTCGATGCGTCATCGGGCAAATAGAATCCGAGTGATGAGGAATGCACATTGGGTCGTGGGTCGAGACACACATTGAGCGCCCGCAGTGATGAGGCCTATGTTTAAGACCGGCTAGCTCAGTCGACCATTTTTCAGCGTCGTCTGAACCACGGGTGGTGTAGACCACTCTGTATTGTTATGGTCGTAGCTATTGCATATAGCAATATGCTACAGGTAAAATGCTGATGCATGTAAGCTGGCCTTAAAGTAAACCGCATACCGATCGCACCCGACCGAGAGTAATGCTTCCTCAAGCTCGTGTGACATGTGAGTGCAGAAAAAGAAAAAGAAGAAGAAGACGTCTCTGTCTTGTCGAAATTGAGTGAGTGCACGGATGAGAACAAAAACTTATTTTCCAAAAGCATCGGAGATAACGTAAAACCTGTAAGTAAGTGCAAATAATTTTTCATCCTTACCGGTGAAATATTAGCAATCGGTAAAATCATTTTTCATTTAGATCCGGCATAAAAAGAAAAACAACAAAACCCGCACCGGCGAAAAATTTCCCGAAAGCCGCGAAATTCCAGAGGGACAGTCGTGGAACAAAAGAAATTTAAAAGTTACGGCTGCCGTGGCCTGCCTTTACACCTATGTTTGGCAAAGTGGATTATCTATTGCTTTTGGTGCTCAGAGCCTTTAAGTGCGACTTCATTAAAGAGGAATTGTGCCTTGGCAAAGTGTGTGCCCTGCAAACATCATATCGTTCGACATCACCGTTTTACACAATTTCGCGACAAGGAACAGTAAATTTCCGGCGTCAGAAGTCTCAAATCTCTACGTCAGGGTGTATACCACTTCAGATTATGTTCCTATACCCAACAAGATCAAAATCTTCAGGCCTTAGTTAAGAGCGTGTGCCCTACAAACATCATATCGTTCATCATCCCTAATTACGCGCCAGGAAACTCAAATTTTAGACATCGCAAATCACTACATTAGAGAAGTGAGCATGCGAGCACCTCGGATATCGCCCTCCAGTATAGAAGTTATGCTATCAAAATTGGCACAGTTTCGCACAGCGAAGTGAGCGTGTTCAGAAGCTCCAGCGTCAGTCATAGAATATAGGACTACAGATAATTCATTATACTCATAAGTTTGTTTTCAAGTGAATAGTTTATAGCATGCGGATCTTCCTTGGAGGCGCCTCTACGGTGGAAACCCAGCAGATAACCGTAAGTTGTTGTCAAGAGTTTTTCATTCATATTATCTAAATTACATTGATTTTTTATATATGTATATGACTAAAATCAGAGCGTTCATTGAGTTTATACTTATGTATATGATGGTATAAAGTCACCAATGTGATAAATTCCACGAATCAGTCACCAGATTGCTTACCTGAATACGTGTCCACATCTTGGCCTATATGATTTAGTGATGTGAATCCCTTATCAATAACGATGAACTTAATTTAAAGTTTGTTTTCGCAATGCACTAAGCGTGCGTATATGAAATTTTATTAGAAAATTTTTGTTAATCAAGTGGACCCATATTTGAATAAGCTAGCCCTAGGGTAGATTTGTATTGAAAGAGCTCCAGATGCGTAACTAAGATCGAGTAGCTAAGCATTAATTCTTAGAAAATGAATGTTTATTAAAGTTATATATTTTATCACTGTACAGCTGTAATAGTTACATACTATTTATATAATTACCTATGTGCTTATGCACAGAACAAATATTTGTTAGAGTAAATCTTTATCGTTATCGGTAGATATAGTCTTTAAGATTTGTTTTTTTCAATGCACTATGAAGGCTTATATGGAATTTCATTGAACTTAGTGTCTAGGTGAACTAATAGGAAGAGACCAGTTCTCTTATAGATTCGTTTTATCTATATATATATTGTGATATATATATTCCACACCCTTACAAATTATTTATTTCTTTATTATAAAATGCATTTGATTTTATAAATCAATTTATTCGTTGATCACAAGTTTAAAGAATGACATGAATTAAACGAAGTGTATACGAATTTAACATACACATATATATATTTAACAAATTTAAATAATTATTAGGAATAATTACTATGGCGTACAAATTGAATAATCACAGAAAGAAAATCTTAGAAGAAATCCGTAGGATAGGCGTACATTTAGAGTAACGCTGATAAAAGTGTAAAACGTTTAAGTGCGGTGTGCCCATTTATGATCAGCCATAAAAATGTAATGTTAAATTTTGTGGATAGTAGCTCACGCACTACCAATTTTAGTTTGAGTTTTTTTTTTTTTTTACTGATAGGATACTCTTTGTGTTTGGAAATAATTTGCCTCTGTAAATATCCTCGTAATTTTTTTTTTTTTGAAGAAATTGAGTTATAACGTAATGGAAATGTAAGCTTTTGTTATTTCTCCTTTCACTATCCTGGCGCCCTGTAGCATGAAGGTTGTATAGGTCCGCTATAACCTCTTTACAGGTCAACAAAGGGACTTTGAACAATTGTGCCACCCAAAGTCAATGGGAGGATGGGGCTTGGCAAAGAAGGCAGACCATCTGCGCCTTCATTGGAATGTAGGTAAGTGACGTAAGGGTCCCTTCAGGACCGAGTGTGTGCTGGCTTGTTGGTTATAGGCACGAAAATCTTTTTTTTGATTATGGTTGGTGACAAGCGGCAAGTTATTTCGGGAACTCCCCCACACTCTCCGCCACCCTTAGCCGAGGTGCTAGCGTGCCGCCCTGTACTAACGCTGTCATCGAGTGATCTGTCAGCTCATGCTGGCAGTTTGGACTTCACGTCCTGACCAATCACTCAACATACATACCATAACAAAATGGCGCCCAACGTGGGGCCTTAACACCTTGAGTACGTCAGACCTCTTTACTGGGGACTGAGATTACTTTGCAGATATGGACATTTGGCTTTCAGCTGATTGTCTGACTCGGTATTCTCACATCCAGTGGAGAAGGGATAACTTCAGTACTCGGCTTCACGTGAACCTTCTGTTCAAGGGTTGTCCATTATTCTAGGTTTGATACGTTGTGCGTGTCCATTGTTATGTACCATAACAAAATGGCGCCCAACGGGGGGCCACCTCAGTCAACTTCGGTGTCTAAATGTGTTTGACACTGGGGACTGAGACTACTTGAGAGATGGGCATTTGGTTTATAGCTAAATCGTCTGACTCAGTAGTCTCATATCTAGTGAAGGATACATGCGGACCTGAGGTTTGACTGGTCTTGTTAGTATGAAATTTTTGTAACGTAAAGTTTTTGAAAGTTTATTGAAAGTTTGAAAGTAAAGTAAAGTTAAAGTAAAGTTTTTGAAAGTTTTTGAGATTTTTTTTTTTTGATTCGTATTGATTAAAGTAACGTAAAGTTTTGAAAGTTTGTAACGTAGAGTAATTTCTTTTGAGAAGTTTTTGAATTGTAAGTTCGACTTTAGGTTTGACTTCGGTCAAGCCTCAAGTCTGAACAGTTGATTTTTTTGAAAAGTTTTTTGAAATTGATCTTTCCCGCTGGCCTTCTGTCATGGAAATGGTAAGTGGCCTCACGAAAGTTTTTTATTCCGATTCTCATGGAGCCTGTCCATTTTGGTCGTGCGACTGGACAGGGCCATGAGCCTGTGAGACAACTTCTTGGCTTATAGCTAATTAGTTGACCTCGTTCATGGCTCTGCCCAGGTGTGTGACTAGGTGGACGAGGCAGTCGGAGGGAAGGAAGGAAGGAGGAAATGGCTGTCTCGTGGAGCTGACCCGGGATTGTTTTGGTCGGTTCGACGGGGGAATGGTGGCTGCGTCGGCATCTCTTTAGCCTGGTGGCGCCGCGGTATGGCTAGTCCATACCAAGAGGAGGATGTCGATTCACCATTCCTTAGTTTGGTAACCGACTTGAAGCGACCAATACAATACTCGGTGAGGTCTCGTGGGATGGGACTGGAATGGTTGCTTGATACCCTCGGAGCCCGGAAGCTGGCATGTGCTAACTGTCTGACTGAGGGATATCATTCAACTTTTTCAGCCCCCAATTTCTCCAACTGACTTTCTCCAAAGATTCCCATAGAGAATCGTGAATATGTAGTTTTTTCATGCACACATTCACATCACTTGCCTGTATCGTAACCTGATTAGAGAGAGTGGACTGAAAGATTTTTGTGTTGAGAGTTCGCTCTTGGAGGGGGGAGGAGGAAGCATCGTTTACTAGCTCATCCTTTGTATTAATTCTTTTAGGAATTGTTTTTCGGCTTAATGCCACGATACCTTTTGGTAGATTTTTATATTTGGAGTTTTCGTTCATGTTATGAGAATTATTTTTTTTCTCGAATTTTTATTAGTCTTTTTGCTTATACAATTTTCCGTCATTTCGTAGACTTTGTCTGGAAGTAATATATACAAATTTTATTCTACATGTTAAGAGTTTTCCTAGTTGTGATACTTCATTTAGCTGTGATATTAGGTATATACACTCGTGATGTCCATATATACACTCGTGATGTCCATATATACACTCGTGATGTCCATATATACACTCGTGATGTCCTTATATACACTCGTGATATCCATATATACACTTGTGTTGTCTTTATATACATTTATTTATTTCAATGTTCGCACCTGTTGAATCTTTTATTGCTGGGACCTTTTTATTTGCGCATCAATTAACTTCAGGGATGTGTCCTCGATGCGTCATCGGGCAAATAGAATCCGAGTGATGAGGAATGCACATTGGGTCGTGGGTCGAGACACACATTGAGCGCCCGCAGTGATGAGGCCTATGTTTAAGACCGGCTAGCTCAGTCGACCATTTTTCAGCGTCGTCTGAACCACGGGTGGTGTAGACCACTCTGTATTGTTATGGTCGTAGCTATTGCATATAGCAATATGCTACAGGTAAAATGCTGATGCATGTAAGCTGGCCTTAAAGTAAACCGCATACCGATCGCACCCGACCGAGAGTAATGCTTCCTCAAGCTCGTGTGACATGTGAGTGCAGAAAAAGAAAAAGAAGAAGAAGACGTCTCTGTCTTGTCGAAATTGAGTGAGTGCACGGATGAGAACAAAAACTTATTTTCCAAAAGCATCGGAGATAACGTAAAACCTGTAAGTAAGTGCAAATAATTTTTCATCCTTACCGGTGAAATATTAGCAATCGGTAAAATCATTTTTCATTTAGATCCGGCATAAAAAGAAAAACAACAAAACCCGCACCGGCGAAAAATTTCCCGAAAGCCGCGAAATTCCAGAGGGACAGTCGTGGAACAAAAGAAATTTAAAAGTTACGGCTGCCGTGGCCTGCCTTTACACCTATGTTTGGCAAAGTGGATTATTTATTGCTTTTGGTGCTCAGAGCCTTTAAGTGCGACCTCATTAAAGAGGAATTGTGCTTTGGCAAAGTGTGTGCCCTGCAAACATCATATCGTTCGACATCACCGTTTTACACAATTTCGCGACAAGGAACAGTAAATTTCCGGCGTCAGAAGTCTCAAATCTCTACGTCAGGGTGTATACCACTTCAAGTACCACTTCAGATTATGTTCCTATACCCAACAAGATCAAAATCTTCAGGCCTTAGTTAAGAGCGTGTGCCCTACAAACATCATATCGTTCATCATCCCTAATTACGCGCCAGGAAACTCAAATTTTAGACATCGCAAATCACTACATTAGAGAAGTGAGCATGCGAGCACCTCGGATATCGCCCTCCAGTATAGAAGTTATGCTATCAAAATTGGCACAGTTTCGCACAGCGAAGTGAGCGTGTTCAGAAGCTCCAGCGTCAGTCATAGAATATAGGACTACAGATAATTCATTATACTCATAAGTTTGTTTTTATAGATTTGTATTGAAAGAGCTCCAGATGCGTAACTAAGATCGAGTAGCTAAGCATTAATTCTTAGAAAATGAATGTTTATTAAAGTTATATATTTTATCACTGTACAGCTGTAATAGTTACATACTATTTATATAATTACCTATGTGCTTATGCACAGAACAAATATTTGTTAGAGTAAATCTTTATCGTTATCGGTAGATATAGTCTTTAAGATTTGTTTTTTTCAATGCACTATGAAGGCTTATATGGAATTTCATTGAACTTAGTGTCTAGGTGAACTAATAGGAAGAGACCAGTTCTCTTATAGATTCGTTTTATCTATATATATATTGTGATATATATATTCCACACCCTTACAAATTATTTATTTCTTTATTATAAAATGCATTTGATTTTATAAATCAATTTATTCGTTGATCACAAGTTTAAAGAATGACATGAATTAAACGGAGTGTATACGAATTTAACATACACATATATATATTTAACATATTTATTAGGAATAATTACTATGGCGTACAAATTGAATAATCACAGAAAGAAAATTTTAGAAGTAATCCGTAGGATAGGCGTACATTTAGAGTAACGCTGATAGAAGTGTAAAACGTTTAAGTGCGGTGTGCCCATTTATGATCAGCCATAAAAATGTAATGTTAAATTTTGTGGATATTAGCTCACGCACTACCAATTTTAGTTTGAGTTTGTTTTTTTTTACTGATAGGATACTCTTTGTGTTTGGAAATAATTTGCCTCTGTAAATATCCTCGTAATTTTTTTTTTGAAGAAATTGAGTTATAACGTAATGGAAATGTAAGCTTTTGTTATTTCTCCTTTCACTATCCTGGCGCCCTCTAGCATGAAGGTTGTATAGGTCCGCTATAACCTCTTTACAGGTCAACAAAGGGACTTTGGACAATTGTGCCACCCAAAGTCAATGGGAGGATGGGGCTTGGCAAAGAAGGCAGACCATCTGCGCCTTCATTGGAATGTAGGTAAGTGACGTAAGGGTCCCTTCAGGACCGAGTGTGTGCTGGCTTGTTGGTTATAGGCACGAAAATCTTTTTTTTGATTATGGTTGGTGACAAGCGGCAGGTTATTTCGGGAACTCCCCCACACTCTCCGCCACCCTTAGCCGAGGTGCTAGCGTGCCGCCCTGTACTAACGCTGTCATCGAGTGATCTGTCAGCTCATGCTGGCAGTTTGGACTTCACGTCCTGACCAATCATTCAACATACATACCATAACATTAATTCGTGCTGTGTGTCTAGGGTATAAAACTCTTTTTATGATGATACGACCTTCTCAATGTATTATTTTCAGACATTTTCTCTCATTTTACTGGGAGGCGAAAAGATTTTAAGGCAGAAATTTATAAAGAATCACATATAAGGAGAGATCACCCAGCCAATGTATGCTTGTATAAGATCTGGAGTCTGAGACTGCCTAAATAGTGGTTAGCGTGCAGGTGAGATAACTCAAGCGATGCATGCTTGTATAATACCTGTCGTCTGAGATTGCCTAAGTTGTGGTCAGTGTCCAGGCGAGATAACTCAGCCGATATATGCACGAGGATAGTATGGCGACAGAGACTGTATAAGTAAGCGTGGAGTAGGTTAGTTAATGAAACGTCTGTTCTGTTTAAAAATACTGTGCTTATAAATCTAAATTTTCTTATTTATACTTTCTATATCTATCCATCCCTACTTAGTGTAAAAATTTAAAAAAATTCAATATGCTCCGATTAAAAACCTGGAGCAATTCAAATATTTCAACATTGAACATTCCAAGAATGCCAGTAAATCAACCAAAATTATATGTTCCGATTAATGACCTGAAACAATTAAAATATTTCAGCATTGAACATTCCAAGAATGCCAGTTCAGCGCGGTCATAGCAGCACATATACGGTAAGAATTGTGGTGTCAAACTGGCGTGTGCTAGTACATTGCCCCTTGCATGGTACTTTCACATTCTTTCTTGAAAGAAAATTTGTGGCAATGAAATTATCGAAGTTATTTGATATTTCATGTTATTGTCACTGATCATTTACGATGTGTGCATTTGTATGCCTGGGTACTTCATGCTTTTCTTGTCATTAACATTTGCATGTCGTAATAATTTATGGGGTGATGATTCTTGATGCATTACACATAGTTCAAATCAAGGGCAGGCTAGAAATGCTTTATACACAATTTCGGTATTCCGAAAAAAACATATTACCAACACAAAGTGAAGTGATACAGAAATTAATTAAAATAAATTCAAAAGTGCGAGGAGTACTTGTGTTTGTGCAAATTTTTGAGTAAAAATAGATGAGCATCACACAAACACAAGCCCTCTTAAATTAATTGATATATGTATGTGTCAATAGTGAGAAAAAGACTCAAGGGAAATTATTTTTAAAGAACAAAAATAAGTGATCAATAATGGCTAGTGAAAAGCACATTTTAAGTGGCAGTGAAAGCAAACGTGCGTGATGTATTCACATCAAGCAACAAGGACATTCCTGACGAAATCATAGTCGCTTGCAAAGACACAGTAGAACACCGATTCAGGATACCCCCAAGCAGAGTCAAGCAAAACCAGAGGAGAAGCTCAGCAAACCACCGCCAATAATTGCTCATGGGCTTAATTACAAGGAATTGACCAGGGCACTGAACATCTTGGTATCAAGGCCAAAATTCTTCGTGAAGACTGCTTCCGGCAACAAGTGTACTTTCAAGCCGATGACTGAGGTAGACCTGAAAATCTTATTCCAGTTACTAAACGAGATGAAAGTAGAGTCCTATACCTTCAATCCAAAAGAAAGGAAAACGACATTGGTGCTGAAGGGATTTCAGCATACTTTTGAGGAATCAGACGTGACAGTCGCACTTGAAGTACAACTACAGGATTACACCACCAGGTAAAGCAGCGGGAAATAAAATAGATGGATTCATCGTAACGTTCGATGCTCAAAAACTCCCTGTATATGATATTTTTTTAAATCATTAAATTTTACAAAGTTTCACTGAACTCTCGAAACTTTGAAATATTTACTTTCAGAAAAGTCAAAACCAGTTCAACCAAGCCCAATCGAACTGTCATTGAATGGCTTACTCATGTACACTGTATTCGCACGATATTCCGCTTCCTTATTAGTTATTTATTCAATGGTCCGTCCATCCGTATGTCCTGTCGATAACTCGAGATTGCATTCACCAGAGAGCTGAAGTTTTGCCACGGCCTTTTAAAGAAAATTGTATATTACAGTTCGAAAATGGTATATAAATCGGGTTAAGGTTGGCATACAAAAAACGCGTCAACGTGGAGAATTAGAATTTTGCACACTGCGTTTTCTTAAAAATAGTAAATACAATTTCAAAAATGGAGTAAATCGGGCAGCAGTTCATGGTGTTGGCAAACAAAAATTGAGGATTTGTTCGTTTATTGTAAAAATGATCAGTTCTGACGTTTTTAATGCACTAAAATGTGCTTCAGAATATAAAATTCGATAAAAGTGGTTATGATCATTTTTACTTTCCGACGAACAGTTCTAGAAATACATGCGAAAAACCAATTTAAACAATGAAAGTTGCATAGTGCGAAATTACATACGAGCATCCATCCTATCAAGGGTATCGTAAAAATTGGTCATAGACCGATTCTAGCTCATGACTGGAGAACTACTGCATCGACTTGCATCGGAGAACTAAAACAACAAAAAATAGAGCTTTTCTCGTATTTTTCTGTTATTTTCTTATTGGGTTTCCATATAAAGAAGAGGTGTTGGAAAAGTTGTTGTTAAGGTTCACGCATTTTATTTTCTGTAATTCTCAAGCAGGTTTCTGCATATTAAGCAAAATTAATCATAAAATAGCAGACGCAAGTTAACACCGCTTGCGATGTACATACATAGGTACATACTACAATGTTACTGTATGCGAAAGCTTTCGTGAGAACAAAGTTGGGAGTTGTGCGTTTTATCCATTAATGTAATATGTATTGTATATTTAAATGGGTCGTTTCGGTAAAATAAAGTCTTTTTGTGAACGTCAAGGCGGTAGTTTATTTAATTCAATTTTATTATAATCATTTTTAACTTTCAGACTTGGTGCAGTGGTTTAAGTACCGCTCGCACCTAACACACAAGTTGAGGTACAAGAACCTTGTCTTGAGATCTCTTAGTAAAGTGAACGAACTTTACAGTTGTTTATACCAAATTTCAATTTTTATAATAATTCAGTCATTTTTATAATATAAACTTTCTAATAGTTTTTTGTGTAGTGTTAGAGTATGTATATTAAATCTTATAGAAATTCATACTTCAAGCATTAAGTATCTATATATTTTTGTTAAACGTTTATAAGAGCAAAGGTATGTACAAACTTTAATATTAGGACAATTCAAACAATGGCGCTAATGTATTTTATAATATTCTTATACTATGATTAAAGCATGATATTTTTTTCCCGTAGGTGAAAGTCTTACGCGATGAAGCTTTCCTTTGAGAGATGAAAAACCTTTCATCATAACTCAAGGGTTCTTGGTAATCCTTTTTTAAATAAAATCGTAAAATCTACGCATCCTTGAAACCTACCCATTCTGTACTAGACTTAATTAAAAATTTAACATCAGTATAGGTGTCATATACAAATCACGGTTAATAAGTTTGTTTTCATTCGACTTTTCATTCGGAATCTTTAACAAGTGTTGTTGATTTTTCTTTTTATTATAAATTTAGAACGTGAAAGTGTTAAAGTGTTATTGACAGCATTAATTAGTTATATTTACCCAAGAATGCACCTTTTACACTATTGCTACCAAGTAAACCTTTTACATGTGAATGGAGCAAATAAAATATAGCTGCCGACAAGGACTGCCGAAGAGCCCTTATCACGCAAATGACGTATCTTACCACACTTTTCTCCAACATCAGATATCAACCCTTAAATATACTGCACTACTTACGGACAATTTAGTATACATGTGCATAATTTCAGTTTAACATTTATTGTTGGGCTTTTATGGTCCTGAAAGATTCAGCAAATGGTGTACAATTACAGTACGACCTTAGAATAAAAGAAATCAGGACGTCGTGCTTATGCAAAAACAATTCAAAATAAAGAAAATGCTGAAATTGAAGATTGTATAATATTTAAAACGCCTGAACAAACAAGGACAGCTTTAGCAGAAAAATTCTTATTTTCCTGTACTGAAATCATAGGGTATACTAAGTTTGTCATTCCGTTTGTAACGCACAGAAATAATGATCGTAAAGGGCACTAAGGAAATCACCTTAGCGCCGAAAGTACATAATGTCCTGCCTAAGCCGCCTCAGTACACGTCCGCAGACACCGTTGAATGCACGATTCCACATAGCACCGTAATAGGCTCATATAGCCATTTGGTATTAGCCACCATTAGAGCAATATAATTTTGTTATTACTAAATTAAAGCAGCCGCCTGTCATCACTATTTGTGTAATTGGGGATTATCGGTGAGTACTAGTAATTAAGTTTTTTTCCTAAATTTTTTTTACATAAATATATACCTAGAATCCCCGTTTTTTTCCTTTACATACAACTATGAATGTATATAGGTATGTATAGGTCTGTTTAAGATCGTAGTCTGGCAACTTGGTTTGGAAAAATCGATTTTATTTTTTTTACATATTTCGAAAGTACTACATATTAAGAATATACTGTAAAAAATTTAGACGAAATTCGCAATATTGATTAAAGTATAGCACATATACGTGAGCGCTAAGTAGTAGCTCGCGCCGAGCATACGGTCGGACCCCTATATTGTTTACGTGTTACCTTTATACCTCCTTCGAGCGTCAGATACCTTTTTGTATACTAAAAGTTTTACCTGTTTCTTCACACACATTTATTTTGGAGCTCGAAATTCAAAACGAACAGTTAGTGTACGTTCGTTACTTTGTGCGTAAACATCTTCGAAGAGCGTAATAATGGTTTGGAAAGGAAACTTTAAACGAGTTTTTCTCGATACAACGTTTTTACGGTCGGCCGGTGTAATAAAAAATCGTCTATCCAACCGATTGGGCTGAAATTTGGATATGTTATTCTACTCATCAATAGCTCTCGCAGAGACTAGGATCTCTTCGTCCCTAACTTTCCATTTTACAGATTTCCACTAAATAAAAGTCACTTTTTTTTACGAAGCCTACCATTTTGTTATTTTTTAACAAAATTGTTTAATCCTAGTTCCAACCAAAATGACAAGCTTACAGAATAATAATATTTTTGACTATTGTAAAGCTCCAAAAATAAGATAATTTTATATAAACTTGAAATTAAGAAATTCGCGATCAAATGCTAGCATCATCTCGCCGCCGTGCCCAACGATAATCTAATCTCGAAGATTCTTGGACATCTTGCCACAGCCAAACTAATTACTTTTCCTTATTACCAGGTAGCAGTTCGACGAAACGAGGAAAAAGGAATACTTCTTATCCCAATACTAATGTAGAAGAAAATCTACCTAACTTTCATTACTTACTCAGTGCAATAAACAAACACATCCTACCTATGTACAGGGAAAACAAGGATATCTACAGGGGCTGTTACTTGCCTACGGTTACTACTGGGTTGTTAATGGGCTGCAAGTACGATTAGGGTTCGCATGCAGTATAATTCTTTTTCAAGGCTGTCTCCAATGTGGCGTTGCAAGAATCTCTGAATTTTATTACCCACAGCGGCGAGAAGAAAGTGGTATTACACTGTCCTTAGTTAATTCAACCAGTTGGGCTTTCACTGGTTATATTTCATTATATATTTAAACTGCTTGCTACAGTTCGGCCAACCTACATGGTCGCTGTCCTCAGTGACCGTTACTGCTCTCACGTATCTACTTTCATGTTCACACACGCGAACCTTACTTTCGCCATAGCTTACACTTCAGTGCCCAACATTGAAACTAACATTATAGCTTATTCAGTGTACCCGAGGTGCTCCTTTTGGTGGTACTGGATTGCTGACCCTAAGCTTCATATAATGATATTCCATGACATGATACGCTCCTAGTACTACATATATAATGTACTGAGTCACTTAACAACACTTTCTTCGCATGTCTTATTCTTACCCGAGATATTCCATTCGGAACACTGGATTACTGCTCCCAATTTTCACATCTATACCAAAGTTACAACTGATTCAGGCAGCATCCAAATGTGACCTGAAGTATTCAGTTACCAACCTAAACTTTACTCAACAATATTCTACAGAGTAACACGTATCTAGTACCCTATGGTTTACTGCGGCACTGAACCAACACTTCCTCTGATGGTCCTATTCTTCTGATTGGAGCGGCATACCCAATATATTCCATTCGGAACACTGGATTACTGCTCCCAATCTTCACATCGATATCAGGATAATATCCGATGCGGATAAGATATCCAATCATCTGAATGTCAATACCTGAAACAATTTCTTTAAAAAAAAAATTAAATGAAAAATTTGTTTTATCTACTGGTTGATTATTTTATTTCATCTTTCGAACGATTGTGGTTATTTTTATAGGTATCCTACATTAATTTTCTTCCTCCTCCGAACTTATGTCAAAATCAAGTTGGTGCAGTTCACACCACGGTTTCAAACGCTGCTGAATGTACTGACTCGTAGGGTTTCTGTGTAACTTCTAGCTCATCTACGTCGGTAACCACATACCTGTCATTCGTGAGCACAGTTTTTATAATGTACGGTCCTTTGTACCTAGGACAAATTTTCCTAGGTTCTCCAGAAGATGCCGGATCCTGCTTGATAAGAACGACGTCGTCCTTTTGGTATTGCCTTGGTGGTTTGTGTTTTGCATTGAACGTCTCGACATGGCTCTGTTGTTTTTCCTTGATCCGTTGCAAAACCTTTTCTCTTAATTCCGGTAGGGGCACATCCTCTTCGTTGTCTCTTTCATCTTCATGTAATGCGAGGACTAATTTATTTTTCAGTATATTCCGGGGTTGATACGACATTAAGATTTCCTGCGAGCTAATCGAAGTTGTTGAGTTCTTTAAGCTATTGAGCGCACATTGAATAGCACGAATATTTTTATCCCAATCTCGTCCGTTGCTACCTTGGGCCATTGTAGCGATTGCAGTTTTCGTCGTTCTAAAGGATCGTTCCATTTGTCCATTACTGCGCGGTGTCTTCACTGTAGTTAAGATGTGCTTAATCAGATTTTCCTTGCAAAACTTTCTAAAGTCGCCCGAAGTAAAATCAGTTCCTCTGTCCGTTATTATTCGTGTCGGCATACCAAAATATTGCGTAGATTCTTCTAACATCTTAATAACGCCTCTACTAGTTGTTGTCCCTACTGACTTGAGTATAATAAACTTCATAAAGGAATCCACGAGTATGTTTTTTTTTTTTTTTTTTTTTTTTTTTTTTAAGAAATCCAATAATTTTATGTTGAAATATTGTAATATTTTTTTATTTGAATTATGTACATTTGAATATTTCTTGTCTTTACGTACGATATTTAAATTTGTTTGTCTTTTCAAATTTCGAGTATTTTTTTGGAAAAAAAAAGAATTAATAAATAACTCACTGTGTATTATTAATGTGTGGTTACGTGGATGTTTTATGTAATTTATATATATATATATATATATATATATATATATATATATATATATATATATATATATACATATATCCACTTCTTGTCAATATTCCTAATATATTGTATACGCATAGAAAAGAACATTCGATTATCTGCACTTTTTACAGTATTGAAAGTACACATAGCATAAATGTAATAGTTGCGGTGGATGTGAGGTTAAATCTGCCTACTGGGATTTTGCGGCTGGCTCCTGGCTAATGACCACTTGGATCCGTAAAAATTTTAAAATCTTGCTGTCATCTGGATTCAGGAATTGGTTTTTTGCAATTTATTCTTCGTATTTGCGTTGTTTTCTGTCCGATTTTTTGTGTTGCTGCGCTGGATTAAATCTCCATGTGATTGCATCATACATGCGGCCAAATGGTTTTGTATTTAATTCCAATGTAGGAAATTGTTGATCTTTTTTATTATATATTTTTTCATTGCTGTCGTTTACTCGTTTTATTCTTCTTTTTTGCGTTCAGAAAACGATTTTTGTTACTCGCAGCACATTTCACTTCACATTTTAAGCTCCGTCGGGGTCACCATTGTTGTGATTTGGTGTGATGGATTTTGCGATAGAAATAATTTCCACAACTTATGATTGTAAAATACTTTAATGCACAACTTTGTAATTTTACTGTAAGTATATACAACTTTAATATTATGAAGTGAAATTATACGTTTATAAATTTTATATATATTGTATATACTCCTGCCATCGTCCATCAGAAAGAAGAGAAAATGAAGTGATCTTTTATTTCGCTGCTTCTTCTTCCTTGTCATGGCCTGTTGACATTCCCTCGTCCAGGGTTGTATGCTAAGTGTGTTTCACAATTAACATGTAGTATTATGTTTTTTCTGCACGTACTGCTGCGTGTATGTTTTATGCCGCCGCAGTAGTGACTGCGATTAGTGCACGGCTCGTTGGGGTATTCCTGTAACGTGCCATTTATGCTTGGCTTTCACTTTCTTCAGCGAACCTAAAGAGATATATATATACATTCATAGTCGTATGTAAAGGAAAAAAAAACTTATTGGATGCATAAATTCACTAGATTGCATGAAGTAGAGTTTTATCTCATAATAGCAATTTTCAAGTAAATAAAATTTAGAGTGGAATGATGGAATGAGTTCGGTTGATAAGTGCACACCACGTTCGGTCCTGGCTGAACACGTCTTGTACGCTTAGGTGGTAGAATATATGGGGTAGTAAAGGCTATTGGGGATAAGGCCGCCACGCCCCACGTCGATACGAAAGATGGACCTTGGGAGATGTGAACCATGGATGATCGAAATAGTTCTCTTTGCAGTTGCGTGGTACTCAGATTAGGAAGACTGGGCAACGTACAAACTATGTTCCGATTATTGGTCTCAGTGCGGTCATAGCTAAACACGGGGAAATTTAAATTTCTTTATGTGACCTTGCATCCAGGGCACTTTAGTAATGCTGCTTTTCCCCTGATTTAAATTGAAGTAAATATCTGTTGTAATGTTTTTATTGATTTTTTATTCAACCTCCGACTTATCGACGCTGGGGCGCTTCACTGTTCACCTTGGGAGCCTTTCGAGGGGGCTTTTGACAAGGCCACCCCCAGTCGCTGTGGCAGGCAGCTCGTCGGCATGGGGTGGACCGCACTGTCATGTGATGGATCGACCAAATGCTAGAACGACGATATTTAACCCTGGAGTTGAGTGGCCGAACTTCTCTCAGTGTACAAATGGATAGAGGCTGAGCGCAGGGTAAAGTGCTCTCGCCAGTACTCTGGTGTATGTTCGTGACTCACTCCTCACGATGTTGAGAAATGTAGGATTCTCATGTGAAACGTATGCGGACGACATCCCTCTGCTCATCTCCAGGACAGCATGGCTGCTGCCTGTGCCTTCATGCAACGAGGCCTCAATACTGTTGAGGACTGGTGCACCCATCATGATAACTGTGAGCCCTAAAAAAACCAGTTTGGTGCTCTTCTCGAAGAGACGTAAGCTTGAGGACTTTATTATTCCAAAGCTCTTCGGACACACTCTGTAACTATCGCCCCATGTCAAGCACCTCGGAGTCTACCTTGACTCGAGGCTGACGTGGGAATTGCATGTAGAGGAATGTCAATGTTCTGATGAAATATCTAGTCTGATCCCTGTTTCAATGGAATACGAAATGAGTCGAATAGAAAGCAACAGTTATATACCTCCATGGATTATTGGATTATTTGTACAAGCTCAATGTCATCAAGGCAAGGCAGCTGTCTTCCCTGAATGGAACTAATTCTTAAAACTCATGTGCGTTAAATTGAATTAAAATTTAGTTCGGGTTTTTCCTAATTGAAGACCAAACGATTTATGTAACTTGTATTATTGAATTCATAAAAGAAATCAAACCAGTTGAAATGACAATATTGGGGAATGTGACCAAGCTAAATTAGTAAATCCAAAGTTTTGATAATATTCGAACATATACCCATACTGTGTATATTACAAAATCCCAACGTCTTTATAATGGTTGGCTGCCCTGTTATCAGCAGAATACCTCGTCGCATAATATTTCATAAAATGAATACTACAATTTTTTTTATATTAATAAATTTACGCAATATGATAATAGAATTCGTAAAACCTACCATATTGAAGAGCATCAAAATCGAAATCATCGTCATCTTCATCACTGTCGTAAAAATTGTCGATGTCATCGAAAAACTCTTCATCACTCAAATACTCGTCGTCTTCATCTAGCAATTCGAAACTAACTCCAAATTCACAGATCTTAAATGACAGTGACAGCAACGATGCACATTGCAAGTAGTTTTGATCCTGTAAAAAATTTTGCATTAGTTTTGATTGAGAACTATTCCAAGATTTAATTAATCATAAACTATAAATGTTATCACTTTAAAGTAGTAAGTAATTGATGATTATCAAACATATGATAATCGTCATCCGAATTCTCATGCGAATAGCTCGTCTGGTATGCAAAAGGACTACTGAAAGAAGTATGGTAAAGGTCTCTGCAATCAAGGTTACGCCGTGTCGGTCGGTGGCCCAAGGTCTCAATTCTAACCCAATTAAATCATCCTAGATATGAATTGATTTTGACAAAAATATAAAGGAATCCAAAGCATTTAACTACATTTTTTGCAATTGGCAAAATAGACTATTTAAGATTGCTAGCAATTTCAAACGCCAAGGATGAATCAGGGGTGGGTTTAAAGATACAGGACAACAGTCAGTTTTAGAGGCATGATATTTCATTGCTCATTGCAGCAATGTGTTATGAATCAACCCCAAATAACCCATATTTACATAACCACTTCATTATAATATCTTTATTATCTACAAATCTAAGCGAAACATCTCCCATTCACAACACGATATACATGTACATGATGTATATCGTGGTCAGACAAGGCCTGTCACCTGTCTGGCCGTAAATAAGAAACTTGTGGACTTCTTACTTGAAAACAAAACGTATAGTGGATGAACTTGATTAACCCAAGCGATAATATGTAAAGCATGGTACTCGCTATACGATTTTATCTCACACCCGCTGCTCGACTAATTGACAGAATGAATTTGCCCCAACGGAAGCGCCAGTCATTTGTCGTTTAAGTTAATAAAACAGTTGAATTATTTTCCTGGGACTGAAAGTTGATCACTATAATGTTATTTTTGTACACTTTTTGTATAAAAATCAAATTGTATCGATCGCGATAAATGTCATTCAGTCATGTAATACATATTTCACTTTTTATTGGAAAAATGCTTGACATAATTGTGAGTTCTTTACCAAAAAAAATCAATCTGCAAGTGGGGGAGTATTGCAGATAGATTTGAAATAAATAGAGAGTTCTGAAGCAAGGAAAATTCAAAAATATTCTAAACCCGAAACTAGAGTCCAAGGTAAGGCCTCTAGTGGAAAGTTAAAAGGTACAAGTGTGAAAAATCAGTATTTATTAAAATCGTTGTAACATTTCAAAGTCCTTAAAATTTGTCATAGAAAGTAAAAGTATTTTTTAAACTGTTTTAGTAGTAGTAGTAGTAGTAGTCTTTATTAGCTAGTTGAAAAAGCTTTCAACAACACATATAAACATTTTAGTACAATACAATCTTAAAAATTTATGGCCAAAGAACGTGAATATTCGCTTTTATAAATTCAATGCAATATTTTTTGAAACGATAAATATTTGTATCATTTATATCATATTTAAGTTAATTGTACATTTTAAGACCACGATAAATTAAAGAATTCTGTGCTCTTGATGTTCTAAATGAACCTAATGTAAACTCTGTAGCATTTCTTAACGATATTGATTGTACGCTTCCTACATATTGCAAGTACTTGTTAAGGTATTCAGGCAAAATACCATTCTTGATTTTAAACACAAAAATTAACACATTAAACGCAATCTTCTCTTTCACGCTCATCCATTGGAGAGTATTCAGCATTAATGAAATGGTGGTATATCTGTTACAATAAAGTAGAATCTTCACCCCCTTGTTTTGTAGCTTCTGCATACGTTCTAGTTGCTCCTTGGTACTTAAGAATAACACCGTTGAACAATACTCAAAATGAGGTTTCACGATGACATTATAAATCTGTATTGCTGTAGCCATTGCAATTTGACTTCGTATTCTTCTTAAAAAACCAATTTTTTTCCCAATCTTTTTACAAATATAGTCGATGTGTTTTTTAAAGGATAATTTTTTTCTATAATGACACCTAAGTACTTAATTTCTGACACACACTCTATAACGGTGTTATTCATATTTATACCAATTATATTCTCGCCACCAAATAATTTTGCATTTAGATTTTCAACATTTAACTTTAGCTTATTCATTTTTAACCAAAAATTTACTTTCTCTAAAGCACTTTCCATCCGGGAAACACACAAACTAATGTCGTCTTGGGCTATGTAAAGTAATGCATCATCAGCGAATAACACAATTTTTACATCCGATAAAATGGTCGCAATATCGTTAATGTATAATAAAAAAAGTACTGTACCAAGAACCGAGCCCTGTGGAACACCAATATCAATACTCACTTTCTCAGACAAACATTCATTAACTTTTGTTCTTTGATACCTTTCAGACAAGTAAGACTCAAACGACTCATACGATTTACCATTTATTCCATATTTTTTTAATTTAATCAAAAGTATATTTCTATCAACTGTTTCGAATGCTCTTTTTAAATCTAGAAAGACGGCTAAAACTTTTTTCCTATTTTCAAGTTCACCTTTCCACTCAATTAATGTCCAATTTAGTGCAGTTACACACGAATGCCCTTTTCGAAGATTGTGTACGGAGAGTTTCAATTAAAATCATCTCAAAAACTCAAAGCTGTTTTTGTTTATTCACAATAATCAAAGGCCCGATTTTCAACCCGACAATTAACCCCCCTTGTTGTCGGCGCGAGTTACATGTCCAGCCTAAACCATCATACATGCATATATTATAATTATCAGTATTCTCTAGTTATTTTTCATTTCTTTCTTGTTAATTTCATTATTCAGCTAGTAAATGCAATAACATAAAATATTCACTTGAATTGTGCTTACGCAATGTCTAGCGATAAAGTTCAAGACCTCATAATTTCTGCAAAATCAGGGAAATAGGCAAACCTGTGAAAAGAATTGTGACACAGGTAAAAGTCAGTCTTTTGTACTTAGCTAACTCTTTCACATCGTTTAATAAATGTTCTTTTAATTAAATCGAATTTTTTATTTATTTTTTTTTTTGAAGTGCAATATTAATTAATTATAACTGGCGCAGTCGGAACGGATTTTGTTGTTTAAAAATTTGAGTTAAATTCATATAAATAATCCACGGTTTGTCGATTTGATCGCGTGTGATATATGTGAATTAAACTCTAGAAGAAACAACATAGAGGATAATAAAAAGGAACGAACAAGTCAAGATCGCAACTGAATTAAAACGAAAGCTTATCGTCTGAGATCAACGTTTACCAACGAAGGAAAATTGTTGAAAATTAGTTTGATCTGAATTCAGGAAAACAATCAACAGGTAAAATTAACGAGAGATTATGGTTAGAAAGTCATCTGAGCCAAGGAAATCATAACGACAGTTCATCGTAATAAAATGTGGCTGATTGTTCCAATGTAAGTCATCTTGTATTGAATATTACTCAGAATCCTTTTTATGCCTCCTAAAAAACAAAACCGAATCCCAAATCCCTATCCTGTTTCAAATATTTTTAAAGGTAGTTTTAGTAGTTTATTTAAATCTCGCCCAGATGATAATATTAGTGATTTGGAATTACCAAGAAATTTTAATTTAGAATTACCAACAAATTTTAATTTAGAATTACCAACGAATTTTACTGAAACAAGTAAAAAAGCTAGAATTGGTCTAAGACCAATTCTTATGATACCCTAGATGAATGCCCGTATTAAATTTCGTATGGTCACCGATCTATTCAAGTTTGATTTTGAAGTTGTTTTTCGCATATATTTCTAGAACGGTTTGTCGCACCGAAAAAATGATTATAATCAATTTTATAGGATTTCGTATTCTGCAGAGGTTTTTAGTACAATAAAAATCTCTTGGACTTATCGTTTTCAAAGTATACGTAAAAAACCTAAATTTTTATATGGCAACACCAAGAAGGAGTTGCCCGATTTAGTCCATCATTTCAGACATTTTAATTGCTAATGTAGCAAAAACATCATGTACGAAATTTCAGCTCTCTACGTCGACGTGTTCTCAGGCAGTGTCCAAATATATAGCGGAAAACGAAATTTTTATATGGCAACCCTACGAAGGAGTTGCCCGATTTGTCTCATTTCCGAACTTAATTTTACTTTTTTTTTTAAAGTCCATGTACAAAATTTCAGCTCTCTAAGTATACGCGTTCTCGAGTTATCGTGCGCACGGACGGACGGACGGACGGACAGACGGACATGCAAAAATCAAAATAACTTTTAATATTATGAATGGGTGTCCAATCCATTTTGCTCTACCATCATTATTTCGAGGTGTTACAAACGGAATGACAAACTTAGTATACCCCTTAGATTTCATCTAGGGTATAAAAAGTGAAACAAACATATCAAGTGAAAATATTTTAGTTGAAGGAAATAATAAAGATTCAAGTGTACATTTAAACAAATATATAAAAGATCAATTTATTAATAGTTTAAGAGAAATTTCAGTGAGTGAAAGTGGTTTAGATAATCTGCAGATACATAAAATTACTGAAAGCCCAATAAAAGTTATAGATCCCTATAAAATGTCGGAACCAAGTTCGAATAATTCTGCTCCTTCAAATACTGCAACAAATGTAACAACTGTTACTCCTGTAGACATTTTCAATTCATTAAGAGTCCCTGATGCGATCAAGGACTTACCTAAATTTGACGGAAACGCACGTCTCCTTTTTGATTTTCTCGACAATGTCGATGAGATTCTTTCATTAATCTCCGTAACTAGTGGTACATCATATGGTCAATTATTACTCCGTGCCATCCGAAATAAAATTGTAGGTCCAGCAAATGCAGTCTTGAATATACACGGGACTTCGTTAAACTGGGACCAAATAAAAGAAAATCTGGTCTTACATTATTCCGATAAACGGAATGAAACCTCTCTCATAAGAGACCTCCACAAAGTTAAGCAAGGTAGCAACCCAGTGGAAAAAATTTTATAGTGAAGTGATAGAGCTATTTTCAAGTATGATGAATCATATCAATATACACGAAAAAGATCAAATTGTTGTGAGTGCAAATTTCAAAGATTCAGTCAACCCCAATTTTCGGTCCAACAACCAAGGTTCCCGCAAAATAATAATTATCTATCGCAACAAAGAGCACCACAGTTCAACGGCTTTCAATCTCAGCCAAGACCCCAAGTTTTCAATAGACCAAACCAGAACAAATGGAATTAGGTTCAAGCAATACTAGAATTAATCGTCCTCAAAGCAGACCACCCTTTAATACTTCTTTCCGACCAACTGGACAACCTAACTTTATAAGTAGAGAGCTTTTTAATGTCGTAGAAGGAACGTCAAATTCGGACAATTACTGTCCATCTAATTCCCATTCTTATGAGCCAAGCCTTGATGATTATTATTACTACACCCATGAAGCCGGCAATCCCGAAGACAATAATATCGAAACTGAAATAAACGAGGTTACCCCCGATAATGAAATTGATGATGTAAATTTTACACTACCCGCCGCGAAAGATCAATTGGATATATAGATATAAATAAACACGGCTTCATCCTTCCATATATCAATATTTCATCACCTTTTGGGCGACCATTGAAATTTTTGATCGACACAGTTGCATCCTCTTCTTTTATTAATCCAGAATTTTTACACCCAGAAAGACCTCGTAGAAACAAAACCCACAATAATAACTACAATATTAACTAAACATACCTTGAATAAAGAAGTTTTCCTACCAACCTTCATCGAATTTAACCAACCAGGTCAAACGAGATTCCTCGCTTTTAAATTTCATGGATATTTCGATGGATTACTTGGACTAGATACTTAACTACAATAGGAGCCAAAGTTGATCTCGCAAATCAGATACTTATCACGAACAATACTATAATACCTTTATGTTTTAAACCCAATTTTATGTCAGACAAGTACACTATTTCTCCCCATTCAAAAACTATCGTAAGATTACCTGTAGACGTTAAAGATGGTACAATCTATATTAAGAATATTGAAATAAAACCTAATCTTTCTGTATCTGAAGGAATATATACTGCCGAGAACTGGTATAGCTTGGTGGAAGTTATACATTCACACCGCCATGAACAAAACCTATTTATAGAACAGCCCCTCAAAGTAACGAAAGTTTCATCCAACGAGTTTACAGAAGTAAACAACTTCAACATTAATTATAACCATAGTTTAGCTTCAGCAGTAAACGATATTGTTGACCTTCTTAGAACAGATCATTTGAACAAAGAAGAATCAAAAGCCCTCTTTAAAATCTGCAAAGAATATGATGATATAAAGCACAGAATTCGAACTACGGATGAGATTCTTATATACACAAAATCATATAGATATCCGTATGTTCATAAAGAAGAAGTACGCCGACAGCTTAATTATGCTCAACCAGGGTATAATTCGCCCAAACTATTCTCCATGGAGCTCTCCCGTTTGGATTGTTCCAAAGAAAAAAGATGCTAGCGGCAAGCAGAAATGGAGATTGGTAATAGACTATCGCAAACTTAACGAAAAAAACCATCAGCGATAGATACCCAATCCCGAATGTTACCGAAATCCTGGACAAATTAGGGAAAAGTATGTATTTTACAACTTTAGATTTGGCAAGTGGGTTTCATCAAATAGAGATGGATCCACAAGACATTCAAAAAACAGCCTTTACTGTTGAAGGAGGCCACTTCGAATATGTACGCATGCCTTTTGGGTTAAAGAACGCCCCAAGTACTTTCCAGAGAGTAATGGATAATATACTTAAGGAACTACAAGGTACCATATGCCTTGTGTACCTCGATGATATCATCGTATACTCCACCTCTCTACAAGAACATATAGAAAGTTTGAAAAAGGTTTTCCAAAGATTGAGAGAAGCTAACCTGAAGGTGCAACTTGATAAATCTGAGTTTTTGCACAAAGAAACTACATTTCTAGGTCATGTTGTCACAGTAGATGGAATTAAATCCAATCCCGAAAAAATTACAGCTATTAAACAATTCCCTATACCTAAGACGCAAAAGGAAATAAAATCATTCCTTGGTCTTCTAGGATATTACCGCAAATTCATTAGAGATTTTGCGAAACTCAGCCCCTTACCGAATGCCTAAAAAAGGGAGAAACCTTCGAAATGTGCAAATACCTGTTAACAAACGACCCAATACCTCAGTATCCCGATTTTTCGAGACCATTTGTGTTGACAACAGATGCCAGTAGCTATGTTATCGGTACTGTATTATCCCAAGGGCCTATAGGAAGTGACAAACCTATATGCTATGCAAGCAGAACTCTCACCAACTCAGAAACAAAACTACGCAACCATAGAGAAGGAATTATTGGCCATCATATGGGCCACCAAATACTTCCGACCTTACCTGTTTTGAAGGAAATTCACCATAGTTCCAGACCATAAACCTTTAACATGGATTGTGAGTCTAAAAGATCCTAACTCTAAGCTAGTCCGTTGGAGATTACTGTTGCAAGAGTATGACTATGATATAGTCCACAAAAAAGGCTCTCAAAATTCTAACGCCGACGCTTTGAGTCGAATAAAACTCAAAGACTCCATGCCCCGTCATAAAGCAGAAATCCACCTAACTGAAGACGGAACAAGAAATACTAACACATCGCTGAAGAAAATATGGACGAAGGCATTCACATATCCGAGAGACCTTTATGTAAATGAATTTTCACTACAATTAATCTAAGAAAACTCTAATACGAAACCCGAAGCGACACTAGAGATGCCTTTCAAAAACAAGCAGAGAAGGATTTTACGTATAACTGACCCGTCCGAATCCACTCTGGTGGACGTTTTCAAAAAATATCTTCCACCCAATCGTTTGACTGCTATTTACACTACTGACGATATTTTTAAAATTGTACAGAACACCTACTCTAGATACTTTTCACAATCTAAATTATTCAAATTGATTAGATATACCGAACTTCTCAAAGATATAGTAGACAACGACGAACAAGATAAAATCATCAACGATTACCATACCAACAGCAACCACAGAGGTATAAGTGAGACCCTTCTTCACCTTAAAAGACAATTTTACTTTCCATTCATGAAAAACAAGATAAGTAAAATCATTAATTCTTGTAACACTTGTCAATCGCTAAAATATGACAGAAGTCCACCCAAAATTAAATATATGGTACCGGAAACTCCAAGTAAACCTCTGGACATTCTCCATATAGATATTTACTCCATAAATAACCAGCAAATTCTGACAGTTATAGACAAATTCTCCAAATTTGCAGCTGCTTATACCTTATTCTCTAGGAATAGCCTCTCAATAATTAAAAACCAACATTTTATAAGCCTTCACGGCATCCCTGAAAAAATCGTCTCAGACTCCGGTAGTGAATTCACAGCATCCATTTTCAAAGACTTTTGTCAACAATACAACATCAACCTTCATATCACTTCAATACAACAAAGTAGTAGTAATGCCCCCATTGAGAGATTACACTCAACATTAACGGAAATTTATAGAATTATATATAATAGGCACCGAGACAAAGACCACGATGAGATCCTAAGCGAAGCCCTCATCACTTATAACATCGCCATCCATTCTTCTACAAAATACACTCCATACGAAGTTTTCTATGATCGAACCTATAAATTCAATCGCAACATCAGAATACTCACGACTATCTGAATAAACTGCACGAATTCCAACCACAATTCTACCCCATTATAAAAGACCGTCTCGAGCAAAAAGTCTCAACTAATATAGAAAAGCTCAACCTAACTAGAGATAATCCAATTGAAATTAAAGAAGGTTCAAATGTCTATAAAAAAGAATGTAGACGAAACAAACTAACCCGAAGATTCACTAAACATAAGGTTAAAAAGAATAAACACGTTACTCTAATAACTAAGAAAAATAAAAAAATCCACAAATCTAAAATAAAAAATAAACGAACTTTTCAGACTGACAATACTGGTGACGAAATCAAAGAAAATGACGAGAGGACAGAAAATAGAGATACAAGACCCAACGAACAGCAAAGGAGTGCTCCCAATGCATCTAGGGATAGCTAAAACTATACAAGGAAACAACAACCTATTTCACATAGTGAAGCTAGGCCAGTATCAACAAAACATTGACCAAATAACAAGTACACTCACGGACTTCGAGCAATTACACCTAACCGAAATGACCGACACCCTGAATATTGCTAAATTAAAACTAAAAGAACTAAACTACAAACTACAGACCCTAATGCCTAGATTTATAACAAAAAGAGGACTCATTGACGGGTTAGGTACAGTAATCAAAAGCGTAACCTGGAATATGGATGCTAATGTTGCAGCCATGTTAAACAAGCAAATCGAAACGATTCTGACAAATGAAAACATCATAGCTGACAGAGTTAATCTCCAAAACAGCGTAAATAAACAAATGATTGAACGATTTGATAATATAACCAAACACGTAAATAACCAACAACTAGTTATCGCAGATTACCTAAAGCGCGTCCAAAGTCAATTTAAAAACCAGATTAAATCCGAGATATTTTCAATTTTTAAACCAAGTCTATAATATAGATTTACTTAATAATCACATAAGCAGCATTTCAGAGGCTGTCAATTTAGCAAAATTAAACATTATATCCAAACAGATACTAAGCCGAGATGAACTTTTACATGTACACACTTTATTCAAAAACCAAAATATAACAATAAATACAGATGAACACATATACGAACTGCTAGGTCTTCAAGCTTACTACAATAGTACCAATATTATATTTAATATACAAATACCTATAATTTCACGAGAAACCTACTCCCTATTCCATGTCATACCCTTACCAATTGATAGCAAAACAATCCATACAAAGCCCTACCTCATCATAAACTCTGAGAGTATCCAATATTTAGATGAAAAATGCCCCCGCATAGAAGGAGTGTACTACTGTAAAGAATCAGCCTACAGAGAGAAAACTAGCGATTCCCAGTGTATAGGAAACCTAGTCAATAACAAACCAGCTCACTGTGAACTACACGTAAAAGATAAGAGGATAGAGATCTTCCAACCAGAACCTAACTATGTACTTTTAATTAACATTACCGAGACGACAATTTCCACAACTTGCGGACCTGAAAAACAGAAATTTAAAGGAACAGCACTAATTCATTTCAACAAGTGCGAAGTTCAACGACATCATATATAGTGCAGCCGACAATATTTATTGGGACGAAATAAAGATCTAGGAAATCAACACTACAATAGTTACCGATAAAATACACCTGAAAAAACTAGACAACTACCAATTTGCTGAAAGATAAATCATGGAACTCATGGAACCTTATGTCCACCTGGAAGACCTGTATAAAACAACCAGCTTATTTTCTTCCATTCCTATCATCATAACAGTTATCATCATCTTTTTGGCATACCGGAAAATAAATAAAAAATTTGGAAGACACAGCATCAAATCTGCACCAATCATCCCTACAAACGCTCCGGCAAACGAACCTACAAAAATCCAGTTCCTTTGGCCGTCGCTGAACTCAAAGGGGGGGAGGAATGCCCTTTTCGAAGATTGTGTACGGAGAGTTTCAATTAAAATCATCTCAAAAACTCAAAGCTGTTTTTGTTTATTCACAATAATCAAAGGCCCGATTTTCAACCCGACAATTAACCCCCCTTGTTGTCGGCGCGAGTTACATGTCCAGCCTAAATCGTCATACATGCATATATTATAATTATCAGTTCTCTAGTTATTTTTCATTTCTTTCTTGTTAATTTCATTATTCAGCAAGTAAATGCAATAACATAAAATATTCACTTGAATTGTGCTTACGCAATGTCAAGACCTCATAATTTCTGCAAAATCAGGGAAATAGGCAAGCCTGTGAAAAGAATTGACACAGGTAAAAATCAGTCTTTTGTACTTAGCTAACTCTTTCACATCGTTTAATAAATGTTCTTTAATAAAATCGAAGTTTTTTATTTTTTTTTTAAGTCAAATATTAATTAATTATAACTCGCGCAACAAATGACATAGTTTAATGATCTACTCCTAAGCTCTTGATTAATCTATACAGAGCTATCACCAGAGTCCACAACAGAATCAAAAGAGTAGCCGAAAGCAAAAGTTCTACAAACGAAAGAGACAGTAGCCCTTTTTAAAGGACACACACAGAGTAAGCGAAAGAACTATCTTTTGATGAATACTAACTTTAATGGTCTTAAATATCATCTTATACAGCATGAGATAGAACTAAGAAAATACAGTTGTGAACTACACTTATTTTCTTAATTACGTCCGAAAAATGAGTCTTTGTTGTTTTGTCGATATCGTTCCTGTTCATGCTCCGTATTCTTCAAAAGCAACTATGAATATTTATTTTCAAAATTACAGACTGATTTCAGTACAAATAAATTATTCAATGACGAGGAAGTTTAGCGAACCGTTTTTGACCATTTTTTATAAGCGAAACAGAACGGAACGTTATATACATGTGGGAATTCATTAATAACTATTCGTAACTTCTACCCTACCAAACTACTTCTAACCACCAAATGAAAAACGACGGCAACACTGCAAATAATAAAAAAAGCTTCGCTGTCATTTGAAAGAAAAAGAAGAACATTCGATATTCAGCATTCAGTCAACGAAGAAGTATTTTTCTTGAACGTGGAAAGTAAAATTGAAGTAAATTCCAGTAAATGTTAACTTTGTCATTTTTTTTATTACAATAAATTTGTTGTATCGTTTTATATAAATTTCCATTATTACAAATAATTAAATTTAGAATCAGTGAATTAATAAACATTGTATTTTGAAGTTTGATTATTCGGTCTTATTAATTTTGGAAATCCCACAATTGGGGGCTCAACCAAACAACGCCAAGTGGAATTTTTTTTTTTATCAAAAAAAAAAAAAAAAAAACTTGGTATAATTCCAAAGCAATTAAGGTGTCATCAAGGATCAGCGTGGGATCAACATCAAAATTAGCGGAACATCTAAAGAAAATCAAAAAAAAAAAAAGAGGATTGGCATAAACTTTTGAAGGTTAAATACAGTGGTCAGGTACAAAAAGATAAATTCTAATAAAACCGTAAGTGGAAAATTTTCATAATTTTTTTTTTTGGACAAATATATACCATATTATATACAGTGGCAATTAAACCCAAATTTCGTGGCAAAGTTCAACCGCGTGGAAATAATTTCCGCATAATCAGGTTATGTTATAATAATACCGCTATTCTAAAATATCAGCGACACACAATTATTTTCGACATTTCAATTCTTCATAAAAACCATCGACAACATATCGCCATTTTATTATACCTACATACAAACAAAAATTTTTTTTTTATATAAAAAAAAACAGGGAGCTGTACAAGTCGCTGAAGATTTAATTCTAATATTAATATTAAATCATTAAAATTTTTCGTATTTTATCAAAATAATCATCATCCTTAAACATGCCTGACGATGGTAATAAACAAACTGTGGAAGAACAATTAAATCTATTAAAAGAAGAAAATAAAAAACTTAAAGAAAAGTTGAGAAAACAGCAACTGGAAAGAGAATTGAAAGAAAAAGAAATTAAAGAGAATGCAGAAAAGGCTCAGAAAAAAGACGAAGAATTGAAAACATTACACAAAATAGTACAACTACAAACAGAAAATAAAAAGCTGGATACACAAATCGTAATAACAAATGAACAACATAATAAATTAACAACTAAAGAAGAAAAACCAGAAATAGACAAGTTAACTGCAGAATTAGAACAATTAAAAGTAGAAGTACAACAACGAAACAATCTTGAAAGCACAACAAACGAAAAACACGATAAAGAAAGAATTTCGTTCAAAGATATATTAAATATATTACCTGAATTCAGTGGAACTGATGAATATGATGTCGAATCATGGATAAGAGATGTAGAAAATACATCAAAAGAATTTAAATGGAGTAACTTACAACAAACTATCTTTGCTAAAAGACTACTGACGGGAACAGCAAAACTGGCTTTACGATCGAATCCAAATCTAAATAATTGGGAAGAATTAAAAACATTTTTAAAACAAGAATTCAAAATTAGAATAACATCAGCAGAAATACACAAAAGATTATTACATAGAAAACAAGAAAGAAATGAAAATATACAAGAATATTTTCTGAAGATGAGAGAAATAGCGGCAAGAAATCCATGTATAGACGAAGAAACGATAATACACTATGTAATAAAAGGAATAAACGACAATCCTAGAAACAAAAGTCTACTATTTGAAGCAACAAATTTTGAAGAATTTAGAGAAAAAATACCAATATATATGAAATACAAAGACAGTTTAAAAAGTTTATCAAATACAACACAAGAATATACAACAAGAAAACCAGATATACAAAAACATGATAGCCAATCGAAAGTTGTACAATCAAGATGTTATAATTGTGGAAAAACAGATCACTTTAAAAATGAATGTCCACAAAATACACCGAAATGTTTTAAGTGTAATGAATTCGGACACATCGCAAAGAATTGTACAACAAAATCAATCAAATATATCGAATCTGGTAAAGATATACAAAAAGTAATTAAAATAAATAACGTAGAAATTTCGGCTTTAATCGACACGGGCAGCGACATCAGTATAATAAGAATTGAAGATTTTCACAAGATTAATGCACCAGAAGTAAACACATCAGAGTGCAAAATACAAGGTCTGTCAGGTGAAACAATTGAAACACTAGGTTCTTTTAAAGCAACTGTAGAAATAGATGACAACACATACATAACACAAATGTACGTTGTATCAGGAACGAATTTAAAAACAGCAACAGTAATAGGAAGAGATATACTGAACGGAACAAACATTAAATTAACAGATGATAATATCAAAATAAGTAAAATATACCCAGAATTAAAATCGTGCTACAACATTACATCTGAAAAAGAAGAATTAAAAATAGGAAATAAAAATTATTTAATCGAAATAAATAATCTAGTAAAAAAGTATAAACCAGAAAATAAATACAAAGATACTGATGTTAAATTAAAAATCATTTTATCAGACGAAACACCAATTAAATTACGTCCACGAAGAATGGCTCCATTAGAAAAAAAAGTCATAAATGAGCAAATTAAAGAATGGCTTGAATTGAAAATAATACGACCAAGTGAATCAGAGTTCTCAAGTCCAATACAGTTGGCAAACAAAAAAGACGGCAGTAAAAGATTATGTATAGATTACAGAAAATTAAACAAAATAGTAATCAAAGATAGATACCCACTGCCTTTAATAGAAGACCAAATTGATTCCTTAAGTAAAGCCAAAGTATTTTCAACACTTGACTTAAAAAATGGATTCTTTCATGTCGAAGTTGATGAAGAAAGTAAAAAATATACATCTTTTGTAACTCCATCAGGACAATTCGAATTTAATAGAGTACCATTCGGATTGTGCACGTCACCCACAGTTTTCCAAAAATATATAAATAGAATATTTCAACAATTAATCGAAAAGAAATTCGTTCTGGTATATATGGATGATATAATAATACTTTCAGAAAACTACGATGAAGGAATGAAAACATTAAGAGAAGTCATGAAACTAGCCGAAGAATATGGATTAGAAATCAAATGGTCTAAATGTCAATTTTTATGTAATGAAATTGATTATTTAGGATTTAAAATAAATGATGGTAAAATTACACCATCAGAACTAAAAACGAATGCAGTTAAACAGTTTCCAGAACCAAAATCAGTTAAAAAAATACAAAGTTTCCTAGGTCTTACAGGATTTTTTAGGAAATTCATAAAATCATATTCACTGATAGCCAGACCATTAACGAACTTATTAAAGAAACAATCAGAATTTAAATTTGGTATTCAAGAAAAACTAGCATTCAATCAACTTAAACAATTATTGTCGGAACAACCAGTACTCACGTTGTATATACAAGATTCGGAAACTGAAATTCACACGGATGCGTCGAAATGGGGATTTGGTGCAGTTTTATTACAAAAAAGAGAAGATAATCTGTTTCATCCAGTATGCTATCATAGTAAAAAAACATCACCAGCCGAAGAACGGTACAGTAGCTATGAACTAGAAGTTCTAGCTATAATTTCAGCACTCAAAAAATTCAGAGTATACGTTCTAGGAATTAAGTTTAAAATATTTACAGATTGTTCAGCATTTAAGCAAACCATGGAGAAACAAAACATACTACCACGAATTGCAGGATGGGCTTTAGCCTTACAAGAATACGATTATCAGTTGGAACATAGACCTGGCGTAAGAATGAAACACGTAGACGCATTAAGCAGAAACCCAGTCGTAATGGTCATAACAAATCAATTTTTGAACAAAATAAAACATGCTCAAAATAACGATACAGAATTACAGCTAATAAACAAAATATTAGAAAACACAGAAATCTACGACGGTTATTTTAAACAAAACGATATAATATATAAAGATGGTAAAGACGGTAAATTATTATGTATCCCGAAAAATATGCAAACTGAAGTAATTAAAAATATTCACGACGATGGCCATTTTGGGTACAAAAAAATGAAAGACTTAATAAGCCGAGAATATCATATATCTCGTCTAAAAGAAAGAGTTGAAAATTGTCGAAGAAATTGTGTCCGCTGTATTTTAGCAGATAAAAAAGCAGGTAAACCAGAAGGGTATTTAAGCCCAATTCACAAAAATGAACAGCCACTAGATACCTACCACATCGATCACCTCGGTCCAATGACGAATACCACAAAGAAGTACTCATACATTTTATGCGTAATTGATGCTTTTTCCAAATTTTGCTGGATTTATCCAACAAAATCAACAACAACATCAGAAGTATTGCAAAAGTTAAATCTACAGAAGGATACTTTTGGCAATCCGAGAAGAGTAATTACAGACAGAGGAACAGCGTTTACATCAAACGAATTTAAAGAGTACTGTGAAATAGAAAATATAATTCATTTGCAGATAGCCACCGGTATTCCAAGAGGAAATGGACAGGTAGAAAGAATCAACAGAATGATTATACCAATCCTAACAAAAGTTACAATAGATGAACCAGCGAAATGGTATACATACACCGGAAAATTACAACGTTGCATTAACGCAACATATCAAAGAAGTATTGGAATATCGCCATTCGAATTATTAACAGGCGTACCAATGAGGAATAACGCAAATACAACATTAGCCGAAGCAATAGATGAAGAATTCAAAAATGCATTTATAAACAATCGTGAAGAATCGCGTGAAACAGCACGAATAAATATCGAAAACATACAAAACGAAAATCGGAAAAATTATGATAAAACGCGAAAAGCTGCAAAAAATTATAAATTAGGAGATTTAATTGCCATAAAACGTTGCCAATTTATAAATAATACTAAAATCTCTACTAATTTTATAGGTCCATACAAAATTACAAGATGTTCAGAACACGATCGTTATCACGTAGAAAAAGTTGGCACACACGAGGGGCCAAACAAAACAATCACAAGCGCTGACAATATGAAGAGTTGGTATGACATCACTAGCACCGACGAGGAGGAAGACTTCCTGGGCTTCGAAGAAGAATAGTACCAAAAAGATGTTAAAAAATTTATACTAAGATTTTAAAAGATGTACCAAAAGATGATTCTAAAAGATGTACCCAAAAGATGTTAAAAAAGTTTATACCAAGATTTTAAAAGATGTACCAAAAGATGATTCTAAAAGATGTACCCAAAAGATGTTAAAAAAGTTTATACCAAGATTTTAAAAGATGTACCAAAAGATGATTTTAAAAGATGTACCCAAAAGATGTTAAAAAGTTTATACCAAGATTTTAAAAGATGTACCCAAAAGATGTTAAAAAGTTTACACCAAGATTTACCTAAAATGAAGACTTACCTAAGATGATAAACAATTTCTTAAAATAAAGTTAATTACCAAAGATGAAGAATACTTACCAAAGATGTTCAAAAAATTACCAAGTTACCTACCTATGATGCCTAATAATAAATTCACGTAATGACGTCCACAAATTTCATATTTTCGAGGGCGAAAAGACTATCAGGATGGCCGATTGTGGGAATTCATTAATAACTATTCGTAACTTCTACCCTACCAAACTACTTCTAACCACCAAATGAAAAACGACGGCAACACTGCAAATAATAAAAAAAGCTTCGCTGTCATTTGAAAGAAAAAGAAGAACATTCGATATTCAGCATTCAGTCAACGAAGAAGTATTTTTCTTGAACGTGGAAAGTAAAATTGAAGTAAATTCCAGTAAATGTTAACTTTGTCATTTTTTTTATTACAATAAATTTGTTGTATCGTTTTATATAAATTTCCATTATTACAAATAATTAAATTTAGAATCAGTGAATTAATAAACATTGTATTTTGAAGTTTGATTATTCGGTCTTATTAATTTTGGAAATCCCACATACATATATACGTACATATGAACGGAGTTCTTTCAAAGAATTCCCGCACTGTTGTTTTCAACGTAATCAATGTTTACGGTAATATCGGCATCCTACATCGATGAAAAATTGAGTTAGGGAAGTAAAGTCTCGACCTCTGAACGAAGCACTTGTTTTTATTGATCGTCCTGTTAATTTTTTCTTGGAGTATTCAGAAGTGGGATTGCGATCCATGTGATAAAATTAAAAAGCGATCATTGCTGATCTCTAGAGTTTTTTTGTGAGCACGTGCATAGGTGCATTGTATAAAATTCAAGTTTTTATGTGATCGAGCAAGTGGTGATAAATTTCCACAAATTAATCTATTCTATATACTATTTTACCGTTGGATTTTACTATTTAAATTAAAAAACGAGCTTCGGTGATTGCTAGCAAAATTTTTGTGAACACATGCATAGGTGCAGTGTATAAAATCAAAATTTTTGTGTAATCGAGCAAGTTGTGATAAATTTCTATAAATTAATGTTTTGTACTGTGTCAACGTTGGATTTTTTTTTTTATTAAGAAGCGATCAACGGTGATTTCTAGCAGAATTTTTGTGAAGACGTGAATAGGTGCATTGTATAAAGTCCAAATTTTTGTTGGAATTTTTTTAACAACGAGGCGATCATCGGTGATCTCGAACCAATTTTTTTCTGCACACATACATCGGTGTACCGTGTAAAATCCAAGTTCTTTTGTGTAATCGAACATTTTATAAATTTTTACCAAACTAACTGTTTGTACTGTTTTATACCTGAATGTTTATATCCTGTGGAAAGAAAAAACACATACACACATGGAGCCACAAGTTGTTAGATTTTTAGAGTAGACCACCGTGCCCCAATTCAAGGAGAAGCTTGATCAACCTTGGTTGGATTCAACAGGGCTTAAGGCTACAACAAAATTGCGTTTGGAGGAAGCCATTCGAGGGCTTTCTACGGTTGATTTGCATGAGCATTTCCCTAAAAATCTACTTATTCAAGAAGAAACGGGAGAAAAAAAGCAGCCCCCTGAAACAATCACCGACGACAGTTTGGATGCTGAATTGGAGTTGTTAAGACAAAAGCTGATAAAGCGGCAGGAAATTGCGGATTTGCGGGAAAAAATTGCTCAGCTGACTTGAATGGATGAAAATTCAGGTAACAAATCCTATTTTAATTTTAAGGATGTGGAAGAATCCTTACCTCAGTTCACCGACGACGACAATCACTCTGTCACAAAATGGATACAACATTTCGAGGAATCAGCAGATATGTTTAATGCAAATGAAGTACAGCATGTACAGCATGTACCATTGACTACAGAATAATTGCTTAGAAGAAAAATGAGATCATTTGTTTTACTGTATGTAGTTTTATCCAAGTCGTTTTTTAAGCAAAATGGAGAAATAATCTCTTTTGTTTATAAGTATGATCTTTAGTTGTATAACTTTTAAATTTAGAAAGTACTATTATAAGTAGATAAGAATCACTTGGGAAAAACCTTATATGCTGTAAACTAACTCGAAAAGTGGAATTTTTGTTCTTGTTACAGTTCTAAAAGACTGGATGGTTGGTTAGATATTTTGTGCCCTTCGTTATTAACAGATAACTTAATTTAGTTCGAATTTTTTTTTTTGATTTAAGTTAAAAATAAAGACCACTCACACGCATTAATATGAATTATACACATATAATGAGCTATTTGTAACGAATAAACTTAAATGTATTAGTTAACATAAATATATTAGTAGTTTAATACTAACTAGAATTATTTATCTGTGTTCTAGTTTTTAGTCACCCATTATACTTTAAACAGAGCGTTTCGGCTAATGAATAAATTTACATATGCTTCTTTTACGCCGGATCTTGTATTTAAAACAAGCGAAACCGCTTGTCTAAGCTTAGAGCTTAGATTCCTCCTTTTATACAGAATCGAGTTATTGAAATTCAGCAGCTGATCGAAATATCTGTATGGAGACATTGCAGTGGAAAGGAAAATCCAGCAGATCTACTTACACGAGAATTACTGGATGTGGTCTACTTGCATCAAATATGTGGCTTTACGGACCTGAATGGTTAAAGGATACATCGGAGGACTGGATCGATTTAAAACAAATCTCAGAGAATATTTCCCCATTGATCAACTTATTTATTGAAACGAAGATGGCTACCCTCCAGCCAGAAGAAGCATTACTGAACTATGCACATGTTAGTACTTGGCCACGATTACAATGGATAGCAGGGTACGTTCAAAGGTTTGTCCGGGTTCTCAATGGGGACGAGAAGCCGGTTTCAAAACAACTTACTGCTGAGAACCTCGGCGGTGCAAAGGATTAGTGAAGAACTGCCAAGGGAGGATAACTGGATGTGAAAAACCATATATGTGCACCGTGCTTCGTTGTGCTGAGGACATTGACACATCTGATTACTGATGATAGTGCGTGTACCTAGTGAAGCCTAGTATGCAGCTTGGTATTTGTACCTTGATATGGGCTACTGGCGTTAGTCTCAAGCCTCTCCTAGCCTAAAGGGCGGATCATAACCTTCTCGTGGTCCACTGCTATCACTTTATAAGTGCTAATATGATTAAGCCCGAACGGAGGTACCAGTAACGTTTAAAGATCTGCATGTAAGATTCACTGGGAGTACCATGATCGTATGATCATGTGATACGAAGCCATACCAATTGGGTAGCCGACATTGCTAACTTGGTACTACGGGGTTGAAGAGCCCCGAATAGTGCTCTTTGAGTAATATTCACCTCAACATGGGAGGCCCCCTTGTGGGAGCATCGTAGTGGTTGTGGTAGCCCATATCGCGGGCAGAGTGAGATTATCTGAGTGTGAGATTATCTGAGTCTGCATGACATTCTTCTCTAAACAGAGTAGTTTGTTCTTTTGATAAAATTGCATACTGCGTCCGTGAATTTGAAGGATGGTCGCTTATTAATGTATGCTTAGATGATTGGCTCTTGGCGTGGAGTTGCGCTAAATCAACCGGGTGCCGTGAGATTAAGCCATAATGGCAGGTGCTCACGTAAAACCAAACAGATTTCTGCTGAGAACCTACTCTATGGGCGGGAAAGTAGTCTGTGAAGCGCAATGCTGAACAAGGTGAATGCTGTATAAGAGGAAAGCATGCATACTTGATGGAAAAAATTTGTTGGTTTGTTGTCTAGGTGTTTAAGTTGTACTGAAGATCGCTTTGGCATCTCCCATGAGAGTACGTACAGTAAGGTAGTATGGGTGAAAGATACCATATGCACGAATTGGTACTTCTCACGGCGAGATAACTATAGCTTAGTGAAATAAAATTGAGCTTTTTGGCTCTGTGGGTACTGTAGTAGGGCTTTAAAGAATTTAAGTGCTCATGATAGGCCAGAATAATAAAATCTCAGACATATGTAGATGGAGAAAGGAGAAAGACATACATAGCTTCTTGGGCAGGGGGCGAAAGGATGTCTTAGTTGATGAATAAGTTGATAAATGACGGGAATCAAGTATATATATTAGTAGTGAATGGTGAATCTCGAAGCCTATCCAGACTGAATTGGGCATATCTTAACGTGGTCCCCTCTGACAACGCCCATAAGGGTTGTATTACCTGTATAGGCCAAGCCACTTCTTTTAGACGTTGCTAATAAGATCTAGGTCCGAACGGAGTTACCAGTACCGTTTAAAAAAGAATATCTTGCATGAAAGCCTTTAGTTGATGAAGGCGTATTGCGATTGGGAGGCCGACTGCAATATCTCGAGGAATCTAGTGATGTCAAGCATCCGGCAATCCTGCCATCAACCTCGCATCTCTGTGCTCTTATCATCAACGACTATCATGAGAAAACAATGCATGGAGGTGTCAACACCATAATAACACATTTAAGGAAGAGCTTTTGGATTATCAAGGGGCGGCAACTAGTTAAAAGGATCATCAAGAGTTGTTATTTATGTCGAAAACTCTGGAGAAAGCCAATAACCCATCCGTTCGCTCCGCTACCACGAGAGAGACTATCAATATCAAGGCCTTTTGCCAACGTTGGAATCGATTTTGCTGATTCCTTGTACATACACGATGCTGGCCATGAAAATACGTCCAGGAAAACTTATATAATGATTTGTACCTATGCTTCGGTGAGAGCTGTTCACCTTGAGCTGGTGAAAAATTTGTCTAGTGAAAATTGTTTAATGACCTTGAGACGATTTATAGCACGACGAGGAGTTCCTGCGGCCATATACTCCGATAATGCTCAGACATTTCGTAGGGCCGCTTTGGAGCTGAATGCCGTCGGACAACTGTTCAATACCGAAGCATTACAAGGATTTCTGGCCCACAATCGAATAAATTGGCATTTTATTGTAGAGCGAGCTCCTTGGTGGGGTGGATTTTGGGAAGGCTCATCCGCACCGTTAAAACATGCTGAAAGTTATCATCGGAAAGGCGACTCCGACCAGCTACACACCATAATTATTGAAGCTGAAGGAATAATCAACGCACGTCCGATGACGTATGTCAGTAGTGACCCTTTAGACATTTCACCATTGACGCCTGCACATATTTTGTTAGGAGGTCATCCCTCAGTATTACACACTGCTTCTAAAGAAGAGGCAACTTCGAATAAAATCCGGAGAAAGTGGACCCAGTGGATGAAGTTAACAGCGATGATATGGAAGCGATGGAAAACCGAATATGTCCAACTTTTGCGATTTTTCCATCATAATAAGGCCAAGCTTCTATGGAAATAAGGGAAGAAGACGTTGTATTAGTCTACGATACTGCAGCACCGAGAATTCACTGGAAATTTGCGGTTATCAAGACTACATATCCTGATAGAGATGGAAGGGTCAGACCATGTGAGATACAATATGCCAACGGGAAAACCACCAGAAGACCTGTACAACTGCCATATCCTCTTGAGCTGTCTTCCCCGCCTGTGGAGAATGTTAAAAATAAAGATCACTCACACACATTAATATGAATTATACACACATAATGAGCTATTTGTAACGAATAAACTTAAATGTATTAGTTAACATAAATGTATTAGTAGTTTAATCCTAATTTGAATTATTTCCATCTGTGTTCTAGTTTTTAGTCACCCATTCTACTTTAAACAGAGCGTTTCGGCTAATGAATAAATTCACATGTGCTGATTTTACGCCGGGTTTTTTATTTAAAACAAGCGAAACCGAACCTTTTTATCTTGTTTTTTTTACAATATTATTAAAACAAAATGAATCATTAATTAAAATACATACCGTTAGAATGTTCTTTGGAATACTTGTATTACCGATGTAAAGTGTGCACGGTGTAATTCTCTGGGTTTTTTTAATTTGTTCAACTATATCGTAAATGGCTTCAGGTAAAATTTGATGGCAGCAAGAAACGTCAACATTTTGAAGGTTATTTGATCTCCCGAAAAGTGCCGCTAACCCAGTTCGCGAAATCGCTTCGCATCCCGCTAAATTAAGACTTGTTAAATTAGGCAGCTTTGCAATTTTTTCTAAAAATGAGTCATCCATATGAGGATCACGCAAAATTCCAAGCTTTTTAAGTCCATTTAACGAACAAATAAATTCTTTCTTTGGTTCATTTAAGGAACTTGCAATCAGTACCAAGGTTTCCAAATTATGTGCTTGTTTTTTAGCTAGGTGATCAAATAGATTATCCCGCAGGCCTTGCGAGCAATAAATGGTTAAATCTTTCAAATTTTCCAATCCAGCTATGTGGTATAAATCCTCTGTTGAATAACTAGAGCTTACAACAAGTTCTTCCAAGCTTTCCAGGAGATTTTCCATTTCTTCAAAGTTAGATTTCGTTAACCGATCACATCGTTTTATATTTAAAGATTTCAGTTTACCCATTTTACAGAGCTCAGAGAAATATTTTGATTGAATATTGGCACACTGACTCAAATTTAATCGAGTTAAACTTGGTAGTTTTGACAAAAATCTTCCTGTCAGCTCATAGTTTTCACTAACATCAAGAGTATTTAAAACTGGAAGCCGTGATAAATGGTTACATATTTGATCCGTGATGGAGCAATTTTTCAACTCTACTTTTGTTAGGTTTTTTAAATTATTACAAATACGTCTATATGTATCGGGATGGACGTTGGAGACACATGACAATTCGAGCCAGTGCAAATTTACACAAGTCTGTGCTATAAACTCCAAGCTGCGGGAATGATTGGTTGCAACGTGATATCCGTAGTCTTCCAAGTGAGCCTCTTGAATATGATGTCCTACTTGTATTATAATTTGTCTCACTTCCATCAAAGTCAAATTTCCACTTGCATACAAATTTAATGATTTTTTTCTTCTAAATATCATTTCGAAAATGCCTTGAAAACGTTCACATAAAGCTGATAACTTAAGCTGTTCATTAATAGATAAAAATGAGAATATATGAAGAAGGCAGTCATCGTTAAGCCTTAATATTGAATTTTCTTCTATATTTTCGTCAGAGTTATGTTCATTTGCGGCTAACTTATCTACAAGCTGCTCTGTATCTTTCATCATTCCTGGTTGTTTCCAACTATCTGCTGCCTTGACTGTAATCCGATGTGTGTCCATAAAATGATGTTGAGTTCTTAAAGCCCTGAAAGATTTAGTCAATTATTGACAATAATATATACATACATACATGGTTATAGGATAAGTATATTTTAGTACTAGTATTGAAGCAAAACTAAAACGATATCAGTAAAAAAAACTATTGAAAATGTTCTTATCATTGATATCTCCTTCGGCCGTCCCCGTATCATCAACATCCATTTTTTGAAACAACCGACGGTTTGAGATTATATTTTGGAAGCAAATTGCTTGTTTTCGTATTGCGGAAAAAAATTAAATCATTCCACTGGATACTTCAACAGATATTTCCATTTATAGTACATATCCATACAGGGTGTATCTGTTAGAAATGTGCGTATGGAAATGCCCGTAGTGTGGAGCGTATAATATTTATTTATTTATTTTATCGGCTAAATGTAACATAAATGCTTACATAAACCTACCTCCACGCACGCGATGAAAATATAAATATGTACATTTTTTTTTATAACATTGATGGCTTTACTAAATGGGCAGTGAAATGTTAAGATGGCTTAGCTGGGGAAGTCCCCGGACTGGCTAGGGTCAAGGATGGTAACTAATTCTGAGGAGGGTAGGATACTTTGGGATCTTGGGCAATTAGTTAAAAGGTGAGGAACTGTCATTGGCGTCCTGCAAAGCGGGCTGGATGATCTCGGGGCTCTGTTAATGATGTGTCCGTGCGTGAGTTTCGTACGTCCTAGTCTTAGTCTGGTCAACGTTACAGTTTGTCTTCTACTAAGCGAACTGTTGTATTTTGGTTGAGCGACTGTTGGCCAATGTTGGTGGAGGAAGGTGTTTGTTTTGGTCCCACGAGGCTTGCTTTAGTCTTTCCAGCTCCTTGTTTCCCAAACGGATCAATGTTTTAGCTTCTGCCAGCGGCCTGGTGTCTTCTTGGCTGTTTCTGGCTGCTAATCTTGCTTGCTGGTCAGCATTTTCATTCCCTATGATACCAACGTGTCCGGGAACCCACATTATGGTGGTGTTGGTGAATTTCACGGTGTTTCGATCATTACTTGAATGAGGGGTGCGTCGTTTTTTCTATTATTAAGAGCGTCAATCGGAGTTGGTGCATATAGTGATTGTTCTATTTTGACTTTTAGAAATTTTTGTAGCTTTCAGGATTGCAATGAGTTCCGCTGGTTGTGCTGGAGTATCAGGATGTAGCCTGGCTGACCAAGTTTGTTGCCATGTCCCCTCGTGTTCTCTGACAATAGCTACTCCCAGCTAGCGTCCGTAAACCAGATTTCTTCGCTTTGGTGTTTTTAAGCTAGTGAGATACATTTAGCTAAGGTGGAAGGGGTGTGTGAAGGCGGGTTATTCAACTTAGATTTAACTTTATTGTGCAAATGTCTTCTAGGGCCGCGTGTCCAGATATGGTGATACCGTAGTCTGCTTTTCCGTGCATTACAGATTTGTTATACGATAGAGGCTTTTTGGAGGAACTCCGTGGGTTCTGGCTGCCAACGTTCCGGCCAGGTTGTTGGTTTTTTCCAGCCCCGGAGCCGTATTTCGTGCCTGAGCATTCCATTTTAAATTTCGTGAGAAATGAATCCCCAGTATTCACATGTTGCCTTTTGCCGTTAGCTGGTATTCGTAGATTTTACATCTGCTTGTATGGCAGTTATGTTTTCTGCAGACGTGCAGTAGCTCAAGTTTGTTGCTGGGGAATCTTGCTCCGTTTTGTTCGGCCCAAATATTGGCTTTGTTAAAGGCCTGTTCCACCTCTCTGTTCACCTCGTTGTCTTTGCTGTGACTTGTAAGGAAAGGTTATCTGCATAAATCAGGCTATTAATGTTGGTTTCGGCTCAAGAATGGAGCACAGCGAGTCGATGTAAATTTTAAAAATGCTCGTAGAAAAGGATGAACCTTGCGGAACTCCGTTATCCAAACGGAGGAGTGGGGAAATGAATCCATTGACTTTGACGCTCATTTTTCTGTTAGTGAGGAAGTTTGAAGTGGCGCGGATGAATTTGTCATCAACGCCTCAGACACATAGACGTTTAGCCACAATGTGTCTGTCCACCCGGTCGTAAACCTTCTATAAGTCTGCCGACAGAGCCACTGAATGGTGTTTTGATGATAGGCCCTCTGCTAGCTCGTCTCTCAGTTGGTGGAGTAGGGAAAGAGTCCCTCGTCCTGGTCTGAAAGCGTGCTGTATGTCGGAGAGTGTGATCTCTAGGATCGAGTTGAGCCTTCTTATAAGTTTCTTTTCCAGCACTTTTGATAGGCATGACAGCAAGGAGATAGGTCTGAAGTCGTTTGTAGTGTGAACTGAATTGGATCTCTTAGGGATGGGGAGAAATGTGAGAGGTATCTCTTCTTGAAAGAAATAGGGAATTCCCTTATCATGCGATATGAGATTCTGTCGAGACCGGGGGTTTTGCCTTTGAGAAGACTCAAGGTGTCATTGAGTTCTTCAAAGTTTATCGGGTAGGTTAGATTGGGAGAAGTTTTGTTTCTCGACAATAAAGTCCTGAGAAAAATTAGTGTCAGATGAGTAGGCCGACCATATTTGAGCAAACTCACAGGCAATTTCCATGGAGCAGCTGATGTTCCTGCTTGGTGTCGTCAAGTTGGGTTTGGGCGCCTATTACCGGAGATGGATCTGACTTTCCTCCATGCGTCGGCGAGATCAACGTTGGGATTAATGGTATTTGCGAAAAGAACCCAGGATTTTCTTTTTGCCTCTTTGATCCCTTTCTTGGTGGTTGCCGACTCCCTACGATAGGTCTGCAAGTTCGCTGTCCCACGATGCCTTTGGAATGTTTTCCATGTCCTATTTTTGGCTCTTATTAAACAGAGGATGTCCTGATTCATCCAGCAGGATTGGGTTTTCGGTTTTGGAAGTAAGGAAGGGATGGAGTGTGCCATACGAAGTCTGTCTGCTTCTTGGTTGACATTTTGGCTTTGAGGGAGTTCTGTAATGAGTGGCGGCACCAAAACCCCAAAAACACCCATTTTTTTGCACACTTTTGCATACTTATGGCATCTAGAACATTTCAGCCACTAATTACTTTCCCTAGAAAAAATAAAATATACTTTCCCTAAAAAATATGGAAAAAGAGACATAAAAAGCAGCACGCAAGACATGTGATAATCAAGCCAAGCCAGTAATACACATTACAAGGCGGCCGTGAGAATTTCCTAATAATCGTTGCTGCGAAGCAACCAAAATAAAAATCTAAATGTGCCATATGTGCCGTGAAGCAACTAAAGAAAAACTCAATTGTTTTACTTCCTCAAACATGAGGAAATAGCAACGCTCAATTGCTAACAATCGAGCGTATCAAATTGCATAACAAATGAGTGCAGTAAACAATTTCTCTTCCTCAGTCAAAAACCCCAACATATGGTCAGCTGGGCCACTGAGATACTATGTACATACATGAAATTGTTTACATGAGAATATTTCAAGCATTCTCGGAGGGGAATGTCTTAAGAAAGCAACGAAAGCATTAAGTACTCAAGAACTTTTTTTTTCAAACGTTCTCAGTGGGGAAAGCTTGAAAACTGATAGGAACAAACATAAATTAAAAACGAGTATCGAAGAGATACTCGCTAATTCCTATAAGAATTTCCCGGAGGGAAAAACTCAAACTGTCTTGTTGCGTCTGCGATTCGCTAGAAACTTAACGTAAAGGGGGCGTGGTCTCTAGTAAATAGGAATTCTAGCTGTTGATCATAAGAAGATGGCGCAATCTGTAAGTATAAATTCTCGATCAATTTGTATGATCGGGGCAGTATTTTTCAATCGATTTTTAAAAGAACAACTGCTAAGATTCCTCCGACCAACGGTAAGGAATCTTATCAGACAGATAAAAAAGTAAAGAATAAACATTGTGAAGTTGTAAATTATCGAATAGAACAAACTTAGTGAAGTTAAGTTATAAGTTATCAAATAAAAGAAACATTGTGAAATTATAAGTTGGGAAGCTGCGAATAAAAATCGAAAGCCTACACCAAAGGAGCATTTTTAATAAAGAAAACCCAATTGCTAAGAAAAAGGGCAGGTGATCTTCCTCAAATATAGAGAAGCACTCCCTCGTCCTGTTGCCTACAGACAGCGCGACAAAAATTGGTGGCAGCGGTGGGATTTCCACGTGTGTTCTCAGAAGGAGAATATCACCTAAAGTAACGGAAGAAGAAAATCTCCACTCCATGTGCTATCCTAGGCACCAAGAAGATTTACCCACAGAAGAGGCGGAGGAAAACGTCAACGTCATTGAAGAAATCATTGAGGACGTAGAATTCGAAGAGGGTCCAAGCGAATTCGAGGATCTAGAATTCGAAGGAGAAGACAGCGATATTGACATCGAATCTGGGACCAGTGACGCCGAAGATGATCCTTGGGACAGAGAGCTGACCTATCTGCTAAATAACGAGGCCTCTGCAGAAGAAGTATACCAAGCTATACTCCGAAGAAACAACCCTGACGATGACGAAATAACGTGGGACTTCGACACATACGAAGAAGTACGAAAAGTGCTTAACAGCAACTACAACCAGTAAACCGAGCAAAAACGAAGGAGCAAATTAACGAGGGGACACAGCAAAGCGGAAAAAATTTTAAATAAAGTGCAAGTGAGAAATAATAGTGCCAGTGAGGAGCCAGAAATAAAGCTACAAAAAGAACAGAAACCATTATCATCATGAGGAAGCAGCAGTAAGTCAAATTCTTTTTAGAACTTAATTAATTAATGATTTTTAAAAAAAAAAAAATCTTATATCCTTATATTTTACTATTATACCATATATAAATATTATAGAAGTGAAAATATATATATAAAAAAAAAAAATTGAAAAATGAACCATATATGTAACTCTACAAAAAACTCTCTCTCAGTCGCATTACGCGTATAATAAATTTTTTTTATATAAAAAAAAAGAGGTTAAATATTCACCCAGATTAAGTGCCAGATCGTGTCCTGTATTTTGTTTTGTATTTTGTTTTTTTTTTCATGCTAAATTTGCTTTCACTCATGCAAATAATCAGTCTGAGCTACTAACAGTAACAGGTTTAGTGTTCAAAAGTTAAAATTCTATAAAGTTCCGCATTTTCAAGTACAAAGGGCGCTCCGAGCCAACCCTTGTGTTACTAGCATTAAAACTCCCTCTCTTTAGTATTTAAAAAAAAAGGAAAGACAAAATTTTTATAAAGTTTAATTCAGACCCCGAAGTTTCTTTTTACACAGGGCGCTTCGAGCCAACCCTCGTGTTAAATGACATTTTTTTTTTGTTATTATTCATTAAATATAACAAGTGAAGTGGAAAAAGGTTTGAGTGCAAGTTCCATCTTTTTACCTTCAAAATTGTAGCGACACGCGCTAGAAATTATTCAGCCCACAGTAACAGGCTTTCTGCAACTCGTTTGGCTCGAGCTGCACGGTTTTTAAAAACCACTAAACCCTCAAAAATGCCGCCTGGAAATCAAAACACAGAAGGCACAGGCACAGCCACGGATCTTAGAATATCCCTGACTGATGCACGGAGTATGGTCCCCGAGTTCGATGGCAGAACCGAAGATCTACACCGCTTCACTACTTGCTGTGACTTGTTATTCACGCAAGCCAAGACTGTCCCAAACCAAAATATTTTTCTCACCATTGTGAAAACAAAGCTGACAGGTCCCGCGTACGATCTGTTGAGATTCAAAGAATTTTCTTCTTGGGATACACTCAAGTTGAAAGCCCAATTTCGAGAAAAAAGACCGCGAGTGGCTATACAAGGAGAGCTAATGCGCCTTAAGCAAGGTACTCGTGAAGATCTGACGTCGTTTGCAAATAAGATAACGAAAGCGTTATCTGATTTGAATTCAGCCACTTTCAACGAAGCAACAGAAGCCACCTCGAGAAATTATTTACTCAAGGAAAACGAACAAAATGCTGTACGTGCATTTGAAGATGGCCTTAGGAATGAACAATTGAAAACAATTGTAAAAGCTCGATCTGAAAACGAACTACAAAAGATAATCACTTTTGCTAGTGAACATTCACACAGAATCGAGGATGCACATCAAAGCGCGTCTCGCATAAGTTCACCGAATGTCTGTGAATATTGTGGCAAAAATTGTCATAATAAAGAGACCTGTTTTAAGAGAAAACAACTCCCAATGTTTTCTACTTTCCCTAATGTTAAAAGAGAAGTAAATAGAGTAATCTGTAGCTATTGCCATAAGCCTAATCACAGGCAAAATGAATGTTGGAGCCGGCTCTATGATGAACGGACAAGGCGATCAAACTTCGACAGAGATCGAACACAATTCTCTCCGAGGCAACAAATCCCCCGTCAAGGAAATACTCCCCATAGCCAACCGACAAATTTTAGACAAGTCAGATGGTCAGATGCACGGAATCAATTTCCGAAAAACGAGTTTACGCGGGAGGTATCGGACGACGAACCTTCCCGCCATATGACTACTCAAGGAATCGTTCACGAAAATCCCCAATAAATGATCATAGGGTTTTTACGAAATTAAGGGTACCTATAAAGGCTCTTAACCATTCCTTGACAGTGACAATTCCAGTAAACTTCTCAATAAATACCCCAGCTACATTCCTACTCGATACAGGGGCTGAAATCAGCTTGATAAAAGCTGAGTCTAACCACGACGAGGCACTTGTATACGAGGATAAACGCTGTTTTATCACTACCTTGGCTGGAGATAGTTTTCCTTCTTACGGAATTACTTATGGTGAAATTACATTAGTCACACAAGGAAGCGAGTTCAATTTAAATCACCCATTTCATATAGTCCCGGAAGGCAGTAAACTACCTTGCGACGGTATTCTAGGGAACGATTTCCTGAAAGAATACAACTGCGCAATAAATTACTCAGACATGTGTCTAGAGGTTTGTTTAAGGAGTAAAATACCTAGGGAAAGGGAAATGAAAGGTGATATGATGGCAGTCAATAAAAATAATAAAATCAAGAAGGAGGAAAAGGTAATTAGCGATCTGGAACTAAGTAAACAAAGGGAATTGCGAAAAGGAAATTTAGATTCAAATGCTCAACAGTCTATAAATTTCAGAATGATCATCCAAGTATTTTATTACTTTTTCATAATAATGGTAAACTATCTACCTAGAACATCTAAAATCCCGTCCAATTCGGTAAGTGAGAATTCGAAAATTAAATCGACGGATTCTACTGCCTATGTGAGTTGTACAGCAGAAGATGTCTCAATGGAAGATAAAATCAAGAAACAGTCAAATGAGCTGTATCCACCACAAGTACACGATGCTAAGACTGTGGCCTGTGGAAAGGAGTTTTTTGAGAAACAAAATCCCCACAAAGAAGGGAAAATTACACAAATTACGTTGAGTAATGATAATAAAGATGATCAAACAAATATAATGAGTACACAATGGGAAGCCGAAAAAATGGACTATCCCAATAGTAATCCAGAAATAAGCAATAACCCTTTATCCCCGAACATTATTGACCTTCCTCCTCGCTCAGAAGTAATTGTAGCAATACCCATAGAAAGAAACGGAGAAGCTTTTTGCCCAAAGAAAGAATTACAGCCAGGCGTTTATATAGGGAATACAATAGTAAGCTCTAAAAACAAGGTTGCAAGTTTATTAATGATGAACTCCACATCAGAATCAGTAAAAATAGATGTTCTAGATATTAAACCCATTTGGGAGGACCTGAGAGATTACAAGGTCCTCCAAATAAATTATGATCAAGATCCTGTAGTAAATCGGTTACATAAATTAGAGAACCATTTAGCTCTGGAGCACTGTAGCCTAGAAGAACGGCAATCTGTTCTTAAAATCTGCCGCGAATTTAATGATTTGTTCTTCTTTGAAGGAGATCACCTTACATGCACTGATGCTGCTAGCCACGAAATACCCATTCTCAGTAATACAGGGCCGGTATATGTGAAACCATATCGTTTGCCTGAATCCCAAAAAGAGGAAATAAATCGTCAAATAAATGACATGCTAGAGAAAGGAATTATTAGCCCAAGTCGAAGCCCGTGGAATTCTCCACTACTGTTAGTTCCAAAGAAACCAGACGAAACCGGCAAGAAGCGATGGCGAGTTGTCGTTGATTTCAGAAGGTTAAATGAAGTAACTATCGGAGATGCTTACCCTCTACCCAATATAACAGAGATATTGGATCAGTTAGGAAGGTCTAAGTATTTCTCGACACTGGATCTAGCTAGCGGTTTCCACCAGATTCCTATCAGTAGTAAGGATAAAGATAAAACAGCTTTCAGTACTCCATTTGGTCACTTTAACTTCAACCGGATGCCATTCGGTTTAAAGGGTGCCCCAGCCACGTTTCAAAGGTTAATGAATACCGCTCTTACAGGTCTCCAAGGCATTCACTGTTTTGTCTACCTAGACGATATAGTCATCTACGACTATAATTTAAAAGACCATAATGCCAAGCTTATACAGGTATTCAAAAGACTAAGAGAACATAGGCTCAAGCTTCAGCCAGACAAATGTCACTTCTTGCAAAAAGAAATAGCTTATCTTGGACACGTCGTAAGTGAGCAAGGCGTATCCCCAGACCCGGAGAAAATAAAAGCCGTTAAAACTTACCCAACTCCTAAGAAAGCCAAGGATATTAAGGCCTTTTTGGGTTTTGTTGGTTATTACAGGCGTTTTATTCCCGACTTTTCAAAGCTGGCTAAGCCCCTAACAGCTCTACTGAAAAAGGATACACCATTCAAATGGGATAGTTTTTGCGATGAGTCTTTTAGAATCCTCAAAGGTAAATTAGTAGCTGCACCCATTCTTGCATATCCAGAATTCGACCAAGAATTCAATGTCACTACGGACGCAAGTGACGTTGCTTTAGGTGCTATCTTATCTCAGGGTAAGATTGGTAAAGATCGACCAATTTGTTACGCCAGTCGGACTTTAAACCCTGCAGAAACTAGATATTCGACTATCGAGAAGGAGCTTCTTGCAATCGTATACGCCGTGGAACAATTTCGACCATACCTTTATGGAAGGAGGTTCTATATCATAACAGACCATAAACCTTTGATCTGGCTTATGAATTTAAAAGATTCCTGCTCTCGCCTTATGCGCTGGAGAATAAAGCTAGAGGAATACGATTATAAAATCCATCACAAACCCGGATCGCTAAATTCAAACGCAGATGCTCTGAGTCGTATAGTTCCAAACGAAGCCGAGCCGAAAGAAGAGTCAAAACTTATAAATGTAGTAACAAGAAACCAAGCAAAGTTTCCGCAAAAACTCATAGACAAATCAGACTCCGTGGAGTTTATCTATAATAAATATGTATCCTCACCTCATACTGATATCAATTTCATGACTGAAAAGATAGAGAACCTAATCACCCAAAAAGGTATCTCTTATAAGTATTTTCTACTACCAAATACAGATAACCACACCGAAGATCAGTTAAAGGAAATTTTCCCTTCATTAGATATACCAAACTCAGGCTTAACAGCACACTTATACAAGAAGCAAACCTTTGTCATGTGCAAAATTACCTTTCCTATGCGAAATAAGCAAGACTACAATGAATTAATCGAGTCATTGTTAAAGCTACGAAATCATTGTACCGAAAATGGACAGAAGGAAATAAATATGTACATACCAAAGGCTGATAGTAGAATACACTTCGAGCTCAAAACTCTGATTTCGTTGATATTTGAAAAGATCCAAGTAACTCTATTCCTTTCACAAATTATCATTGTCACGGATAGTGAAAAACAAAAGGAAATAATAAGAGTATGCCATGACACGCCTATAGGTGGTAACCAAGGTGTTACAAGAACATTAAAAAAAATCCAAACAATGTATACTTGGGCAGGTATAACACGGGATGTTGAAACATACATAAAAATGTGTGATTCTTGCCAAACTAATAAATTGAGCAAAAACCCCAGAATGCCAATGAAGATCACCACAACCAGCTCTAAGCCATTCGAAAGAATCGCTCTAGATATCGTTGGTCCATTACCAGTGAGTCATGAAGGTAAAAAATATCTCCTAACCTTTCAGGATGCTCTCACAAAATATACAGAGGCTATACCATTGCATAATGCAGAAGCCCGAACAGTGGCCGAAGCTTTTGTAACAAACATTGTTTGCAGACACGGAATCCCGGAATCCGTACTAACGGATCAAGGTTCCAATTTCTTGAGCGAAATGTTCACTCAGATGTGCAAATTATTGCAGATAAAGAAATTAAAGACAACACCTTACCCCCCTCAAACTAATGGCGCCTTAGAAAGAAGCCATCGGACGTTGGCAGAATATTTGCGTCACTACGTAAACCGTGACCCGTCGACATGGGATACATGGATTCCTTACGCCATGTATGTATATAACACCAGCGTTCACAGCAGTACAGATTTCACCCCATATGAACTTGCATATGGATATCCACCGAGAATAACCTCCATTGTAAAATCAGATCCCGGATTATGCTATAATTATGATAATTATAGTAATGAATTAAAAGCCCGACTACAGCATAGTCATAAGATTGCCAAAGAAAACTTAATTAAATTCAAAAACAAATCAAAGGTTTCGTATGATAAAACCTCAAAGGAAAAATCTTTTTGTCTCGGTGACAAGGTCCTATTAAAAAATCATATGCGAAAGAATAAATTGTCTCCCTTATGGACAGGACCCTACGAAATAATAAAAATGAACTCAACGGAAAACTCTACGATTAGAATAGGGAATAAGCTTAAAACTGTACATAATAATAATCTTAAACTATTTCTGGAATGAAACGTAATCCAAACTCTTATCTCAGGACCATCACCCTGATGACCGCTCTTGTACTTTGTGCATGTGTACCAGTAGTCGACTGCTCATTAAAGATCACCCCACTAGAATCAAGCCCTGAAGAAGTAGGACGTATAGGCCTGTATAACAACGAATGGCAGGTAATAGTGTACTATGACCTACCAGATTTCAATTTCGAGCTCGAGAAGCTTACTAATTGTACAGAATTAGCCCAGAAATTCTGTAACATAATAGAAAATAAACACAATAAACTCCCTCTCTGCGGCGATATCACATATCAATTAAACACACTCACTCATGTTCTTAGACAAAATTCACTATTATTAACAGAACAAAACAACAGATATAAACGCGGAGTATTCAATGGTGTAGGTACACTCAGTAAAACTCTTTTTGGAACTTTAGATGAGGATGATGCGATCCAAATTAACCAACACATAGAAAACCTTCGGGACAATGACGATCATTTATTAGAATTGATCAAGAATCAAACACTGATCATAGACACCACAGTGAATATATTTAACAAAACCCGTTATGCCATAAAGGAACAATTTATCCACATAGACAAGAAATTAGATAGTCTAATGTCAGCAAGTTATCGCCTAACCAGCGAGAACATCAAGCAAAATATCACCATAGAATTAGAGACACTTGTCTTAATGATGGTTAGGTACCAAAACGTACAAAATATCCTCATCGATCTAGTTACAGACGTGCGACATGGAAAACCACATCCTTCAATTATTACACCCCAACAAATGAGAAATATATTAGAGACTATACAAAAAGAAATACCCAACTCCCTTACGCTACCCATCAATAAAGAGAAAAACGATCTCTTACAGATTTACCAAGTTAGTAATGTACGAACAGCAGTCATTAACAATAAAATAATTTTTCTCCTCAAACTCCCGTTACCTTTCAGAGATAATTATCAGCTACTGAAGGTATACCCATTCCCTACGGCACATAAAGAAAATTTTGCCTACATAAAACCCTCTCTTGAATATCTTGTAATAGATTATAACAGAGAACATTATTATTCTTTAAATAACTTTGATTTACAAAACTGCCAAACTTCAGATTTAACCCACTACCTTTGTCGCATCGTACACCCGATATTTAACGTACATTCCAGTAATAATTTATGCGAGATAGATCTTCTCAAACATTCAAAAATTATTCCTCCTCACTGTGAAATTCAAACTGTGCCCAAATTGGATTTTTGGATCCGACTTTCCCAACCCAACAAGTGGTTGTTCTCAATGAAAGAGCCTGTAGTGGTCGACACTGTATGTAACAGTGAAATAACCCCCCCCCCCCACCAATTAAACAATACTGGTGTGATTGAATTATCTGTAGGATGCTACTTACGAACCAAAGATTTAATAATCCAAGCTCACAATGTCAAGAAACTTGAGTTAAATAGCCATTACCTACCTTCAATCAACCTCACGTACGAGATACCTACATACACACAACAACAAAGCCCCTTACAGTCCCAAGTACAGGTAGTAAAATTCCACAACGATCAAGAGTTGTCACAACTCAGTGCCGCTATCGAAAAACAAAAGCACCAAGAAGTATTAAAACATCACCAAGTAATTCCCCATATCATCCATCATTACACTACATTATACTTACTTGCAGCTATAATGCTTACCTAGAGCATGTATAAACTCATAAAAAAATACAGAACGCAACATATAAACACAGAAAGCCCGTCTATAGAGCTTAATGAGGCAGCAGAAAGCGATTATCGCATAACCATACAAGGTTAAGGTCAGAAATATAAAATAAAGCTAAAAAGCACAAACAAAAAGTACACTCGCAACAAATGCAAAAGCTCGTATGCAATAGAGTGTTTTTCTTTTTAATTAATCATATATACAAAATTACAATAACAAAATGTAAGTCGCAAATAAAAATAATAATATAATTAAATTAAGATAGGATAAAAGTAATAAGCGCAACAAAAGTTTCTAATAATATCATGCTTTATACTGTTAAAATATAGCAATTTGTGGCCATACGCCTAGATATATGCAAATAGAATTAATCTACAAAACTAGAATTTTTATACACCAAGATTAAGATTGCAAGTTTGCTTTACGCAAATAAGTTTTATCCCCATACCATTGTAGACATAGCCAAATAAGCGTAGTATGGAATAACGATTTTTTTTTTCATGTAATAAATAGGTGAACAAGTTTAAATAACGCCTAATTATCCACCTTTTTATATACAAAATACTAGAATGTAACTAAGTCTAAGTAATAATTGCCTACCTTTTTATACATAGAACGTAATTAAATCAAATTTGTAATAAAGGCAAACAAACGCCAATAGGTTAAGAAGCGTCTTCTCTGATTAAATAGCAAGAAATAAGAAACGCATTCACTCTGTTTTTTTTTATTTTCGAAAATTCCCTGAATTTTCTTTTCCTAGGGGGATGGTGTAATGAGTGGCGGCTCCAAAACCCCAAAAACACCCATTTTTTTGCACACTTTTGCATACTTATGGCATCTAAAACATTTCAGCCACTCATTACTTTCCCTAGAAAAGATAAAATATACTTTCCCTAAAAAATATGGAAAAAGAGACATAAAAAGCAGCACGCAAGACATGTGATAATCAAGCCAAGCCAGTAATACACATTACAAAAGGCGTCCGTGAGAATTTCCTAATAATCGTTGCTGCGAAGCAACCAAAATAAAAATCTAAGTGTGCCATATGTGCCGTGAAGCAACTAAAGAAAAACTCAATTGTTTTACTTCCTCAAACATGAGGAAATAGCAACGCTCAATTGCTAACAATCGAGCGTATCAAATTGCATAACAAATGAGTGCAGTAAACAATTTCTCTTCCTCAGTCAAAAACCCCAACATATGGTCAGCTGGGCCACTGAGATACTATGTACATACATGAAATTGTTTACATGAGAATATTTCAAGCATTCTCGGAGGGGAATGTCTTAAGAAAGCAACGAAAGCATTAAGTACTCAAGAACTTTTTTTTCAAACGTTCTCAGTGGGGAAAGCTTTAAAACTGATAGGAACAAACATAAATTAAGAACGAATATCGAAGAGATACTCGCTAATTCATATAAGAATTTCCCGGAGGGGAAAACTCAAAATGTCTTGTTGCGTCTGCGATTCGCTAGAGACTTAACGTAAAGGGGGCGTGGTCTCTAGTAAATAGGAGTTCTAGCTGTTGATCATAAGAAGATGGCGCAATCTGTAAGTATAAATTCTCGATCAATTTGTATGATCGGGCAGTATTTTTCAATCGATTTTTAAAAGAACAACTGCTAAGATTCCCCCGACCAACGGTAAGGAATCTTAACAGTCAGATAAAAAAGTAAAGAATAAACATTGTGAAGTTGTAAATTATCGAATAGAACAAACTTAGTGAAGTTAAGTTATAAGTTATCAAATAAAACAAACATTGTGAAATTATAAGTTGGGAAGCTGCGAATAAAAATCGAAAGCCTACACCAAAGGAGCATTTTTAATAAAGAAAACCCAATCGCTAAGAAAAAGGGCAGGTGATCTTCCTCAAATATAGAGAAGCACTCCCTCGTCCTGTTGCCTACAGACAGCGCGACAGTTCTTTCAGTTCCCTATTGGCAATTTTTTGGAAAGTTTCCCAGTTCGCCTGCTGTTCGTGGAATCTTGGGGTAGGTTTAAAGTTTCCGGTCTATACCCTAGAGGTGATCACTATGGGGAAGAGATCAGCACCTTATCAGTCAATAGTTGCTTAATGTAGTCTTGCGATTTTGGAGTCAAATGAAGAGTTTGCTTGTTTTTAGATATAACGCTTTGTCTGGAGTTTTTGGAGTTGTATGTGTTTGTGGGAATGTTGTTTTGTTAGTAGGGGGTTCGGGTTTAGCTTGTGGTGTAGGTAGGTTTTTAGAAGTTGGTGGTTTGGTTATGGTGATTTGATCATTTTGAATTATTGTGTTGCTTTGTTGTTTTGTTGAGGTAGTTGGTTGTTTGTTAGCTTGTCGAGGTGGAGGAGGTGATTGGTTGGTGAGGCGAGTGTTATTAGTAGGAGTTATTGGGGGGTTTGTTTATTAGTGTCACTTTTTAGGCTGTTTTTCGTTGCAGTTTTAGGTAGTATGAGTGAATTTTTCAGCGAAGCTGGGTTAGCTGTCTTTTGCTCTAGAAATTAGGAGGTTACTGGAGTTTGCATGACCGCAGCATAAGTCTGCTGGATCGTTCTTGCGCTGGATATAGGGCGGCTTGCAAAGTATATCTTTTTAGCTTCATATTTCCTAATACGCAGAATATCTTTCTCCTGGGCATACATGGGGCAATTTTTGTCGGTGGAAGTGTGTCCCTGTACGTTGCAGTTTACACATCCTGAGCACAAAAGCGCAAATCTCCTTTTCTTCTGAGCACCATTTACTGGTGTGCCCAAGTCGTTGACATTTGCTACACCTCATCGGATTAGGGATGTATTCCCGCACTTCCGTCATTTCTACCGAGATTTTGTTGAGCAGAGTGAAACGATCAAAGGAAAGAATCACCAAGCCCGATTTCCTTTCCGCGCCTCCTTTCTTTGTCTTTATGTGGACGGCCTCCACAACGCCACTGCTTTTAAGTCACTCTACAATTTATTTTTCTTCTAAACATATTAAAGACGAGTTATAGATAATCCCTTTGGTTTTATTGAGGGAGTCGTGGGAATTGAATTTTATGGGAATGTCTCCTGAGAGTTTCGTTTTACATATGAATCGTTCTGCAACACTCTTTTTATTGCAGAGAAGAAGCAGACTACCATCCCTGAGGAAGGAGGACGATGTGAATCTCGTCGAGATTGCGTCAACGCCCTTCCGCAAGACAAATGGGTTTACCTCTTTGAGGGTCTTATTTGGGGTAGTGGTTTGTATCACAATGAACTTGGCTTCATCATCAGGATTGGAAGTTTTTTCCACTGAGCTTGGGAAGAGTTCCGAGATAGCTTCAGGGGCTCATCTACGCTTTTTGCCACCTCGGCTATCGGGGACTTGCTTAAAGCCACCCAATAGATGAAAGGGGTTTTGGTTACTTGGCCCGGAGGCCATGTTGCCTAGGCGTGATTCCCTGGCTAATACTTTGAAAGCCTACCTAGACCAACACGGGTATGTTTACCTATTTGAACGGAAATTTTAATTAGAAAAGTACTTCCTCTAGTTGCTTGGCCCGCCCTCTGTTGGGAATGTTTGATTAGCTTCAACCTAGATCTGGATCACTGGTTTCGAGATGTATTTCACTCTTGTGGTACGGTCCAACTTATCCACAAAATGTCCAACGCACACTATTCTAGTAGTTAGGAGTTCAACCCTATCTACTTTCATCCCACCACGTGTTTTCTGTGGGGGCTGTCACACTAATGTTAATTTTGTTCAAGAAAGAATTTTTTGGGATTCTCCGGTATATAGCAAAAGCTAAAAAATGTTCTAATTTGTTATTTCATCACACAACCAATTAATTTTTGGTGACAAGTTTCAAGTCTTGGTTTGACTCATCAACAGGTCCCAAATAGCGAAATTGGGTGATTTGAAAAACATGAAAAAAATGAAAAAACGAAGAAAGAAATGAAAAGTTTGAGAAAAATAGAGAAACAACAATTTTTTTTTATTTATTAAAAATATTTAAAAATTTTTAAAGAAACAGATTCATTCGAAGCGAATCGAAGCTGTATACGCCACGCAGTGGGCTAAAAAATAAAGAAAAGGAAGAAGAAGAAGCGTTTCGTGTCAGCAGGAAACCTTCCACTCATCGGTGCAGCTTGGTTTTCTGCTGCTGCAGACGCGTGAAAATAGATCAAACTGATCTCTTCTCATATAAACTCAGAATAAATTCTGGGTGTGAATTATATGAGGAAAAACACTCCTATACAAGCCCAGGAGGAAAAATAAATAAAAAGATTACTCTTTTGGACTTTTTACCGGGTTAAACTTAATTTTGTTCAAGAAAGAATTTTTTGGGATTCTCCGGTATATAGCAAAAGCTTTCTTGAACAAAATTAAGTTTAACCCGGTAAAAAGTCCAAAATAGTAATCTTTTTATTTACTAATGTTAATGGTCACTGATTATGAATTTCACTTCACTCACAGTTTTATTGTTAATTTGCAGTTTGTCAATAACCTGTGCACTTCTCGTGCCACTCACTAACTTTGTTAATAACTAATTGCTTAAAAAAGAAAAAAAAATGAAATTTGCCACCTCCAAGTCAACTTGTCGATTCGAGGTCTTGCTTCAACGGAGCGTATAATATTTCTATCAACATTTTAGCTTAAAATTAAAAATTTAAAGCGAATAAAATTGTTGGGCCTTTGTGTAATGATCATAAGTAATGATCATACATAATATGATCATACACAAACAATCATAATGGAATGGTCGTACATGGTGTGGTCATTGCATAATAAGTCATACGATATGACTGTACAATGTAATGATCGTACATAATATGACCATGCAAGATATGATTGGACATCATGATCACAATGATCACCCATTTCAAGTCATACCTAATTGTGATGACCATTCCACCCATTTCATGTCACACCTAATTGTGATGACCGTTCTATTTCCAATTCAGATATTCAATTTTCAATTTCAAGTGCCTTCGTAATTATTTCTCAAACCTTCGAATTTCATTACATAAACAAAAATCATAAAATCTCTTAAGAACGGGCAATTTTCTAGAACACTTGAAATTCATATTTCTTTCATCGACTTGACTACGTAAACAAAAATTCGTTTAAGAACAAACAATTTTACTCGTGTGTTCTTATCAACGTGTCAAGTTACATCCGATGTATCGTGCTAACGACACGAAATTATGCGAGTCGCAAGATGAGGAGTAGAGCCTGGTAATGAGTGCGATTTGAAAAGTCGAGTTGGATTTTGGTTCTCTATGGGTTTGGACGGCGACCTAAAATTGTACATAGAAGTCTTGATCTTCATATTTAACCTAAAAAAATTTAGTTACTTTCGTTTTGTAAAAATTTCTTCGAAAGTGAAGTATAAAATAAACAAGTGTTACGATTTATTGAAAAAAAAGCAAAATAAAAGAAAAGGAAATCAAAATATTGGAAGTTTTTGAGTGACTAACCCCAACTCCCCCAGACTGGCTCTTCTCCGAAGGAAAGCACGGTCAGCAGGGTATAACATTTGCAATATGTCGCAGAATGCTAGAAGAAAAGTGCTGACTAAAAGCAGCGGATGATCCTCGATGTACAAACAAGTGCCATCTGAGGGCGCTTGAGATTATCCTCAACATACACCACCTAGTGCAAATATACAACACAGGCGCCAATCGCATCTGAGACCGCTTCTCAACCAGAGATGGATTCATCTTGGAACAAGATTTCCACACGAGTCCATCTTTAAATCTGTGTAGTCGGTCGTGCCTGACATTATCAGAGACAGCGATCACCATCTCGACACCATGCTAAAACCCAAAATCCAGGCGAAAATCCGATCTACCGCAGAATGGGAATTACATTGTCTACTTCACTTCACATACCCAATTTTTTACAGGCGGCTCCACATCAGAGCTATATAAATACTGGGTTGTGAAAAAAAACATATTTATACCTTGAAAATCACGTCACGGCCTTCCAGGCAGAAATTAAAGTCATACGGAAAGGTATTTTCTTAACTCTGAAACACAGAACAAGGAGATTACCATCTGCTCAGACAGGCAAGCTGCTGCCAAATCGTTCATCAAACCGTGTGCAACATCCAAATTAGTACTAGAGTGCAAAACCACCCTGAATTTCCCTCTCAGTGTAATGAGGTACTTGGTTCTATGGTGACTGCAATATAAACGGAAACAAAAATGTGCACGAACTCGCTCCTGTTGGAGCAGTTTCGGAGGTTGCCGTCCCCCACAATCTGGATTGCACGAACCAAAACCCCATATATTGTAGCTTGGACCGACTGCCAACAAAGTCTTCTTTGGCTAAATGATCCCTTCCCTCCACTGGTGGAACAAAAGAACTATTGGGAAATTCAACTTAAACTCAACGAAGAGGCTATTGGGAGTAAAAACGCCAACCGCGTGAACCCATTTGTCCATTTTCACCGGGAACTTCTCTCTCAGGGGTCACCTAAATAGAATGGGACTTGTTAATAAACTTGTATGCTGAGGAGGCGAGGAAGATGCCGGAACGATGACTCAGTCTCTGTCACTGTATATTTCATTTATTTATTTGCAAACTAAATTCTCTACAAACATTCACATTTTCTTAAGGACCTAAGTTTTTAACAAACGTAAGAATTTTCTTTTTAAAACTTATAAATATGTATCATTTTTTATTCATTCGTAGCATATTACGCTTTAACTTGTATGCCATCTTCAGGACATTAAAAAAAGCTAGCTGTTTGACAGACTTCCCCATGAGTTCAGCATGTTTTAAAGTTTTTTGTTCACATAAATAACCTAATCGCCCGAGTCAGCAATTTTTTAGGTCGAGTGTTTTATTCGTTTGCACACATGTACTACTGAATAAAATTACATATAATTGGTCTGGATATTACACAAAGATATTGAAATTTTTCTACATAATCATTTTTTTTGTCAAGGTACAAGTTCTCTAGATCATTGCCTTTTTTTTTTACATTCAATTTAAGCTTATTTATTCTAAGCCAGCTGTCAAGGCTTTCAAGATCTTCCTTTATGTTGCGATTACATTTGTCTAGTTGTTCAATTGAATGGCTTGTTCATCACAACAGACAGATGGACTGTATTTTATTACTGACTTTATATTAAATATTTATGTACAAAAGCAACAATATGATGCCCAGAACTAAAACTTGGGAAACTTCCAATTCCATAAATTGGATCAGACATCAAACCATTTACTCCCATTTTTTGCGTTCTGATAGAGATATATAAATTGAACCACTCGTGTTCAGTTCCTTTTAATCTATTATTTGCTGTTAACTTCATCCAACTACTTTTTCTATTCAAATACGACCCAAATTAATGCTTTCACATGTATATTTTTTTCTGAAGCCACACTTCTCTTCTAATATTAAATTGTTCATTTTCCAGTTGATCTGCTACTATTCTTTGCATACCTAGGCAACATGTAGATTGGACGAAATTTTTCACATTTCGTTGTATTGGCAGCCTTTTGGATCGGAAAAACCACAGTTTCTTTCCAACTAGGAAGAATTTTAGAGGTTTATATTTATTAATTCATTAATATATAACTTATTGGCTCTACAACTGCATTGCGGTGGTCTTTAATACGTATTGAAATGTGTTTACAGATATGGTTCCGTATGCAAGAGGGTGTGATGGCGTTGATCACAAATGCGGCACGAGTGTAGGCTACGGCAAGAGCCAGACTGATAACCATTGCTCAAACAGTTGAGGCATAGGTTCTTAGACTTTACTGCTAGATGTGCGTCAACAATTACTCTCAGGACATCATATCGATTTTTCAAAGATGACCAGGCTTCATCGAAGTTATCTTCTGTACTAGGGAACGACTGAATGACATTAAGTGGCTTGTAGCCAGTGGCTCAGAAAATTGGAAATTTTTCTCTCCAAACGAATTGCGTGTTAGTCACCCTGTAAGAAGACATGGCTGCGTACAGAACTTAAACTGGTCGAACGTAAAGAGAGCCATCTACCGTCAAGTAGGTAATCGTCCAAGTCGCTTATGTCAAGCACTGGGGGCAACAAGGGCATCGACATCGATGGCGTGATGTGAAGTCAACGGGACGCTAAGAACATTCCAAAAACGCTGGAACAGTTCTTCTTTAATCAACCGGTCTTCCGAGCGACTAACAAAACAAAAAAAGCCCTAAATCTCATATTGAATTTGTAAGCAATTGTGAAGAAAGTAAAACACGGGAAGAAGGAAATTTAAAGATGCAAAAAGTAGATTCCCCGAAAAAATTAATAAATCTAGTGCGTGAAAGGAAGAAGGGAATGAGGAAATCGGTATAATAAATAATATTTAACGGAAAAGGAAAATAAAATAATGTAGCAAGCAGTTGAAAGCCCAACTGGTTGAATTAACTAAGGACAGTGTAATGCCACTTTCTTCTCGCCGCTGTGGGTAATAAAATTCAGAGATTCTTGCAACGCCATTGGAGACAGCCTTGAAAAAGAATTATACTGCATGCGAACCCTAATCGTACTCGCACCCATTAACAACCCAGTAGTAACCGTAGGCAAGTAACAGCCCCTGTAGATATCCTTGTTTTTCCTGTACATAGGTAGAATGTGTTTGTTTATTGCACTGAATAAGTAATGAAAGTTAGGTAGATTTTCTTCTACATTACTATTGGGATAAGAAGTATTCCCTTTTCCTCGTTTCGTCGAATTGCTACAGATGCTGAACAGCCAAGGAAGCAACACCACCTCAGAGAGTAAACACAGCAAAACAAAGGAAGAAAAAAAAACACAAAGTGCATTTTCACCGACGGCATACCGCTTAACATGCGCGTGTGTTAGTAAAAAAGTGGATATTGTGTTTTAATAAATAACGATTTTGTGTTAATGTGTGTAAACAACAAGGAAGGAAAGACAATTCGCCGACGACATTTTCGGTGTTCCGTGAGAATAGTGATATAGACACGTAAAATATAAACAAAAGTGAGAAAAAAAGATTAAGTGAAATTAGTGTTTTTAAAAAAAATAAAAACAAAAGAAGTGAATAATAATGGCTAGTGAAAATAGCATTTTAAGTGCAGTGAAAGCCAGCGTGCTTGATGTATTCCCATCAAGTAACATTAAGGACATCCCAGACGATATAATAGAATCCCTGGCAAAACGAATGCTACAAGGGAAATACCAAGCTCCGTCGGGAAGCGGAGTTCAACAAAAATCTAGGGAAGTAGAAAACATGTCAGAGGATGAAGATACCACAACAACTGAAGACACCACGACAACTGAGGAAAACGAAAACTGAAAAAGGACCCCCCAAAACTAGAGGATTTAAAAAAGTCCAAGTCAGGAGACCCGCGAAAAAACAGCAACTACTACCAGGCGCTAGACACAGTAGGAAACCCTTTAACGATTCCCCCAAGCAGAGTCAAGTAAAGCCAGAGGAGAAGCTCAGCAAACCACCGCCGATAATCGCACATGGCCTTAATTACAAGGAATTCAACAATGCATTGAATACACTGGAATCAAAGCCAAAATTCTTCGTGAAGACAGGTGCTGGCAACAAGTGCAAATATTATTCAAACTGCTAAATCAGGTCAAGGTGGAGCCCTACACCTTCACCCCTAAAGGAGAAAGGAAAACGACATTGGTTCTGAAGGGATTCCAGCATACTTTTGAGGAAGCAAAGCCCAATACGACGTGAGCCAGATAATTAAAGTGAATAGGCTCTTACACCAGATTGTCCACTGGGAGAAGCACACCACCAAAGGTGTGTCACAGTGCAAAAGATGTGAACGCTTTGGACACGTGGCCAGCAATTGTGCACAGATTTACAGATGCGTAAAGTGCAACGACAAACATGGACCAGGAGAATGCGCAAGGATCAAGAATGACAATAACTCGAAGCCATACTGCGTGAATTGTGTGTGCCAATTACAGGGGATGCCCGAAATATAAGGAAGTGAAAACAGTGAAAAACAGGCGGGGAGAGCAACAGAAGCAGAAGGAAATATTCGCCAGGGAATCAGTGAGGAACTATATAAAGCCAGGTTTGTCATTTGCTCAAATTACTAACTCTAACACAAAAAGACCCTAACAACTACAGGTGGTACCTAAACCAACTCCACGCGTCCTTAGGGTATGCCAGGCCCCAATGAGGCAGATAATTTCTGCACGCAAGAAGCGAAAGCCTCCTTCGGATGTGATCTGTTCACTATCATGGGCAAAATAAACAACTTCATTCCTCAATATAGGAAACTTTCTTCCATTTCGGAACGCCAAAGCGCTTATCTTCAATTTGCTTTCGGCCTATGTCATTGCGTCATGTGTGTTAGTAAGGTATAGACGTGTTTATTTGTGCTCCCGTCTTTTTCCATTTTTAATTAGTTTTAATCCGGTTTTTCTAATTATTTTTTCACTGTTCTGGTACCGGAGTGTTTTAGTTGTATCGTTCTGCGTTTTAAGGCTCGTCACCATAAGGTATAAATCGTTAAAAATTTTAACGGATTATATTATCATCACTATGGGAGCAATATCGGCTGACCAAACAAAAGAACTCTCTGGAGATTTAAGAGAAAACAAAAGGGGTATTAATCTAAGTGCGCCTGCGCCATCATCTCGCTCAACTAGAGCTACAATAAAGCTGGTTTCTTCAAATGGAGAGTTCTATCAGCAACTTCGCCGCTAGAATACAAACAGTTGAGGATTCTCTTATTAGCCTAAACTCTGGGTACTCTGCTCTTAATGATAATGGTGAGGAGCTTTGTCGTCTGCAACGATCATCTGATGTGGTTATTCGAGGTGTCCCCTATAAGGCAAGCGAAATACCTAATGACATTTTTCACAAAGTTTGTCTTCGCATCAATCACACACCTTCTCCATATATATCTGCTTTTCGTGTCAGACCAAGGCAGAGTGCTAATAACCCGGATGCCGGAAGATCTTCTGCCTCGCCAATTGTTGCAAGATTTTCGTGTACATTCGAGAGGCGTGCTTTTTTCGCAGCCCTAAAAGCTTTCGGCCAATTTAGGCTAGCTGACATCGATGGTTTTGCTGCTCCGAGCCCAGTGCACATTCATGAGAGCATTACTCCTGCTACAAGCAAGTTATTACTCTAATACGACGTCAGGAGGGGAAGCTTAGCTCTGCTTACACTCGTGACGGCCCCTTGTATATTAGACTGGAAAAGGAAGGAAAACCCTACAAAATTACAAACTCGGACATGCTACTATCTCTTTGCGATGCCAACCAGGGAGCCAAGTGATGTATTGTGCATGATTTTATTCTTTGGTTTTTTTATTTAACTTTAATCCATGTTGTTGATAGTTTAGGTTTGATCAAACATATGCTTTTATATTTCGTTGAGTTTTTATATTGTTTATTTATTCATTATTTTTATTTAAGTTTGATTTGTTTTGTTGATAGTTTAGTTTTCACCGTAATGATGCTGTTATTTTCCGTCGAGTATTTATATTGTCTATTTATTCAAACCTTGTTGTATTATATTCTTGTCACTCTGTTAACACAGAGTTTTAGACCACTTAGCTTATATATTATAGTCCACTCAGTTTTTATGGTGATAATGTCGTTTTTCTTTGGTGCTGATCGAGTTTTTGTTCCCTTCACCTTGATGAGTCGCAGCTCTTGTGTTTATTTTTATTTTTATGAATGAAAACATCTTTACGCCGAACAGAGTGAGAACTTTAATTAATATTTTCTGTCGGCAGTCGGAAGGCCTTAATGTAATCAGCTTGAATGCCAGAAGCATTAGACCAAAGTTCGACGAATTATGTGATATTTTTGTAGGTTCTGATGTTCATGTTATTTTAGTGTGCGAGACTTGGCTACAACCCCATATACCTTCTACCCTAGTTAGATTTCCTGGTTATAACATTTTTAGAAATGACAGGATGGGTCGTATTGGTGGTGGCGTGGCTATTTATGTCAGAGATTGCTATGACTCCCGTATAGTTTACTCTTCTGAAAGTACCCCCTTGGAGTTTTTGTGTGTGGAAGTAACCTTAGGCACGAATAAATGTTTGCTATCCTCCGTGTATTGTCCGCCAAATTGTTTTTCCATGAAAACTCAGCAGAATTCCGTGCTGTTTTCTCTGATCTAACACAAAGATATGCAAATGTTGTCTTGGGAGGATATTTTAATGTCAATTTGTTGAGACAAAATAGTGCGACGGATTCTTTCTTATTCTTTCTACAGTCACTCCACCTTTGTGTCATTAACGATCTCCCAACTTATCTCAATACGGATAATCCATCCTTGCTTGACCTGCTTGTTACTGCTGATTATGATTCAGTTATCTTTCAAAACCAGATTGGTTCTCCTTCCGTCTTCGATAATGATTTCCTTTTTATGACATATGGCATTGATATTGGTAACTGCAGAAAGTACAAGGAAATATTATATAGGAAATATGATGATATTGATCTATATCAGTTGGGTGATGAGTGTGCCTCGCTGCCCTGGAATGACATCACTCTGTATACCTCAGTGGATGAGAAAATGAATGGGTTTTATGAACTTCTACATTATCTTCACGATAAATATGCTCCAACTCACTCACGCAGAATCAGAGAAGATGATTGCCCATGGTTCTCTGCAGCAATCCAGTCACTTATTGCTAAGCGGGATTTTTTATATCGCAGATACCTTAGATTAAAGACCAATGAAAGCCGTACGCATTACAAATTGGTTAGAAATCTGGTCAACTCTAGGGTTCACGCAGCCAAGCGACGATACTTTAAGCAAAAGTTTGACCCCCAACTATCATCTAAAATCTTGTGGAAAAACTTGCGTAAGGCTTCTGTGTATGGCAGAGATAAATCCCAGTGTAACTTGGATCCTGACATACTTAATTCCCATTTCACTTCTCTCCCAATCCTTTCTGCACGTAGTTCTGGACAGCTGGATTTAAATCGCCTCATGTTTCCTTCAAGTAATGATCAGCCTTGTTTTAGTTTTAGATGTGTTGATGCCAGGGAGATTGCTGTGGCAATTGGTGCTGTCAAATCTGATGCTGTGGGGCCTGATGGTATTCCACCTAGGTTTATCAGGATTCTTCTGCCTTGGATAATACAGCCGATTCTACATATTTTTAACACCTGCCTTACCATGTCGATATTTCCTTCCGCTTGGAAAATTGCTACAGTTGTGCCGGTGGCTAAGATCAATGCAGCTGAGGTTCCCGGTGATTTTCGACCGATTAGCCTGTTGGGTTGTGAAGACAAAAACATCCACCAGGAGTCTTAATTCGGCTTCAAGCCAAAACACTCCACCCATTACTCAAATTCCACACAGATGCCACCAACCGCTCTGAACAAAAATGAGTGCATTGTAGGCTGCTTCCTTAATGTCGAGAAGGCCTTCGACTCAGTATGGACAGCAGGGCTTACCTACAAATTAAATCAATTCGGGTTTCCCACTCACCTAACCAGACTAATCCACAGTTTTCTTAGTTCTAGAAAATTTTACGTGGAGCTTGAAAATCACAAATCACCACTCAAGGTAGTAGAAGCCGGCGTCCCCCAAGGCTCCTTATTAGGCCCAATTCTCTTCAACCTTTACACTTCTGACCAACCTCCCAATGAAAATGGCACGTTACATCTTTATGCAGATGACTCTCTCACGTAATTCTCATACCAGCAACGTTTAAATACCTTTCACCACTGCTCTTAACCGTGCCCGAGGCTAGAAATATCTACCATCTACATGATGGTAGATAAAGTTTCTACGACCACAAAGGTGATTACTACCGCGGGTAGTCACTTTCGTGCCACGTTTACTCAGAGAATGTCTCTGAAGCACACCGCTCCTTTAGGAACCATCGAATCCTAAATTCTCCAAACTATCCACTTCCTATCCTTCCTTTTCTCCTATTCCCGCCATCCCACTAACAACTAACTCCTAAGAGAGAATGACACATAGCACGGCTGATATAGCGCATCATCCGTGAAGGAAAACAAGATAGCGAAACGAAAAGTTTAAAAAAAAATACTTAGGACAACTGTCAACAAGAGGACAATAGACGACATCAAATCGGACTGAGGGCTAAAGATAAGCCCCAAGGATCAAAAGAAGACAAAAACGAGAACATCGAGGGAAACGACGACAATGCAAATAGGAAAACGGCGCAAAACACTCTTGACTTGATGTCCAAGAATCTTCGAGATTAGATAATCGTTGGGCACGGCGGCGAGTTGATGCTAGCATTTGATCGCGAATTTCTTAATTTCAAGTTTATATAAAATTATCTTATTTTTGGAGTTTTACAATTCAAGTGTGGGGTTAAATCCATTGTTCCCGAATACGGTAGTGGCGGGCATTATAGACGCGAATATTCGTAATTATTGTGTGGATTTTTTTATTTTGAACTCATAGTGAGTGGCTGTAATTATTTTGTGGATATTTTTATTTTGAACTCATAGTGAGTGGCTGTGATAATTGTGTGGAAAAGATAAAGAAAATCAATCGTGGTGAATTAGTGTTGTGTAATAGCCAAAACATTGTATTAAGTGAGTATGGAAGGGATCGGAGAAGATCAGTGTGTGAATGCAGATGCATCAGAGCACCAAAGTAAAGGTTCCGACATTGTGTACTCTACTTAAAGAGGTAAGGTAGTGTTAAGCGAACTAGATTTTATTAAGTGGGAAAACGATCTTTTAAAACGGGAGCGAGATATGCTGCGACGCGAGAGAGTTTCAATAGAGCCATTGTTAGAACAAAAATCATCGACGCAGATAAATCGAACTCTCATTAAAATCATGGAACGAAAGATGCGACAAGGAGAATGTGCGGAGGACTACGTTTATCAGGTATCAGTCTTGGCAAGTAAGATATATTTAAGCGATGCATCTACCATAATTTAATAAATATTTTAATAGCTTCTAACCTTCAAACAATCCCAAGCCTTCTCACAAAAATTAAGGACTACGAAGATGTTCAAAGTCAAGGGCGGAAACGAGATATTCTGTTGAACCGAGCGGATAATGCGAACGATTGTTTCCAGCAAAAGAGATATCATCCCTTGAAATAAAATGGAAATCGACAAACAAAATCTAATCAACAGAAAAATCTTTAAGCCTGGAGATCACAAACAAATAAACAGGCACATCAGAAAACGGCATCATATAGGTCGCCAACGTTTAGATGTTTCCGATGTGATGAACCAGGTCATAACGCACGAATGTGTCCATTGGCAAATAAACCAAGAAAGTGTTTTAAGTGTAATCAGCCCGGCCATATGGCGAAAGAGTGCTTAGTTAAAAACGTTTCAAATGTAGGACAAATTGAAGGCACTGACAATCTTATAATTACGGATGAATACCATAAAATAGTAGAAATAGATGGCAAATCAATTCTGGCTTTCTTTGATCTAGGTAGCGAATGTACTACAATGAAGCAACAGGTCGTAATAAGTCATTCATGGTCGGTAGAGTTTAGTGAAGTTAAATTACTTGGGCTCGGGGAAAATATAACAAATGCATTGGGTAAAGCTACCAAAACGTTGTGCTATCTGGACATTAAATTAGAAATTGATATATTGATCGTCGAAAATAGTGCTCAAGATGCTCCAATTATCGTTGGAAGGAACTTTATGAACCATCCAGAAATCGAAGTTTTAAAACGTTATGGAAGTGTTGAGTTAAGACGTACAAAAGATAATAAAACCCAAACGCCGAAAATGGCTGAAACTAAGTTCAATAGATACACCACAATTAACAAAAGTGATATTCAATTTGGAGATGTACCATCTGAGACTGAAAAAGATGCACTAATAACTATAATAGACAATTTCCGGAACTGTTTTGCGAAGGAACCCATGGAATTAGGGAAAACAGAACTAGTTCGCATGAAAATTAAATTGAAAGAGAACAAGATAATAAGATATCAACCGTACAAAGTACCGTATGGATTAAAGTCCACATTAAGGAAGAGCATAAAAGAACTTCTTGACCAAGACATTATTCAGCGCTCTATTTCTGAGTATGCGAGTCCAGTATTACTTGTGCCGAACAAAAATGGCGAATTCCGAATGTGCGTTGACTATCGCAAGCTAAATGCCATTACGCAGCGCGAGACATTTCCTGTGCCGAATATTGAGGAAACCCTTAACTCTATGGCCAATAAAAAAAATCTTCATGTCTTTAGACTTGATGAGCGGATATCACCAAATACCGATCGACGCAGAATGCCGACATCTAACAGCTTTTATATCTCCAGAAGGACAATATGAATGCAAAAGGGTTCCTTTCGGATTGAGAAACCCACCCGCAGTCTTTATGAGATTAATGGTTGAAATAACTAAACCTCTAGAGATGAGTAAGATTATTACGTATATGGATGATATACTGACAGCAACCGAGACCATTACGAAAAATATGGAAGTTTTTCAAGCTTTCCTTAAGGAAATCTCTTCGGAAGGTATTAAGCCTGGTATACAGAAAATAATTGCCGTAAGGGACAACAAACAACCAGTCAATACAAGAGAGGTGAGACAATTTCTTGGTCTAGCCGGATATTTTCGACGCCTCGTCAAAGGATTTTCCAATATCGCTCGACCACTACACACTTCTAAGGAAAGACGAAGAATTCAAGTGGTGGGAAGAAACGGAGAGAGCATTCACAAGTCTTAAGGAATTATTGACTAGCCGGCCTTTGTTAGCCTTATTCAATGAACAAGCTGAACACGAAGTGCATACGGACGCCAACAGTTATGGGATTACCGGAATTTTAATGCAAGTAAAGGATGGAAAATTGCAGCCGTTCTCCTACTACAGACGGGCTACCACCCCGACAGAATCCAGATACCACAGTTACGAGCTAGAAGCCTTGGCAGTAGTGGAGACAGTAGAACGATTTAAGCATTATTTGTTACAACGGAAATTCAAGGTGGTAACAGACTGCAATTCCTTGCGCTTAACTCAAGAGAAGAAAGACCTTATTCCACGAATCGCGCGATGGTGGCTAAAGATAGCAGAGCTTGACTTTGAACTTATCTTTCGCCCAGGAAGTCAACTTTCGCACGCAGATGCGCTGTCGCTGTCCTGCGGAAAATGGGAAAGATGTAGAAGATGTTACCAGTAAAATGCTAATAGTTGGAGTTCCCACCGAGGATTGGTTATCCGTACTTCAAAAACAAGATGCAAGGCTAGTAGAAATTCAGCAGGTGTTAGAAGGATCGATCATCAATCATGTTGATAAAGACGGAATCAAAGGAAATTATGTCTTAGAAAATAACCGGATTTATAAGAAGACATCAGAAGGATTACGCTTTGTAGTACCATCAGGTATACGAGTAATTAAGACTTCCCATGACGATATGGGACATCCTGGGATTGATAGGACACTGGAGACCTTATGAAAACATTTTTGGCTTGTAATATGAAGCCTGTAGTGAAGAAGTATGTGAACGCGTGTGTGGATTGTCTCTATAATAAGCGGGGAATAGACGAAGGAAGATATCAACTGCACGCACCTGAGAGATCACCTGTGACTTTTTCACACTATTCATTTAGACCATCTGGGCCCTTTCCCCAGAAGCAAAACTGGAAAAATGCAGTATATAGGACTCGTGGATTCCTTTACGAAGTTTATTGTACTCAAGTCAGTAGGGTCAACAACTAGTAGAGGCGTTATTAAGATGTTAGAAGAATTTACGGAATATTTTGGTATGCCGACACGAATAATAACGGACAGGGGAACTGATTTTACTTCGGGCGACTTTAGAAAGTTTTGCAAGGAAAATCTGATTAAGCACATCTTAACTACAGTGAAGACACCGCGGAGTAATGGACTAGTGGAACGATTCTTCAGAACGACGAAAACTGCAATCGCTACAATGGCCCAAGATAGCTACGGACGAGATTGGGATAAAAATATTCGTGATATTCAATGGGCGCTCAATAGCTTAAAGAACTCAACAACTTCGATTAGCCCGCAGGAGCTCTTAATGTCGTATCAACTTCGGAATATACTGAAAAATATATTAGTCCTCGCATTACATGAAGATGAAAGAAACAAGGAAGAGGATGTGCCCCTAGCGGAATTAAGAGAAAAGGTTTTGCAACGGATCAAGGAAAGACAACAGAGCCAAGTTGAGACGTTTAATCCAAAACACAAACCACCAAGGCAATACCAAAAGGACGATCTCGTTCTTATCAAGCAGGATCCGGCATCTGCTGGAGAGCCTTGGAAAATTTGTCCTAGGTACAAAGGACCGTACATTATAAAAACTGTGCTCACGAATGACAGGTATGTGGTTACCGATGCAGATGAACTACAAGTTACGCAGAAACCCTACGAGTCAGTACATTCAGCAGCGTTTGAAACCGTGGTGTGAACTGCACCAACTTGATTTTGACATAAGTTCGGAGGAGGAAGAATATTAATGTAGGATACCTATAAAAATAACCACAATCGTCCGAAAGATGAAATAAAATAATCAACCAGTAAAACAAATTTTCATTTAATTTTTTTTTAAAGAAATTGTTTCGGATATTGACATTCAGATGATTGGATATCTTATCCGCATCGGATATTATCCTGATATTGATGTGAAGATTGGGAGCAGTAATCCAGTGTTCCGAATGGAATATATTGGGTATGCCGCTCCAATCAGAAGAATAGGACCATCAGAGGAAGTGTTGGTTCAGTGACGCAGTAAACCATAGGGTACTAGATACGTGTTACTCTGTAGAATATTGTTGAGTAAAGTTTAGGTTGGTAACTGAATGCTTCAGGTCACATTTGGATGCTGCCTGAATCAGTTGTAACTTTGGTATAGATGTGAAAATTGGGAGCAGTAATCCAGTGTTCCGAATGGAATATCTCGGGTAAGAATAAGACAAGCGAAGAAAGTGTTGTTAAGTGACTCAGTACATTATATATGTAGTACTAGGAGCATATCATGTCATGGAATATCATTATATGAAGCTTAGGGTCAGCAATCCAGTACCACCAAAAGGAGCACCTCGGGTACACTGAATAAGCTATAATGTTAGTTTCAATGTTGGGCACTGAAGTGTAAGCTATGGCAAAAGTAAGGTTCGCGTGTGTGAACATGAAAGTAGATACGTGAGAGCAGTAACGGTCACTGAGGACAGCGACCATGTAGGTTGGCCGAACTGTAGCAAGTAGTTTAAAAATATAAAGAAATATAACCAGTGAAAGCCTAACTGGTTGAATTAACTAAGGATAGTGTAATGCCACTTTCTTCTCGCCGCTGTGGGTAACAAAATTCAGAGATTCTTGCGACGCCACATTAGAGACAGCCTTGAAAAAGAATTATACTGCATGCAAACCCTAATCGTACTCGTAGCCCATTAACAACCCTTCGTAACCGTGGGCTAGTAACAGCCCCTGTAGATATCCTTGTTTTTCCTGTACATAGGTAGAATGTGTTTGTTTATTGCACTGAGTAAGTAATGAAAGTTAGGTAGATTTTCTTCTACATTAGTATTGGGATAAGAAGTATTCCCTTTTCCTCGTTTCGTCGAATTGCTACCTGGTAATAAGGAAAAGTAATTAGTTTGGCTGTGGCAAGATGTCCAAGAATCTTCGAGATTAGATTATCGTTGGGCACGGCGGCGAGTTGATGCTAGCATTTGATCGCGAATTTCTTAATTTCAAGTTTATATAAAATTATCTTATTCTTGGACTTTTACAATAATTTGGAAATTTCCGATTAATTCCGCCAAACCGGCCATTGCGTAGATCTGTATAAAACCCAAAAAGGGGAACCCAAGATAGCTAGGAGAACTGGAAGACAAAAGAAAGGGAAAGGAGGTAAGGAATTTTCATTATGTGACCCCAAAGGAAAATTGGTAACCTTGCGTAATAAATTTAAGCTAATGTCGGGGGCGCTCAGGTTGTGCTAGCAGACGCGCCTACGACCCATTCATGGAGTCAGAGTGTTGATTGAATTGTAGGGCCTGTTACAACCGTATAACACACCAAGTAGAATATTAAAGAAGAAAAAAAGGGGAAAAGAAAACATAATCACTTCTGCGTACACCAGCTGCGATCGAGGACCAAGGTCTTGGTCTCACAACATAAGAAACGCCTGATTAATTAATTTAATTTAATATAATTGAAAATTATATTTATATATATATCTAGAGTACCAGAGTTTGCGGGATTCCGTCACAAATGCGCATTTGGAGTCTGGGTGAGTACAATTTAATGGTCATTTAATGATTGGAATTTAAAACAATATAATTTTTGCATTATTGAATAATTCAAAACATATCAATTTTTGCATTATTGAATAATTTAGAACATATTAATTTTTGCATTATTGAATAATTTAAAACATATTAAGTTTGGCATTATTGAATATATTATACACTTGCATATTAGTATGATGAGGCCACCTAACAGAAAGTGGTGCAGACATATATACAGGGTGTCCCATACGCACCGCATTTCCTTTTTACCCCGGATTCCTCACTCAATTTCGAGAAATAAATTGTATGGGAGGAGAACCGAAATATGCACAGTGTGGGCGTAGGGGGGTTTTGAGATTTTGGATGTTTTTTATCCTAATACCATTTAACTTTCTTGTTATACACCCTATGAAGGTGACTTGCATCTCAGGTGATAGTAAACCATCTACGGTTTCCAACAAATGCCCATCCACCTCTCTACCCCCTTTCCTACGGCAGGTATAGGACTCAAAGCCGAAAAATTGGGAAATTTTGCAATTTCTTTTTCAATTTTAACGATTTTTCCGCTAAAAGGCAAGATATGGAGAGCACTTTCTTGTCGGATTTCGAGACCTCCGAATATTACCTTTCATTTAATCCAAATCATGTACCTACCTAAATGCTACCGTTTTTGAGATATTCCTGTTTTTATGATGCATAATTTCATGAATTTATCTAATTTGTGTGGAATTGCATAAAATTAGGCGCGATTTCTATTGTTATTAGCAAACTTAATGAAATTATGCATTATAAAAACGGGAATATCTAAAAAACGGTAGCATTTAGGTAGGTACATGTAACATGGTAACATTCGGGGGTTTCTAAATATTATAAATAAACTGTATAGTTATCATGCATTTTGGCGGGAAAATAGTTAAAATTTGAAAAAATTAGAATTTTTTTTTTCAATTTTCTGACTTTGACGTCCTACAACTGACGATGGAAAACGACAGAAAGGCTGGTTGTGCATTCGTTGCAAAACTCAGACGGTTTGTTATCACTTGAGATGAATCTTGCCTTGATAGGGTGTATATCAAGAAATTTACAGGGTGTAAAGCGGAAACAGTACTAAAAATCGTAAACCCCCCACCGCCCACATCGTGCATTTTCCGGTATTCCTCCCATACAATTTATTTCTCAAAATTGAATGAAGGAAATTGTAAAAAGGAAATGTGGTAAGTATGGGACAACCTGTATATATATATGGATTTATAGGCTGGGTAGTCCAGACGAGCTTCTATAGGAGGCGGTAGAGGTTAATAAAACAAGGGACGTCCTTGTATCTGTCGTCCATATCCACAGTTAAGTATCCCAGAATTGATATAATTATAGTTTGATATAGATATATCCCCAAGAGCATAACTAGCTTTCAAAGCTCATAGTCTTTCATAGTTATAATAGTTTATAGTAATTTAGGATGAAAGCGTTGGTGTATAGTGCTTAAGAGGTGCATGTCAAAGGCCGGCAGGAAAGACTTGGCTTGTCAAATGGCCGATAAGTACCATTAGTATCCGCCATATATAATATGTCCCCGTTGAATTCTAGTTTAATTAATCATAATTGAAGTTCTAATCAGTACTGTCAAAATTAGTACGAACAGTGGTGTCACTCAATAATCAGTTAGTCCATCCGTAAGCTAGAGATAAGGTAGGGATAATGCACAACAAGTCAAGAAATTTAATAAATTCTAGTATTATAGTTGTCAGTTATTAAGAAAATTAAAATATGCATTGTAAATCGGAGAGGAATGTTAATAAATATCAGTTATTTAATTCGTTTTGGGTACAGAGTGTGATAGGTCATACTAAAGTTAAGCTTTTGGGCTTTTTAAATTCAATATGAAAAATTGATATTGATGACGTGATTTTTGATAAAAATAGTAGTTAAATAAAAAAACAACGAGTAAAAATTCCGAAATTTTAAAATTGTTGAGCCATAACTTCAAAACGGAAAGGGTGAGGCAAAAAATGTATAGACCATTGGAAAGGTCCAACGATTATCTATATACCAAAGTTTAAATCATTATCATAGAGTGTAACGTTCAGAAGTTACAGGGTGATCTATAAAACCATACCCAAATATCTTAAAGTCCCGTTATCTCGGAAACCGTTACCAGTTCCCTCCCCCCACCCACACAATTTTTTGTTTGTCTAAGCAGGACCTATCCATAGCCTTTGGGTGCCAGACCACATACGGGACACCCTGTATATCTTGCTCACTTCTAGTGATTGATGTAGTATACAATAAAAATCAGAAAGAAAAAGCTATTAATGTTGATTAAAATATGTATATTATAATTATATGGTTAATTTTTGTATAAAATTCAACTTACGTCCGAAGTTGCGGAACCGAACCCCGTCGTAAGTCGAGAACGAACGTAGTTCAAAATTACAATTCAATAAATTATAAAGTTAAAGAGCAAAATTTACGTTACTAGTAGTAAACTTATCGTGAAGAGAGGTCATCGGAGAGTGGAAGCATGCATAGTTTTACTATTGGTCGCGTGAAAGTTCGCCTTCAGCTGTTTTTACGGTCGCGACTCGAACTTTTCCATCCTGACCAGGATGTACCTTAGTTACGCCCCATTTTCGATCTTGTTGGAGAAATCTTTCGTCGCGAATGATGACCAAATCCTTAGCTTGAAAATCTTGAACTGGTTGAATATACTTGGTACGTCTTTGAAGGCTGACTAAGTACTCCCTGCCCCATCTTTGGCAGAAATATTGGCGTATCTGTGAAAGGGATTGCCATAGATTAAGCAGAGTACCTTTAAAACGCAGCATTTCAGGCTCTGGAAGTGCCTTGAGTGGCTCCCCAATGAGAAAGTGCCCTGGCGTGAGCACCTGTAAATCAAGTCTAGCTGGGTAATTGACATAACGAGCGAGAGTTTGCACATGCTTCAATATAAGCCAGAAGCGTGATGAATTCTTCGTATTTAAGCGTGATGTTCACACAAGCAAGAACACGTCACAAATGGAATTTAACATGTTTTAAGCTACATCCCAATAGCCGGCTACGTGAGGCGCGGCAGGTGGGTTAAAGTGCCAAGTAACATGGTCGTTCGATACCCAAGTTCTTTCTCCGCTCCAACGAAGTTGGTTTCATTATCGCTGTAAAACTCCTTGCAGTGTCCCCGTCTTGAGATGCAAATGCAAATTTTTAATTTTCTACTTCAAAATCTCCTAACTAATATACATATGTACCATAATTTCCAATTATTATGTAAAAATAATATAATGACATTATTTTTTTTTTTAATAATGTAGCTCATTAGATATATGGTGGAGAATGGAAGCGATGAAGATTTGGATGCCGAAATTGTAAAGTTACGGCAGAAATTGCAGAAACTAAGGGAAATCGCTGATTTAAGAAAACAATTGTCCGAACTAACGGAAAATGCGGAGGCAAGTAACATTAAATCTGTGTTTCAATTTAAGGACGTCGAGGAGTCATTACTAAATTTTTCCGGCTATGATGTTCTGTGCATAAAAAAGTGGATAGAAACATTCGAGGAATCCGCAGAAATTCTGTCCTGGGATACTAGAATGCGTTTTGTATATGTCAAACGGTTAATGATAGGTACCGCGAAAATGATTCTGAGAACTGTGTCTGTGAGATCATGGTGTGAGTTAAAGAATGCACTTTTACGGGAATTTTCTCGAAATGTTACAATTGCAGAAGTTCACAATGAATTACAAAGGCGGAAAAAGGAAAGAGAAGAAACATTCCAACAGTACGTCTTTATCATGCAGGAAATTACAGCATTATCAAGCGGCGACGATAGTGATTTGATCCAATATATTATAAATGGCATTCAGGACACACAAATTAATAAGATGCTGTTGTATGGAGCTGACTCGTTATCTGAGCTCAAAAATGCACTTAGGAAATATGAAAAAATTAAATCACATTCTTCAACGTTATATGATCAACAAAAACATCGTTTTTCAAATCATGCTAGCAATCAAAATAAAATTAAGTGTTTTAACTGCAACGAGTTCGGACATATGAGCAACCAATGTACTAAAACTAGGAGAATGAAGGGCTCTTGCTTCAAGTGTGGCAAACTTGGATATAATCAGCGTGAATGCTCGTCGAAAACACCTGTAACGCATATTCAAACTATTAGTGCTAATGACCCAACACCAGTTCATCGAGAACTTGAAAATAATTATGAATTCGTATTAATTTCTAATCCCATTTTGGAATATTTTACTAGGTAGAATTTTAAAAATGCAGACGATTCTGAAACCTGTGACTGTTCACTGCTGACACTTTTGGATTCCAGCAGCTCTATAAGCCTTTTGCAACAACGTTTTGTTTCAGCATATTTTGTGACAAGAGTCAATTCAGAGTATTACCAATTTTGCGGAATAAACAACAGCTTATTGTATGTACTATGAATTGTAAGGTTAGTTTAAATGAGATATCTTGTAATTTGAATTTATTCGTGGTCAAGGATTCTAGTATGCAAATATCTGCTATGGTAGGGATTTTTTTTAAAAAATGTGGTATAACCTGTAAGTTAAATAAAAATGAGCATGACAAAATAACAATTTAAGTGGCATAGGTCCTCACTACCATGCTCCACATTCAATAAATTATAATGATTTTAATAGAGAAATTTTAAATATTAACATTTTTGAAAACAATGATATTGATCGAGCGTTGAACATAAATATTAATGACAAATTCCCTACAAAATTAGACAACAAGTTTGTGACAATGTATATGCAGCTCACAGTGTTAAATTTCAAGATAGTCCTGTCGCGAATGTTCATAATGATATCCAAATTCATATAAAGCTCACAAAAGATATTCCCTTTTATTGCACTCATCGAAGATTACCTTACGCTCATAAGGTTGAGTTACAAAAAATTATTGGCGAGCTTTTAAATCGAAAAGTTATACGTGAAAGTAATTCGCCTTATGCTTCCCCTATCGTCTTAGTGCAAAGCAAAAACCGTGAGCTAAGAATGTGTATCGATTATCGAGAATTAAACAAATATACTGTCCGCGATAATTATCCTTTGCCACTAATTGATGACATGTTAGATAAACTGCGAGATAAAAAATATTTTTCTATACTTGATTTACGTAGTGGTTAGAATGCCTTTTGGGTTCAAAAATGCTCCATCTGTAGTGGTTAGAATGCCTTTTGGGTTAAAAAATGCTCCATCTATCTTTCAGAAATACGTGCACAATATTTTTAAAGATCTAATAAGAGCCGATAAGCTGTTTTCTTATATGGATGACGTTTTGATTGCGAGTGAACCGTTAGAAGAGCATTTAGATATTTTGAATCAAGTCATTGAGTTAGTTGTGCGGAATTCGTTGGAACTGAGATTTGACAAGTGCAAATTTCTTTATGAAGAAATAAGTTTCCTGGGATACATTGTGAATGTACATGGAATACGTCCCAACCCAGAAAATTTACGGGCTGTTAGTGAATTTCCAGTTCGAAAGTGTGTGAAAGATGTACAAAGTTTTCTTGGTCTCTCATTTTACTTCCAGAGGTTCATCCGAGATTTTGCAATTTTCGCTAAGCCACTCTATGATTTGCTAAGAAAGGACAACTTGTTTCAGTTTGGTGAAGTTGAATTGGAATCTTTTATGACGTTGAAATCAAGACTACGAAATCACCGATTTTATCAATATATAGCCCTAGTAATGAGACAGAGCTGCACTGTGACGCAAGCAGTGTCGGTTTTGGTGCCATATTGCTGCAGCGACAAAGTGACGGGAAATTTGACCCTGTTTTTTCTTTCTCTAAAAGAGCATCGGATGTAGAGTAAAGATATCACAGCTATGAGCTGGAGACCCTTTCTATTATATATGCATTAAGAAGATTTAGAATATACCTCAAAGGCGTCGAATTTAAAATCATAACCGATTGTCAGTCACTCACTCTAACGCTAAAGAAAAAGTTGTTAAACCCGCGAATATCACGATGGGCCTTAGAAATAAAAAATTATGATTATAGAATCGAACATCGGTCTTCAAACAGAATGGATCATGTTGATGCTCTTAGCAGATGTTCAGAAATTCTAATTGTTGAGGAGGGTACTTTTGAATTCGCACTCGCCGCAGCACAACGACGCGATCCGATTATATCTAAAATCGCGGCTGATCTAGAAAATACGGAAATGGGCTTTTATATAGAAAAATTAACGATGAGGTAATATTTTATGTGCCACAGCAAATGGAGAGGCAGATAATTCAAACCCATTACGAGTCCTTGTGCCATCTAGGAGCTGCTAAGTGTTATGAATACCTTAAGAGATCTTATTGGTTTCCTAACATGAAGGCGAAGATTAAAACGTTTATTGAAAGCTGCCTTAAGGCATACTTCATAATATTCCCAAAGACAATAAACCCTTCAACGTTTTACATATTGACCAGTTTGGCCCTTTAGGACCAACAAAAACTAAGAAAACACAAATCCTTTTAGTTGTAGATGGATTCACGAAGTTTACTAAGCTATATACGGTTGCCAGTACGAAAACTAAGGAAGTTATAACCTGTTTAGAATCATATTTCGCATCTCAGATTTCTTAACGAAACATAACATCTAGCATGTTACAGTAGCTACTTGTTTGGTTCAGTCAAACGGTCAGGTAGAACGCATAAACCGAGTGTTAACACCCATGCTGGCAAAGGAGACAGACGAATAGTCAACGGGTAGTTGGAGTAAAAAATTGACTAAGGTAGAATATGATTTAAACAATACTGTAAATAGAAGTATAGGCACTACACCTAGTATATTGCTGTTTGGTGTAAATCAAAAGGGGGATCATAGTGTGCATGTATAACTAATATGTTTCTATATTTATGATAACTAAAAGAAAATAAGTAAAAATTCTGAAGGTATACCATAATAAAATGTTAAAGTAATTTTAATCTCAAGAGATCTGTATATATTCGTAAATCTGATTCAGGTTCAACTATGTTATATTCATACTTTAAGTGAATTTGGTAAGTCCAATATTATGTAGTCATGTCATATACATGACTCGTTGATTACTCTTGTTAGTCAAGATTCATGTAATATGTAGATTTTGATATAGTAATGTATTCATGATTATTAAGTTGCAGGCTTTAATTGTGATTCAGTTGTTGATTATACTATGTGATAATTTTGTAAATTGTTGGCTCTTGAAATTGTTGCTCGTTTAAAATAATCGGGTCGATTATACATCAGGATGGCCGAATCTGTTGGAATTGTTGTAACAATTCAAAAGAATAATCTCATTTGTTTCTGCTTTCCATTTGCACATACAAACACTCGCATTGTATGTATAGCATTAACTGGATATATATATAACTACTCTGCATTGTTGTCGGTAGCCAACGGTACTCGTATCACCAAGTTTGAATATTCAGCCTCAGCGACCAGACAAATTGTATAGATTTTCAAGAACAGACTGTAATAAACGCTCGATCAGTGAAGTACGTGTTTTGTTTTTTTAAATCGCCCATTAGTCCTCTTATAAGTTTGATAGCACAACTTAAAGAAATGGCTGTGTGTCTGTAGTTGCCCAATGAATCATTATAGTCTTATGAGTCATTAGTGAATCAGTCAATAGGAGCGCTGTGTGTCTACTAAGGTATTATAAACTTAATTTCGGCCTTAAAACTTCTCAAATTTCCTCTACTCTTGATGCTACTTGGCAATTCAAACGTTTAGGCCATATTAATATATTCTGCATTTTGGGCATTCATAAATCGAGATAGTTGAGATTTTTAAATATTTCTTAACACATATCTTTGTTCAATACCTATGTACATACAGTACTGTGCAAAAAAAAATTGCTCACTTGCATTTTACAGACATCTGCTCGAATTTCTTGGAATTGAAGCCGGGAGTGTAAATTTTATTGTAGTCATTAGGTACTTACGGGTGTCTAGTTTCTATAAATAGCAAGCAAATTTTTCAAATATTGCATTTTGTTTTGATAAGTCTTGTTGAAGTGAATTTGGAGTGAAATTTATAAATGAATGGGAAAAGTTAGTGCAGAGTTAAAAAGCAATATGTTGGTATTGGAACGAGAGAATTTGTCGACACGTGTAACGACAGCTAGATTGGGTTGTGCACAACGAACTGTTGCATGGAATGTAAAAAAATTTCGTGGGACGGGCAGTACGAAACGAAACAGTTGGTTTGGTAGACCACGGAAGACAACACGTGTTGAGGATAGATTCTTGGCGCTCCAAAGTCTACGTAATTACGTAATAGATTTAGAACTCCTACAGACCTTCGGCATGATCTTTTTCGAGCACGTGAGACAAACATTTCTACAAGCGCTGTAAGGCAGAGATTAAAAGAGGCCAAAATTCCAGGCTGTCGTTTTATGAGGAAGCCACTTTTGACCCAACAGATGAGATGAACGCTTCTACTTTGGGCTAAAGAGCATATTTTGTGGACCCAAGAGATGTGGGACAAAGTATTCTTCTCTGATGAATCAAAGTTCAAGCTGCATGTTGGAGATGGCTGACTGTTTATTCGGTGAAGGCGTGGAGAAAGAATGCGTGAAGAATGCGTGCAGACTTTGCCTAGGAAACGGAAGGTGTAATAGTGTTGGGTTTGGGTTGCTTTTCTGGAGATGAAAAGGGTCGACTGTGCTTTATTGACCGAAAAAAACACAGCGAATGTGCATTTGGATGTTTTACGGAATCAGCTTGAGCTCACAAGTATCGAGTTGTTTGGATACACATGTGACTTTGTCTTCCAGCATGACAATGCTCCATGCCACACTGCTAAAACGGTAAGTAGCATTGTAAGCATTTAGTTAAATAAAATATTTTTAATTAACCCATCAGCAAGGAGCAACAAGTTTTAAAATAGATAATAAATTTTGCTTATTTTTCAATTTAAAGGTGAAGACCTACCTGCAAGAGAATAATGTCGAGTTGTTGAGATGGCCTCCATATAGCCCAGATCTCAATCCAATCGAAAATATCTGGGCTATATTGAAACTTAAAGTAGCAAGGAAGCGACCAAAGACAATTGCGGCATTGAAACGTCTGATCAGGGATATTTGAGAGTCTATAAAAACCAGTACATTGCGAAATTTAGCAGAATCCATGCCTAATAGTTGTAAGGCTTTGATAAAGGCCACGGGAGGGCCGACAAAGTATTGAATTATTTGTTAATTTATTAGTTTATTAAAGAAGAAAAAATATTTAAAAAGTGCATAACGCTAATGATAGTATTTAATTTCTTCAACCTTCTAAACCGTATTGAAACTCAATGCTCCGTCGTAATTCCGAAACATCAGCAATTTTGTTCACAAAATTTTCTTTTATTTAAGAACGGTTTTAAATTATCTAGAAATGTTGGAAGTAACCAATATATTTCGCATCGAGCACTACAAGTGACACATTTGGGCTTAGTCATGAAAACTATGACAAAATTTGAGTGAGCAATTTTTTTGCACAGTACTGTACATGAGATTTCTATATAAGTACTTCGGTAATAAATTATACCATGTTTTAAATATAAGTATTAACAAATTCTATATCAGCCTGTGTTCAACACTGAACCAATTGAATTACTCTAAAAGAAAGCGAGTTGGTGTAAATTTTCCAAACGAAGAATTTTGAAAGGCGGCAGTTGACTTGACTTGACTATCTTGTCAAGTCAAGTGCCGCCTTTCAAAATTCTTCATTATTTTCCTTTTTTGGATTTATTTTGATGATTTTTCACATCCTTCAGTTTGTCTTATTTAGGGCGTTGGGGCTTATCTTTGGCCGTCAGATCGATTTGATGTCCTCTCTGTTTTCTTTTTGATCCTTGGTTCGGTTCTTTTTGTTCACTTCCCGTGTTGTTGTTTTTTTTTCTTTTTCTCTTTTCCTACTGCTGCTGCGCCACATCAGCACATTGCACAACAACCAAGAGACTCTTCTGCATTTGACCAACCAATAGACAATTCTCATTAATACAAAACTCAACTAATCCAATTTCTTTGTGGTCGAAAAGTTGAAACATTTCGACGCCAAAATGTGCCATGTCATTAACTCAATCAACCAGATGACTGAATGGTACTCGAGTGTTGATCACAATAGGATCAGCGCTGAGGACTACTATAATGAACGTCAGGAAAAATATACACAATGGCTCAATGCAGTTCATAATCATGGGCATTTACAGAATTCCATCACTCTGCATGGTATCAACTCAGTTGTACAGAACATATCTCAAAGACTCGGGTCTAATCTCATAATATTACCAGCACCACAAGATCGGTTAAATATGAGAGCAGAAAACAACACTGTGAGGTTATACGAGTACCTAAACATTGTGGAAAGGAGCATGTACGTGTTAATACATGTAACGCCAACGCCTCATATGATCGAAAGCAATAAATTTGAAGTTTCAAATATTCTATCTCAGTCGGCTCCCCTCTTGGTAATTCAGACCACTGTCTAATCACGGCTCAATTTATCACCTCATCTCTGCGCCGCCCCACTTCTCCACCTACAAGTAGGCTTCTCTGGCACTATAAGAACGCTGATTGGGAAAGTCTCAATCAGTATCTTAGAGATATAGATTGGTCGGTCTGTTTTGCTTCGAGGGATGCTGATGAATGCACATTAGAACTTAGTAACTTACTAAGTCTAGGCATGCGTGAATATATTCCGTATTCTGACAGCAGATCTCAACAACAGCAAAATCGCTCTTGGTTTAACGATAAGTGCAACCAAGCTATAAAAGCGAAAGAGTCTGCTTTTCGCGCCTATCAAGTGCATCCTTGTCCAAAACTGAAAGAAATCGACAAGACTGCACGGAACACCTGCAAGTCCATTATCCAGAGAGAAAAATTTCTTTTTGACCAGAATGTTAGAAAAAGAATCTTGGCAAGCCGCAAAGGTAGTAAAGGTTTCTGGTCACTGGTCAAAACCATCAGGAACAACTTCAGCAGTTCCTCTATACCTTCACTACTTAATAATGGTGAAGTGGTTGTTGACTCCCAGGATAAAGCTAATATTTTGGCTGCTAGATTCGCATCAAATTCTTTTCTTCCACCCACTTCACAGGCACCTGTCGTGCATCCCCCGTGCGGATGTGTACAAGAGCCAATACACATCCGTACGAGAGATGTGTTCAAGGTCCTTAATGGTACCAACGTCTCTAAAGCCGCAGGTCCTGATGGTTTCTCGCCCCTTTTAATTAAAAGCTGTGCCTCATCCTTGGCTAAACCTCTGCGCAAACTATTCTACCTGTCCTATTCGACAGGAAAATTTCCAACTGTTTGGAAACTAGCTCACGTTCAGCCTATTCCCAAGAAAGGAGAGGGTAGCGATCCCTCAAATTATCGACCAATTGCAATCACTTCGATTCTTTCAAAGGTTTTTGAATCTATCATTAACTCCAAATTAATGAAGTATCTGGAAACCAATCAGCTCATCAACGATCGCCAATACGGCTTCCGGCACGGTCGCTCATCTGGAGACTTGCTGACTTTTCTTACGGAACGTTGGAATCGTAGCCTTCACAATTTTGGTGAGTCCAAAATCTTTGCTCTAGATATTTCAAAGGCCTTTGATAGAGCCCTTTTAGCCAAACTCAAAGCACTTGGTCTTTCCCCTCCTCTTCTATTATGGATTGAAAGTTTTTTATCTAGTCGCCAAATACGTGTTGTATTAGATGGCGTTATATCTGAACCTCATCCTATTAATGCCGGTGTCCCCCAGGGCTCTGTTATTTCTCCGACTCTATTTCTAATCTTCATTAATGATCTGCTTTCCCTTACTTTTAATCCTATCCATAGCTTTGCTGATGACAGTACCCTTGATTTCGCATACTCCTTTGACACCCTTGCGGATTCCAGAGGGAACGCCACATGTGTTAAACGAGACTGCATGATTAGATCATTGAATAACGATCTTGACAATATTCTCGCTTGGGGCAAAGTGAATCGCGTCGAGTTCAATGCATCTAAGACCCAAAGCTGTCTCATCTCATTAAAACAAGACCATCACTTAACCACTCCCGTTTCGTTTGATGGAGCATTAATTTCTGATTCACCGTCACTAAGAATTCTTGGCATTAATATTTCCAGTAAGTTAAGCTGGACAGATCACATCTTCTCGGTTGCCAAAGAAGCATCAAAATGTCTTGGTTTTTTGAAAAGGTGTAAGAAATATTTCAGCCCATCAAATATAGCGCTCCTCTCCAAGTCCTACATCAGACTTAGAATGGAATACAATTCCCATATCTGGGCCGGGGCTGGTCGCACAGCCTTAGCTTCATTGGATATTGTCCAAAAGAGAGCCTGCAAGCTCATTGGCGATGTGGCAATTACTCGTCATATCGACTCGCTCGAGCACCGTCGCAATGTTGGATGCCTTTCGCTCCTTTATCGCTATATGCATGGTCAATGTTCTGATATATCTAGTCTGATCCCTTGTAGAATAGTTCCTGCACGCAATACTCGCGCTGCATCCCGCGCTCATCCTTTTACCCTTCAAATTACCTTCGGCCGTACACTAAAATTCCGTGATGCTTTCTTATCCCGAACTGTGCGAATGTGGAACAGTCTACCATCTTCTGTCTGTCCTCCGGCATACAACCTGCGAAAGTTTAAGGGCGACATACATCGGCACCTCCGCCGCTCTCCTCATATCCCTTAATCCTTTCCCTATCTCCTTCCTGCCACGCTGTGCTTTGCATCATAGGGTATCCCCTGAGCTTGGCTTAATAATATTAAAAAAAAAAATCAAGTTCTCCACTTTTTCTATTAACTTTGATCAACAAATATACTTCAACTTGCAGGAGCAAGAATTAAGGGCTTACTTAGTTGAAGCTGAGACAACTTACATCTAGATGTGCAAAACTCTCAAAAAAGTGGTCGAATTAAAACGAGCTAATGGCCCTCTAATAGAAAGCTCTATACATTCTCTCTCTCTTGCTGTATTATGCCACATAAATTCTTCACAATGATAAAATTTCTTTGGTTGAATAATAAGCTAAAGAGCTTTCAAAAAGTGATCCAGGTGGTTTATATGGAGATTTTCTTATCTAGTTGTAAGCTGTCTCAGGTTGAAGATAATCATACTTATTTACCTCAACAAGTGGTTTGAAATTAACAAACTTAAATTGAATGTGAGTAAAACAAAATTTATGACTATTAATTACAGGCAAGATTTGATATAAAAATTAACAATGAGACGATTAAAAATGTGACTGATGTGAAATATTTAGGAGTAATAGTGGATAGAGACTTAAACTTTAAAAACCATATAGAGTATATTTGTAAAAAAATCGATAAAAAGGTGGGATTCTTTAGAAGAATCAGGAAAAATATATCAATGAAAAGCACAATTGACATATATAATGTGATTATAAATCCTCATTTCGAATATTGCTCAACGATACTATTCTTAGGCGCACAAGGAATGATCGAGCGTTTACAAAAACTGCAGAATAAAGCAATGAGAATAATTTTAAGATGCGACAGATATACACCAATACAATGTATGCTCGATACTTTAAAGTGGTTGAATGTCCGACAGAGACTGCGGTTGAATATGCTTCTATTTATCTACAAAGTGAAGAATCAAAAACTATCGAGATACCTAAATGAACTAATACAATATGTGGGCGATGTCCAACCATATCAACTTAGAAGAAATAATGATATAAGACTGCCGAGATGTAACACACGAGCTGGTCAGAACTCACTGATATATAGAGGCTTTCTACTCTTCAATGAGCTTCCTAGTGATATAAAAAATGAAACAAGATGGAATTTTTATAAAAAAAAATGTATACAATTTGTTATGAACATTAATTAAGTGACTACTGAACAATTATTATGATTATATAGATTACCTTGAATATTTGCATAATGTAATTGACGTGTAAAGAGAGTATATATCATACTAATAAAGAAGTAATAATTTTTTTTTTATGTATATACGACTCTTTTATTATTGGCTCTTTGGCTCTTTTAAAAATTTCTTAAAAATACGTGGCAAAAGGCTCTACAAGGTGTAAAAAAAAGACGCTAGCTAAACTAAATGGTATAAGAAGTCAATAGGGACAAAAAATAACATTTAAAACAATTATAACAACTAATAAACATCAAAAAAGACAAAAAAATGTAAAACAAATGACACAAAATTCTCAAAAGAGACTAAAAAACGGGCACAAGAATTTTGAAAAGGATCTAAAATATGTACAAAAAATTTAATAGTCCCAATTTTGACAATTGGGTAAGTGGCAGTTCCAAGAAATTCCAAATTTCCAAAATAAACTAATAAAAATAATTGCCTAAACGAACGAATTTTCAACATAAAATTTTGAAATTTAGCACCGAAACCGAAACCGAATTAAAAATAAATGACCGAACGAACGAAAAATTTACGCGATACCGTTGTAGAGTCCCGCGAGGGCAGCCTGTAGTATCGTAGACCTCTACAAACTGCCGTCATCATCCCTCCAGCTTAGCATCTCTAACAGAGTGCTTGTCCTTCCCACAGCACTTGCAACGATTCCTAAGCGAGGAGAAGCCCCGTGGACAGGTGTTGCAAATGCTGTGGCCTGCTATCACCAGTGAAAGACAAGAGCTCCGTCCTGCACCGACGATAGTGGTTGCCATGTGCAGTTGAATGTGTCTGCGTTCGTTGCCAGATATTCAAGACGTAAACGTCTCTTCAATCTGTCAACGAAGTGGCGCTTAAGTGCGTGTGCGTGGTGTTGTGGGTCAGTGTTCTGATTCCCAGCTTCGACTCTCATGTAGTACAGGTGAATTGTAGATTTGGCCAGTGTCAACACAAAGCTAATCAAACAATTCACTCGACTACATACCTTTGGTCCCCATAGAAACGATGTCCTAGTAATGCCGAAATTCGGGTGGATCAACTGACACATACCGCGCACGAGATCCATTAGACCCTGCAAAGCCGGAAAAGTGAAGAACCTGTGAAACAGGGTGGCCTCACCAGCACAAACTGTGCAAATCCTCTGAACTCGGCGGTCGATATGTGACAACTGATTAGGATGCATAAGACTGTGATGCAGCAATTTGAATGCTACATCCGCATCTTTGTAATTAGAAGAATAACTGTAGACTACTCTGCAAGTTATCCCTCCCATCACGCCCATAGTCACCCCGAGGTGTGTTCGCCATCTGTTGTATCCTGTATACTCCGGAGGTCTTATTGACATAAGCACGTCACGGAGCACACCTGTTGTAAGTGTGTTGTAAGTGTGCTGAAAGGTGTGTGTGGTGGCCTGTCCAGAACGAAAGCATCTTCCAACTTAGTGCCAGGGTCACTGGTCCCAAGTTGGCGAAATCTCTCCCGCGCAGAAGCAGCCAGGTCGTGTAGTTGTGAAGTGTTAGTGTTTATTCGACAGTTTCCAGAGATATCAATAATATCTCCGAGAACTGGCAGTGTATGCGTGTCAGCTTCAAAACCCCGAGCATTACTGAACACTGAATCTATGAATTCAGGATTAAACCTGATTGGAATCGATGCGAATTGCGTGTACCTTAGAGCATTCCACTGAAGGTGAAATGCTGGCCTGATTCTGCCCCAGATCTGAATCGTTGAGATTAGATCATGTGGCCAGTCACGAGGATAAGGTGGTCGAACAGAGAGTAGGTAGTAATACTCCCCTATGCCGATCCCTCCCAGTACATTCACCCACAGTTGAGAAATCAAGCTGTCTCTCTGGCAAAACACTCTTTGGAATGCACGCACTTGGAGACACCTTGATTTCACAACCAAGTCAGTGAGACCCAATCCACCTATCTTGACTGGCAGACAGAGCGTGCTTTCAGCAACCCATCGTCTTCCGCACCAAAAGGCGTCTATCGCTTTTGCTTGAAGACCTACGAAGCCTTCATCAAACGTCTCAGACTTTAGCAGATGAACGATGGACGAGGTAATCAAATAGTTTATCATCAACAGTTTATCATCAACAAATATACTTCAACTTGCAGGAGCAAGAATTAAGGGCTTACTTAGTTGAAGCTGAGACAACTTACATCTAGATGTGCAAAACTCTCTAAAAAGTGGTCGAATTAAAACGAGCTAATGGCCCTCTAATAGAAAGCTCTATACATTCTCTCTCTCTTGCTGTATTATGCCACATAAATTCTTCACAATGATAAAATTTCTTTGGTTGAATAATAAGCTAAAGAGCTTTCAAAAAGTGATCCAGGTGGTTTATATGGAGATTTTCTTATCTAGTTGTAAGTTGTCTCAGGTTGAAGATAATCATACTTATTTACCTCAACAAGTGGTTTGAAATTAACAAACTTAAATTGAATGTGAGTAAAACAAAATTTATGACTATTAATTACAGGCAAGATTTGATATAAAAATTAACAATGAGACGATGAAAAATGTGACTGATGTGAAATATTTAGGAGTAATAGTGGATAGAGACTTAAACTTTAAAAACCATATAGAGTATATTTGTAAAAAAATCGATAAAAAGGTGGGATTCTTTAGAAGAATCAGGAAAAATATATCAATGAAAAGCACAATTGACATATATAATGTGATTATAAATCCTCATTTCGAATATTGCTCAACGATACTATTCTTAGGCGCACAAGGAATGATCGAGCGTTTACAAAAACTGCAGAATAAAGCAATGAGAATAATTTTAAGATGCGACAGATATACACCAATACAATGTATGCTCGATACTTTAAAGTGGTTGAATGTCCGACAGAGACTGCGGTTGAATATGCTTCTATTTATCTACAAAGTGAAGAATCAAAAACTATCGAGATACCTAAATGAACTAATACAATATGTGGGCGATGTCCAACCATATCAACTTAGAAGAAATAATGATATAAGACTGCCGAGATGTAACACACGAGCTGGTCAGAACTCACTGATATATAGAGGCTTTCTACTCTTCAATGAGCTTCCTAGTGATATAAAAAATGAAACAAGATGGAATTTTTATAAAAAAAAATGTATACAATTTGTTATGAACATTAATTAAGTGACTACTGAACAATTATTATGATTATATAGATTACCTTGAATATTTGCATAATGTAATTGACGTGTAAAGAGAGTATATATCATACTAATAAAGAAGTAATAATTTTTTTTTTATGCATATACGACTCTTTTATTATTGGCTCTTTGGCTCTTTTAAAAATTTCTTAAAAATACGTGGCAAAAGGCTCTACAAAGTGTAAAAAAAAGACGCTAGCTAAACTAAATGGTATAAGAAGTCAATAGGGACAAAAAATAACATTTAAAACAATTATAACAACTAATAAACATCAAAAAAGACAAAAAAATGTAAAACAAATGACACAAAATTCTCAAAAGAGACTAAAAAACGGGCACAAGAATTTTGAAAAGGATCTAAAATATGTACAAAAAATTTAATAGTCCCAATTTTGACAATTGGGTAAGTGGCAGTTCCAAGAAATTCCAAATTTCCAAAATAAACTAATAAAAATAATTGCCTAAACGAACGAATTTTCAACATAAAATTTTGAAATTTAGCACCGAAACCGAAACCGAATTAAAAATAAATGACCGAACGAACGAAAAATTTACGCGATACCGTTGTAGAGTCCCGCGAGGGCAGCCTGTAGTATCGTAGACCTCTACAAACTGCCGTCATCATCCCTCCAGCTTAGCATCTCTAACAGAGTGCTTGTCCTTCCCACAGCACTTGCAACGATTCCTAAGCGAGGAGAAGCCCCGTGGACAGGTGTTGCAAATGCTGTGGCCTGCTATCACCAGTGAAAGACAAGAGCTCCGTCCTGCACCGACGATAGTGGTTGCCATGTGCAGTTGAATGTGTCTGCGTTCGTTGCCAGATATTCAAGACGTAAACGTCTCTTCAATCTGTCAACGAAGTGGCGCTTAAGTGCGTGTGCGTGGTGTTGTGGGTCAGTGTTCTGATTCCCAGCTTCGACTCTCATGTAGTACAGGTGAATTGTAGATTTGGCCAGTGTTAACACAAAGCTAATCAAACAATTCACTCGACTACATACCTTTGGTCCCCATAGAAACGATGTCCTAGTAATGCCGAAATTCGGGTGGATCAACTGACACATACCGCGCACGAGATCCATTAGACCCTGCAAAGCCGGAAAAGTGAAGAACCTGTGAAACAGGGTGGCCTCACCAGCACAAACTGTGCAAATCCTCTGAACTCGGCGGTCGATATGTGACAACTGATTAGGATGCATAAGACTGTGATGCAGCAATTTGAATGCTACATCCGCATCTTTGTAATTAGAAGAATAACTGTAGACTACTCTGCAAGTTATCCCTCCCATCACGCCCATAGTCACCCCGAGGTGTGTTCGCCATCTGTTGTATCCTGTATACTCCGGAGGTCTTATTGACATAAGCACGTCACGGAGCACACCTGTTGTAAGTGTGTTGTAAGTGTGCTGAAAGGTGTGTGTGGTGGCCTGTCCAGAACGAAAGCATCTTCCAACTTAGTGCCAGGGTCACTGGTCCCAAGTTGGCGAAATCTCTCCCGCGCAGAAGCAGCCAGGTCGTGTAGTTGTGAAGTGTTAGTGTTTATTCGACAGTTTCCAGAGATATCAATAATATCTCCGAGAACTGTCAGTGTATGCGTGTCAGCTTCAAAACCCCGAGCATTACTGAACACTGAATCTATGAATTCAGGATTAAACCTGATTGGAATCGATGCGAATTGCGTGTACCTTAGAGCATTCCACTGAAGGTGAAATGCTGGCCTGATTCTGCCCCAGATCTGAATCGTTGAGATTAGATCATGTGGCCAGTCACGAGGATAAGGTGGTCGAACAGAGAGTAGGTAGTAATACTCCCCTATGCCGATCCCTCCCAGTACATTCACCCACAGTTGAGAAATCTAGCTGTCTCTCTGGCAAAACACTCTTTGGAATGCACGCACTTGGAGACACCTTGATTTCACAACCAAGTCAGTGAGACCCAATCCACCTATCTTGACTGGCAGACAGAGCGTGCTTTCAGCAACCCATCGTCTTCCGCACCAAAAGGCGATCAAAAGGCGTCTATCGCTTTTGCTTGAAGAAGACCTACGAAGCCTTCATCAAACGTCTCAGACTTTAGCAGATGAACGATGGACGAGGTAATCAAATAGTTTATCACGACTGACCTACCCATTAAGGATAGTGGAAACAGTCGACTACGCCATGAGTTTACAGCTCTAGAGAGTTTCTCAAGAGCGATGCGGCTATTATTTGATTTACTCTCGCGTCCGATATACACACCTAAAGACTTCAGGCAAGTATTAGTCCATTGGATGTTCAGTGGAGTATCTGTACGATCTCTCCACCTTCCACACCACAAGCCTTGACTCTTACTAAGGTTGATTTTAGCGCCCGCTATACGTTCGAACTGTTCGAAAACAGCACGAGCGACCGGAAAAGCTTCATCTCTTGTCACGAAAATAGACAGATCATCCGCATACGCCAACATAAGAGGCCTCACATTGGTATATGGCAGATGAACTGCATACTGTCCGAGCATTCGACGAAGATTCACCAGTAGCGGCTCCAACGAAAGATCATAAAGCATACCTGACAATGGACAGCCCTGTCTGATACCTCGATGAAACGAGATAGGAGCCAGAACTTGTCCTTGATGCTTAATCAAAACCGCTGAATCTCTATACAGTTTCCCGACGATATCGAGTCACCTGGGCGGAAACCCAAATGCCTCGAGAGCAGTCAAAAGATACTCGTGCGAGACACTATCAAAAGCCTTTTGCTGGTCAAGTGAAATCATGGCCATTTGTGCACCCGTCTGTTCATGGTAGGCAAACAAATGCTTGGCTACCGCGATGTTGTAGATACAACGACCAGGTACACAATAGGACTGTTCCGGGTGTATTACCGAAGCAATCACTGAGCGGAGTATCGCCCCTAATGCTTTGCAGACGATTTTGTAGTCTACATTGCATAGGGTTACTGGCCTCCAGTTCCCCATCCTCTGCAAATCTCCCTTCTTTGGAATCAAGCGCATAACAGATCTCCTCCAACTAGAAGGAAAGTCTGAATGTGTCTCAACCGCCGAATTGAAGACTTCCAAAAGGTCAGGAATTAATAAATCCCTGAAACGTATGAAGAATTCTGGAGTCAAGCCGTCATAACCAGGTGAAGTGTGTCGCCTTAGATCCTTTGTCGCAGCAATCATATCCTCCAATGTGATTACTGTATCCAGGAGCTCCTTACTGTCTTCAGAGAAAGTGGGAATATTCTCAAGAAATTCATGAGTGGTCGAGGATGTTGTCGACGTCGATTCAGAGTAGAGACTACTGTAGTAGTCTCGAATATATTCTGATAGCTGTTGTCCGTTGAGGACTTGTCCAGATTCATCAATTATCGATTCGACCTCACAAGAAGCAGTACGACGTCTAGTCGCCTGAAAGAAGTACTCGGTTGGAGAATCGCCTTCTCTCAGCCAGCGCGATTGGCCGCGCAGCACAAACTCCAAGCTGTGCTTGTAAGTCTGTGTCGCCAAGCGTTCCTTTATTCCATTGAAATAAAGAATCAACCCCGGCTGAGTTGGGAGAAGAGCTGCCACCCGAGAAACCTCGGCCGACAAGCTAGAAGCTTGATAGCCACTTCGATTGAAACTCGTCTCGATAAAAGACCGAATCTTGAGCTTTCCAACATCCCACCATTGACTAAGAAAAGGAAAGTCAGCTTTCCTCTCTTGCCAATCGTGCCAGAAACCAATGAACTCATTGATGAACTGCTCGGAATTCAACAAATAGTTGTTGAATATCCAGTATGCAGCTCTTCTTTCAACTAGAGTGCTGGTCGCCACTACAAGAAGATGATCGCTAATGGAACACACTTCATGAGTGACACCAACGAAATATTCTAGTATTCCAGGTGAGACGTAAAGTCTATCAATTCTGGAGCCTGCGAGACTTCCATGGATATTTCGCGAGACCCTCGTGTATGATCTAGTCGTAGGATGCATCCAACGATAGATATCCACGAGTCTGAAAACACCGACAAAATTCCTCAATCGAGTAGCATTAACAGAGTTGAACTCAACTCCAGAGTGCCGATCCATTGAGGGATTCAGAGTGCAGTTGAAATCACCTCCCAGGACAGTTTTGCCGCTAAAATTCACCAGACAGGACTGAACACTATCAAGAACTTGTCTTGTAATGTCCTGGTCATGAGGAAGGTACACGTTTACTACCTTGATATTTTTGTCTTGAATGACAAAGTCCAAGGAAGAAGCGAAGCCTGGGAAGATATCTGTATAGACAGGAGACGAAAGTGTAAATTTGTTGGATACAATGATTGCCACCCCTGAGCCTCGGCGAGGCGCAGGTGTGGCAAACATTGCATAGCCAGTGTGCAAATAAGCATAACGCTCAAGTTGTGTATGTGTGTCTTGTGTAAAGTGCGTCTCCTGTAGAAGCGCGATGTCTATATCGAACATTTTGACATGTTCGATACTGCTGTGTAACCTTGTATGTGCACTTAAACCCCCGGTGTTGATAGAAGGTATCTTGCACATTCAAAGAGATGCAAAGCTCAAACGATGATGGTACGACGTCTACGGACGAGAAGAATCTGCCAAGCGATGCTCCTGAAGCAACTCCTCCACCTTCCTATGAAGTCGTTCTAACCGAGCAACATCGTTGTACTTCCTCCCCTTCCTGGACTCCTGTTGTAGGAGTTGAAGCTGAGGAAGTAACAACTCTGGCCTCTCCAGCTCCTTTACAAGAATACTCCAGATTTTATCTGAATTCTTCTTGTATTGGAGCTGGGTAAGAATTTCGGAGATCTTCTTCCTAGGAAGAGTCTCCATCCCTTTCGAGACTTCAAATTAGCTACCAGTCGAGATGATGCTATCACACGACTCGTAGCCACCGAAGCTCGAAAGACCAGTGTCATCCAAGCCGGTCATGTCGCAGTCCGAAAGTTGCTCGTGAGACACTACCGCGTCCCTTACTACAACCTTCGAACCGCGAGCTCCACTATCGTCCTCCTCCGAGTGGGGCTGCTTTGATACGACTGGCTTTACTGGCTCTGGAGGAGGCAGCATCACCCGGTCAACTTTCTTCCTCCTCGTCCTCTTTTTTTCACTACTTGGCTATTCGACTCCTCGTCAGAAGTAGCCGTGTTTTCACGTGCCGACGTGGCGCCGTTTATAGCCATAATTTCTTTTGCCTCTGAGAAAACTTCAGGCACCTTAACCACTGGCTGCTCCAAAATAGCAGGTTGAGTGCCGGGCGAAGACTCCTTCTCCGGAGCCACTACTGTAGCAGTGGTTTCCTTCGAAAGAGCCCTCCCATCAGCCTTCTTCCCGCTTCTCTTGGGGCAGTCAGCAATAAAATGCCCTACCAAATGGCAAGCATGGCTTTTCGCTTCGGTGCCAACGTCTATCCAGTATCTCGAGCCGGATATGCTCAGGTAAAAGCCTGACGGAAGCGTACACCCTTTATTTAAAGTGATGGACGCTTCCCGGCTAGTACCGAAGATACCCCGCCCGAGACCCTCGTCCCCAATTTTAATGGGAATGGCGCGAACCTTTCCATGAACCTTCCCGAATCTCCCAAGGAAATTCGAGAGGTCTTCATGTTGGGCTCGCATAGGGACCCGCGAAAACACGACCTTCGTGGGCTCCTCTTTTAGCGGGAATGGAACGAGGTGTCTACCTTCCACCTCGATGCCCTCAAGCATAAGCTTGGTAGCGCTTTCGAGGGTCGTGGTGTACACCTCGACCATTCCTTCTGCTATAATGCCCATAGATAATAGCTGCTCACAAGAGATGACGCGGAAGATCGCCTTCAGGTATGCAGACTGAGGACATCCTCTGATGTGCTCAAGCTGCATCCCGTAGCTCTCGTCCTGCCATCTCCCGTCGAAGAAGACCTGGAGACCCGCACTGGTCTTGGGCCGAGGCTTACCTGCGTCCAATGGGGCTGGACGAGGAGTGATACCTTTGCTCTGAATTTCGATTGTGGAAGCCTTATTGGAACTGCCACTTACCTGCGCAAACGAGATTCCTGCAACTACTGCTGGGGATCGTGGTGCTACTGCTGGTCCTGTTGGAGCTACTGGCTTCTTGCTTTGCCCAGTTGGCTTTGCTGAAGACAGTGGTGCCCTCATTATGATTCCGATGGGCTTTGACGCAGAAGCCGAAGCCGTTTTTACGACTTCCACCAAGCTTGGACGTTGTCCTTGTCTTGAGGTGGGCGTCGGCGATTTTGATGGTGCTGTTGACGTTGCAGCTATTGGCGTTGAAGGTGCAGCTATGGCTGCTGTGGTGGTCTCTTTTGGAGCTGACGCTCCATCAGCTACTGCCTTAATTGCAGACTTCTCCGGAGGAGTATGCAACACTGCAAGATTTTTGGCCTCTTCAATTGGGCTCTTACTGGCCTCTTCACATTGGCCCTTACTGGGCTTTTCTTTGGGCCCCTGGATATTTCTTTTTGAAGAAGAAGAGGCACTTGTGCCCTTCTTCCTCCTACCATTTAATTTGGGGGATCATCAGTCCCCCCAGAATCGCTACTGCTCGCACTCATTTTGAGTACGGCAGAAATGCTTTATAGCCTTTTATTATTTTCTTTGTTTTATTTTTTGAATTATAAATTTTTATAATTTAGAATCACTTAATTTTATATTTTTTAAAAATGTTTTCTATTTAAATTAATTCCATAAATTAATTTCATAACCAGGTGAAGTGTGTCGCCTTAGATCCTTTGTCGCAGCAATCATATCCTCCAATGTGATTACTGTATCCAGGAGCTCCTTACTGTCTTCAGAGAAAGTGGGAATATTCTCAAGAAATTCATGAGTGGTCGAGGATGTTGTCGACGTCGATTCAGAGTAGAGACTACTGTAGTAGTCTCGAATATATTCTGATAGCTGTTGTCCGTTGAGGACTTGTCCAGATTCATCAATTATCGATTCGACCTCACAAGAAGCAGTACGACGTCTAGTCGCCTGAAAGAAGTACTCGGTTGGAGAATCGCCTTCTCTCAGCCAGCGCGATTGGCCGCGCAGCACAAACTCCAAGCTGTGCTTGTAAGTCTGTGTCGCCAAGCGTTCCTTTATTCCATTGAAATAAAGAATCAACCCCGGCTGAGTTGGGAGAAGAGCTGCCACCCGAGAAACCTCGGCCGACAAGCTAGAAGCTTGATAGCCACTTCGATTGAAACTCGTCTCGATAAAAGACCGAATCTTGAGCTTTCCAACATCCCACCATTGACTAAGAAAAGGAAAGTCAGCTTTCCTCTCTTGCCAATCGTGCCAGAAACCAATGAACTCATTGATGAACTGCTCGGAATTCAACAAATAGTTGTTGAATATCCAGTATGCAGCTCTTCTTTCAACTAGAGTGCTGGTCGCCACTACAAGAAGATGATCGCTAACGGAACACACTTCATGAGTGACACCAACGAAATATTCTAGTATTCCAGGTGAGACGTAAAGTCTATCAATTCTGGAGCCTGCGAGACTTCCATGGATATTTCGCGAGACCCTCGTGTATGATCTAGTCGTAGGATGCATCCAACGATAGATATCCACGAGTCTGAAAACACCGACAAAATTCCTCAATCGAGTAGCATTAACAGAGTTGAACTCAACTCCAGAGTGCCGATCCATTGAGGGATTCAGAGTGCAGTTGAAATCACCTCCCAGGACAGTTTTGCCGCTAAAATTCACCAGACAGGACTGAACACTATCAAGAACTTGTCTTGTAATGTCCTGGTCATGAGGAAGGTACACGTTTACTACCTTGATATTTTTGTCTTGAATGACAAAGTCCAAGGAAGAAGCGAAGCCTGGGAAGATATCTGTATAGACAGGAGACGAAAGTGTAAATTTGTTGGATACAATGATTGCCACCCCTGAGCCTCGGCGAGGCGCAGGTGTGGCAAACATTGCATAGCCAGTGTGCAAATAAGCATAACGCTCAAGTTGTGTATGTGTGTCTTGTGTAAAGTGCGTCTCCTGTAGAAGCGCGATGTCTATATCGAACATTTTGACATGTTCGATACTGCTGTGTAACCTTGTATGTGCACTTAAACCCCCGGTGTTGATAGAAGGTATCTTGCACATTCAAAGAGATGCAAAGCTCAAACGATGATGGTAAGACGTCTACGGACGAGAAGAATCGGCCAAGCGATGCTCCTGAAGCAACTCCTCCACCTTCCTATGAAGTCGTTCTAACCGAGCAACATCGTTGTACTTCCTCCCCTTCCTGGACTCCTGTTGTAGGAGTTGAAGCTGAGGAAGTAACAACTCTGGCCTCTCCAGCTCCTTTACAAGAATACTCCAGATTTTATCTGAATTCTTCTTGTATTGGAGCTGGGTAAGAATTTCGGAGATCTTCTTCCTAGGAAGAGTCTCCATCCCTTTCGAGACTTCAAATTAGCTACCAGTCGAGATGATGCTATCACACGACTCGTAGCCACCGAAGCTCGAAAGACCAGTGTCATCCAAGCCGGTCATGTCGCAGTCCGAAAGTTGCTCGTGAGACACTACCGCGTCCCTTACTACAACCTTCGAACCGCGAGCTCCACTATCGTCCTCCTCCGAGTGGGGCTGCTTTGATGCGACTGGCTTTACTGGCTCTGGAGGAGGCAGCATCACCCGGTCAACTTTCTTCCTCCTCGTCCTCTTTTTTTCACTACTTGGCTATTCGACTCCTCGTCAGAAGTAGCCGTGTTTTCACGTGCCGACGTGGCGCCGTTTATAGCCATAATTTCTTTTGCCTCTGAGAAAACTTCAGGCACCTTAACCACTGGCTGCTCCAAAATAGCAGATTGAGTGCCGGGCGAAGACTCCTTCTCCGGAGCCACTACTGTAGCAGTGGTTTCCTTCGAAAGAGCCCTCCCATCAGCCTTCTTCCCGCTTCTCTTGGGGCAGTCAGCAATAAAATGCCCTACCAAATGGCAAGCATGGCATTTCGCTTCGGTGCCAACGTCTATCCAGTATCTCGAGCCGGATATGCTCAGGTAAAAGCCTGACGGAAGCGTACACCCTTTATTTAAAGTGATGGACGCTTCCCGGCTAGTACCGAAGATACCCCGCCCGAGACCCTCGTCCCCAATTTTAATGGGAATGGCGCGAACCTTTCCATGAACCTTCCCGAATCTCCCAAGGAAATTCGAGAGGTCTTCATGTTGGGCTCGCATAGGGACCCGCGAAAACACGACCTTCGTGGGCTCCTCTTTTAGCGGGAATGGAACGAGGTGTCTACCTTCCACCTCGATGCCCTCAAGCATAAGCTTGGTAGCGCTTTCGAGGGTCGTGGTGTACACCTCGACCATTCCTTCTGCTATAATGCCCATAGAGAATAGCTGCTCACAAGAGATGACGCGGAAGATCGCCTTCAGGTATGCAGACTGAGGACATCCTCTGATGTGCTCAAGCTGCATCCCGTAGCTCTCGTCCTGCCATCTCCCGTCGAAGAAGACCTGGAGACCCGCACTGGTCTTGGGCCGAGGCTTACCTGCGTCCAATGGGGCTGGACGAGGAGTGATGCCTTTGCTCTAAATTTCGATTGTGGAAGCCTTATTGGAACTGCCACTTACCTGCGCAAACGAGATTCCTGCAACTACTGCTGGGGATCGTGGTGCTACTGCTGGTCCTGTTGGAGCTACTGGCTTCTTGCTTTGCCCAGTTGGCTTTGCTGAAGACAGTGGTGCCCTCATTATGATTCCGATGGGCTTTGGCGCAGAAGCCGAAGCCGTTTTTACGACTTCCACCAAGCTTGGACGTTGTCCTTGTCTTGAGGTGGGCGTCGGCGATTTTGATGGTGCTGTTGACGTTGCAGCTATTGGCGTTGAAGGTGCAGCTATGGCTGCTGTGGTGGTCTCTTTTGGAGCTGACGCTCCATCAGCTACTGCCTTAATTGCAGACTTCTCCGGAGGAGTATGCAACACTGCAAGATTTTTGGCCTCTTCAATTGGGCCCTACTGGCCTCTTCACATTGGCCCTTACTGGGCTTTTCTTTGGGCCCCCGGATATTTCTTTTTGAAGAAGAAGAGGCACTTGTGCCCTTCTTCCTCCTACCATTTAATTTGGGGGATCATCAGTCCCCCCAGAATCGCTACTGCTCGCACTCATTTTGAGTACGGCAGAAATGCTTTATAGCCTTTTATTATTTTCTTTGTTTTATTTTTTGAATTATAAATTTTTATAATTTAGAATCACTTAATTTTATATTTTTTAAAAATGTTTTCTATTTAAATTAATTCCATAAATTAATTTCATAGCCAGGTGAAGTGTGTCGCCTTAGATCCTTTGTCGCAGCAATCATATCCTCCAATGTGATTACTGTATCCAGGAGCTCCTTACTGTCTTCAGATAAAGTGGGAATATTCTCAAGAAATTCATGAGTGGTCGAGGATGTTGTCGACGTCGATTCAGAGTAGAGACTACTGTAGTAGTCTCGAATATATTCTGATAGCTGTTGTCCGTTGAGGACTTGTCCAGATTCATCAATTATCGATTCGACCTCACAAGAAGCAGTACGACGTCTAGTCGCCTGAAAGAAGTACTCGGTTGGAGAATCGCCTTCTCTCTTCGGCTGAGTTGGGAGAAGAGCTGCCACCCGAGAAACCTCGGCCGACAAGCTAGAAGCTTGATAGCCACTTCGATTGAAACTCGTCTCGATAAAAGACCGAATCTTGAGCTTTCCAACATCCCACCATTGACTAAGAAAAGGAAAGTCAGCTTTCCTCTCTTGCCAATCGTGCCAGAAACCAATGAACTCATTGATGAACTGCTCGGAATTCAACAAATAGTTGTTGAATATCCAGTATGCAGCTCTTCTTTCAACTAGAGTGCTGGTCGCCACTACAAGAAGATGATCGCTAACGGAACACACTTCATGAGTGACACCAACGAAATATTCTAGTATTCCAGGTGAGACGTAAAGTCTATCAATTCTGGAGCCTGCGAGACTTCCATGGATATTTCGCGAGACCCTCGTGTATGATCTAGTCGTAGGATGCATCCAACGATAGATATCCACGAGTCTGAAAACACCGACAAAATTCCTCAATCGAGTAGCATTAACAGAGTTGAACTCAACTCCAGAGTGCCGATCCATTGAGGGATTCAGAGTGCAGTTGAAATCACCTCCCAGGACAGTTTTGCCGCTAAAATTCACCAGACAGGACTGAACACTATCAAGAACTTGTCTTGTAATGTCCTGGTCATGAGGAAGGTACACGTTTACTACCTTGATATTTTTGTCTTGAATGACAAAGTCCAAGGAAGAAGCGAAGCCTGGGAAGATATCTGTATAGACAGGAGACGAAAGTGTAAATTTGTTGGATACAATGATTGCCACCCCTGAGCCTCGGCGAGGCGCAGGTGTGGCAAACATTGCATAGCCAGTGTGCAAATAAGCATAACGCTCAAGTTGTGTATGTGTGTCTTGTGTAAAGTGCGTCTCCTGTAGAAGCGCGATGTCTATATCGAACATTTTGACATGTTCGATACTGCTGTGTAACCTTGTATGTGCACTTAAACCCCCGGTGTTGATAGAAGGTATCTTGCACATTCAAAGAGATGCAAAGCTCAAACGATGATGGTACGACGTCTACGGACGAGAAGAATCGGCCAAGCGATGCTCCTGAAGCAACTCCTCCACCTTCCTATGAAGTCGTTCTAACCGAGCAACATCGTTGTACTTCCTCCCCTTCCTGGACTCCTGTTGTAGGAGTTGAAGCTGAGGAAGTAACAACTCTGGCCTCTCCAGCTCCTTTACAAGAATACTCCAGATTTTATCTGAATTCTTCTTGTATTGGAGCTGGGTAAGAATTTCGGAGATCTTCTTCCTAGAAGAGTCTCCATCCCTTTCGAGACTTCAAATTAGCTACCAGTCGAGATGATGCTATCACACGACTCGTAGCCACCGAAGCTCGAAAGACCAGTGTCATCCAAGCCGGTCATGTCGCAGTCCGAAAGTTGCTCGTGAGACACTACCGCGTCCCTTACTACAACCTTCGAACCGCGAGCTCCACTATCGTCCTCCTCCGAGTGGGGCTGCTTTGATGCGACTGGCTTTACTGGCTCTGGAGGAGGCAGCATCACCCGGTCAACTTTCTTCCTCCTCGTCCTCTTTTTTTCACTACTTGGCTATTCGACTCCTCGTCAGAAGTAGCCGTGTTTTCACGTGCCGACGTGGCGCCGTTTATAGCCATAATTTCTTTTGCCTCTGAGAAAACTTCAGGCACCTTAACCACTGGCTGCTCCAAAATAGCAGGTTGAGTGCCGGGCGAAGACTCCTTCTCCGGAGCCACTACTGTAGCAGTGGTTTCCTTCGAAAGAGCCCTCCCATCAGCCTTCTTCCCGCTTCTCTTGGGGCAGTCAGCAATAAAATGCCCTACCAAATGGCAAGCATGGCATTTCGCTTCGGTGCCAACGTCTATCCAGTATCTCGAGCCGGATATGCTCAGGTAAAAGCCTGACGGAAGCGTACACCCTTTATTTAAAGTGATGGACGCTTCCCGGCTAGTACCGAAGATACCCCGCCCGAGACCCTCGTCCCCAATTTTAATGGGAATGGCGCGAACCTTTCCATGAACCTTCCCGAATCTCCCAAGGAAATTCGAGAGGTCTTCATGTTGGGCTCGCATAGGGACCCGCGAAAACACGACCTTCGTGGGCTTCTCTTTTAGCGGGAATGGAACGAGGTGTCTACCTTCCACCTCGATGCCCTCATGCATAAGCTTGGTAGCGCTTTCGAGGGTCGTGGTGTACACCTCGACAATTCCTTCTGCTATAATGCCCATAGAGAATAGCTGCTCACAAGAGATGACGCGGAAGATCGCCTTCAGGTATGCAGACTGAGGACATCCTCTGATGTGCTCAAGCTGCATCCCGTAGCTCTCGTCCTGCCATCTCCCGTCGAAGAAGACCTGGAGACCCGCACTGGTCTTGGGCCGAGGCTTACCTGCGTCCAATGGGGCTGGACGAGGAGTGATGCCTTTGCTCTGAATTTCGATTGTGGAAGCCTTATTGGAACTGCCACTTACCTGCGCAAACGAGATTCCTGCAACTACTGCTGGGGATCGTGGTGCTACTGCTGGTCCTGTTGGAGCTACTGGCTTCTTGCTTTGCCCAGTTGGCTTTGCTGAAGACAGTGGTGCCCTCATTATGATTCCGATGGGCTTTGGCGCAGAAGCCGAAGCCGTTTTTACGACTTCCACCAAGCTTGGACGTTGTCCTTGTCTTGAGGTGGGCGTCGGCGATTTTGATGGTGCTGTTGACGTTGCAGCTATTGGCGTTGAAGGTGCAGCTATGGCTGCTGTGGTGGTCTCTTTTGGAGCTGACGCTCCATCAGCTACTGCCTTAATTGCAGACTTCTCCGGAGGAGTATGCAACACTGCAAGATTTTTGGCCTCTTCAATTGGGCCCTTACTGGCCTCTTCACATTGGCCCTTACTGGGCTTTTCTTTGGGCCCCCGGATATTTCTTTTTGAAGAAGAAGAGGCACTTGTGCCCTTCTTCCTCCTACCATTTAATTTGGGGGATCATCAGTCCCCCCAGAATCGCTACTGCTCGCACTCATTTTGAGTACGGCAGAAATGCTTTATAGCCTTTTATTATTTTCTTTGTTTTATTTTTTGAATTATAAATTTTTATAATTTAGAATCACTTAATTTTATATTTTTTAAAAATGTTTTCTATTTAAATTAATTCCACAGTAAATTTATGCGCGGTTGCCATGACAACGACCGAAATTAATTAGAAATCCCAAAACTGTCAAACTTTTGCACTTTTTTTTCACAATTTATTTTTTAATTTTTTAAATACTTTTTTACAGTTATGCTTTCACTAGGCAGAATATATTATACACACTAACTTCAATATAACTTTTGAACAATTATATGGGTTTTCTCTGCTTTTTTCAGCTATAATTTTTTATTATTTGTGGAGCTGTTAGGTGACGCGTCCGCTCGCTTTAGAAATAATAATAATAATAATAATTTATGTACTTCAAAAATCTACACAGCATTCAAGATAGCCCTACCGCATCATTGATGAAATCGGAGAATATACATTTTGCATAAGTCCACGGAGTGTGCACCTAACCTAATTGATGCTCGATTCACTCTCGAACTTGCGCATCGCCTCTCCAAATCCCCTGCTTTACCTAACACATCTACCCTCCCCAGTCCAGTTTAACTAACATCCCGTACCATAGTCTATCAACTCAGGCTGATCTGTCCAATATCCTACCGCCTAATAATTTTAACTTACTTTCCTTTATCGCGAGATACTTTTCCAAAAATATAACAAATATCAGGCACCTGGCTGAGCTTGGTGATGTCGGGCCTCTGCTGGTGTGTGAGACGTGGGCTAAGAGGCACCACACTTCCAGAATGCTTGACATTCCTGCATATATGCTACATAGGCTCGACAGAATGGCTAAAAAAGGCGGTGGTGTCGCGGTCTATGTGGTCGACACCATGAAGTCCAGGGCCTTTTTTCGTTTCATCGAGAACAGCTAGAAGATCTTAGCTGTTCGGGTGGAGGGTTGTGATGATGACGTAGAGCCGGTGACATTAGTAGTCATTTACAGGTGTGCGACAACGCACACGGACAATGATATGTCGGTCTTGTCCAGCGCTCTTGAGCAAATTGTAAGTCACGGGGATTTTTGGCAGGGATTTTAACGTGGACGTTGGTAACTCGTCTACTTTATCTCGCTCATTTAAAGACCTCTTGACTGAGAAGAGACTTAGAATCATCAATAATCTACCCACGCGTCACGGGCTTTGCTCTCCAAAAACCCTTGATCTGCTCATCTCGTTTCCAAATTTTCAGCCGGTCTTCTCTGGTCAATGCACCGACATCTCCGATCATGAGTTGCTCTTTGCCTCTTTCAACTTTGGTTGTCTGGCTAATAACCTTTGGCAAACTTTTAGAAATTTCTCAGCAATACAGACGGACGCCCTTCAGGCGTACCTCGCTAGGACTAATAACTATTCTGACCCCGGCTTAGCTGCACAACATTTTTCAGATTCTTTGTGCTCCATATTCATGAGGCAAGTGCGAATTTTGTGATTACTTTAGAGAAGATTTAAGTGTTCTCGATGAATGGACAAACGATACATTAATAGTTGGTGATTTTAATATAAATTGAAATACCAGCGATACTTACAAAGGAGAACTTCAAAAAAAAATTATACAAGACAACGGACTTAACCAAAAAGTGAATGTACCCACAAAAATTACTAGCAACTCAAATACATTAATTGACTACGCCTGATGTAGAAAAATGAATTAAAACAAGATTTGCATCTTTTAAGTAAGTGGTTAAAAATGAACAAGCTCCTACTTAACTTGCAAAAGACTAAATTAATGATCGTAAATGCGAACTGTGACATGGAAATTGATATTGATGGAGAGGTAATAGAAAGTGTGAGTAATATTTGGGTGTCATAATAGACACAAAGTTGAATTTTGAACAGCACGCAGACTATATTTGCAAAAAAATTGGTTTCTTCAAAAGAATTAGACGTAAGATGTCTCTAATTACTGCCATACAAGTTTACAACAGCATAGTTAGGCCCCATTTCGAGTACTGTTCAACGATATTGTTTCTATGTAACCAAGCATTGTTAGATCGATTACAGATACTTCAAAACAAGGCTATGAAGTGTATACTAAAATACAACAGATTTACGCCAGTTAGACACATGCTACAAACACTGCAATGCATGAACTGCAAAAAGAGAATTGAATTTAATGTTTTTAATCTTATATTCAAAGTAAAAACAGGACAATTACCTGAATATCTACAAACTAAACTGAATCTTGTGTGCAATGTACAACCATACAATTTGCGAGGTGCAGAAGTAAATTATCGATTAGACAACAGAAGAAGTAATAGATCACAAAATTCATTATTGTATAAGGGACTACAACTATTTAACAACCTACCAATGGAACTAAAGAGTGAAAATAGATTTACTAATTTTAAAAAAAAGATGTTTGGAATATTTAAGGACAAATAATACATAATTTAAATGAAATCTATATATTTGTCAATTTAAAGTTTATATGAACTAATAAATTATTATTATTATTTAACCTGAAGAATATGCTAACTTTCTTTGTCCCAGCCCCGTACTGCTGCCAAACGTTATAAGCGACAGATCAGATAATGTTCAGCAAATTCCCACTGATCCACGTGCTCCTGTTGCTGATGACGTCTTTAGCTTCTCAAATTGTCTGAGGCTGAGGTTGTGAACGCCTTCCGCAAAATGAAATCAAATGCAATTGGGTACAATGATGTACGTCTCAAGTTTTATAAAATAGCTCTATCCTTCATCCTACCTATCATCACGCATATGCTTAACAGATTAATTTCATTCTCACACTTTCCTGATCACTGGAAAGTGGCTCTAATCACTGCCATCCCCAAAGTCAACTCCCCCTCCCAGATTTCTGAATGGAGACCAATTTCCATACTGCCGACGATCTCCAAGGTCCTGGAGATTATCGTTGCTGATCAGGTCACAGAGGATGTTGGCTCTCATAATCTACTCTCAAAATTCCAGTCAGGCTTCAGGAGACTTCACTCAACGGATATTGCTCTACAGGGGCAACGGCGTAATTCATATTATATTAGTTTTCAGCAAGGCCTTTGCATCGGTCCCTCAGTTTTTGCTGCTTGCTAAGCTCCGTAATTGTTTTGGGTTCTCCGCTACTGCTTGTAGATAGATTGGCCATTACTTGAGTAACCGATATTTCCTGGTAAATAGTAATGGCGCATACTCGTCTATGAGGCCAGTGGTGGAAGGAGTCCCTCAGAGGGCTGTTTTGGCGCCGCTCCTGTTTACACTCTTCATGGTTGATATCACCACTGTGTTGAGTGGTGTAAACTTCCACATCTACGCAGACGATATCCAGATCTATTGTGGTGCTCCTAGAGGCAGCCGCAGTGATGCGGTGGTTGTCATTAATAGGACTCTGGCAGGGATCGCTGGCTGGTCAGCTAATAATGGGTTGTCCCTTAATCCCATTAAAACACAGGCCATAATTTACTCCATTCGTCCCTTGAATGCGGCTAACTCTTCCGACCTTCCCGCTCTGCATTTATTGGGTCACAATATTGAGTTGTCCGCGAAGGCGATGCTTAACCTTCGCTTGCTCATGGATCCTGGTCTGACCTGGGAGCCTCAGATTAACAAAATGCGGTCACTATATGCAGCATCACAACATCTAGATGGGACCACACGCACTAGACTTTTCTCTGCTCTGATCTTACTACATTTCTTCTACGCAGATGTGGTACTGTTCCCTATCTCCTGCGGCAACCTTAATAAACTATGCCGTGCTTTCATGGCTTGCGCCGGATATGTCTTTGGTTTAAAGCGTGGCTCACGTGTGCTCGTCTATCTCCTCGAAATGCTTATCTCATGTCAGTTAACCAATATGTATGAGCTTAGTATCCTGATGTTGATATTCAAGGCTAGACGTGGTCTACTGCCCGGCTACCCGGTGCGCCAGATCAATTGGATCATGTTAAACCGGTCGAGAATTGTCCTCCCAAGGGTGCTGTTGCGATATGGTGGAAGAAACATTTTCCTGCGTGGGGCGACTATCTGAAATCTGATGACCAATGAAACCAGGTGTAGTGATTCACTGAACTCATTTAGGTGATCGGCTATCGACTTTCTGAATGCCACTTTCTTTAATACCGTCTCCCTCACGACACCCAACAACCTACCGCCTATATTTATATATATAAATTTCTACTTGATGCAACTGAATTGCTTTGAGTGGGGTTTCCCTCCATATATTTTAATCCCACTAGGAGGTCAGTAGAGCGGGAGGTGATAGTACTCACTTAGACGATCCAAAAATTGTATGGCAGGGGGGGGGGGGGGGGCAATATCAACCGCTTAGGAGTTACAGGGTGATTAAGAAAAAAAGCCAGTTTTTCACAAAGCACCCTGTATCTTATAAACTACAGGGTGTACGGTCACAACTTAAGCAGCTCATTGTATGCAGAACTTCATGGACTTTCCAACGACTGCTCAACCACCTCCACACCCCTCTCCAATCATGAATTATGGATGTCTAAACTAAAAATTTCGGATTTTCTTACCTTTTTTTTTTATTTAACCTCTATTATTTTTGAAAAAAGGTCGTTAACATAACTTTTTTTTATAAAAACTGTAAGCTGCAGACTCTCCTCTTTAATATGACCTATTACACCCAATGTCCTATCTGAAGCTCTTTAAGAGTTATTAGCTCTAAACCTATTCTCAAACCTATTTTCAAACCTATTAACAACGATAATTTGTTCCCTTAGTACGTCATTTTAAAAAATATCGTCTAATTTCGGTGTGACCTGAATAGGTTATGAGTTAATAACGGCTACAGTTAACACATAGGGTGTAATAGGTCAACTTAAAGAGGAGAGTCTACAGTTTATAGTTTTTATAAAAAAAAAGTTATGTTAACGACCTTTTTTTCAAAAATAATAGAGGTTAAATTTTAAAAAAAACGGTAAGAAAATCCGAAATGTTTAGTTTAGACAACCATAATTCATGATTGGAGAGGGGTCTGGAGGTGGTTGAGCAGTCGTTGGGAAGGCCATGAAGTTCTGCATACAATGAGTTCTTAAGTGTGACCGTACACCCTGTAGTTTATAAGATACAGGGTGTTTTGTGAAAAACTGGCTTTTTTTCTCAATCACCCTGTAACTCCTAAACGGTTGATATGCCCCCCCCCCTGCCATACAATTTTCAGTTCATCTAAGTGAGTACTATCACCTCCCGCTCTACTGACCTCCTAGTGGGAAACACCCTGTATAGGTAAGTTTAATTTGAAGTTCAAGCTTAAGTGTCATTGGTTACCTATACTAAAAGATAATTCATTTTGGTGTATATACATAATTAAGTTTAATTTTAAGTTCAGGCTTAAGTCTTCATTGGTTACTTCTACTATATATGTATACTGTTTAGTCACTAAGAACCTCTATTACTTGTCGCTATTCTATTTATTTTTATCTATTTTTTCGGCACTATGTTATATCATACTACGAATTTTTATCTTTTTACTATTATTTTTATTTTTATGGATTTACTATTGTATAATTTTTCTTTTTGCTACTCCAACGTTACTCTATGCTACTATGGCTGCTCTAAGCCTCCACTACTCTTAATTGTTTATGTTTAGTTTTGCTATAATATGTATCTACTATGTAACTCGCTATGATGTGCCCAGCGCTTGGCGTGCCTTCGGCACGGGTACTCAAATAAATAAATGTTTATGTTTATCTACGACCTTCATCCCAAAACGACTTGTGAAATGCATCAACATAAGTTCACCGGAACAATATGGAAGGCTCTTATAATGAAGAATACTTGGCTCTACATCAATAACCAAACCAAGATCACTGCCTGCCGTAATCTGTAAGGGCTTAAAGAAAGATACTCCCTAAACAAAACGGGAATTATTCATCTTCACGACGACTGCTACATTAAGACCAAGGAGATTATGTAGACGAATCTGAACCAAAATACATATTTTCTAACCACGGACATGTAGCAAGTTCCTCAGAATCCAGTCATCATCAATTTCAACACTCCACCATCAATGCTGCAACCAGGTCGACTAATAGGTCCAAATGAACAAATATTGGACTACAGTATACCTGAATTACATCCTGCCATGCTTAAGACTCTGATTATGCATTCCATCACCGCAACAACAACGCTGATCATATGCGTGCTGGCAATATTGATCTCGAGATACTGGACCAGCATTAGGGCAATGCTTCAACCCTAGCACATGCAATAGACAGAATTTATGCAAGAAAGAGCTTCACCCGAACAAGTATCCACTTAGAAGCACATTCATCTCCTAAAGATTCAATCATGCGACACTTTGATAGACTACTACCACCTACACCTGGCGGCCCCCAGCATGTTCATGCCTGAACAATAATTACATTTCTTATTGTAAACATTCTTTGTAATTATGCTAAATTATTTTCCATAAAAATATTTTCAATCTCATAAAGCATTCTTCCATACATTCGGCGCAATGCAATTTTATACAACATAGCATGGGTCAATGAGTTTGACCGACGGGCGCGGGCACCACAAAAAGCTTAGCGAGTAAAAATTGTATATATATTTTTCTTACTTAAGGCATACCTATGCCTATTAATAAATTTGTTCAGTTTCAGTTAATTACTTTTAATCAAGCAAGGCGTTTTCTTTTTCTTAACTACGGTTTCTAGACTCAATTTAAGGTTGTGAATACTTAACGCAATGCAATCTGAAGAAAATTATCAATCTGTCAAAGTACTTTTATTTTTGAACCCCTGTTTAAAGCACCGTACAACGCTTGCTTGGTCTAGATCCGGATATCAGGAATCGAATATTCCGGAGATCTGTGGCGCATTTCGTGTTGTATATCGCATGATTTTATTTATTTTATTTTATTCCATTTATTTACTTGCTATCTCGTTATGCTGTACTGCACTATTAGCCTATAATTATATATTTTTGTTTATTTTATTTGTTAAATATCACTAAACTTTACTATGTTCCAAGTACCTATGCTTGTACTTCTATTGTTTCTCTCGCTTCAATGCTAAACTACTATGCATTTATTTAATTTTATTTTGCTATATTTTACTAGGCGGTGCTTCGTCCTAAGTGCCGATACTTGTAAAATTATGTTATTTTGTACGATTGAAAAACTACTATGTTATTTGCTACATTTCACTAGACTATACTATTTTCCAAGTGCCTATACCTGTACTTTTATCGTTTATTTTGCTACAATGTTAATCTACCATGTAACTATCTGATGTACCCAGCGCTATGCGTGCCTTTGGGACGGGTACTCAAATAAATTGATGTTTATGTCTGCATATTAGCGAATAAGACACAAATTTTCAGATATAATGCTGACAAGATTTTTCAATGTTTACTGCAGAGCATGTGGAAAGTATTCGCGTTTTTATTAACTAATCACTTACTGCTATTTGAATAAAAAATAATACTATATGTACTATTGTTCTTGATAGTATTAATTAAGGTACACCTATTTACTTGTTTATTCATGTCTATGCAATCCTTTCCCACTTTAAGATCTCGCTTTTCTTAAATTTTCGAGGCGCACAACAGAATTTAAGCAGGGCTACATATTGATTTGATTCATAGTCAGTTATAGATTCAATTTCAAACTTTACCCTAAGCTAAATTTTACCTTTTACCGAAATAATTTACTTACTTTGCTGCAGATTTTGCATCTTTAAAATTTACAAAACAATATCTAAAATTGAATCTACCGCGGGCAGTTTTTTTCTCTCGCATGTTTACAGACAAAACATCGCCGTATGTGGAAAAGAGCCTCTTAACAGCACCTTCATTAGCCTGAAGTTGAATTTTTGTTTAATGTTGTTTGTTTAAAATCCTTTTAAAGCTTACATTTTTTGGCAGTCTTGATACATATAGGTTATGAACCAAAATTCTATCCTCGGTGTAAAATAACTCCCCTTTACATTGTACATTGGTACCAGCTAAAAAAAACAATCATAAATGAACTATATTTGTTAAGCGAATATTATTACTTACATAAAACACCACATACACATGATCCTTCAGAACAATCCATTTTTTCCATTAGCGCATAAGCCGATACTTCTGGCGCCAAGTTCCTATAATTGTCTACAAAATAAACGCTCGTAACGGTAAACTTTAGGTTTTCCACTAATATTACGTTTTAGACATCTGCAAGGAACGATACCCTGCACCTAATATCGAACTCAAACTAAACTATATATTTATACAACGCAAATTAAAATGTCACTGCCTTCGCCGTTGCATTTGATGTTGATCTGCCATTCAGCCATTGCCCTAACAATCAGCTGGCAGTACGGAAACGGTAGAAAAGGAATGATAAAAACGAAATATATTGAACACTGTCATCTAGAGCGCGTACCAATCAGAATTTCGTTTAAAGCCCGGTACGCTAGAGCCAAGGAATTTTTGTTCCTATACAAAAACTATGTAAAAAAAGTGTCATGGAATGTTCACGGAATTTTTTTCTTGACAGCCCGGTACGCTAGAGCCAAGGAATTTTTGTTCCTATAGCCCGGTACGCTAGAACCAAGGAATTATTGTTCCTATACAAAAACTATGTAAAAAAAGTGTCATGGAATGCTCAAGGAATTTTTTTCTTGACCGATTCCTTGAGGTAGTACGCTAGAGAAAAGTAGTTCGAACAGAAAAACTCTACTTCCCGATTGACAAAAAGATGTCGCTATTTTACGAAAAATCCATTTATGTCAATATTTCTTGAAGAAATAAGTACCGATGCACTTATTTCTGTAAGGAATTTTGACGGTGGTGGAATAATTGAAAAATTGAACGACGGACGGAGATTTTACACGAGGTGTATCAATTTTAAAATGACAAATGGACGAATAAAAATGTTTTACTTGTATCTTCATTTTTCATTGGAAATTATCCATTTCTTCACTTTCCTTATTATTTCTTTATTGTCAGAAATATCACACAATTGACAAATCCAAATTGTCAAAAATTCCTTGACCTAATGTCAAATTTTCTTTAAGAAATAAGTGGAAAAATTCCTTGACCTAATTCCTTGGCTCTAGCGTACCGCACTTATAGCCCGGTACGCTAGAGCCAAGGAATTTTTGTTCCTATACAAAAACTATGTAAAAAAAAGTGTCAAGGAATTTTTGTCAAGTGCTCAAGGAATTTTTTTCTTGACCGATTCCTTGAGGTAGTACGCTAGAGAAAAGTAATTCTAACAGAAAAACTCTACTTCCCGATTGACAAAAGATGTCGCTCTTTTACGAAAAATCCATTTATGCCAATATTTCTTGAAGAAATAAGTACCGATGCACTTATTTCTGTAAGGAATTTTGACGGAGTTGGAATAATTGAAACATTGAACGAAGGAACGGCGATTTTGTAAGAGGCGTATCAATTTTAAAATGACAAATGGACGAATAAAAATTGTTTTACGTGTATCTTCATTTTTCATTGGAAATTATCCATTTCTTCACTTTCTTTATTTTTTATTTATTGTCAGAAATATCACACAATTGACAAATCCAAATTGTCAAAAATTCCTTGACCTAATGTCAAATTTTCTAAGTCGAAAAATTCCTTGACCTAATTCCTTGGCTCTAGCGTACCGGGCTTTAGTGGTGAAATATTTAGCCACATCGCTGACAAAAGTGTGGTATTCAGTTTTATCTGCTAAAAGTTTGTTTAGTTTTGACAAGTAGATGGCAGTAATTACCACAAACATATATTTAGCATCAGATTTAACCATTGAATTAGGAAGCGGGGTATCGTGCGAATACAGGGTTTTCACCCGATATTCCGTTTCCTTATTAGTTATTTATTCAATGGATTTAACCGCTCAATACCTTTTTTCCACGCTAAAATTTTGACGTTTGAAGTTGAAAGAAATTGGAATACAAGAGTGGTAGAGTATTTTTCTTATTTTTTTCTGATAAAAAAATTCCGGCTTCAAAAGAAATGTCTAAATCAAGTCATGTACAAAGTCGAAAGAAGAGAGCAGCGGGCCGGTCAGCAGGCGACGTCACAGTCTTGTTGCCTTGTCTTACTGCAGGAGTTTTTCATTTAAAAGTTGCTTGTTCAAACGCTATAATTTCCATAAATTTGTTCTACATGCTATTTTTTTTTTTAAACAATTAGAAAGAAATACGAAGAAGATTTCTCGTCTAACAGACTGAAATTTATTGAAAATAATTTCAATAAATTTACAAAATGCATTTAAGTAAATGATTGAACTTTTCGACCCAGCGATCAGAGAGGTCTCATCGGTATGGTTATCTCTGATCGCCTACCATAGAAGTTCAATGATGCAGGTTACACCAATTGCACATATAAATACTTTTTATAAAAAGTAACATTCTATTCCTTATTTATGATATCTTAGTCAGTCCATGTGGTAATATGATTACTTCTTATACATACCGTGATTATAATAACATAGATCTTACTTCCTTGTATCATGAATGTGGTGGTTTATTATGGGATAGTATACTTTATTCTTCTTCTGATGAGATGACGAAAATCATGGATCACCATATTAATTACTTATATGATAAGTATTGTTGCGTGCAATAGAAAGAGACAGTGAAAGTGATATCTACTGGCAATGAAGAGTAAACGAATTCAGGTTCGGAGAATTGATTATGGAATCTACAGGAAGGTTCAGGAATAGAATGAACAGAATGAATAGAACAGTCAAGAAGCTTTTGGAATAGAACACTCCAGAATACTCCGGCGAGTTTCTAGAGTATAAATATAACAGTTGTCATCGCCAGAAGAAGAGTCTTGTCTTAGACGTTGCAGTGTTAACAAGCGAAAGTAATAAAGAAGCGAAGTGTTGTAATTGGATTGCGATAATTGAAAGTACAGTATCAACGATAATTAGAGTTGAGTTGATTAATTGAAGGTTTATGAATTTTGTATGATTAGAGTGGAGTAAAGAACTTGTATATTAAATACTTAATATTGTGTTTTAAATAACGAACCAAAAGCCACGCTCGCAACAGTATGTTCAAGTTCGAACAAAGCCCAGTAAATTGTATGGCCACTGCCCCTGGTATTCTGCTAGAATTAACTTATTGCCAAGCGAGAATATGCATATCATAAGTATTGTTACGTGCAATAAAAAGAGACAACTGGTGACATCTACTGGCAATGGAGAGTAAACAACTTCAGGTTCGGGGAATCGATTATGAAATCTACAGGAAAGTTCAGGAATAGAACAAGTAGAATAGTCAAGAAGCTTTTGGAATAGAACACACCAGAATGATCCGGATAGTTTCTAGGGTACAAATATAACAGTTGTCCTCGCCAGAAAAAGAGTCTTGTCTTAGACGTTGCAGTGTTAACAAGTGAAAGTAATAAAGAAGCGAAAGTGTGTAATTGGATTGCGATAATTGAAAGTACAGTTAGTGATAATTAGAGTTGAGTTGATTAATTGAGGAATTGTGAATTTTATATGATTAGAGTGAAATAAAGAATAAATAGAATAGAATGAAATAGAATAAAGAATTATTTAATATTGTGTTTTAAATAACAAACCAAAGGCCACGCTCGCAACAACTGGTGTCAGTAGTGAAATACATTTGCGAAATAAAGTGGTGGTAATTGACTGAAAAATTAAAAGTGTGATTAATTTTGTGGAATTGTGTTAAATTTTAAAAGTTCTGGAAAATAATTTATATTCAACTGTGAATGAATTACTACAGTAATGGGGCGCAAAGTGGAGGAGCTTCGAATACAGGATTTGAAAGTGGAGCTAGGGAACCGGTCATTACAAACGACAGGTACAAAGAAAGTTCTAGTCGAGCGACTTAGACAAGCTTTGATAGCGGAAGGAAAGAATACTGAGACATTTGTTTTCGAAGAGAACTTGGAAGGAACCGAATTTGAAGAAGAACCTAAGATGAAAATGGAACAGCTTTTGAGTACTTTAATGAGCAAAATGGAAGCCCGTTTTGATGAACAAAAGAATTCCAATGAGGAACAAAAGAAATCCATGGATGCCCGTTTTGATGAACAAAACAATTCTCTCGAGGAACAAAAGAATTCTCTGGAATCCCGTTTAGATGAACAGAAGAAATCTATGGACGAACAAAAGAATTCTCTCGATGAACAAAAGAATGCTTTTGAGGAACAAAAGAATTCTCTGGAATCCCGGTTAGATGAGCAGAAGAAATCTATGGAAGCGCGTTTTGATGAACAAAAGATTGATTTTGAGGAGCAAAAGAAATCTCTGGAAACCCGTTTGGACGAACAAAAGATCTCTCTGGAGAATTGCCTAGAAACTCGTTTGGAGGAACAGAAGACTTTCCTGAAAAACTCATTAGACGAACAAAATTTGAATATTGCAGGAATCGAGCAGGAAGTGGCGGAAGCTCAACAAAAAGTCACCGAGCAACTTGACAGTTTTAAATCAGATTTGGAAAGAATAAAGCATCGTCAGCCTCTAAACGTAGCAACTGAAATATCCGGTGCAGGTAGAATGAAACCTCCCATATTTGATGGACAAAATTCGTGGCATATCTTCAAGAGACAATTCGAGGCAGCTTCAGAGGTAAATGGATGGAATGATGAAGACAAAGCTATAGCTCTGGTGTTAGCACTTCGAGGTACTGCGTCAGAACTCTTACAAACTGTATCGATTGAAAATCAACGTAATTACGTTTCATTAGTACAGGCAATAGAATTACGTTACTGAGATGAACACATGCAGCAAGTACATCGCCTACAGTTGCGCAGCAGGATTAAAAAACATGGCGAATCACTACAACAACTGCAGGCAGATGTAGAATGATTAGCGCATCTTTCATACTCCAGCGTGAATGCGGATTTTCTCAATGAAGTGGCGACGGAGGCATTTGTCAACGCTATTGTAGATCAAAGTTTACAACAATCATTAAGGCTAGCAGGAAGGAAATCAACAGCAGAAGCACTAGCCTGTGCATTAGTGTATGAATCCGCCAGACAAGCTTCGCGGAGTGCAGTACGAATGAGAGACATTTCGGAGGACGAATGTACTTGTAATAGAATGCAGTCATCCCAGAGCTCACCTTTGCGTAGTATCCTTCGATGCTGGAAGTGTAATAGACCAGGACGCCTACAAAGAGACTGCAGAAAATGCCGACGAATGGAATCTGTAAATGAAAAGTGGAAAGTGGAGTTGCAAAGATATCGAGCTGAGCAGCAGACTTGTAATAGATTGCAGTTAACACTGAGCACCCCTTCACGTAGTGTTCTTCGATGTTGGGATTGTAACAAATTGGGACACCTTCAAGGCGACTGCAGCAAACGCCGTCGAAAGGAATCAACTGAACAGAAAGGAAGAGAAGAATGTCCAAGTTGGCGAGCTAGAGAGCAAACTATTCATAGGGAGACTAGAATCCAACCTTATGGCTTTGAGAGCCAACACAGGAAAGGACGTATCCATGGAAATGCAGAAGCCTTGGTACAACGTCAATGGGAACCTGAATGTAAGCATTACGGCTGGGAGAAAGGAAATGAGAAATCCGCTACTATACAGTTGGTAACTGTGGAGCCATCAACAGGTTGGGACATCGAGAGTTTGCGAACAGCGCAACGAGAAGATCCGGACATATCGCCTATTCTTGCTTGGAAAACAGACATAGAAAAACCAGAATGGAAGGATATTTCGAGGATGAGTGAAAAGCTGAAAATCTACTGGGCTCAATGGAATTCTCTTCATGTTGAATGCGGCATATTAAAACGCAAGTGGGAAGCACCTAACGGTAAATCGATCCAAATGCAAATAGTCGTGCCGGCATCAAATGTCAACGATGTTCTAGGTAAAATGCATCATGGAGCATCTGAAGAACATTTGGGAGTGAATAAAACAATTTCTAAAATACGAGAAAAGTTTTATTGGCTACATATGCAGGAGGATGTAGAGAAGTGGTGTCGCAGATGCACTGTGTGTGTTTCTTACAAAGGGCCGCCACGCAGGAGCAGAAAGGAAATGTATAAGTGTAATGTCAGAGCCCCATTGAAACGGAGAGCTGATGTACAAGGGGCCACGGGAGCGAAATTAGCAGTAAGTACCCATCGGATGAGGACCCGCTATGACTTACGTGCGAATTCAGCAGGATTCAATGAAGGTGATATTGTTTGGCTATACAACCCGAACCGACGTAAGGGATGCTCTCCAAAATCACAACAACAGTGGGAGGGACCGTATTCAGTAGTAACTAGAATAAATGACGTAGTATACAGGATTCAACGTGGTACAGGAGGCAAACGAAAAATCGTCCATCTGGATCGCTTGTGTCAATACTACGAGCATCAAGACCGTGGACCACCTGTTGTTCGGGACGAACAAGTTTAAGAAGGGGGCAGTGTTACGTGCAATAAAAAGAGACAACTGGTGACATCTACTGGCAATGGAGAGTAAACAACTTCAGGTTCGGGGAATCGATTATGAAATCTACAGGAAAGTTCAGGAATAGAACAAATAGAATAGTCAAGAAGTTTTTGGAATAGAACACTCCAGAATGATCCGGAGAGTTTCTAGGGTATAAATATAACAGTTGTCCTCGCCAGAAAAAGAGTCTTGTCTTAGACGTTGCAGTGTTAACAAGTGAAAGCAATAAAGAAGCGAAAGTGTGTAATTGGATTGCGTTAATTGAAAGTACAGTGTTAGCGATAATTAGAGTTGAGTTGATTAATTGAGGAATTGTGAATTTTATATGATTAGAGTGAAATAAAGAACTGATATATTAATTATTTAATATTGTGTTTTAAATAACAAACCAAAGGCCACGCTCGCAACAGTATAAAAGGACAAAAACTACTGAGACTAGCTTATATTATATATCTTTGCGCAATAGAGCGACAACTGCCATCAGAACGTCAAAATACCAGTATTTCAAAAGCAAGTTTGATATCAATCTTGCTTCTAAGGTCTTGTGGAACAATTTAAAAAGCAGTGGTGTCTATGGAAAAGAGAATTTATGCTGCTCCTTCGATCCAAATAAGCTTAATGAATATTTTGTAACGTCACAGGTTAATCTAAACTACTCAAATCATCCTACTGAAGAATCTGAGAGCAATACCGCTAACAATTTCTCCTTTCGTTGTATAACTCTTGAAGAGCTTGGACTTGCTTTTTATTCCATTAAATCTAATGCAACTGGGTCTGACAACATTAGCCCTCGGTTCTTACGTCTACTATTTCCAATAATTAGTCAGCATATATTATATATTATAAATAGTTCCCTAATTTTTTCTACTTTTCCTGCTGCATGGAAAATGCCTCTTGTGTTACCCACTGCGAAAGAGGCTTCACCAGAATGTTTTTCTGATTTCAGGCCAATTAGTATTCTTCCCTTCTTAGCAAAGGTTCTGGAGGAAATTATGCATGCGCAAATTCAAGAATATCTATCTTGCAATAAGTTATTAGTGTGCTGCCAATCTGGCTTCCGACGTCATCACAGTTGTGAAGCTGCCTTACTGAAGGTTACTACAGATATTCGCAATGCTATGGATGATGATAAGATTTCTATTTTAGTACTGCTAGACTTCACTAAGGCATTTGATAGTGTTGATCACTCAAATTGCTTCATAAATTGGAAGCTTTTTTTGGGTTTTCATTACCTGCTTCTTGTCGTCTCAGAAGTTATTTAATGAATAGGTATCAACAGGTGGAAATTGGCAATAATCTTTCTAGATATTTACCATTAGGGTCGGGTGTGCCGCAGGGTTCGAAACTTGGCCCACTTCTTTTCAGTATGTCCATTAATGATGTGGGTGCCGTTTGTGATGTTCGACTGCATCTTTATGCAGATGATGTGCAACTTTACCTGGAAAGACTTATTGGATTAATTGAAGATTGTGTAGGACGAATTAATTGTGATCTAGCTAGTATCTCTCATTGGTCTATGCAAAACGGGCTGGTTTTGAATCCTGGGAAGTCCCAATGCTTGGCATGTTCTCGTAGATCTCTTGATTTCGATGGTTTACCCCAGGTTAAGCTTGGCGACAGCGTATTACCCTTTGCGGATTCTGTATGAAACCTTGGAGTTATTTTAAACAGCAACATGAAGTGTTGTGATTATACTAAATGCCAGCTGTCTAAAATATACTCCACATAAGGAATCTATGGCTTTCAGCAAGCATTCTGCGATCGCAAACACGACTGGAGTTAGTTAAAGCTCTTCTACTTCCTTTTTTTACTTATGGTTCCCTAATTTTCCCGCGAATAGACAGTGTTTGTAAACGGAAATTGAACGTTGCATTTAATGATTGTTTGTTTAAGATTTATTTTTGGATTAAGGCGGTATGCTAATGTCTCCTCATTTAAATCTCTACTCTTGGGCTGCTCACTAGAGTGTTATCTGAAACGCAGGATCCTAATCTTCCTATTCAATTTAATATATACCAGAAATCCTGAATACCTGTTTAATTATACTGAATTCCTGCAATCACCTCGACATCGAAATATCATGCTGCCTCGTGTAAATTCCGGCATATTGGAGAACTCTTACTTTATCCAAGCTTTTAGATTATGGAACTCTCTTCCCGCGCACATTCAGCGTGCGGGTAGGGTTGACACATTCAGGAGGTTAATAGAGGAACATATTAATTATTAAGTATTAGGTGTAATTGATTAGTTGCTTTGTTTTATTCATATATAATTGCCTTCACTGGAATTTATTTTATTTCATTTTATGTTATTTTACTTTATATCTTTCTACCGCTCTTTTCTAATTTCTTTTGTAATCTTAGTTACTTTTTAGCTTTTTATTTCTCCTTGCTTTCTTTTTGTTTTGTTTTGTTTTTGTATTTGATTATCCTTTTAGTATAAATCATATTTAGTAGTCATTGTGGTCTTGTGGTCTTCTTTTGTTTACCTGAAATTATATTATCTATTTTTTAATTGTACTCTAAAAGATTGTAAATCTTGTGTACTCTCCTTAATTATCATAGAATAAATTGAATTGAATTGAATTATATGGTGGCAAGATTTCTCATTGCACTTTTCAAATTGGGTGATTGTTCCCCCTTTTTTGCCTGGCGGCACATGGATAAACCAAGTAGATATTATACGAAGAAGATTTCTCGTCTAACAGGCGGAAATTTATTGAAAATAATTTCAATAAATTTACAAAATGCATTTAAGTGCAAAATAAACATGATTGAACCTTTCGACCCAGCGATCAGAGAGGTCTCATCGGTATGGTTATCTCTGATCGCCTACCGGGGTTTACGCCCGGACTGAGTGTTCTTGCTTCAAAAAAGAAACAAATATTGAACAGACTGTGAAAACCCTTTATTTCATACAATTGCACACCAATTTTTAATTACTTATTATTTGTCGATTGGAAATACTAAAGATGTTGTAAAATAGTATTGAATTAAATGAAAATTTTTTCGGAAGTTCAACTCGTTTTAATTAACACAAAAATTAATTTTTAATATTACTGAAAAATGTGTTTCTCTGCAGATTTAATATAAATATGCTTGAGGTTGTAAGAGATAGACGTATATAAACAATATATTTGTCTGCATTTTTATGTCATTTTCGATGCATTCCAATTAATACAGCCGTACTGATTCCAAAATTGGTTACAGCTCAGTGTACATTTTGAACTTGAAAGAGACAAATAGATTTTAGCCAAAATTTGTGCCATTTTTGACCATAGGATTAGATCACTGACATATATAAAACGGACTGATGGTACTACTGAAATTCCTTACATTATTTGACATTATTATGGGATCACTTTTCTATAGTTGTCCCTTTTTGGTTTAACTACTTTATTCCGCTGAACTACAAATAATAAGTACTATACAAAATATACCATAGTGCAGTTTCAGTTCAGTGGTTTTCCAAATGAATATATAGGATAGAAATAGATGGCAATACAATATTTTTAATCCTTTCTCTGTCCCCTATAGCTACTTTTAGGGGCAGGTAGACAAAAATTGCTTAATTTTATTTCTTTAAAAATCAAGTTTAAAAAATATTTGATGTTGTAGGAGATAAGCTTCCAAGAAGAGAAATAATTTCGAGTGCTTCTATAATTTGATGAACTTTTAATATGAATATTAAAGAAAAGTAAAACTTGAAATTAAGATACTTGTCACACCCTGCCAAAAAAAGTTGACCCATATGAAATAGCAAATCAGGCAGTCCATGTTATATATGTCAGTGGATTAGATAGGATGGCTCAGTCCATTCTTATTATATGTCAGTGCCCCGACTACTGCTGAGCGTTCAAACTTTATTGATCATGCAAGAGATAGACGCATATAAGCAATATATTTGTCTCAATTTTTATGTCAATTCCAATGCATTCCAGTTAATACAGCCATACTGTTTCCAAAATTGCTTACAGTTCAGTGTACATTTTGAGCTTGAAAGAGATAAAGATATTTTAGACAAAATTTGTACCATTTTTGACTATACGAATTAGACAGGATGGCTCAGTCCATTCTTATTATATGTCAGTGGCTAGAGCCAAGGATTTTTTGTTTCTATACAAAAACTATGTAAAAAAAGTCTTTGAATGCAAATGCCCATTCCTTGAAGTAGTATGCTAGAGACACGTAAATCGAACAGAAAAACTCTACATCTCGATTGACAATAAGATGTCGTTCTTGTCGAAAAACCCATTTATGTCAATATATATCTTGAAGAAATAAGTCCCGATACACTTAGCTAAACTACAATAAAAGTATAAGTAAGTACATTTACTTACGCAAAGCGAACGCGCCCTTTAATTTAACAGGCGTACACAAATTAACATTAACTCGTGAGAGGGGAACTTTCGTTAAGTTTAAATATCCAATTTTCCATAAGTATAGTGCGCTAAGAATCGCTCATTCCGTAAGATTGCGATGTGTTTAAACAAATAAATTATTACTAAATGATTAACAGTGCAATTTAAAAATTAAAAAATGGTACTGCGAATTAATAGAAAGCAAAAATCTTCGATTAAATCAGTTTCCATTTGTTAATTTCTTCACCTTTACTACTTTTTAAAATTTAACAAATAAAATGGGCACTGCGAATTAATAGAACGCGCAAATCTTCAATTACATCAACTTTCATTTGAAATTTTTTTCGCTTTTACCACTTTTTAAAATTGAAAACATTAAATATCAAGATAATAACCTTTACGGAATGTGGTATATATTTAGGCTAAAAATATCAATTTTTCGGAAGTAAACCTCAGTCTCGTTTAATTTCGTAAAGTTATTTACTTCTATTGTAGTTCAGCCTTGAATTTCGATGTTGGTGGAATAATTGAAAAATTTTACAATGATTTTGCACTAGATTTGATGCACTTATTATTAATTCGAGTTTTCCGAAATAATTTATTCCGCAAGGAGCAAATTATATACAATTGTGAATTATCCATTTCTTTATTTTCTTTATTATTTTTATATTTATTTGGAGATATCTACACGCAATTGTCAAACATTTCTTGACCAAATGTCAATTTTCTTCAAGAAATAAGTGCATAAATTCCTTGGCTCTAGCAAACTCCTTCTGAGTAACTTCAAATAAAATCCAATTTGTCACATTCAAACGTTGTACCGAAGCGATCTGTGATCTTAATTAAGTAACGCCTGTGATGTGTGTAAAGAGACTAAAGCCCCCAATGCTATTTTTAGACCACCAGGCCAGTCTGTGACAGAAACACCATGGCAAAAGCTGTACATCGACTTTCTGGTCCATATACTCGGTCAGTGGAAGGAAAAGTCTGCATATTGATAGCTCTTGACCACTTTTCCAAGTTCCCGATTCTCCAACCAATGAGAAAAGCGTCTACTCTCAACGTGTGTCAGTTCATCGAAACTGAAATATTCCATGTGTTCGGAGTTTCGGAAACTATAGTTTCTGACAATGGAGTCCAGGTTTTCTCGGCTCAGTTCGCCAGATTACGGGACAAGTATGAGGACACTTGCGAACGGCAGTTTACTCGCCGCAAGCAAACGCCTCAGAGCGGGTGAACAGGTCTCTATTGTCAGGGATTAGAGCATATATTTAGAAGGAACATACTAAGTGGGACGAGAAGCTAAGCCAGATAGCTAGCTCTCTCAGGAGCTTGTTCCACCAAGCAACTGGTTTGACTCCTTACCGAACACTCTTCGGTCAGAAGATGATCGACCATGCAAGCTCCTATTCTATCTTACGGAGCCTTGGGACTCTTAATGAGCATCTGAGAGTAGAGGCTGTAGATAAATTGAGATTGATACCTGCGAGAGTGCAGGAAAACTCAAACTATGCGCTTGAACAGGGTTCGAAGTTTATAATCTCAGAGCGAAGCCTGTTAATTTCCAGGTGGGTCAAGAGGTGTTCAGACGGAATTTCGCCCAAAGCAATTTCCAACAGCAGACTAGTGCTAAACTAGGACGTAAATTTGTAAAGTGTCGGGTCAAGTCAAAGAAAGGAAACTCCCTATACGAGCTTGAAGACATGCAGGGAAAAACGGTACGAGTCTATCACGCCAAAGACATCAGGCCGTGATACTCATATTCTCGGACACGTCATCCGGCTTTGTCACCTGCAATCCTGGTAGCCCTAATAAGGTATCCAGCCAGCTTCACTGGCAACTACAAGATGCCTATGTGCCGCTTAGGACATTCCCAGCTAGCGGCCGGCATACCTTTTTGGACAACAAAGATTCTTTTCCCAATCTCTAGCCTGATAACGTTTCAGAATCCCTCCTATATGGTAACCCTGCGGCAGATAGTTTGCCGTAGGAATTCCACTTATTTAATGCCTGCAAATTTAAGGAAGAGGAACGGTACTCCAACGACGCCTCGGAGACACACCCTTGAACAAGCGTCGGCCTGAGATCAGAGTGAGATATTAGAGCAGGGGAAACTCTGCGACCAGTTGGTTAGAATACTGACCGCGGGGTTCCCTCGGCTCATCTCGGTGAAGAAAGGTAGAGGGGCCTGGCCGACTAGATTTTCCAGGTTACTGGCTTGTCAGGGCACCTCTGGCTTCTGACACGGAGGACTATATCGAGGTCTGGTCAAAGACTGGCGGGTCTTCAGGGATATACCTTCGATTCGTCGCCTCTCGAGCGTACCAGACTGTCATGGACAACCCGTAGCCGACGCCTAGCCTGAGTAATGAGAAATGCCTTGACGGGTCGAGGAACACATTGGGCGCCCGCAGCGATGAGGCCTATGTTTAAGACCGGCTAGCTCAGTCGACCATTTTTCAGTGTTGTCTGAACCACAGGGGGTCTAGCTCTAGACCACTCTGCCCTGTTATGGTCGTAGCGTATTGCATATAGCAATATGCTACACTGAGGTAGTTACACGTCTACGCAACCAGTAGCAGCATGAGGCGTGTGTGGACTGTGTCCTATATGGATAAAGAGCGATACGCGCTGAACGCACCTGGAAAAAGGGAAAGAAGAAGAAGAGCGATCGTGGTGTGTGTGTGATTGTGACAGTCGAAGAAGGGCAATAATGTGCAGTTTGGTCTGATTCTGGAGGGAAGACGAACAACACGAAAAGACGTCTAGTTTGGATGTACAAAAATCGCTGGTTAGGGAAGTTTGTGCGAAAAATACTGTATTAGAGAAATTCTGTTGTAGAAAGAAAAAAAGAAAAAAAAACGAAAAAGTCGAAAGGAGAACGAGACTGAAGAAAAGCTTAGTCAACTCGAGACGAAAGGAGGCTCCTTTAATTCTCGTGAGGAGTTGTAAAAAGGCGGTATTTTTTTTATTTAATATGAACAAAAATTACGCCGAACGTGGAAGCTAATCCGACAAGCAATGTGCAACTAAATTGAGAAAGTAGGGTTAAGGACGAGCTGCCACTTCATTCTTAAGAGGTTATGAGCATAGACCACGCGCCATAAATTTTCGTTGTTCAATCAATTGCCGGCATCCCGGAGTGAACCCAACTAGGAACTTAAAATAAGAAGCAAGCGTCAAGGACCAACTCTCTCTAATACGAGCATTTAATGAATGTTTTTGTTTCCCGGGGTCACACACAGCTTCGTACAAGCATGGGGCAATATCATTGTGCTGTCAGCATACCCGAACTTATCGCTATGTGAAAGTCTCCGATTGATGTCCACCATCACAGTCCTGCTTCAGGACACAACAATTAAATTCAAACAGGACAGGCTAACGATTTTAACAGTGGTCATGGTCAATAAGCAGCACGGATTAAAACGATAGGATGACAACAGCAACCATACTACAGAACCAGCGCATCATAACTTAATAAGAGCTATACTGATTGTGTTCTTTTTGTTTAATGTTACAAAACGCTTGTGTTGCCTCGCTCAACCTATAGTATAGGAGGTCACCGGATCATTATTGATTTAGTAATAGAAACAGTTTAGATATCCAATACATTGGAGTGTGGACCAGTAATTAACTAGTACTAAGGAACTTCTTTAAGCACAATGTCTGCATTGGTATAAAAGGGGAAGCAAGGAGGGCTCTCATAGGCCAATCATCGTAACGAGCACATAGAGCATAGTTTAGCTAGCTATCTTTCTTTCTCTTTTTCATAATAAGATCGTTCGAAATTTTACATTTGGCAAAACAAAAAAATTATATTTCTTTTTAGAGACAGCATAAACGCCTCCAGGGAGCTCCTTAGAGGAAACGAGTCGTACGTAAGTTGCGTTGTATTCATATTATGTTCAAATATATTTGATTTTATTACTCTTTATATAACAATGGTTGGCTATATTGCTCTTTATTTGAAAACATTGAAAGATATGCATATTAACATACAAGCCTGTATATATACCGACACTACTAAGCAAGTCCCAGATCATTTTGACAAGGTGAAATAATTAGCTTAAGTTGTAATTATTTCTCCCCTCGACTCCTGTGGTTCCTTTTTTATACGTATCAAATAGTATCCTCAGAGAAGTTCTGAAAGAAACTGCAGACAAAAGTGAGAATCGGTTGAATTTCCTACTTTGCAAATATAGATAAGATCATCATAGTTTATTTAATCAGTTAATGTGCTATGATATTGTCTGTGCTAATCATTCGATAGTATAAGTCCCATGAGTTGGTACACAGGTATCCTATAGGCAAGCGAATTACATATACACACTTTTGTTGAATTTAAGTCAAAAGTATGTATACATATACCTTCTTTTTGTGAAGTGTCAGTTTCAATTGAATGATAAACATAGCTACTGATTTAGTTAAGTTGAGATGTGTATATATCTACTTTTACTTTTCACAAACCAGTATTCCATACCATAGATGTACAGATACCGTCAAACCAATTAGAGCGATAGGCTGGCTTGAAGCGAGAGGAAATGTATTGTGGTCAATTAAATGGAAATTTTTATACCGTCATAACGCGCTGAGTTTTTACTTCTCCTTAACTCTCCTGGAGCCCTCTTGATTTGAAGATCGTCTAGGTCCGCTACTCTTCTCCTTTTAGGTCAACAAAGGGATACTGATATACTTACGGCCCTCAGTATCATTATGTGGATGGGGCATGGCGGCCAAGAAGGCATGAGATCTGCGCCTTCATTACAAGGTAAAGTAAGTGGTGTATGAGCCCTTTCAGGGCTGGGTGTGTGCTCTGTTTGTTTGAGTCAGGCGCGATTATTTTTGTATATGACTGGTGGCAGCGGCAGGCCTTTGGATTAACCCCCCCTTACAACTCTCCCGCAATAGCCGAGGTGCTAGCGTGCCGCCCTGCAGTCAACGTTGTCTACCGAGTGATCTGTCAGCTCATGCTGGCAGTTGGGACTTCACGTACAAGTACAATCACTCATCATACTTCCATAACAAATTGGCGCCCAACGTGGGGCCACCTCAGTTAGACTTCGGTGGTCTAATTATGACTTTTACTGGGGACTGGGGCTTTGAGTGATATGATCAGCTAGTATTCGCTAGTTAATTGACCTCAATTCTCATATCCAATGGAGGTTATATGCGGGCCTGAGTCTAATTGGTTTGTTACCTAAAAATTTTTTTTGCAAAGAAAAGTTAAAGTTTTAAAGTTTCCCTATTGTGATTGGATTTGAAGTTCGACTTTAGGTTTGACTTTGGTCAAGCCTCAAGTCTGAACAGTTGTCAAGTTTTAGAATTTTTTTGAAATTTTTTGAATTGATCTTCTGCTATGGAAATAGTAGGTGGCCTCACACATGTTTTTTTGATTGTGTTCTCACGGAGGCATGTCTCTGTTGGCCGACTGGCTGGACAGAGTCGTGAGTCTGTGAGACGAATTTTTGGCTTTTAGCTCACTAGTTGACCAGATTCATGACTCTGCCCAGCTGGAAGGTTAGGTGAGTATTGCAATCAGGTGAGGAGGAAGGAAAGAGTTGTTGGTGGATGGAAGTGATGCTGGAGGCCTTCAGTAATCAGGAGTTGGCATACTGCTAACTGCCTGGCTGAAGAGTCTCTAGTATCATTTTCAGTCTCTAGCTTCTCCAAACCGACTCTTCCCAGATTTCTGTGAGGACTCAAGATTTTTCATGCACACACTCACACTACTTATTCTTGCCGGAAAAAATTCTAACCTGATTGGGTAGAGAATAGACCTGGAGGACCTTTGTATTGAGAGTAAGCTTTGGGGAGTGAGGGAGAAACTGTACGATTTGTTTCTTTTCGTTGATTTGGAATCTTGGGTTTAGCTCATTACCTGATTTTTAGTCATTGCAGTTTGACTCCTCGTATGTTTTCTTTATAATACCTAGCATAGTAGTATTGCACTTTAGAGTAGGCATCTGAAGTTGTAGTCTCTCTAGATTTTGCTTATTGTTTACTTAGCTTAACTAAAATTTTTGAAATCAAGTTTCACGCCTTTCGTTGTCTGATCTTTTTGATTGAAATAGAGTCACATTTTTTCTGTTCCTGGTGAAACGTTCGAAAGTTGACCATGGCGACCTTCCGCACACCACCTCCGGGTGATGCTCCTATACAGAGGCCAGACCAGTGTACCATTTGTCAAGAGTGAGACAGGTCTGCCAAAAAAAGCCTGTAGTCACCATTTGTGGGCACATATTTCATATAGCATGTCTGCGAGAATGGATAAATGTACAAGCTAACTGTGTTAACTGCAGAGGTCCTCTCACTCAGCAGGACTTCGTGGCTTATGCTGGTGCGATTCCGAAGAGGTATCCCTCTCGGCACGGGAGTTCAGATCCTCCGAAGCAACCATTACAGTTCAATGTGCCTCCACCGACACTCTCACAGCCTAGTCGTATATCTTTATCTCCTGCGGTACATTCAGCACCAATATCACAGAACAGCTCTAGAAGGAATAGTCTTCACAATGTAGTCCAGACCGAGATCTCTCAGAGTATGCACGCGCTGCGAGCTGAGATTACAGATGTCCGATAACGGGTCGCTGCTGTTATTCGGCAAGCGGATGCGTCTCGTCCGACGCCACCTCCTTTTGGAGAGCGAGCTCAACCACCCATAGACTCTGCAGGGACTCCTAGAGATCCGCGTCAGAGACATTCGCTCCCAGCTGGACAACCCAGACCTTTTCCACCGCCTTCATTAGCTTTCCCTCCTCCGGCACCACCACCTTCAAGCCAACAAGCTCTAAACCATTCCTGGCATAGACGGTTAGGCAGTCCTATCAGGAGATGGAACCTGTCGTATAACGGAAATTATTCTGAATTATCCGTAGATCAGTTCATCTTCAGAGTGGAAGCACTGACTTTTTCCTCGTTAGAAGGAGACTTCGGCTTACTGCTTAAGCACATGTTCGCCCTGTTGACAGGACCGGCTAAAGACTGGTACTGGTCTCTACTAAGACATAATCTTACGTCGACGTGGGAATATGTCAGGAACGGATGACCTGAAAGTCAAAGTCCAGCTGATGTCTCGCAAAGAAAAACTCGGGGAATCATTCGTGATGTACCACCAAAATCTAGTGCAGCTGCGGGACCAATTACTAAATCCCATGCCAGAGCCAAAATTTCTTGAGCTCGTGAAAGCTAACTTACTTCCTGACATACAAAACAAAATCTGCTTGCACCCTTCTCCACCGTGGGTCAACTATGGATATTGGTGACACAGATTCAAGCTACGCAGCTGCAACTGCTAGTGGTATGAATTCTTACCGTACTCCTCGTACTAGCGAGATTGAGGAACAGTCGCAAATGCTTGTGACTGACACCAGCATTGCAGAGGTAGCAGCCATCTCAGACAGACAAACCGTAAGTTGTTGGAATTGTGACCAGCCAGGACACTATTACCAGGGTTGTCTACAAGAACGACAACAGATATTCTATTACGGTTGCGGACGTAAAAATATATTCAAACCAAACTGTAGACAATGCCTGCAGAAAAGCTTGAAGCGGGTCTGGAATCACAACACCTCTTCTCGACTAAGTGTGACATCCAGGCTGACCACAGCACCAACAATTCCAGACCAATCGCGGAGCACGGAAACCAATCCGATCTAATAATAGATCCCATCGAACACACGTTAGACTGTCCGTTGATATCACTCAGTGATTGTGGTGATAGTAACCATCTCTTAGACAGTCCGAACGTCAATGATAATTCACGGATAGAGACCGAGAATCTAATTGACTTCTCTGCAGATCTTCAAGCTCCCGTTTCCACCTATAGGGAGCCCATGACACTACTAGACACTTCTCTGGAAGAGTCTTTAATCTTTGACGTCCCGATAACACCGACGGCACTTTTAGCTGGCAATGTTACTGAGTAGGAGATTCGGCCTCCTGTCGTTTGTATTAAAACGGCCACTAAGCTCTGTTATGACGAGTAGGCGTGAGCCTATTTTACAACCGCTGACGCCGTATCATACGCGTTTGCGGAACTGCTATGCGGCGAGAGACCACATCTTCTCTTCGGTGGCGGAGCTAGCTGAAATTATATATCCTGACCTGGACCTGGGACAAAAAAAAAACCATCGACCGTTCGTTGGCGGGAATACTGTCGACAAATGAGATAGGAAAGAAAGAAACTGGCACACAATTCCGAGTCGATGCCAAATGATATTCGACCGTATGTCGAAGTGAGACTGCTCGGGCGAACTAAGACTGGATTACTGGATAGTCGTGCCACTGTCAGTATTCTAGGCCAGGGAGCTCTAGAGAAGCTCGCAGAAGCAGAGGATGAATGGAAGAAGAATCGGACACAGGTACAAGTAGCTAATGGCATGACGACTGTACATGGTTATGTGGACTTGGACATCACTTTCCGTGGTAAGACCCAAAACGGGCATTTCTACGTGGTTCCTGGGCTCACACAGGTACTATATCTAGGAATAGACTTCTGGCGTCTATTTGGGTTGGCTCCAGATGTCCTGGGTATAGTTGCAGAAGTGACACCAAGTCTAATAGCTACCCCTTACACCGACTGCCATGTTCTTTCTGCTCTAGAACACCAACGTCTAAAAGCGACTAAACAGCTTTATCCTTCTTTCGACTCTTTAGGCTTGGGGAAAACATCTTTGGTCACTCATAGGATTGAAACGAATGACGCGACTCCGATAAAGCAACGCTTTTATCCGATATCACCGGCAGTTGGTGGATGCTGAACTAAGACGAATGCTATCGCTGGGTGTGATGGAGGAGAGCCAGAGTCCTTGGATCTCTCCACTTATTCTAGTGCGGAAGCCTGTAAAGATTCGGCTTTTTTTCGACGTCAGGAAAGTCAATTCGGTTACTCAGAAGGACGCCTATCCGCTGCCGCAGATAGACGCACTTCTGAGTCGACTTCCTCCGGCAAACTACATCACAAGCCCGGACCTCAAAGACGCTTTTTGGCAGATCCCAATAGACACTGAGTCCAGAGAGAAGACCGCGTTTACAGTACCTGGTCATCCTCTCTATCAGTCAGTACACCGTGAGGCCATTCGGCATATGCAACGCTCCACAAACGATGTGCCGCCTCATGGATAAGGTCACTCCATTCGATCTTCGTGAGAATGTTCTCGTCTATTTAGACGATTTACTAGTTCTGTCATCAGACGTTGACTCGCATCTCATGCTACTATCCCGCATAGTGTAACACTTGGCTTTGCTCGAAGCCCTTGTGGACATAAGTAGGAGATTGGAGTTGAAATTATTACCTCGGCGGCAATATATTAACGAGCTTGGTACTAAGCGCATTGGGCGCCAGGTTCCGGGAGGGACTCCTCGTGATTAGGCGCAACGCGTGTAACATGATGCCCAATGTGCTTAATGCTGCACACCTCGCCTCCAAGAACCGTATAATAGAACAGGACTGACATAAGCTCCCTATCGCGATGCCCCGATCTTCCTCAACCTCCTATACAAGGTGCGGGCTATAGCTCGTCGATGGGCGTGGGCTGGAGACCGGCGCTGCGACATAACTCGTGACTAGTGAACTACTAACCAAACATCCTCCACTCCCCCAGGCACTTTGTACCTTATTCATTCCACTGCAGCACACAACACGACCCGAGATCAATGCGGCGCACTACTTCTTGGCTCACTCCATCCCTAACGCTAACAACTGCTCAGTAATCAAATTGACAAGAAGTCTCATTAACACGCCAGCTCCTGAAATCTAAGTCCGATTCATCTAGCCAAAAACGACGTGACGAACCCTTCTCGTTTGATTATGCAGCTACCTTATTTGCACTCCACCAATTCCAACCGGGGAAGATGCATAACTAGTTGTGCGACACTCCCTTAGACATTCGAAGTACACCGCGTGTAACTACCAATTTACTCAAGGGGTGAGTACATATATATAAGCCTGTAATTCACTCTGATCAAGATATATTTATAGCAATATTATGCCTTAATGCACTTAGATCTATATAAACCACCTCGTACTAATTCTCACTCTGAACCTGCGTAGTATGTAATTACTTAACTAGGTTAATTGAACGGATTATGTATATATCTATATGTATGCATACAGGGAGCCCTTCAATTTCAACTGGGAGAATTTTCCTGTCTGTTATCTTCCCCTGTGACTACTTGTATACATATATATAGACGCACAAGCCCAACGGAGCTCAGCTAAATTTAAATCTTATCACCTATCCTTATGGCCAGAGGCACTTTATGATTCAGAATCCTACGTCTCGTGCAACAAAAAATTATATATGTTAGGAAGAATTAATGATCTGCGTGTCTCTGTGTATCTCTAGATATATGTATGGCGAATTTGGAAAAATTAACTAGGAATTCTTAATTTAAGTATTCGTGGGTTCAGTCCCGTCATTTACAAGCTAAGTATGTATATGGATATGATAATATAATTACAGTTATCAAATTTAAATTTGGTTTTGAACAATTAAGTTACGTACTCACCGGTGATCTTCAAATGCGCACTTGATGATGCCGGCGATCTGCTGCTGAACATTTTATAACTAAAAATTCTAAAATTAACACATTTATGCTGTCTTCGAACTTGTCCTGGGTTCCCTGTCTTATGATACTAGGGGTTTTTTTTTTTTTGGTTTTCCCTAATAATTATGTCCTCCTCTCTTGGGTGTCTTGATCTTTGCCGTGTCGAGACGAGGCTGAGCTAAGGGAGTCTCCGCTCCCACTCCATACCCCCTCAGGCTCTGAAGGAATTTCGAGTTGCGGCCCTAAGGTGTCAGCGGCCTGACGGCTGATTGTGTCGTCGGAGGTGCGCCTGACAATGCCTACGCGCCACCCCCGACTTCTGAGCTACAATAATACCTTTAAATTTTTTGAATGACACTTTGGCTTTTCATGCTTACCTTATTGGCTCCTAACTACTAATATTCCCTCCTTACAATTTGGGGTTTCAACCTGCGCTTCCTCTACGGGATCTTCTCGGTTCTAATTATTGGCTTTTCTCCCTTTTCGGTTTCCTCGTAATGGTGTCTATTCCGCGGGGTTCTACTCGGCCCGTTCGGCTAAGCAACTTTATTGCTATTTTGTCCCTTTGTTTCTTAATTTGGGATTCTACGTTAATTGCACTTTCGCTTTGACTTGGCCTACTAATCACTAAATTTAACCAGTTTTTTTTTGTGGGAACAGCTCCACGAGTCTGGTACACGAGCAACTTGGCTTGTTCTTGCCTTCTAGATTTTTTCAATTCTAGTTGGCTTAAAATATCGACTGCACGTTCCAGCGTTCACTTATCAAAAGGAGACCGAGTACGTTGTACCGCTATTCAGTTCCCGTTAAGTCGACCGAGCAGCGCGTGGCAACAATTTACGCCGTGATTCTAGCTGTTGTCAATTTTGACGTTCGAATGCGGGTGCGTTCTTTAAGTTAAAATTTGAGGTTACGTTCACAGGCTGGTTACATTTATACTTGTATGCCTGGAGCCGTTCGTTACAATACAGGCTCGGAACTCCTTCGTCCTGCGGTTCCGCGGCTGAGGCCCTACTGGAGCAGACTGACTGCTACCTGGTCACGCCACGACTAAGGTTGCCTATCTAGGGTTGCTGCACAGCAGCGTGAAATTTTCAGAGACAAGAGACCGTAAGGCGCAACTTATAGAAGAGATCTTCTCATCCCAGGTCCGATGATCCTCGACTATATATGCCCGTATCGCCGATAGTATACTTCTGGTTACTCGCTCTGATTCATTCGCTTGAGGAGTATAGAACGCTGTCTTATGATGTTTAACGCCGTAAGTTTCAAGGAATACCTTAAATTCATGTGCTATAAATTGCGAGCCGTTATCGGATGTCACTCTTTCTGGAACCCCGAAGAGGTGAAAGATATTTTGTTCTAAGGAGGACATTACTGCCTTAGCTGTGGCCTTACGTATAGCTTTAAGGACAACGAACTTGGTGAACTGGTCTAGTACAATAATGAGTGTGGTATTTCCCGATTTAGAGCGTGGATATGGCCCAAGGAGATTTATGTTGATGAACTGCCATGGACGCTGTGGAATAATAGGGCTCCCCATGGGTGGACGCAAACATTCGTTGGGAGGTTTACATTCCTTACAGGCTTGGCATTTCAGAACATAGTCTCAGATATGTTGAGACATTCGCGGCCAATAGTATATACGTTGCAGTTTCTCAGTAGTCTTTGAGATGCCACAATGTGCAGACAGAGGAGAATCGTGAGCGTCCTGTATTAATGACAAGGCCAACTCCTCCGGAATCCAAATCTTCCACTGCGGAGTTATGGTGTCTTCGCTCATACTTAATGATCGTTTGAAGATTAGGTTATTGGACACGCGTAGGTCAGGAAAGCGGTCTGGACTGGTCTGGATTGTCCTAATTTTGTTCAGATACTCGTCACTTTTAAAAGCCGAATGGTTTAAATCAAGTCCCAATGGTGCATCGAAATTGCCTAGTTCTGCAACATCAGTACGAGACAGTGCGTCTGCTACCACGTTCTTGGATCCCTTCCGGTGTATTATTTCAAGATCGAGAAAGCTTGTAACTTCAAACTCCATCTAGCCAAGCGACCAGATAAGTCTTTTTGAGTCATCAGCCATTTCAAACTAGCGTGATCTGTGATTATCGCGAAGCGCGAGACTTCTATATAAGGACGGAATTTCTTGACGCTTAATTCCCTTCATCGTCTGCCTGGCATAGTACACTACCCACTCCTACTGAGGACGCATCACATTGAATCACAAAGGGTTTCGGGAAATCAGGACTAGCAAGCACCGAAGCTTGAGTGAGGCAAGCTTTAACCTTCTTAAACGCCGATTCAGCTTCCTCGGACCACAAGCTGGCAGTGTTTTTCTTCAGTAAATCTGTTTTGGAACTAATTAGGCTAGCATAATTAGCGATAAATCTACGATACCAACCCGAGAGTCCTAAAAAGCGTCTAATCTGCCGCACAGTTTTGGGCCGTGGGAAGTCTTGAATAGCTGAAGTTTTCTCGGGGTCTGTCTGAATCCCCTTCTCGCTGATGATGTCGCTAAGATATTTGATAGTTTTCTGACAGAATCTGCTCTTTTCCACATTAATTGTTAGGTCGACTTCCCGTAAGCATGCCTGAACTCTACTTAATACTTGCAGGTGTGTATCAAAATCCTCTGATAGAATCAGAAGGTCGTCCAAATAGACAAACACGTCGTCATGTAGATTATAAGGGATGACCCTGTCCATCAGTTTACACATGGTCTTCGGGGAATTCGTCAGGCCAAATGGCATGACCACGAATTGAAACAATCCCCTCCCAGGGACTACAAAGGCTGTCTTATCACGTGAAGCGGGTTCAAGTTCAATCTGCCAAAACGCTTCCTTTAAGTCAAGGCTCGAAATAAATTTTGTGCCTCGTACTCGACCTAGAATGCCATTGATCTGTGGTAGACGATAAGCGTCCTTACGGTTTACATCATTAACTTTTCTTGAGTCTAAACAAACCCGAATTTTTCCGTTGGGTTTTTTCACCATAACCAAGGGAGATGACCACTCGCTTTCGCTCAAATCAATAACTCCCAACTGGAGCATCCTGTCAATCTCCTCATCAAATGATTTTTGCATCGGGGGAGAGAGAGGGTAATGTCTCTGCCGGACAGGATTACCGAATGGTAATCGAAACCTTGGATGGAATAGACGTATATAATCTGATCGGAAAATTAATTCAAATTTTTTAAGCGTGAAATCGGAAGTTAAATAACGAAAAATATGCCAGCCGTGACAATTTAAAGAAAGAAGTACAAGCTCAAGCTTATAAACGATCTCGTGTAATGGAGGCATGGATACCCAAACCCCATCAAAAGTGTAATAAAAAGCATCAAGTTGTTGTTTGTGTGGTATGTTAGCCTGCATGTGTGTGAGTTTTTTTCGTTTTTTCTATGTGTTGTTGTTAAGGGTTGTCTTGTGTAATGAGGTGTTTATCAGTACTGGTCTAATAATCCTTTCCCTTCGTCAATAACATGTCGGCAGTTTGTGCTGTAGGTACCGATCTAAAGTTTTGGTGTATTGCAGAGCCCGGCTTGGAGACTCTTTCTCGGTGGGTCGTCCTCACGTTGAGCATTGCCAAATTTTTTTATCTGCAGTTCCCTGATTTGATTTATGTCATTATTTTCTCTGAGTTAGAGTGTTGCACAGCCCGGCTTCGAGACTCTTTCTCGGTGGGTCGTGCCAACGCTGTAGCGAATTGGTCCCTTCGCTACTTGAGTATGTTGTTAATACATTTACCACAAACAATTAATTGTCTTCACGTGCTATATCTAAAGTTCCATGTGTGTTCGACCATGAGTCTTCCCGCTTCTGTGTAACTTTAAAACGCGCTTCTTGAGCCTAACTATTATTGGTTCTGGGACTGTACTCGCAATTTTTCAATTCATGCCCTTATAGGGTCAGATTTTATGGAACAAAATTCGGAAATTTTCCATGACGTAAGGATGCTGACAGATGATTGCTCAAAAAAATTAGAAGCGGCACGAGAGGAGATGGTACCTTCTGTGAAAAAAGTAATTTGGCTGTTGAGGGGGAGAAGGCTTTTGTTTTGTTTTGGATGGCATGACACTGGTTGTTTGGCTTTGATGGTGAATAGTCACAAAGGATTTAAGGGAGTAACCTGAAAATTTTATTGAAAAATGGTAATGCATATGTTATATTTTGTTGTATGGTATATTTAGTGTTGAAGCGAATACTTTTGGTGATTTGAAGCTTGAATAATCTAATTTGGTAATCTGCAAGTTTAATGCAGGATAATATTGGAAGTTTTTTTTTGAGTGAACGTGTGAGTTGCGAAATTAACTGGAGGTTAATTTAGTGAGTTGTACTTTTGGTGCAAGGTAAAAAAAAATTTATAAACCAATTTCAAATTTGCTAAGTGCAAATATATATTGTATTTATCTATGGAAAAATAAGAAGGTATTTCGTTTAATTGTTTGTGAGATCAAATTTAATAATAAATTTCAAATTTGCGAATTGCAAATATATATATGATTTTTACCTGTTGTTATATATTTTTTGCTACGTATACATATATATATATAAGTGGTCCTCACAATGACTTACCACCGGGGTTATACCAATATCCAAACACCAAATCTGTTTCACCTTTTATTAATTCTTATAACCACTTGCACAATTCCTTGCTTTTTTACTTATTATAACTGTATACATTAACTCTATTCTATTTTACGAGCACTGAACAAACTTTCTGTGTATAGTATATTACAATTACAGCACACACCTATTAATCCCTTTATGGGTGATTTTAGCTTAGTTGCTGTGCTGATAGTTCTATCCAACAAGAACTCTCTCTTATTCCTTTTCTTATTTTTCAATTCAAAAAACTATTAGCTTCAATGTGTAATCTTTATCGCGTACCGATCTCCAACATGCCAAAAAACCGACTGTGCTCGACTTGGATTTTTGTAATCACAAGTCTAGTTGTTCAGGATAGGAAAGTGCTTAATTAGCATTCCTATCCTGAGAAAATTATTTACCGCTGGGCATGTTTAAACATGCCCAGAATTATCGCGACGAACGATGGTTGAAATTGAAATTTGATATTTTCATAAATATCCAACCATGGTCTTGCTATCGTGCATACATTGCTGCGATCTCAATGTATGCAGCTCGCGACAATTTGCTCATAAGAGCTTTTTCGGTGAAGACTTGATCGTTTCAGTCTTCGCCGACGTAAAATTTTCATGCGTCCGATATGTATGTATGTATATATGTACATACATATCGTATTTACGACAAATCTTACTGAAGGTAAGATTTATCGTGGGGCTATTTTCTATGAAAACGACTTGGGTTGATATTTAACACTTTTGTTTGTCCCAAGTCGTTTTGTGGGAAATTCTTTTTGTTTTTAATAAAAGAATGTAAAGAAATTGCTGATGGCAATTTCTTCGACTTATAGATAGATAAGCTAACCAAGTTTTAAGCATGGTTAGAATCTACATGAATGATAATTTATTAATTATATATATCATTTTTAACCTCTTTTTAGGTATATATAGCAATCCTTTCCCCTATTAAAACGAGGGTTATTCTTGGGAGAGGAATAGCCCTCAGAGGAGATTGATAGAGAGAGGGAAGAGTTGAAAAAAAAATAATGTCACAGCGGCCACTTAAATGTTTAGTATTTTCCTATCGGTGACTATTAAATTTTGTGTGGCATATGACTTTGGTATTTTTGTTAAGTGAATTCGCACCATAGTCGGGCAGCCCTTTGTAGTGGATCATTTCGGTTTTATCTCGCCAGTGAGACGGTACAGTTTTTCTTTTCACCGAATTAACCAGAGGCTACGAATTAACCAGAGATGCTATTTCGAGCACGTATTAAGAGTCAGCCCTTTCACAGCCCTGCGGGTCGTATCTCGACTATGTATTCTATTTATGTGCTGCGTGTGACTCCCGGATGGCAGGGGCCCATTCGGTTAGTATTGCACATGGATGGAGAGGGCCCCGGCACCGTTTGGGGGGCTGAGGCCACGCCGGGGGTTTACCACCGGGTGCTGTTGCCCTTATATCCCCATAGGGAACAGTCACTGGTCGCTGCAGGTGAGGTTTACCTTATTCTGTTTTTATTTTTATGTACCTAAAATGGTATTTTTTGTTCTCAGGTGCTGTGCTTTCGATTGTCGGGCTATATGGTCTGTGTGGCTGTTGCCATAATTTCGGAGGCTGTCCGGCGATGGCACTGATCAGGGAGTTCACCGCTACTCCTCCATTACCAGGAACCGTTGCCGATTGGGAGGACTCGGAGGACGACTGTTAGGGTCTGCCTACTTTGAAATTTGTCCCCCCCCTTTTTTTTCTATGTATAAAGAAATAAAATAAAACAAATTTCTTTCAAATCTTTTTGGTTGTAACTTGTTATTCCTGTTCTTATTTCAGAGGGCCCCCCTTTTTTTTTTGCTTTCCCTTTTGTGTTTTGGGGTTTGTTTGTTTTTCACAAATGGTTTGTGGGTGGGTTTTGGCGTGGCTTCGGTTTTACATGTACATACTTTTGGTTTGGAAAAAAAATTTGGTATCTTATTTTCTAGAATTACTTTAAATACCTATTCTATTCTTTTATTATGTACTTAATTTCTACTGTTTATTTTTGTCTTCTGTCAATTATTATTGTTTTCCTTTACAAGGTTCTTTCTTTTACCTTCTCTTTTCTTTTTATAGTTATATGTATACATGTATTTCGATATTTCATCTTACTTCAGTAACTATTTATTTATTTGTTTCTACTTCTAATGTTAGTGGTTATTTAATTTTTATACTAGGTTAGTTTTGTTATATTATTTATTATTATTTTTTGTTTTGTTTTTTAATTCCATGTGTTATTTTTATTTATTTTTATACTTTCGAATTATTATTTAACACTAACGGGGGAGGATATCTTTTACTTTGCTTTTTGGTTTATGTATATACCTACATGTATATATGTTTTTAAAACACTATTTTCTCTTAAATCTAGGCTTTAGTAATTATTTATGTATGCCCTCTCCCCTTTTGTTTTTACTATTATTTTATTAATACTAACTGTTTTTTTTCGGGGTTTGTAGAAACCACTCACATTTTGTTTTTTTATATGCTCTACTATTAGTGATAGTGCTTCTGACCGTTTGAAGTGTTGACACTATACCACTTGCACTGACTTAGTAGGTGGCAGGGTGCGGGTCCTTTTGAGAGGGGTAGGTTCAAATATTTCTATTCGTTCAATTTGTTCGATTTGTTCCTCCGCCTCTAGGGTTTTTTCAGATTTACGTGGACGATAATTTTTCATGAATGGGACTAGCCATTTGGCGACCAGGTACAGTACCATACATGTGAGGACAACACCAGTTAAAGATACTGATGTTGCGGCTAGGACATGTGTAGGGTGGTGACTGGTATGAAGAACTACTTTTTCTAATTTTTCGTCCAGTTTTTTTAATGACTGGGTAACTTCTAGAATGATGCTGTTAGTGTCATCTCCTGAATATAGTTCTGTCTGTATTTTTTCAGACTGTACCTTGTTTTTGGTTTCATTAAGATATTTGTCCACTATTTGTTCTAATGGAGTTATATTTGGGAAATAAGTGGGTTGCTTGAGACTCAAGTGCTGGATATTCTCTGCCTCATAGTGTAGGATTTGTGATCCTACTTGTAATTGACAGGGGTGGTTGATAGTAATTATTCCTTGACCTTCAATTTTTGAGGTTAAGAATTGTTGGGTACACTGGAGGTGTACAATTGTTGGTTCTATCAACGAGAATATCCACGAATTGGGTTTACTTAATTTGATAAGTAGGTCTCTGGGAGGTATTTGTGCTCTGAATTGGCACTGTGGCTCTTCCTTTAACGGGTTAAAGAGCAGCTTCACTATGCATTCTTTAGACAGAGTTGCCTTTGTTATGGGAATGCCTAGCTTAGCGATGTAAGTGTCCTCTTTGGAATAATGAGTGATCTTTTTAAAGCTTTTAAGATCTTGTGTTTTTAATAATAAAATATCCTGGTGCGCTACGTGCGAGTACTGTATATCGGGTACCAATGATTGTTTTTTATTTACGTGTATTCGACAACTATGTACTCTATACAACTTCATTTGTGGTAGATTGAAAATCGGACAAGTAGCGTGGAACTTGTGGTATATCTCTAATAGACTTGTGGGAGACACCACTAGCGGATGCAACTGGTGATTTTTACTGGAGATTATTATGTCGAGTAAGGCTTGCTGCCTGTACTCAATCTCGACAATTTGTAAGGTCAGGCTTGAAATTATTTCCTGCCTAAGTTGTCTCATTAGTAAATCATAAGTGATGTTTTGCATTCTATTTACCTGGAGATTTATTTAACGTTGTCTTTCCTGCAGAGATGTCAATGGCTTTTGGATTTGCTGTAGTGTAGTTTTGACTACATTGATCTGCTGTCTTTCCAGGTCGGCTAGTGCCTTTGTATTTGTTTCGAGCTCCTCGAGTCGACTGTATACCTCCTGTTCATTAGTTCTGTCCATGGTCCCGAATAGGTAGTGCATTGCATTCCCTATTCCGTCAAAGATAGATCTTGTTGATCTTGATTTTGGGACCACTTCTCGAATGACACTTGCTCTTCTCTTGATATTTTGCAAGAGAGAATGAAAATGTTTTTGTTGAACCAGGCATAGCTCATCCGTTTGAGAGCGATTTGAACATAGTCCCTAGGCATGCTCCCGTACTACGGTTTTCTTAAATATATATGTGTTGCGCCTAAATGTAGGCTTTTGGTTTCATTGAGTCTCGACTGCGCCCTAGCGGGATTAATCGGTACTACCGGGATGTGTCATTTGGTCTTGACTGCGCCCTAGCGGCATTAGCAGGTATTACCAGCATGCTCCCGTACTACGGTTTCCTTAAATAGATATGTCGTGCGCCTAAATGTAGGCTTTTGGTTTTGAACTAATATTAGTAATAATTAAAGTTGACGCTAGGAAATTTTTGTTCATGCCAATGGATTCTAGATGGTTGGGGTGTGAGTATTATGGGGGATGAAATTTTCATCAGAAATCCTCTACGGGCTCTGGTTTTCGAGATATTAGCGATTTTACCTTTTCAGATAGAGTTAATGTTATTAATAATTCAAGCTACCTAGGATAGTTTTGTTCATGCCAATAGATTCTAGAAGGTGTTAGAGGGGGAACGAAATTTTCATCAGAAATCCTCTACGGGCTTTGGTTTTCGAGATATTAGCGATTTTACCTTTTTAGATATAGTTAATATTAGTAATAATTCAAGTTTTTTTTGCTCATGGATGTGCTGCGTCTAAATGTAGGCTTTGTTCAGCATCATTCGAATTTCACAACATGACATCACCATGAACAGATTCTAGAAGATGTCAGTTCCAATATTTCCAATAAAATTTCTTATTATAAAAGTATTTCTTATAGCACATTGTCCAATATGAACTTGGCGAGATGGCGCATTTGTGTTAATCTCTATTAGTTTTCCACAGTTGTATTCATCTTCGACGTTAATAATGATTTCACCCTCTCCAACTATCTTCTGCATCCAACGAACTTTTTTAGCTCCCTTTACATATATGGTTTTGTTTCGAAGCAGTGGTTCAACTATAGTGTACAGCTTGTGATATGGTATGTAGCCATCATCCCAGCGGAATCCATGAAAATTGTGTTGAAGCCATTTTACTTGTCTCTTTTTTGCTGAAGTCAAATCTTTGTATCTGAATGGTGGTTGAAATATAAAGTGCTGCATCTGGTTTTCATTGTTTAAAATTGCCAGTTTTTTAGTGATGAATTCATTGAGATTTGTTTTGAATCCTTGGATGTCTACGATGACTGCCGTCTTCTTAATTTAACTTTCTAACTTCACTTGTCAGCGGACTGTATTCTACTATTCGATCGTGTAGAAGCAGATAATATGCTGTTGTATTAGCTGGTATATTTTCAGATGTCTTGAATTCTAGCCTTATGTCAGGTCCAGTTTTTATTGTTTCATTTTGATGTGAGCAATCAATGACAGCAATCGGAGTATCGGTTTTGAACTTCTCCCATGTGAGGAACGGCTGATACTGATGACCATAGTATGATTGTGTAAACTTTATATACATCTCATACAGCAATGCGTATCTATTCAAATCAAATTTCAAATTCAAATCATCATAGGGATATGATTCGGAGTTCAAATGAACTGTAACATCGGTGAGTTGACAGTGATCAAATTTGCTAGCATCCTTGGTTTTATCGTTCTGTTGGCCCACGTTCACCTGCTTTCCCAAGATATCCTCGCTTAGAGAAACGTCCAAACTTGTCAACGCTCATCTGTAGATTGTAATGAAGTATGGTAATGAAGTAGTATTTAAACTATAATATCTGCTTCTCGCAACTCCTCCAGGATAGATACAATTTCATTGTTGTGACTGGTGTTTCCAGCCTGCATTGATGCCATTAGAAGACGCAGTCTATCCACTAATTCATTTGGATCATCCCAGTAAATGTGATCAATGTTTTCTTTAGGCAGACGCATTAGTCCCATGCCTTTATGCTGTATAAGTTTACTGATTATAGCTTTATACTTAGCCGCTCTAGTACCCTTTATTTGCCCATCTTCAGCATAGTCACGTTTATATGCATTGGTATCTCGCAAAATAGATCCAAAATTAGTTAAATCCTCTTTAGTATATAGACTTTTTACAGGATCTTTCATAAAAAGCAGCTCACATAACCCCAAAGTTGTTTTATAGCTCTTCCCCTTGATAACAATATTTCCTACATCATCAAAATCAAACGTTGAATTACCGACTCTCCACGCGTTGTCATCATAGTAAACTCCATAGGTTGGATCAATTTTAGGGCTATTATCAGTGTATAGCTTTAAATAGTTTGAAACTATGTATCCAGACGTATCGGGGGAGGTAACAGGAGACCTTCCTGTCAATGTTCTTGAATGTTTAGGTGTTGCGAATTCTTCTTCAGATGTTAAGGAATAATCTCCATAATTTATAGGTGTGCTACTAGCCTCCATTTTCACATATTTTCGTTTTGGAGGGGTAAAAGGTTCCACAATGTCATTGGCTTCTTCTTTTGCTTCTTCTTCTTCTTCTTCTTCTTCTTCTTTTGTGTCTTTTGTCGCAAACTTGGCTATATCCGGTGGCTCGTATTTGACTCTTCTAACAAACTCTTTTAAGGGTTTAGTGATTGGCTTAAAGGTTTCTTCAAGTTGAGCTTCTGCTTCAATCCTTCCCATCCTTAGAGCTTTAAATTTCCTTCGCACTGCATTCCTTGTCTTGATGAGTTCTTATAATAGATTTTCATTCATCTTCGATATTAACTGAATAACGGCTTTTCAAACAGCTCTGATAACAGGTAAACAGCTTTCCAAACAGCTCTGATAACAGCTTAACAGCTTTCCGAACAGCTCTGGTAACAGGTTAACAGCTTTTCAAACAGCCCTGATAACAGCTTAACAGCTTTCCAAACAGCTCTGATAACAGCTTAACAGCTTTCCAAACAGCTCTGATAACAGCTTAACAGCTTTCCAAACAGCTCTGATAACAGCTTAACAGCTTTCCGAACAGTTCTGGTAACAGCTTAACAGCTTTTCAAACAGCTCTGATAACAGCTTAACAACTTTCCAAACAGCTCTGATAACTGCTTAACAGCTTTCCAAACAGCTCTGGTAACAGCTTAACAGCTTTCCGAACAGCTCTGATAACAGCTTAACAGCTTTTCAAACAACTCTGATAACAGCTTAACAGCTTTTAAATAGCTCTGATAACAGCTTAACAGCTCTGATAACAGCTTAACTGCTCTGATAACAGCTTAACAGCTTTTGAAACAGCTCTGATAACATTTTCAAACAGGTCTGATAATCGGTGAACAGCTTTAATCTACTCAGCAGGTACACAGGTCTCGGTGTGCTTTCGACTGAGTTATAACTTCGACTTATGAAGGTTTCACATGTTTCATCCTTTTATAGTACAATGAAGGTATCAAATCCTTTACGGTAGCGCCCCTTGTTTAATGAGCTATCCTTATCAATCATCAAGAAACCATTAAGTACACGTGATTATATTACATTTCAACAGTATCATCGGAACCTTATAAGATGCCGGATCACAAATCGAAACGCTCCAGAAAATCTTTGAAAGGGGGCAGAGGACTATTAAATTCAATCATCAACAAATTACCTGTAGAATTACATCTACCGGGATACCAGTACTGTGGACCAGGAACAAAGTTACAACAAAGTTTGGTGAGAGGAGATCCAGGCATTAATCCACTGGACGCAGCCTGCAAGGAACACGATATAGCATACTGGAGACATAAAGATACAAGTGATCGACATATAGCTGATAAAATATTAGCTGAAAAAGCCTGGCAGCGTGCAAAATCTACGGATGCAAATTTGAGTGAACGTGCCAACGCTTGGCTTATAACAAACGCAATGAAGGCTAAAATTAAGCTAGGTATGGGTCTTAAGGCTAAAAATAAACGCCAACCCACATTCCGAGAAGCAGTACGAAATGCACGTAAGATTTTAAAAATAAAAAAACCAAAAGAATTGATGGAAGCTACCAAAATAGCGCTTAGTGCAGCTAAAAATATTGTGAAAAGAAAGAAGAAATCAATTAAAACTCCACGAGTGATGCCTGTACCAAAGGTTGGCGGAGCACTTCCGTTTCTCTTCCCGTTGTTTGCTGGGCTTTCAGCATTGGGAGCACTATCGGGAGGTGCAGCAGGCATAGCTAAAGCAGTAAATGATACCAGTGCGGCAAAGGCAAAATTGGAAGAAAGCAAACGTCATAACCAAGCAATGGAAACTATAGCGGTTGGTAAAGATGGAAACGGGCTGTTCTTGAAGCCGTACAGAAAAGGACTTGGACTCTATCTACAACCTCAACCAAAAAACTATTAAAGACGCTACCCAAACGACCGCTAAACGAGTTGGATCTTCACAAGTATACCACACACTTGCCGCACTTCAGAGGAGTATTTATGCGTGATAATCTTCCTAAAAAGCCATGGAAGCGAGAAAGCGGTATTGTTAACTTGGACATCTCAACTGGAGCAGGTACACACTGGGTAGCGTACTACAAGAAAGGTGATAACATCAAATACTTTGATAGCTTTGGCAATCTCCAACCAGCAAGGGAGCTCATAAACTACTTGGGTAGTAATATTACGTACAACTACAGTTCTTATCAGAATACATGATGCAGTAATTTGCGGTCACTTATGTTTAGAGTTTTTATATAATTGTTATAGCCATTAATTATTATCTATAAATAAATGTATCTATATTGAAATTGTAACAGTTCATTATCAACGGCCATGTCATTAACACTTACTCTCACGGGAAATTCATCTCTACTCACTGCTGAGTACTTTCCCCCGCTGGAGCTAGCAACGGAATATGTTTGTGGATTAATTGAACGTGCTGCATTTGAAAACAGCAAAACGACGATAACGTCATGCTGATATCTAGAACTCTCCCGCTAATAAAAGAAAACAGCAAAACCAAGGCATGCTGGTAGTTCCGGCTAAGGCCGCTAGGGTACCTTACTCAAGAAATGGCGTTTGCGCCCAAACAGATGTCGCTAATATCTCGAAAACCAGAGGATTTCTGATGAAAATTTCGTTCCCCCTCCCACCCCACACCGCCAAGAATCCATTTCCAAATAACTTGAAATATTAATACGCAAATTTCTCGAAAACCAGAGCCCGTAGAGGATTTCTGATGAAAATTTCATTACCCCCCCCCCCCTCCCTATTGAGATGTATATAAAGTTTACACAATCATACTATGGTCATCAGTATCAGCCGTTCCTCACATGGGAGAAGTTCAAAACCGATACTCCGATCGCTGTCATTGATTGCTCACATCAAAATGAAACAATAAAAACTGGACCTGTTGACATAAGGCTAGAATTCAAGACATCTGAAAATATACCGGCTAATACAACAGCATATTATCTGCTTCTACACGATCGAATAGTAGAATACAGTCCGCTGACAAGTGAAGTTAGAAAGTTAAATTAAGAAGACGGCAGTCATCGTAGACATCCAAGGATTCAAAACAAATCTCAATGAATTCATCACTAAAAAACTGGCAATTTTAAACAATGAAAACCAGATGCAGCACTTTATATTTCAACCACCATTCAGATACAAAGATTTGACTTCAGCAAAAAAGAGACAAGTAAAATGGCTTCAACACAATTTTCATGGATTCCGCTGGGATGATGGCTACATACCATATCACAAGCTGTACACTATAGTTGAACCACTGCTTCGAAACAAAACCATATATGTAAAGGGAGCTGAAAAAGTTCGTTGGATGCAGACGATAGTTGGAGAGGGTGAAATCATTATTAACGTCGAAGATGAATACAACTGTGGAAAACTAATAGAGATTAACACAAATGCGCCATCTTGCCAAGTTCATATTGGACAATGTGCTATAAGAAATACTTTTATAATAAGAAATTTTATTGGAAATAAAAACAAGTGTTTATAAAACATAAGACTTTTCAATACACATACCCCAGAACCCTCACTGACATCGTCTAGAATCTGTTCATGGTGATGTCATGTTGTGAAATTCGAATAATGCTGATATCTACAACTTCCCTGTTAAGAAAACGTGTAGCATTTGAAAACAGCAAAACCATGATGACGTCATGCTGATATCTAGAACTCTCCCGCTAATAAAAGAAAACAGCAAAACCAAGGCAAGCTGGTAGTTCCGGCTAAGGCTGCTAGGGTACCTTACTCAAGAAATGGCGTTTGCGCCCAAACAGATGTCGCTAATATCTCGAAAACCAAAGCCCGTAGAGGATTTCTTATGAAAATTTCGTTCCCCCTCCCACCCCACACCGCCAAGAATCCATTTCCATGAGCAAAAATAACTTGAAATATTAATACGCTAATATCTCGAAAAGCAGAGCCCGTAGAGGATTTCTGATGAAAATTTCATTACCCCCCCCCCATATCTTTATTACCCCCCCATATCTTTATTACCCCCCCCCCCCCCCCCCCCCCCCCACCACATACCGCCCCTCTAGAATCCATTGGCATGAACAAAAATTTCCTACTATTAACTTTAATTATTAGTTCAAAACCAAAAGCCTACATTTAGGCGCTCAAGAAAAATCAATTATTACTAATATTAATTCAAAACCAGGCGCAACACTTGAAAACAACAAAAGCCTACATTTAGGCGCACCACACATCCTAAAAAGTGAAGCAAAAAACTTCCCAGAACCGTAGCATGCTGCCACGTGTGGGCCAAAAGTGAAGCAAAAAACTTCCAAGAGAATCGTACCACACATCCAAGAAAGCCGTAGTACCGGAGCATGCTGGTAGTATCGGCTCACTGACATCTTCTAGAATCTGTTCATGGTGATGTCATGTTGTGAAATTCGAATGATGCTGAACAAAGCCTACATTTAGACGCAGCACATCCATGAGCAAAAAAAACTTGAATTATTACTAATATTAACTATATCTAAAAAGGTAAAATCGCTAATATCTCGAAAATCAAAGCCCGTAGAGGATTTCTGATGAAAATTTCGTTCCCCCTCTAACCTTCGCCCCTCTAACACCTTCTAGAATCTATTGGCATGAACAAAACTATCCTAGGTAGCTTGAATTATTAATAATATTAACTATATCTGATAAGGTAAAATCGCTAATATCTCGAAAGCCAGAGCCCGTAGAGGATTTCTGATGAAAATTTCATCCCCCCTAATAACCCCACCCCAACCATCTAGAATCCATTGGCATGAACAAAAATTTCCTAGCGTCAACTTTAATTATTACTAATATTAGTTCAAAACCAAAAGCCTACATTTAGGCGCACCACATATTTATTTAAGGAAACCGTAGTACGGGAGCATGCTGGTAGTACCTGCTAATGCCGCTAGGGCGCAGTCAAGACCAAATGACACATCCCGGTAGTACCGATTAATCCCGCTAGGGCGCAGTCGAGACTCAATGAAACCAAAAGCCTACATTTAGGCGCAACACATATCTATTTAAGAACACCGTAGTACGGGAGCATGCTGTTAGTACCGGCTAATGCTGCTAGGGTGCAGTCAACATCAAATGACATATCCCGGTAGTACCGATTAATCCCGCTAGGGCGCAGTCGAGACTCAATGAAACCAAAAGCCTACATTTAGGCGCAACACATGGTGCATACAAGGCGCAATGGTGTATCCAAGACACAAACCAATACAACCAAGACACAAACCTACATATATCACGGGCTCAAACCACCTAGCGACGGTGGCGCCATCTGTCGCGAAATCCTGGAGGCTAAAAAAGTGGGCCAGAACCCGCATAGCTTATCCACTTATGAGGGATGCAAGTCAAGGCAAGCAAGAAAAATTTTTATTGGTAGAATATTTGATGTATTCATAGCTACTAAGAAGTATGTGTGTATATATGGGCACGTTTATTTAACGTATTTTTTATTGATTTAAATAAAATTTAGGTAAGGGTTGACTTCGTGAGTCATAGTAAATAATTCCGAGTGCGGAACTTTTAAGTAGGTAGTGGCTAGTTTAGTTTAATTGGCGAAACTTTGTTTCAGTGTGACTTATTTTCTAAAAGTGTATGTACCAGTATACTACTCATAATAGGGCTTTAAACGGTTGTTGTGTACTACAACCAGCCGCTTGCCTATTTTAACGGCAATGTTTGTTGGACTGGGTACATTGATTACCAGATATGGGCCAACCCAGATTTGAGACAGTTTGTGTTTGCGGCTTTCACTTTTGAGGAGGACTTTGTCTCCAAGGGGGAAAGTGAGAGGCCTGACTGTTTTTCGTAATATGCCTTTGAGCGTTGTTTACTGGCTAAGAGACTTTTACGAGCCGTGGCATATGATTTTTGGAGTCTGTATTTGAGCATATGGTAATAACTTTCGTGGTTGTAAACGGGTTCAGGATCCCGTTTTAAATTAGTTGGGACATCCGCTGTGAAGCCGTAAAGGCAATCCATCGGGGTTAATGTAGTACCCTCGTGTACACTGTTATTGTACACGAATGCAGCGGTTCGTAGGAATTGATCCCATGTTTTAGGATTTTCATCTACGATTGTACGCAGATATTCGATTAATGGTCTATGGGCACGCTCTAGTGCTCCATTAGACTGTGGGCTGTTATTCAGCGCTGGAGCTAGTATTGGCCTCTTGGGCTCTTTGTTTTTGAGCTCTGGTCACGGCGAAGCAATGAGCGGGTTTCTTTATTTTCCTTCTATTTGGGGGATTATTTTCCTCCACATCAGAGTCCATAGTGTGGTGGGCTTGGGCTTGTACCGTTAAGGTGTTGCCTGTATAGTCTTCGTTTAATACTTGCGGAATGCGGCTTAATGCATCCGCATTTGTATTATACTTCCCTGGTTTATATTCGATTGTATAGTCGAATTCTGATAATTTGTGGTGAAATCTCACCAAACGGGAAGTCGGGTCTTTAACATTAAAGACTCCTTTGAGAGGCTTGTGCTCAGTGTAGACCGTGAATTTCCTGCCTTGAAGGTAGCATCGGAAATTTCTAGTTGCCCAGACTATAGCCAATAACTCCTTTTCAATAGTGGAGTAGTTTTTCTCGGCTTTGTTTAGCGTTCGGCTTGCATAGGCGATAGGCTGGCCTTTTCCCACTTCTCCTTGGGAAAGCACAGCGCCTAATGGTTCGTTGCTGGCGTCCGTTGTAAGATTGAATGGTTTAGAAAAATCTGGATAGATTAAGAGTGGTCGGGAAATTAGAGCATGTTTAATGCTTTGGAAGCTTCTCGGTCCAAGTGAATTTTACATCCTTGCGGAGTAAATTCGTAATTGGACGAACGATTTTTGAGAAGTCCGGAATGAACTTCCTATAGTAATTGGCGAGTCCTAAAAAGGACTGAACTTGCCGTACTGTTCTAGGAACAGGGAATGTTTGGACGCAGGCCGTTTTGCTGGGGTCTGGTAATGCACCTTCGCTAGAGCATTTGTGCCCTAGGTAAACAATTTCTCGTCTCAAGAACTGGCACTTCTCTGGCTGCAGTTTGAGGTTGCTTTCTCTCAATTTGTTGAAGACTTTGCGAAGTTTATCATTGTGGTCATTTAGGTTCTTACCATAAATGACGATGTCGTCAAGATAAACGAAACATTCGAGGCCTTGTAGGCCTGTCAGAATGAAGTTCATGAGGCGTTGGAATGTAGCGGGAGCTCCTTTGAGTCCGAATGGCATACGCTTAAATTCGTAGTGCCCGTAAATAGTGCTAAAAGCGGTCTTATGTCGATCTTTTTTGTCGACTAAGACTTGGTGATAGCCGTTGGCCAAATCGAGAGTGGTAAAGTACCTGGCATGACCTAGTTGGTCAAGAATATCTTCGATTCGTGTTAGCGGAAAAGCGTCGCCAATTGTCTTTTCGTTCAATTTGCGAAAATCGACAACGACGCGCCACCTTTTTTCACCATCGGGTCCCGCCTTTTTGGGGACTACTAATAAGGGTGAATTCCAAGGGCTTTTGCTAGTTTGGACTATCCCGTTGTCTAGCATTTCTCTTAATTGCTTGTTTATGACTTGCCTCTGGGTTTCTGGTAATCGATAGGCCTTTTGGTTTATTGCGGCCTGATCTTGTATTAATGGAATGTTATGGGTGATAGCGTTTGTATATGTAAGCTTATCACCTTTAAGGTAAAAGATATCATTGTACTCATAACAGAGTTCGGATATCGAAACTTTTTCTTCCGCATTTAGATTTGGGTCAAGGCTGAGCTCTTGGTCTAGCCTGCTGACTCGCGGAGTATGTGTGGGATCTTCCTGATCCGGAAATAAGTATCTTATGTGTTGTAAGATAGCTGTGTTTTCCGAATAGCTTGCTTTAGTTTTGGGTTGTTGTACCTTTTTGTACGTATTTTTACTTACTTTGCTAATTGGCAGGGTATGTGCTTCCTGCTCTTTTATTGGTGGAGTACCGTGTTTTATGGGTACTTTACATTGGTCCAAGTACTCGCACGCTTTCGTATTGGCTTATGGGCCGTAGAAAATTGGTTCTCTTAATACTATTTGACAGTGGAGGCAACTTTGCCTTCAATGAGGTCTTACGAATCTCGCACGCGTCTTTTATAGGGCTCATGGGCCACTTTTTATTCTTAATACTACTTTTATTAAGTGGTGGAGTCGACTTTGCCTTTAAATAGGTCTTACTGAGCTCGCACGCACTGGTAATGGGGCTCTTGGGTCACTGTTGTTCCTTAACACTAACTTTGTTGGGTGGTGGAGTCATCTTTGCCTGAGAATAGGTCTTACTGAGCTCACACGCACCTGTTGTTTGGCTCCTTAACCTTGTGGTTATCTTACATCTAGGTATATTGGATGGAGGAGTCAGCTGCATTTTGCTTGTCGGCCTCTGGATCTCGCTCGCATCTCTGGTTTGGCTCTAGGGCCATGTAAAATTTTTAAAACTTATTTTCTTGGACGGTGGGGTCATTGTTGCCTCTACTCGGGCCTTACTGAGCTCGCACGCGTCTTGTATAGGGCTCTTGGGCCTCGTTAGTAACTTATATCTAGGTATTTTGGAGGAGGAAGTCTTGCTTGACTTCTGTTCCGCCTTGGGAACTCACTGGTGTTTGTGTTACTCGCTTGCGATTTATTCGGCTTGAGAACGTGTTGTCTATCAGTGGCTTCTCCTATTGGGATGACGGCGTAGTCATGTATAGGGAGCAGTTGTAATAATAAACTGTTGATGACTACTTGGAAATTGTTAATGTTGAGTATGGCAACTAGCACTGTTTCTTTCCCAGTAGGGAGTAAACTGTTGGCCAGGAAGACTCCATCGCCTATCTCTTTTGGTAGACAGAGCATTTCTTCCTTCACTCGCAACGGGACTGTGGTGATCGTTTGTGACCTAGCAGGTATGCATATTGGTTCTTGTAAGGTAACCAGATGCTGCCTCATTCCGCTGGTCTTTTGATCACTCACAGCTTGTCCGTTTTGCTTGACAGGGGCACAGTAAACTCTTCGGGATTTGTTTCCGTACAAGGAAATTTGAGTACTTTATTTGGGCCTTCAGCATTACAATTGTTTGATAGGAAATCGTTTCCTATTAGGCCGTCATCGGAAAGACCTGGCAGGTTTTGTACCACCTGAAACTTGCAGGGAATTTTATTTTTAAAATTGAAGTTGCCCTTGCAATTTCCCAATGTCTTTCCGGTTCCAAAGGGGGTCTGTAAAGTGCATGCCTCAGTGGAATTAATTATTTTGAGGTCTTTAATTGCTCTTTTCTTAATAATACTAACCTCAGCGCCAGTGTCCATTACTAGTTTTGTATGGCCCTTAAGGCTTATGTCCAGTGGAACTTTCACTGTAGGGACACCGGATTCGGGCGCTTGAGGTGACCCTTTTGATTTGCGTTGTGGTCGAGCCGGAGAGTTTTGGGTCGACTGCATGTCGTTTGCCTGACTCCGGGCTTCCCATTTTTTCTTTTGGCGGAAATCTTCGTCTGCGTGTCCTCGGCGACCACAAAAGGTGCATTTGAGTCTTATATTGAAGACTTGAGGACTTTTTGTGTTGTGATGCTCCTGTGTAGATCTATTGGAGAGGCGTGGAGGAACAATCTGTTGTGTTTGTTGTGTTTTTCTGCAATCACGGACGTCATGACCATAGATTTTGCAGTTTGACCGGAAAGGGGTGTTTTTGCGCTTTAGGCAATCTGAATACGTATGACCCTTTCGCTGGCAGAAATTGCACGTGATGTTACGGACCAGTGCATCTGTGTCCGATTTTCTGGCATCAGTGTTTGTAAATAGTCTTTGTCGTGACTGTGATGCACCTGGGTTATTCACGTTGCGTGAAAACTGATGTGGGTTTGGAGCTCGAGGTGATGCGAACATTGGTGTAGATGGCATTTGATAGTAAGGAGCTCTATAGTAAGCTCTCACTCGTAAATCTGGGTCTACTGGAGCCATTGGAGGGGCTTGTGCCAGAGGACTCTGGACGAATGTAGCACCTAGCTGTAGTTTCTCCATGTCCAGGGCTGTTTGTATGAGAGCCTCTATATCGCCTTCTCCCTGTGTGAGTAAATATTGACACAAATGTGGATTAGTTACTCCACTTTTAAGAGCATTTTTGGCGAAGTTCATTAGCTGTGTCTTCACAGCCGGGACTACCTCAGCCCCATACTTTTGTGTCGCAGCCTCATTGCAGATCGTCAACAGCTGCTTCAACCTTGTAGCAAAAGCAGTGAGAGATTCCAATGGGTTCTGGCGTGTGGTGATCAATCTATTCACCAATTCCTGATAAGTCTCACGGGGAAGGTATGTTCTGTTTAAACGATCCTCTACCTCAGTGAATGAAGTAGGGACGTCTGAGGCGAATAGCTGATATGCATCACCTCCTAATCTTGTGGGCAGAACCCGTAGGAAAGCCACCTTTTCTTCATCGTCAAGGCACTGCATAGTTTGCTTGCAGCAGCCGATGAAGGTCTGTAGCTCACGTCCCATTTGTGGGGGTATTTTCACCCGAAAATAAGGGGACGAGTTGAGCTGTGAGCTTAGCTACCTTAGCGTAGTCCACCATTGTGTTTAGTCTATGGACTGGAAATTTAAATTTGGGTGGACGAACTGGGCTTGTTTGTGGACTGATTTCCGTGAAGGATTCTTCGAGCCAGTCAATCAGCAGTTCTTCGGGAGTTGGTTCAGCTACTTCACCGTCACTGTCACTATCACTATTAGCACTTTCACTTAACCTAACACTCTTTTTCTTCTCTAAACCTAAATTTGGAGTTTCAGTACTCTCCTTATCTACTGGAGGGAGCGCGTGGATTCAGCGAGCCTACTTAGTTCCTCACGGAACCGAATTGTGTTTTCCTTCAGTGTCTGTATTTGTGCGAGTCTATCTTCGCGGGTTTGACTCAGTTTTTTGCTGAGTGAATCACACTGATTAATGGGTAGCGTACCAGAATCTCGCGCTCTCTCGTACAATTTTGTTAAAAATTTATCAAGACTTACTTGTCTATTGAGACCTGGCAGAACGGTCCCGATTCTGAGTCGGGGTCCTGTTGGCGATAACTGTGGAGATTTAGCTCCTGCAGCAGATGATGTACCTTCACCGGGGTGCTGTGTTTTGGCGTCTGGAGTTGATCCCGCGTCGGCTATATATGGAGAGTTTTCCCTCGCTGCTGCGTCTGTTTCTTGCTGAGGTAGAGCAGGGTTGTCGGCTGGCATATGATGCGCTGTTTGGTGAAAGGGGGGCTCCTTGCCTGCTTACGTCCCTTTGCTGTGATTGAGAGGGGGGTTTCTTTAACCGCCTTCGAGTTCCCTCTGAATCCTTTGTCGGTTGATTTCGGCTTACTTTTGCAGCTGGGGGGCCTTGGGCCGTCTTAACTTCCCCTGGATCTAGTTGAAAAGGGGGCTTATGAGCCGTCCTCGATTTCCTCTTCAACTCAGGATCGTTGACTGCTAGCGTTTGGTCGTCTGCTTGGCTGAAACTTCAGGCTGCTTATCGAGCTGTGTCCTGGCTGATCTGAATTCGTCCTTCTGGGGGAGTTTGAGATATTTCTCCTCTTCCTTCTGTGGACTGTTCACTGGTAGCCCTCGGTGGTGCCTGTGCACTAATTGGGGTGAACGCTTGCCCGCCTGCAGCAGAGGCGCCTCGAAATGATATCTACCCGAGTGTTGGGGGTGACTTGGCCTGAGTGGCTTCGTCAAGGGAACCCCTTAGGTTCGCAGGATAGCGGATTTTAAAGCTCTTATGCCTTTCTATTCCGACTTTTAGAAAGCAGGCTTCCACTATCCTACCGGCTGTGCCAATTTGTTATATATTTTTTGCTACGTATACATATATATATATATGTGGTCCTCACAATGACTTACAACGGGGGTTATACCAATATCCAAACACCAAATCTGTTTCACCTTTTATTAATTATTATAACCACTTGCACAATTCCTTGCTTTTTTACTTATTATAACTGTATACATTAACTGTATTCTATTTTACGAGCACTGAACAAACTTTCTGTGTATAGTATATTACAATTACAGCACACACCTATTAATCCCTTTATGGGTTATTTTAGCTTAGTTGCTGTGCTGATAGTTCTATCCAACAAGAACTCTCTCTTATTCCTTTTCTTATTTTTCAATTCAAAAAACTATTAGCTTCAATGTGTAATCTTTATCGCGTACCGATCGCCAACATGCCAAAAACCCGACTGTGCTCGACTTGGATTTTTGTAATCACAAGTCTAGTTGTTCAGGATAGGAAAATGCTTAATTAGCATTCCTATCCTGAGAAAATTATTTACCGCTGGGCATGTTTAAACATGCCCAGAATTATCGCGACGAACGATGGTTGAAATTGAAATTTGATATTTTCATAAATATCCAACCATCGTCTTGCTATCGTGCATACATTTTTGCGATCTCAATGTATGCAGCTCGCGACAATTTGCTCATAAGAGCTTTTTCGGTGAAGACTTGATCGTTTCAGTCTTCGCCGACGTAAAATTTTCATGCGCCCGATATGTATGTATGTATGTATATATGTACATACATATCGTATTTACGACAAATCTTACTGAAGGTAAGATTTATCGTGGGGCTATTTTCTATGAAAACGACTTGGGTTGATATTTAGCACTTTTGTTTGTCCCAAGTCGTTTTGTGGGAAATACGTTTTGTTTTTAATAAAGGAATGTAAAGAAATTGCTGATGTCAATTTCTTCGACTTATAGATAGATAAGCTTACCAAGTTTTACGCATGGTTAGCTTCTACATGAATGATAATTTATTAATTATATATATCATTTTTAACCTCTTTTTAGGTATATATAGCACTGTGGAAAAATAAGAAGGTATTTCGTTTAATTGTTTGTGAGATCAAATTTTATAATGGATATTCAAATTTGCTAAGTGCAAATATATATGATTTTTACCTGTGGAAAAATATAAAAAATGTATTTCGTTTAATTGTTTGTGAGATGAAATTTTATAACAAATTTCAAATTTGCGAATTGCAAACATATGTATTTTTTTTTACCTGCGGAAAAGTAAAAAAGGTACTTCGTTTAATTGTTTGTGAGATCAAATTTTATATTTAAATTTCAAATTTGCGAATTACAAATATAATTTTGTTTTGCCTGTGAAAAAAAAATAAATAAAAAGAAAAAGGGGGTAACTCTCTTAATTGTTAATGCAAAGTAGTGTTTGTTTTGTCTAGAATTTTGTGATTCATCAGAAATACGTTTAGTCCTATCAAATTAATACCCCCATGCATTTAATAGTGGAAGGTTATTAAAATTAATAACCACAAAACTTTCGCTTTTCCTTTTGTGTTTTTTTAACCATGAGAACAGATCTTGTCGTTCGCGGTTTGATCATGGGGAGGAAGAGAGCCTGGGGCTTTATTGCGGCGATAAGGGGCTCCACTAATATCAGGAGTTCACACTCTCCTCTTTGTCTTTGCTGAAGCAGAGCGTTTGCACGGATGCATTGGTGATGTGTGTACCATCGCGTTGTTGGGTTTTTCCTGTAACTTCCGGTGAATATATATATATATTGTCTGGTTTTTTTGTCCGTCCGTCTGTCCGTATCATTTTACTTGTCTGTCCGTCTGTCCGTTTGACTAGTTTTTTTTCCCTTTGCACAGCGAACTTAAGCATCTAGTGGGTGTAGAGAACAAGAACCCCCTCTCCCGACTGAATATGAGTGGATCTGACGACGGATTCGCTTTTTGGCTACAGCTGACGCAGAAAACCTGCTGGAATTACACTGCCGCACAGGTAATTAACAAGTATATTTGTTCTGCCCAATGAAAACACTCAAGAAAAATATTAATAAGGATGTGGACTGTAAATAAGAACGCGATGGAATATTTTAAAGTCAGTGGTTTATGTGACACACACGTAAAACTTATGTATAAAATTACAACTAGAACTAAACTTAACAGAATTCAATTTCACTTATATAACGACACTTGTTCACACGTGAGCAATTATATTTTATCGTCATATTCATAAACCATAAAATACTTCAACATATTTCTATTTTTTTCTTTTTTTTTCTTTAGCTAGCATAAGCATTTCTTTCTGCATGCAATTGACTCCTAACATAAAAAGAAATTTAGTTCGATTATGTTTAGCAACAATTTCTGCGGAACAATTTGCTGACACAGAAAGTGCGCAATAAATGTTGTGGGTCAATTACATTAAGCAATGTAAACAATCAAACCAATTTAATTTCTTTCGTAAACAATTAATTCAATCAATTATTCACCTAACCCAGCAAATTTTTATGTATATAAATAAGTGCATGAAATAAAGTTTTTCAGAGTTAAAAAAAAACGGAGTGTTAATTTAATACATACTACGCGATCTCTAACATACAATTTCTTTCAAGGCGTCATACACTTGCCTTAATAGAATTAAATTAAGATTGATTCTGGTAGTTATTATTCTGCGAAGTAAGAGAATTGTACATGGTCCTTCGAGCCGCGGAACAGTGCAGAAACAGTTCACTACTAAGTTATTGCGGAAAGTCTATAACTATAGCGAAAAAGATTCAAAACCTGTTGAATCTAGTACAACGTACATCTGCATACAGACAGGCGAAACGTTTACCAAGATAGAATCAGCTTAATGTTGATTCTGGTAAAAAACAAATTGCAAAGAGCAACTCTGTGCACGGTTCAAGTACATTAGGGCATAGAAGCCATTATCTACATTTAAAGTGTTGTACCGCCTGTACAACAAGGGTTCTGGAGATAGTCTTAAATAGACTATCGGGACCTTGTATTTAAAAACACTTGCACAGATTTTAATTTTAAAATAACTGTTTATTCAAATTTATTTTAGCTACTTAATGTCTTAGCTAGGAATGCTTTAAGGACTGTTTACAAACTTTTTGTCACTTTACTTTATAGTTTTTTCACTAGAGGCCTTACCTTTGGTAGGGGGACTCTCTAGTTACTTGCAGGAATACTTCTAAATACTTCTTGAAAGTGATAACACTTCTCTTATGTTAAGATACTTCTTCTGATATAATAATACTTCTGATTTTTCCTATCCCGATACTCGTCTTTTATTTAAAAATTTAACATGGGATGATACTCCCTTCCACATAAATCGATTTTCCCAGGGTAGGCAAATAATTTATTTGGGGCAAAGGTAATATATTTTGGCTTGCAATTAATCGATATTGATCAGAAATGCTTAGTTTTCATTTCTTTGCTATTATTGATCAATATCAATAACTGAGTACCCACCTAGGTAAGCACATAAAAATCAAAGTTTATTGCCTTGTGAAATTTGGAATTTCCATGGGTCACACGATGGACTTTGATCATAATCGATCGCAATTCCAAGCGCCGTATAGGCATCAAATTGCAAGAGATGCAATAATTCTTGATATTTGGACACACGTCACGAAGTACAAAGGTTGATTTCTTGCGGGTGGCCAATTATATCTTTTGTTTGATGCGATCGAGAAATTTATATGTACGAATGTACATATTTATAGAATTTTTGTGACGTAAAGAAATGCACCTGAAAAATGTATACATGTAGCGATGTACATATGTTTGTCATTTTTGTGGCGTAAAGAAGTGCACTTATGAGTGACAAATGTATATATGTAGCGATGTACATATGTTTGTCATTTTTGTGGCGTAAAGAAGTGCACCTGACAAATGTATATATGTAGCGATGTACATATGTTTGTCATTTTTGTGGCGTAAAGAAGTGCACCTGACAAATGTATATATGTAGCGATGTACATATGTTTGTCATTTTTGTGGCGTAAAGAAGTGCACCTGAAAAATGTATATATGTAGCGATGTATATATGTTTGTCGTTTTTTTGTGACTGAGGAAAAGGTGATTGAAATTTATGTATGTACGATCTACATAAGTTTGTCGTTTTGTTTTTAGAAAGGTAGGTATGAGAAATCTGATTATCATTGCGATAAGTATTTGGTGAGCCGATAATGAATTCGTGTGGTTGGTGAGTAATTGTATATAGGGTAAGGTTATGATCTGTAGATTCATAACACCTTCCCCCTGAGAAAAAAAATTTTGCATTCTTGAAGAGAAGAAAAATTTTGAGTATCGAAATAGGAGTTTACAATTGGTAGATTTATGTTTATATATAAGAAAATTTTAATTATAATTGGTTGCATCAATCTGTATGCATTACTTAATGAGTGACTTATGTTATGTATAGTGCATAATGGTTATGATCTATCTAGGTTCTATATTAAATGTATATACAGTTTGAATAATTTCTCTTTCTTTGATTGAAACATTTTTAGTTTCTATTTACTAAGTTGTTACATTAGGTTGTTTTATACAAATAATTTCTTAGTACTGTAAAAATAAAAGATTTGGCAGATTTCTTTACTAACATTATTTTGTTTCTTCTCAATTGATATCTTATTTTAGATCCTTACATTTTCTTTTTTTTTTTTTTTTGGGATTAATGATTATCTTAATGTGTAGCTTTAGTTAGAGGATTTTTATTTCTTTTTACATTTTTGTTTTCGTTATTTTCCTCTATTTGATCGGACTCATTTTCCTGACTTTTTCCTAGGGCAGGTTTAGATTTAATGAATTTTATAGTGACCTTTATAAGTATTAAGGAAGTGATGATAATTATTATTATGTAAATTAAGACGTGTTGATGCACGTCATGAGGGGTAACCTCGTGTAGTTTGGAATTTTCAGAATTCTCAAGTGTTATTATGTCTTTACTTAACTCGAAAAGTGCTTGTTGATTTTTGTTTTTAATTGTGATAGTTCTTGGGATACTATCACTATGGGGTAGTTTGTGTTCAACCGGAGTGATCATTGAGATATTAGCCGAAGGTATGTAGAATTTGTTTACAACGTTTGATTTCTCTGTATGACTGTATATCACTAATTCCTCGCTTCGTATATAGCATGAAGGAGATATTTCTAGTATTCCGATACCTTTTAATTCTAGGGGCTCGCTGTTATGTCCACAGATGTTATCTACTGTTAGTGGTTTACTTAGGCTGAAGAGCCATTTATTCGGGTTGGTAAGTTGTATCCATAGGGTAGATGTAGTTTGATTTCGCATTGATTTTGTTTGGAGTTTGTACCAAGGATAGGATGCGAAATACGGCATAGATGCGTGTTGTGTGCATGAGTCAAACAGTTGTTGAAATCGTTATTGTTCATAGGGTAGTACTTGTCTTTATTTAATGTGATCACTAGGTAGTCGGTTGTAGGTTTAATGAAGATAAACGAGTTATTGGATGGGACTGGGAATGGAGTGACCTTGAATGCTTTGAAACCGGCACTTAGTGGTAGTGGAATTTTTACTTCAATAATTATTTGATTGTTAATTTTGTTAGTGCTTGTTTGGCTTATCTTGTAAAGATCTATGAGCTTGTTTTCAGATGAAGCTGTGGGTAAGGAAGTTTCGGCGGGGAGGTTTTTTCGAATTATGGTTAGTACTTCCTCAAGTTGGTGAGGAGTTATGATTAATGGGTTTGGTTTTCCGTGTTTTATGTCCAGCAACATTTCTATTATCGCCTTGAGTGAGTCTTGGTATCTCATAAGAGATAAAGTAATGGTCGATATAGTGCTTTCGAGCTCTAATTCTGTGAGGCTGACGTTTATTGTTTTAATTGCTTCGGATATTTTATTTGCTTTGTCTTGAAGGTTGCTGAATTCGAGATGGATATCAATAGTGGATTTATTAAACAAATTTACTGTTTTGTCGACGATTAAAGTTTGGGCCTTTAAGAGTTCCAGAAGGTGATCTTCATTATCTTTAAGGAGGTTTATTTGCTCGTCATAATGCTTTGCGTCGGCTTCGTCTAAGGTTCCGAATAATGTTTTACTTAGACTGCCAATTGCATTTATTAGTCCTCGACGGCTTCTTTTTTGTTGAGGGTTAATTATTTCAGCGTTCTGATCTACGTCCTCTAGAATTAATTTTAAGTTATTTATTTGGGCTCCGCAATGGTTAATGTTAGAGACTCTCTTTGTGTTAAGGAGAAGGCAGATTTTCTCTACTTCATTTACTTGGGCTCTTAGAATTGTTAATTCGTAATTAAAACTTCCTAGGTCGTAATACGTTACAAGTTTCCAGTTTGCACTATAAAGTTGGACGTTGCCAGATTCTTCGAAGTAGATTCCTGGGGTAGATGTAAAGGTTGTCACTACGGTTCCGTTGGTCATTCCGATAAGTAAGGTCAGAGTTATTATGAGGCTGATCATCTTGCCTGTAGAAGAATTGACTATGTTTTAGTCTATGAACAATTTTAGATGATTATTGTGGATTTTTTTGTTTTTATTTCCTATACGGACGATCGAATTTTCTGAGGAGACTGCATCTATTACTTCGTAGGGACCTTCCCATAGGGGAGCTAATTTATTTTTTCTCGAATGATTTTTTATAAGGACCTTGTCTCCATTTATCAATGGTTTAGGTTTACTAGCTCGATCGTAATATCTTTTACTTTTTTCCTTGTTTCCAATAAGGTTTTCTCTGGCTATTCTATGCGAGTATTGTAAGCGTGCTTTTAATTCGTTAGCATAATTTTCATAATTATAAGAAATTTCGGGGTCCCTTTTTAGTGTGGTAGGGATTTCTGCATGAAATCCGTACAAAAGTTCGTGTGGCGTGTAGCCAGTACTTGAATGGGTTGCGTTATTGTAAGCGAACATAGCGTAGGGGATCCAAGTATCCCATGTAAGTGAATCAGTGGATACGTAGTGCCTGAGGTATTCGGCAAGAGTACGGTGGCTCCGTTCTAATGCACCGTTTGTTTCCGGGTGATAGGGGGTGGTTTGTAACTTGTGTATTTTCAATAGTTTACAAGTTTCGCTAAATAGTGAACTCAAGAAATTAGTTCCTTGGTCAGTTAAAATAGCTTCAGGTAAACCATGTCTACATACCATATTGGTTACGAACTGTTCGGCGACAGTTTTTGCTTCAGCGTCCGGTAAGGGAACTGCCTCTGAAAACTTAGTCAAATCATCTTGGAAGGTAAGTATGTACTTGTTATTTAAATAACTAGAAGGTAAGGGACCTACAATATCTAAGAAAATTTTCTCAAATGGTTTACTACTGGTAGATGTAATTTTCATAGGTATTTTCCGATTTGAACTAGATTTATGTTTCTGACACGAAGAACATTTCTTTATATAATTTTTTATATCCTTAGCCATTCCTTGCCAGAAGTAAATTCTTTTTAATTTCTTTATTGTCCTCGTTTCTCCTTGATGTCCGCCTAGTGGGGTGATGTGGTAGTCTCTGATTACTTGTTCGATTTCTTCGGGATGATTTAGTTGAATGATTTTCCCGAGATAAAAAATAGGGTTATGACTTGAATTCTGAAATTCTTTTGAACAGAGGACCTTTAGCTTGAAGTAGGAAACATTATCTAGATTTGGAATTTGAATATGGATCGTTTTATTTTTAGGGGATAATTCCTTAAATTTTTTAAATATATCCATTACTATGTCTTGGTCAGACTGATCTTTAAATGGTAAGGGAGCGCGTGATACTATGTATGTAATATTCTTATGTTTATAGACTTTTGTCTCTCCCGGTGAAATATTATAATTTTCGGGTATGTAAGTTTTTAATAACCTTTCTGTAGTGGTGCCCGCAACAGGTAAAATGAAAAATTTTTCTTTAATTCCACGAATGGGTAGAAGATTATTAGAGTTTTCCTCTATTATTGTGACGTTTTGGTCATTGATTGTGGCTTCTTCTTGAGCCCTTTGTTTGCTCCTCGTCATTATTTGAATATTACTATTTTCAGGAATGAGGCGACTGAGAGCATCTGCGTTTTGGTTTGTTTTACCTGATTTATAGACGATTTTGTAATCGTATTCCTCTAATTTGATTCTCCATCTCATTAGACGAGAGGTAGGATCTTTGAGCTTCATAAGCCATGTAAGAGGCTTATGGTCAGTGAAAATTGTAAATTTCCGACCATATAAGTAGGGGCGAAATTGCGTAACGGCGAATATTATTGCTAGCAGTTCTTTTTCTATGGTTGAGTATCTGGTTTCGGCTTTATTCAGGGTTCTGCTTGCGAAGCTTATTGGCTTATCATGACCGATTTTGCCCTGAGATAGTACGGCTCCTATTGCTAGATCACTTGCGTCTGAAGTGACCAAAAATTCCTGGTCAAAACGAGGATATTGCAAAATGGGGGCGGATACTAACTTTCCCTTGAGTAAGGAAAAAGCTTCCTCGGTGAAAGCGTCCCATTTGAAAGGAACGTCTTTCTTTAACAATGCCGTTAAAGGCTTAGCTATTTTAGCGAAATTCGGAATAAAGCGGCGGTAATAGCCAACGAAACCTAGGAAAGATTTAATATCTCTTTCCTTTTTGGGTACTGGATAGTTCTGAACTACTTTGATCTTAGAGGGATCTGGTATCACTCCATTTTCAGTCACCAGGTGACCTAAATAGGCTATTTCTTTACTGATAAAGTGGCATTTCTCAGGTTGTAACTTGAGATTATGCTTGCGTAGTCGTTCAAAAATGTGTTCAAGCCTAGCATTGTGTTCTGCTAGGTTGTATCCATAGATAATTATATCATCCATATATACAAAACATTCAAAACCCTGTAGACCAATTAGGACATTGTTCATCAGCCTTTGGAATGTGGCTGGTGCCCGTTTTAAACCAAAGGGCATTCGATTGTAATGATAATGTCCGTAGGGTGTACTGAACGCAGTCTTTTCTTTATCATTCCTATTCATGGGGATCTGGTGAAAACCGTTAGCTAAATCTAAAGTACTGAAGTACTTAGCTTTTCCTAGTTGATCCAAAATATCTGTGATATTTGGTAAGGGAAAGGCGTCGCCGACTGTTATGTCGTTTAGGCGCCTGAAATCAACAACTACTCTCCACTTTTTGTTACCTGCGGCATCGGGTTTTTTGGGTACTAGCAGTAATGGGGAGTTCCATGGGCTTGAGCTAGGACTAATAATTTCTTCGTCTAGCATTTTGTTGATTTGATTATTAATTTCCTCGCGATGAGCTTGAGGTAATCTATACGGTCTTATGTTGACCGTAGGTTTTCCAGGTAGTATAGGAATTTCGTGCTCTGTAGCATTAGTGCAAGTTAGGAAGTCTCCTTCTAGGTAAAAAATATCGTTATACTTACGACACATATCTAGAATCGAGTGCGCTTCTTCCGCGTTGCAATGAGAAAGATCTATCTCATTTTTGAGTTTTTGTAGTCTTTCTTTTAAAGGATCTTTGTTCGGATATAATTTTATTATATTATATTTATTAATATTTTGCAACTGAGGGCTTATGTCCATTTTATTAATTGCGACATCTTGTTCATTGGGATTCAGTAGGAGAATATTGGCATGACCATCCTCGTCAGGTTTGATCAGTGTATTTCCAATTATTACTCCAGATTCCAATTCTTGATGTTTGCAGTAAAAGGTGCCTCTTTTGTTGATTTTTAATTTTGCTACTAATTGAGTACGGGCCGGTATTTCTATACTTTCAGCTCCGACTATGATTGATTTGTTTTTCATTTGACCAGCTTGTGGTATGCACGAATTAGAATTTATTTTGCTAGCCTTTTTAGCTGCATTTGGAATTACTTTTGATTCCATTTTATTTTGTGTATGGGCCGGTATTTTTATGCTTTTGGCTCCATTCGATTTAAGTTTTTCTTGACCAGCTTGTGGTATGCATGAATTAGAATTTATTTTGCTAGCCTTTTTAGCTGCTTTTGGAATTACTTTTGATTCCATTTTATTTTTATTTTCAGGGGACACTTCGTTTAATTTGAGTATGAGAGTTTTGTTCTCATAATTAATAATGCAGGAAAATCTTTTTAGGAAATCATGACCTAATATTCCATCATGTTTCAATAGAAAATTGCTTTCTACCATGTGGATGTCATGAAGGAAAGATATACCTTCTGCTTGGAAATTGCATTCCGCAGTTCCTAATGTGCATAGAGGTTTTCCTGCCAATGAGGTTACCTGTATGGATTTTCCTTTATTTACGATAGTGTTACCTAACGCCGTGGTGGCCTTAAGTACTGAAATTTCAGCACCCGTGTCTATTAAAAATGTACTAGTTTCAAATGCTGTTATTGAGTTCCTGATCGTTAGAACTAGCGACTGCTGATCGGAATTCAAAGGGAGAATTATTTCTCTGTGTAATCTTGGGGTTGAGAGTGAACATGTGCGGATATTGTCATTAAGTTGAGGCGAGACTGAGTTTCTGTTAACTCGTCTCGCCGAAGATCGTTTTCCGAACATTTTCTCGTATCTGAACTTGGATGTTTTTTGAATGGGGATTTTGATTCCAATATTTTAGTTGCGGATCTTATACTAGAGGGCTGCGAATTATTAGATTTCCGTTGGTTTTCGAAATTATATGACTGCCGTTGATTTGGCTGTGTGTATTGAAAGTTGTTTGTTTGCCGTTGATTTGGCTGCATATAATGGGTGTCATTTGGTTGCTGGTATTGAGAATTTCCAGGTCGTTGATACCGTGGACATGAATTTTGTTGCGGAAATGTATTAGGGGGCCGCGAATTGAGCAACCGTTGGTTAAACAATCTTTTTCGGCATTCTCGTATGTGATGATTTGGCGTTTTACAATACGAGCAAATCACTATGGGGCTCTCTGTTTTGACTTTAGATGAATAACAGGTTCCTGACGTGTGACCTTTTCTGTTGCATTTTGAGCAAGAGAGAGGTCGATCGTTAGAAGAAGGGTTCCTCTCGGACTGTTCGATAGCGAATTTGGTTGCTTCTTTGAATGAAGAATTCCTTTGGGCTTTAGTTAAAAGACGAACTTGGTCATCTTTTAATCCGTCCTCGAAAGCCCTGAGAACCATTTTGTCATTCTCGGCTACCAGGAGTTTAGTTAGTGCTGCGTCACTTGTAAGAGAAGATGTCGTTTCATCATACAAGGCGAGCAATTTTCGGGCTCGGAAAGCGTATTCTTTTACGTCTTCTTTTCCGTATTGTTTGAGAGAGAGGATTTCGTTCTGTATAGACAGTCTAGAGCGTGTTTCTAAGAATCGGTCTTGTAATTCTTCCCGCAATTTTTCCCATGTTTCGGCGTCCGAATATTTAATAACGTCGTAGGCTCTACCTATTAATTTGGTTTTAATTATCTGTAAGAATAAGGCCTTTTCCGGTGCCGAAGTTTCTTCTTTTTGGAACATTTCGCAAATATTCAAGAACCGATGTAGCTCACTGGAAGTTCCATCGAATTCCGGGATAAGTGATTTAACGTCACTTATGCTGAGCTTATCAGCCATATTTGGAGTAGTTGGAATTCTTTTTCGCGATTTCTTCCGATGGATTTTTAATCCTGGTACTAGGCTATCCTTAGCACCTAGGAATTTTTTTCGCCTCGTGAAAATGGTTACGAAAAAATTTTAGTGAGAAAACGGAATGTTACAGTTTGAGAGAAAAAAAAAATTTTATATTACACACTTATAGGAATGAAAAAAAAATTATGTGACGAGATTTTTCGTTCTAAACCCCGGAGAAAATATCTCAAATATTATTAAAATGAATTTGACGAAACTTCTTGTATTGAAGTTCCGGAGAATTTTCTCAATTAATATGTTTAATGAATTTGACGAAACTTCTTGTATTGAAGTTCCGGAGAAGTATTACACGAAGGGGAGAGAGAAAAGATATCACTTGAGCACTTGAGCTTTACAAATAACACTTTAACACTTGACACTTGTGATGTGAGAGAAGAAAAAAAAATTTTGTTGGTTGATTGGTTAAAAGGAAAAGAAGTCAGATTTCATTTGGTACAAAAATATGGTGTTATTTAAAATGATATTATAAAGACAATTAAATTTAGAATGTAAAATATGATATTATAAATATAATTAAATTTAGTTGAATAAAATGTGAAATATTATTATTTATACTAACTTAAGAGTTCGGCAACTAGCGCGTTCTTTTGATTTATGGATGATGCTAACCTCTGGAAAGCTTCGGAATCCCAGGTAGCCTCCGGGTCGTCCTGGTTGCAATAGTTGTGTAGAATGCCGTACAGCTCTGTTGGTGAGGTGTAGTCCTGCTGGAGTAACGTCGTTACGTTTTCCTCGTACTGTCGGGCTGCTGTTTCACGCTCTTCCTCGTCTGTATCTTCCAGGGCACGTTCAATTACCTCTATTGGCACGCTTTCAATTAGCGCCCAGTCAGCGTCAGGGAATTCCTCTTCTTCCGGAATGAATACGTTTGCAAGTCCGGGAACTACGTCAGAGTCTTGTGCTCTGATATCAGGATCTGTTCCTGGCCAGCACATGTAAACGGTTTTCGTCGTTCGTCGGGTTGGTAGATTACTAGATTTTTAGGTCTTACTAACCAAAAAAAATCTTCACCGCTGCCACCAATTTTTATGTTGTACCGCCTGTACAACAAGGGTTCTGGAGATAGTCTTAAATAGACTATCGGGACCTTGTATTTAAAAACACTTGCACAGATTTTAATTTTAAAATAACTGTTTATTCAAATTTATTTTAGCTACTTAATGTCTTAGCTAGGAATGCTTTAAGGACTGTTTACAAACTTTTTGTCACTTTACTTTATAGTTTTTTCACTAGAGGCCTTACCTTTGGTAGGGGGACTCTCTAGTTACTTGCAGGAATACTTCTAAATACTTCTTGAAAGTGATAACACTTCTCTTATGTCAAGATACTTCTTCTGATATAATAATACTTCTGATTTTTCCTATCCCGATACTCGTCTTTTATTTAAAAATTTAACATGGGATGATACTCCCTTCCACATAAATCGATTTTCCCAGGGTAGGCAAATAATTTATTTGGGGCAAAGGTAATATATTTTGGCTTGCAATTAATCGATATTGATCAGAAATGCTTAGTTTTCATTTCTTTGCTATTATTGATCAATATCAATAACTGAGTACCCACCTAGGTAAGCACATAAAAATCAAAGTTTATTGCCTTGTGAAATTTGGAATTTCCATGGGTCACACGATGGACTTTGATCATAATCGATCGCAATTCCAAGCGCCGTATAGGCATCAAATTGCAAGAGATGCAATAATTCTTGATATTTGGACACACGTCACGAAGTACAAAGGTTGATTTCTTGCGGGTGGACAATTATATCTTTTGTTTGGTGCGATCGAGAAATTTATATGTACGAATGTACATATTTATAGCATTTTTGTGACGTAAAGAAATGCACCTGAAAAATGTATACATGTAGCGATGTACATATGTTTGTCATTTTTGTGGCGTAAAGAAGTGCACTTATGAGTGACAAATGTATATATGTAGCGATGTACATATGTTTGTCATTTTTGTGGCGTAAAGAAGTGCACCTGACAAATGTATATATGTAGCGATGTACATATGTTTGTCATTTTTGTGGCGTAAAGAAGTGCACCTGACAAATGTATATATGTAGCGATGTACATATGTTTGTCATTTTTGTGGCGTAAAGAAGTGCACCTGAAAAATGTATATATGTAGCGATGTACATATGTTTGTCGTTTTTTTGTGACTGAGGAAAAGGTGATTGAAATTTATGTATGTACGATCTACATAAGTTTGTCGTTTTGTTTTTAGAAAGGTAGGTATGAGAAATCTGATTATCATTGCGATAAGTATTTGGTGAGCCGATAATGAATTCGTGTGGTTGGTGAGTAATTGTATATAGGGTAAGGTTATGATCTGTAGATTCATAACAAAAGCCCAAGATGGCTGTAACTACAGATCAAATGATCAAGACACAAAAGGAATTAGCTGGGGAAATTGAGCGACTCCTGACAAACTTCGTCAAAGACCTGGATAATCGGAAACATAAGGAGTACCTGCAAAAGAGAGAGCAGGCGCTAGAGAGTTTCTGGGAAGAGTTCAGGAAACTACACAAGGCAATAAAAAAGCAAGTTGGTGAGGATCATCCATATATCACAGGAGAGCTTTATGAAAAAACAAAAAAGATATATGATACAGCGTTAAAGAAAATAACGGAGCACCAGCTCGAACTAGCTTCAAAAGAAGATCCTCTGGAAACACCAACATCAGTACCTTCAAGCCCACTGACATATGATCGTCAAACTCAAAACTGGGATAATGCTACATAGTTTACTCCGCAACAAGAAAAAGCAAAAATTACAATACAGCACTGCGCTTAATAAGTGACAGATTCAACAACAACAGAAAAATCATAACAACGTAAATACCATAATTGATGCAAAGAAAACAGAGTATAGATGCCAGGAAGATGTCATAATGTTGTATGATATTATACGTGAATGCCTTGAAGCTCTAAAAAATCTCAGTTGCAAAACAGATGAGTGGGGTCCGATAATAGTGTGCTTATCAATGAGAAAGTTGGAGACAGAAAGCTTGAGTTTATTTGAGAAAGGCCTCTCCAACCCAAAAGAAATGCCGTCGATAGATGAGCTGTTGAAGTTTTAGATAAACGACATCAAGTTTTGGATTGTATCAAGCAACACAGATTTGATACACAAAACACTCTAAAAAGTTATATATGCAGTTTGTGCAATAAAGATCATTGCATCTATCAGTGTGCGGAAATTAGGAAGAAGGACGTAAAAGATCGAGCCGATAATGTTTTCAAGAAAAATCTTTGCCAAAAATGCATGCTCCATAACAAGGCAGAAAGGTGCAAAACAAGATCATGTGCTTATTGCAAGAAAAAGCACCATACATTACTCCATCGGAATAACGAAGAACCTTCCGGTGCAAAGACAACCAAAGCCAATAATCTCAATATAACCATGGCAGTACATAAACATGCTCAAGAGCAGTCTACTAAAGATGTATTAGCCTTCCACGCAAGTAACACAACCGTTCCAAACGTACGCCTGCCAACGGCTATTGTGAGAATACAGAATCAATTTGGACAATCAGACCTATCCAGAGCACTAATAGATCCTGGATCGCAAATATCGTTAATAACTGAAGAAGCAGTTCAAACATTGAAACTAGTGAAACAAAAAGTGAGGACAACCATATTAGGGATCGGAGGGTCAGAAACATTGAAAACATTTAGCAAGGTGAACGTAAAAATACAACTACGTTTTCAGAACTCCTACCTATCTGTTGAAGCCTTTGTACTACCCAAGCTCAACTCTCTTCTTCCGGAAACAAATTTAAAGGGAATCGACATGAATCAGTTGGGCGACATCGTATAGGCTTCTTGCTGCGTTGGCGAAGATATAGGTAAAGATGTTTAGGCAGATCAAAGTTTCTGAAGAAGATAAGAACTACTAGCGAATTTTATGGCGAAGAAAACCATCGGAACCAATTCAGGAGTATCAACTAAATACCGTCACGTATGGCACCGCTCCAGCCAGATATCTTGCAGTGAGAACTCTAAAGCAGCTTGCTGAGGACGATGGAGGCCATTTTCCTGTTGGAAAAAAGGTACTCGTTAACGATTTTTTTGTCGATGATATGTTAACAGGAGCAGACACAAAAGCAGAAGCTAAGATACTACAACATGAAATAAAAGCCTTGCTAAACAAGGGCCATTTCAACCTAAGAAAGTGGACTTCGATTGATGAAGAGTTACTAGAAAATATTCCTGGAGATATAAGAGAAAAAGGAACAAGACACAATAAAAAGTCTGGGAATACATTGGAATCCCAATAGAGATGAATTTCAATTTAAGCTCAAGCCAGAAAAAATGGAATCAAGACTAACCAAACGACCTCTCCTATCAAACATATCTACAATTTTCGATCCTCTGGGATGGCTAGCACCTATTTCATTTTCAGCCAAACTATTAATGCAATCTCTCTGGAAGACCGGTACAGATTGGGATCAACAACTTCCGTCAGAAATACTAAGTGCCTGGGAAAAAGTCAGAATCGAGCTAACGAAGCTTGAAGATTTAAAAATTCCTAGATGGATCAATTGTAGAGAGACTCAGGAGATACAGATCCATGGATTCCGTGAGAACAGTAGATTCGTTCGGAAAAAGTCATACAACACTTCTAACGGCCAGAACAAATGTGGCTCTACTAAGGCAAAAAATTACGCTTCCTCGGCTAGAGCTTTGTGGAGCTATCTTGTTGGCACAACTACTGAAGGCAACAGTCAACACTTTAAATTTAAAGCCAAACGGTTTGACTGCTTGGTGTGACTCAGAAATAGCATTAGCCTGGATTGCAAAAGATCATTTGTAGCTAATCGGGTATCAGAGATACAAAACTTGACACCTAAAAACATATGGAGGCACATATCGTCGCAATAAAACCCTGCAGACATCGGCTCCAAAAGATCAACTCCAACAAAGCACATAATATATGGTGGAAGGGCCCATCATGGTTATCTCAGCCTTCGGAAGCATGGCCAACAAATAAATTCAGTATGCTAACAAATGAAGAAGTTAAGAAGACAACGGTTACGCTAAATACAACAGTACTTACAGGATCCTCCGAAATACTACAGTGGTCAACCTACACTCGCCAAACAAGAGTAATAGCATATTGTAAAAGAGTCGTACAAAACTGCAATCATCCTCAATCTGCTAGGAACATTAGTAGTCTAACATCAGACGAGTTACAAAAGGCAAAGGACTGTATTATCAGAATAGTCCAACAAGAAACATTGAGTGATGAACTAGAGGCGCTAGGAAAGCAAAAAGCCATTTAAATATCGAGCAAAATTCTTTCGCTACATCCATTCTTGGACACAAGAGTCATCTTGCGTGTAGGTGGCAGAATAAGTAATTCGAACCTATCTGCAGACACCAAACAGCAAGTACTGTTGCCACAGAAACATCATATGACAAACTTACTTATTGACCACGCTCATCGCAAAACTCTTCACGGAGGGACCCTGCTAAGACTCAATTATATCAGAGCGCAAATCTGAATAATCCACGCCAAAAGCATCATACAAAACAGGACCCGGAAATGTATAAAATGTCTCAGATACAGACAAAACTCAACATCACAATAAATGGGTAACCTTCCGACAGTACTTATAACACCTTCACCTCCGTTTTCGCACTGTGGGGTTGACTATGCAGGGCCCTTTCTAAGAAAAATTTCCAAGGGAAGAAGCACCAAGCCAATGAAGGGCTACATAACACTATTCATGTGTATGGTTACGAATGCGATTCATTTAGAGCTTGTCAGTGACCTTACAACAGATGCCTTCTTGGCTGCCTACAAAAGGTTTGTGGCGCGCCGGGGAAACTGCAAGCAGATATACATTGACAACGCAACCAACTTTGTCGGTGCATGGAGCAAATTAGTAAAGGAATTAAAAGGTGCTATAAATTACGCCACAAAACAGGCAGCAGAAATTATTGCGAATGACGGAACAGATTGGAAATTCATTCCTCCTGCCAGTCCACACATTGGAGGATTATGGGAGGATGGCGTCAAATCAGTGAAGCGACATCTGAAACGTGTTTTAGGAGAAACACTTCTCACATACGAAGAGTTTTGTAATAAGCTTGTTCCACGATGTATTTAATGAGCTGTCCATGATTATTCAAATGTACTATGAGTTTATTTTATTAAATAGGCAGAGGGCTGCCGCACTTACGATTTATGGCTAAAGATCCGCTGTGATAATATTATCCCTTGGTGGCAAAGGGAATGCCGATATAGTTTCTCAATGGCAGAGACTGCTGCTGTTTTATTTAAGGCAGAATATGCCGCTTTCTACTTGTATGGCAGAGTATGCCGATGTACTTATGAGGCAGAATATGCCGCTTTATATTGGAATGGTAGAGTATGCCGCTCTTTACTTGAGAAATTAAAAGACGTCTTTCAACTATCTGATAAGTTCTGATTTTATTCAATAATAGCAGCTTATTTATATTAATCGATAACAAAGAATCAATATTTCATTATAATTCTAAAGGGGGGGATCATTGCAGAATTGTAATATACAAAATTAATAATCAGAAATCGTAGTGTCAGCATTTTTGATCACATAATCATAATCTATCGATATTGTAAAGCAATGGCTTCAGGTGTGTATATTTTATCAATGAAGAATTATGCTTGCATAGCAGAAATGCTTGCGTTGCAAATTCTTCTTGAGGTCAAGTAAACTTTGTTTGTTTTTACTTCTTTTTTCGTTCTGATTTTTGTTTACTTTTATTTACCGTGGTCATGGCTTTACATCCTCACTCTTAAAGGGAAAAAAAAATTTTGTATAATTTTTTTTTTTTTGTTACATAATCTTATCTAATTAAGTTATATATATTCCAATCTTTATTTATATAATTATTCTAGATATATTCTGTTTTCTATCTATCTACTTATTTTATGATATTTAATATGTTCATAGGATTACTTAATTTCAGTTATTCTTGTGTGTGGTTAAAGATACATATATTTAAAGTGTTTGTGCTATATTATTCCCAAGGTTGTTTTATTTAAATTTACATTTTATTCGCCTATTGTTATGTACTTCCTTTGGTTTTTCTTTTATTAAAATTGTGGAGTTTACACCTTTTTGTTCAATGATTTTAAAGGGTCCGTCATATGGACTTTCATGTTTCTTTCTGGTGTTTACTCTCAAGTATACATAGTCATTTACGTTCAAATTTGAGGGGTTAGAGTCTTTATCTTTCGCTATTTTTCGCCCTTTTTTGGATTCTTCTAATTGTTCTTTGCTCTTGTCATGGGCTCTTTTCAATTTATAGCTAATTCTCCTGGATAGCTGTGTATGCTATCTATTTGTTTATTATTTTTCAGAATCTGTGCTGGTAGTGTTGCTATCTTTCCAAATACTAACTCGAATGGAGCATAATTTGTCTCCGTGTGCGGTGTTGTATTGTAACAGAATACCTAGTATGGAATTAGTTCATCCCAATTGTCTTCTTCTGAGAATGTTCTTAAGTATTTGTTTAGTACTCTATGGTTTCTTTCAATCGATCCTAGAGTTTCGTGATGGAACGGTGTGGATGTAACATGCTTTATGTTCAGAAATTTGCAAATATTTTTAAGTAGTTCATTTACAAATTCTGTACCTCTGTCTGTTTTCAATGTTTTGAAGCATCCATACTTTAGAATGAATCGTTCAACTATTGTCTTCGCTACCGAGGAGGCTTCTTTTGTCTCCATTGGATATGCCTCAATGAATTTTGTCAATTCGCATTGCAGCGTCAGGATGTATCTGAAACCGTTTGACATTCTTAGAGGTCCTACCGTGTCAACTGAGATCGTTTCAAAACTACCGTTTGGTGTGTCTGTTATCACCAGAGGTTCTTTTGTGTATTTTTTTTGAATTTGTTCTTCACACATTTATCACACTTATTTATGTACTCCTTTACCATTTTGTTAAGGTTTTTCCATATGTACCTTTGTTTTAATTTGTTTATGCAGCGTTTAATTCCAGCGTGTCCACCATGCATGCTGTCATGGTATTCTTTTATTAATTCTAGTTTTTTCTTTGGATCATTTATCCTTATTGGGGGTTCATAAAGTAATATCTTCAATGGTGTTGCCTTACCACGTTTATTATTTTGCTGCAGCTTATTGAATTTCTCATTAAATTCATTTATTTTAATGTGATTAAATATAGCATCGTCTTTTGCGAACACTAATTCTTTATTATTATTCTCGTTCATTTTTTGTATCAGCTTCTCCATTATGTAACCAGAGTTAAATATAGGATTATCGCTGTACTGAATGGTTACCCCTTTCTTAGATATATATATTTCTGCCAAACTTTTATTTATCGCATTCTCTTCTGCGTACGCTGTATCAAATTGTATTTTTCTTATATTTCTTATGTCGGAGATGGATGTGCATTCCCATATATAGAGTTGGTCTGATTTTACGCTATCTCTTTTCTCCATTCCGTTTTGCTGCTTTTTCGCCATTTTACGTGTGATAATGTTTATTTGTTTCGGTATCATTGATTTTAATTTTTCAGAGTCCATTTTTATTCTTGACAGGGCATCTGCTTTTGTATTCATTTTTCCCTGTTTATACACAATTTCAAAATCATAGTCCATTAGGTCGAAACGAATTCTTGTTAGCTTCGAAGAAGGATTCTTATGTGTGAAGAGGCTGACGAGCGGGCGATGATCTGTTACAACCGTGCATTTGTTCCCATAAAGAAAGGGTCTAAAAAAATAGATTCCCCAGTGTATACCAAGCAATTCTTTTTCGATTATCGATTTTTTCAGCTCGTGCTTATTTAGTGTCTTACTAGCATAGGATATTGGCAAATCTTGTCCTGTCTCACCTTGTGAGAGCACTGCTCTAAGTGCAAAATTTGAAGCATCTGTTGTCAAGACGAACGGTTTGCTAAAGTCTGGATATTGCAGGACTGGTGAAGTTATTAATTTATATTTGAGTATTTCAAAAGCTTGTTTGCAATCTTCTGTTCAAAGGAACAGTGTATTTTTCTTTAGAAGTGCATTGAGTGGTCGTGCTATTTCTGCAAAATTTTGTATGAAGCGTCTATAACAGTTGCAGAATGCTACAAATCGACGTACTTCATCTACATTCGTCGGTACTGGGTACGTTTCTATTACTTTATGCTTATTGGAATCCGGTCTGACTCCATCTTTTGTTATTAGATGACCAAGATATAGTACTTCTGGTTTCAAGAAGTTGCAGTTGCTTGGATTGAGTTTTAAGTTATACTGCTGAAGTCTTGTTAACACTCTTTCTAGGTTTTGATTATGATTGTTAAGGCTGCATCCATGTATTATTATGTCATCGACATATATGAATGGGCCTTCATCCAGACCACTTAATGCAATTGAGAGCATTCGCTGAAAACTGTTCGTGGATTTTTTCAGTCCAAAAGGTAATCTCTTAAATTGGTAATGTCCCTGATTGGTTGAAAATGCCGTTAGTTTTCTTGAATTTTCTTCTAACTCTATCTGGTGAAAAGAGTTAGTCATATCAAGCGTTGAGAAGTATTTTGCCCGTCCTAGTCTGTCTAGGATGTCTTCCAATCTTGTTAGTGGATATTTATCATTAATTACTTTCTTATTTAGCTTGCTAAAGTCTACAACTAATCTGCATTTCTTTTCTTCACCTGATTTTTTTTTGGTACTAATAGGAGTGGAGAGTTATACGGACTCACTGAAGGTTCTACTGTATCATTCTGTATCAGTTTATCGACCTCTTTGTTTATTTGATCGACTTGAGAATGTGGCAGTCTGTAATTCTTTATGTAGACGGGGTTATTGTCTGTTGTATTTATATTCTGTGTATAGAAGTTATTTGTTGTTAACCTCTCTTCTTCTATGTGGAATACTTCTTGATATTTTTTGCAGATCTCTTTGATCGAATTCTTTGCATTTTCGTCCAAACCTTCCAATTTCAGTTCTTTTAACAATTTATGAAATCGTCGTTCAGTTTTATCTCTCTCTTGATGCGGTTTTCTGCTTTGTTCTCTTAATAACTCGTAATCTTTTAGCAGATGTCGCTTTGCTGTGAATGGTTTAATATTACCATGTGATTGTTCGTGTTTAGCAACTTTATATGCTGAAATCCTTCTTTTGGTATTATTGTGTTACTCAGAAATACTCCTTCTATCAATTCTTTACCGCAGACTATGCTATCTTCGTTGATGTTGACTGTTATTGCTTGGATAATCACTGTTCTTGCTGGTATTTTGATTTCATCTTTAAATCTATTCATAATGGGTATTGAAACATCGTCATTATTCAAATTTGCAGTTATTGTGAAGGTTTCATAATCTATTTTACATAGATATTTCAACAGGAAATCTCTTCCTAGTATCCCATGCGTGGTGATCGGTGTTTGTGAATGCACTATTTGAAACCTGTGCTCTATGACATGTGATTCAAAAGCTAACTGCAATTTAGCTGTGCCCAAGGAGTGTGTTTCTTTGTTTGTTATTCCAGTTATTGTGCACTGGTCACTCCTGTTTATTTCACAATTCAATGAATCTAGTTTGCAAATTGAGATGTCTGCTCCGGAATCAATGAGGAAGTTTAATTTTGTGTTTGTGCGTTTTTCCGTCAGCGTTATATAGTTTGTTGTACATCTTCTGATGTTTTATATCTTTGAATTTAGTCTTATACTTTTTCTTGCTGACTCCGTCCTGGACTTTGCGCATTGCTTGTCTCGTGTAGAAAATTTACCCTTCTCTGTTGGTTTTGCCAAGGGTTTCTAACAAAGTTTCTTCCTCTATTGATTTGATAGCTATTTTGCCAGCTATTGCCTCTACTCTGGTTGTTCCCTTGATTGTACTTGTTATTTTGATATCCACTGATTTGTTAATTATTGTTTCTGTTTTGATACGAGTTGTTGTTGTTTGGATAATTATTGGCATTGATATTTCGATTGTCGGAATTTCTGTAGTTTCTTCCGCTTTGCCGGTTACGGAGATTTCTATTGAAACTAAATATTCTTGTTTCATCTGTTAGAGGTTGTTCAATCTGGTTAGCGAGGCTTATTGCGTCGTTTAATGTTTTTGGTTGTGCGGCTAGGATGGTTGGTTTTAGTGCGTCTTTCAACCCATTTTGAAAGGTATTTAATCCGATCATGTCATTTAGTTTGCATATTACGTCTCTGTGTTCTTCCCCTACTTCATTTATCTGGACTTTGTTCAGGTCTGCGACTATCTCTAATATTTTGTCTGAGAAGTCCTGAAATTTCATGTTGTGTTGCTTGCAGTTCGATAATTTTTGTTGCAAGCTCTGTGAGGTGTCTTTCGTCTTGAAAGCTTCTGTCAGAGCTTTCTTTAAACCTTCTATAGATGTCGGTTTAACAATTGCGGACATTTTGTTTCGCACTTTCTCACTCAGACGTGCTAGCCACACAAATTCAATCAATTGTGGCTGCGCCTCAGTTTTTAGCGTTTTGCTATACATTTCCACAAGACTCACGAAATTTGAGAGGTCTTTTGTGTTGCCTCCAAATTCTGGCAATATTTTTATCGCTACAGCGAGATCAAATGTATTAGTACCCATTATTCTTATTTGTAACGTGTCCGACTCTCGATCTGATTCTTCCGATTCTGAATCAGCTGTATTGTTCAGTGTTTCGCTTGTTTTTTTTCTAATTTCGATTTTAGTTCTATAAATTTTATATTGAATTTGTTTCGCAGTTCATCTGCTTGCTTTCCTTTTTGTGTCATTATTTGGTCAAATTCTTTTTTGATCTTTTTGGCCAGAGCGTATTTATTTAATAGATTCCTACTTGAGAATGTCCTCTGTGGATTCTTCGTGAATGTTTCTAATAATTTCTTTATTTCAGCTAAAAGATTTTCGCAAGTTTCCATTTATTTATTTATTTATTTATAGAACCCAAACGTTAAAAAAAAGTCTAGTTACAAGTGTATTTAAAGAGAGTTACTCTATCATTAATATCTAATCCTACATAAAATAATTTTTATTGTTAAATAATACCTAGAAACCCATATAAATTCATTTTTTTTTAAAGCTATCTATGTCCATATAAAAAAAAACAATTATAAAATCTATAAACCCGAATTATTTTATTAAACGCTAGCCATATTGTTCCTCTGAATGCTGATGTTTATGTATTTGCGCAGAAGTCTTTTTCCAAAATATACTGCAACTGCTATCAATATTAGTGTTACTGCTAACGTTACTGCGGTCGGTACATGAAGAACATCTTGAATGGATATAGTTTGTACCACCGGACTTGTCGCTGCTGCTGCTGAATTCTGGGCCACAATTACCTCTTTCGATTGCGGCTTTCCCATTTGAGCTTGCCGAGCTTGTAAATTAATTCTTTTTTCATGCTTTTATCCGCTGTTATAGGTATAACCCTGTAGAGCTCCGCTATTTGTTGTCGTAGCTTTACTGCTATACCGCCCCTTTTCTTTTTTACATATAGAGGCGTCGTTATCTCCTCATTCAGTTTGCTCACCGGCTTCCTTTTTTCTTTATACTGTGCTTTTGGGCCAGCAGCGGGGTCTTTCTCTAGTGCTTCTTGCAGGGAGAGTTTTTGTGTCGCTCGCTGTGGAGTTGTGGCTGTATATTTATTTGCGGGTGAGCTTAGTCCAGTCGGTATGTACTTCTCAGGTATTCTTGTAATTTGTAGAGCTTTAGGTGCCGGAATGTATGTTGGTGTGCTCTTGCCTAAGTATGATGATGTAGTGGGTGTGTACTCGGTTGTTGGTGTTGTTTCTTCAGGTACTCTTCTTTTAGGGCATGTTACACGGCTTGGTGCCATCCTCTTACGTATACTGGGGTCGTTGTTCTGCGCTGATGTAATAAGATTATTTTCTCTGATGTCACACGATGATTTGTTTTGTAGGATTAGTTTTTTTGTCTTGCTTAATGGTCCGCTTTGCAGAGTTGGTGGTCTGGTTTGCAGGGTCGCCATGTAATAAGCTTGTTCCACGATGTATTTAATGAGCTGTCCATGATAATAAAAAATAAAGTTTCAAATTTAGAAAAAACAGGTATATACAAAATTAAGTGTGACGACTGCTCCGCGGAATATATTGGCAAAACAAAACGAAAAATAAAAACTAGATTTTCTGAACATGTCACAGGAGCTAAACACATGAAGCCTAAATCGGGTCTCTCAAAACATCTTGCTATAGAAAATCACAGTACAAACATCAATAACCTTACTCTATTACATAATTTAAGCAATGGTTCTATACTTGACAAATATGAAATTTTTGAAATTAAACGAGCTCTAGCTAATGGCAATGTATTAGTGAATGACCAGATAGATTTTTCAGATAGAAGTCCGCTACTTAAACCAGGCCTGTTTTTATAATTTGCAGTCAGTAGCCAGCCCTTGATAATGCCCCAATAAGGCGAAACGCGTCGGGATTTTGTATTTAGTAGATTATAACGTAGTTTTAAATTTGTTAAAACTTAAATAAATATATCTGTGGAATATTTACATACAAGTGTTTTGCTAATTAAAAATAAAAAATAAAAAAAATGTTCCACCAAGTGCCCAAATACTCCTCGATTGAATATATTAAAATATTACTTTTAAGCGGGCCAGAATGATTGTATGTATGTATGTATGAATGTACATACAATTAGATTTGAGCAATTGAATAATGTACGTATGTGAAGTGTATATTGCACAATAAAAAAAATGGAAATAAAGAAGAAACTGTATGTAGGTAAGTATGCAGTGCATATCGTGGGAGCGGAGTGCATGCTAGATAACAAAATGAAATTTATGCTTAAATTGCATTGAAATGCATTTTAAATGCATTTGAAATATGGAATGAAATTTTGAATTAAAAGAGTTAAAAGTAATTTTCAGGTTCAATATATATATTGGTGCATTGATCTTAACGTTGTGATTCGGGGTATAGGGTACCTGAGTCACAACATCCCTTTCCCCAGGGGAAAAGAAAGGTTTTATTCTTTCGAGAAGATAAACTTTCCCTTTCCAATATTTATCATTTAAATGAAATTTTATGTCGTTATTCGAATCGGTAAACATATTACATATTTTCGAAATATATAACCATTCTTATTTATTCTAATTTACTAAAGTTATTTGGAAATACACATTTTTTGTTTTTTTTTACAATAAAAAAAACAGTTTGATTATTATTTATATTAAACTACTGTTATTTTACATACCTAGTTACAATACTAACGGGTATATTATGCTAAGGGAAAGTAAAATTTTAATATCTAAAACTCTAGAGGTTACTTATTCAGGACAAATATGGATTCTTAGTTATTATACTAGAATAAAAGGGAATAGCAATACCACCAATACAAATACAAAAAAAAGAGAATTTCTTTTTCTAAAACTACTATATTTATGTTATTTAAGTATCTATAGAATTTTAATATTATCTATACTATTATTACAATTTATTTTATAATACTACATTATTATTTATACAAACTTTTATTTATTATTTATTTTTAGCTACACCATGTTTATTTAATTATGCTATTCCTTAATTATTAAGAAAGTAACACATTGCTTTCATTATAAATCCATTTTTCTTTTGTTTTTCAAAACACACCTATAAATTTTTAACTTGTTACTGTCCATTGTAATCACATTTATTTAGTGTATGCTACTCTGAAAATATAGATAAACAAAAAATAATTGTAAGGCGAGGATGGAGATACCGTTGGTCAGTTTCATGTTTGTTAGTATTTGTTAAATTGGGAACAGAAAGGAGAAAAAATGAAGAAAGTCATTAAGCATCAATTGGCTAATGATTGTATGTTGATACGATATGAATGCGAGATTGGAGAGAAGGAGAAAAAGAAAGGTTTTGTTTAATTGTTCTGATAAGAGTGGCTTGTTTAATTTCGAGATCGCGTGGGTAGATTCGGGGGAAAATTTTTTATTATTATTTGTTTTGTATTGCTGCGCTCTGTTTTATGTTTTGATATGATAAAAATTGCTTGGGGTGCAATTTTGTAGTGCATAGATAGATTTTGCGTGTCGTTAGTTTAGTCAGTTCCAACATGATTTTTGCCGTGGCTATCTCGCGAGCGCCTTATAGGGCTCCTAAAGACTACGTGGTGGTGATCGATGGAATTTATGTTGAGTCGGTTTGGACCCGATGGAAGGGTCCAATCCGGCTCAACTTCGCCTGTCCGGGCCGGGATACGCTGACCGTTTGGGGAGCCGAGTCCCGTGAACTACAGTACCACACTTGGAGTTTCTCTTTGTGGCCTCAGTACGAGATGTCGTTCGGCAAGTTTTTGTGACCATTTAGTTCTTATTTGTTTACTATTTTTTTCTTTTTTATTTGTTTTAGGGGCCAACATGGTGATTATTGGCAGGTCATATTATTACCCCATGCCGAGTGCTATGGACGGCCACTCTCCATTTTTGGGCCCCGCTCCTGCGGCAGAGTGATTCCGGCAGATATTATAATTAGTGTTTAAAAAATTTTCTTTTTTTTTAATTTTTCATTACCTTCATGTTTTCAATACGGATTGTTTAATAAAAAAAAGTCTATCATAAAAAGATCTTGTTACTAAATTACTTTTCCTATTCGTCTCCCTGGCCTCCTTTTTGCGTTGTAAAGTTGATTTTTTTTTGTATTTGTAATACCCCTATAGGACTCTCGCCATTGTCAACTTGATTTGTGCAAATTTGCAGTTTTGTGCTATATTGTAAGTGTAATATTCTCTTTGATTTCGGCTAGATAGTGTTTTTATAGCTGTTTTGCAGTATTTATATGTTACCTGTTTTGTTGGAGATCATTGGGTATATATATATATGTAATTTCTTTCTATTATATATTAGTTTACATATTTTTTCTTTAAATTTTTTTTGATTTATGTGTCGACTGTGGAAGCATGAGCCCATGGGATGTATGCTGATATATAATAATAATATATATTTAAAATATGTTCTAAATTTTCTGTCTTTTTTCTGGGGGGGGGGGGGGGGGGGTTTATTCTAAATCCTTCTCTTCTTGGTGCCGGGGTAGGCACCTCTTCTAATTCGTGTGCAGAAAGTATTTCTTTCGGTTCACACATTTTTGGTTTGTATTTAATATACATATATACGCAGGCAACAGAGATGATTAAAATATGATATCGCATAGTGGTGAATATGATGATTATTTATTGGATTTAAAGGAACTAATTCTTGATTTTTTTGGAAACGAATGGATTCCAGAAGTTTCCCTAGATCCGTGTTTGTTGTGATATTTAAGGGATTTGTTTCTATAAGCGTTTCCATGGGAGAAAACGGCATATTTCATATTATATTGGAAATGTTTATCGTTGGGATAAAATGGGAATTGAATTTGGATGTTTTTACGTTATGTCCGTGCAGGATGAATTCCTTGCTGCGAATGGGTAATGGCATTGCTTTGAATATTTGGTATGGTTCCTTGAATGGAAGTGGAATCCGGAGCTCAATAATTATTTTATTATTGAAAATATTTGTGGATAGATAGATAATTTGTAGATTTGCGAAAATACATTGTCTCTGGAATTTATAGGAAGCATCAGTGAATTTGGTAATTCTTCCCTAATCTTTGATAAAAGATCTTCAATATTTTTCGGTGATATTAGTGTAGGATGGAATTTTCCATGTTTGGAATCTGTTAAAAGATCTATTAACTCTGACTGGGTATTTTGGTATCTGAATGCCATTAATGAGACTAGTGAAATGAGTGATTCCAGTTCAATTGATATCTTATTATCAAGAGACCTATTTTCCATCAATGATGTGACTACACTGATATTAGTTTTTTATGCATGACCATGAATTCCTTTTCAATTGCGGCCTTAGTTTTGTTGAACACATTTGCAGTTGCTTCGACTATCGCAGTTTGGCTTTTCATAAGGGATAGGAGGGAGTTTTGGTTTAATCTGCTCATTATATAGCTTGGAATCATCCTCGTTTAATGTGCCAAAAAGGGCTTTGGAGATTGAGCCTATTGCATTAAATAGTGCTCTTTGTTTCCTATTTTGAGTTACAAGTAACATATTCCTATACTCTATGTTTGCTATAATAACATTTATTTATAGCAACGTACCATTACAAGTGTGGGCCATCGCTGAATTGCTATTGAGTTTCTGGCAAGTTGCTATTATTTGCTGTGCGATGAACTTGATATTTATGAATTCTGATTTGAAATTTTCCAGGTCGTAGAATGTCACTAATTTCCACTCGTTGGTGTAGAAATTGGCTCTGCCAATTTCCTCGAAGTAAATACCTGCACTGGCATTTAGTTTCTTTAGCTCTATTCTTGAGCCGTAGGCGAAAGGGATGCAAAGTAGAAAGAATGTAATTTCCTCGAAGTAAATACCTGCACTGGCATTTAGTTTCTTTAGCTCTATTCTTGAGCCGTAGGCGAAAGGGATGCAAAGTAGAAAGAATGTAATTTGCATCATTTTGGCTACCTGCAAGAGGATACTGTATTAATCATTTGGAATGATTTCTGGGGAGGATGAAGTTACTGGCATTAATCTTTGAAAAGTTTAAGGTGGTTGTTAAGGACTCTTTTAACTTTATTGTTAATTTTGATGGTTGAATTTTCTGGGGAATTTACCTCCATGATCTCATACGGGCCTGACCATAATGGTGAGAGCTTGTTAACTCGTACTCTGCTTTTTAGTAAGACTTTGTCACCAGTATTAAATAATTTTCGGACGGAGTTCTTGTCGTATTGCAATTTGGATTTTTCTTTGTTTGCCATGGCTTGGCCTTAGATATTTTGAAGCTCTACAGCATAGCTTTTAACTCATTTGCATAATTGTCGTAATTATAGCAAATGGTTGGAGAAGATTTTAAATTATTCGGGAAATCGCGTGGAGTATAGTTAGTACTCGAATGAGGGGTTGTATTGTATACAAACATGGCATAAGGAATCCATGTATCCCAGTCTTGTGGATCCTTAGGTACATAAGACCGGAGGTACTCTGCTAAAGTTCTATGGATTCTTTCCAATGCACCATTTGTTTGAGGAAGATATGGAGTGGTTTTAAGGCGTTTTATATATATATACTTTTATATATTATACTTCGGCGAACATGCCACTTATAAGGTTAGAACCCTGGTCTGTTAGGATACTTTCTGGAATGCCATGCCGACAAACTATTGTTATCGTGAAGGCTTCGGTGTCGACTATGGTAATAGCCTTCGAGAATTTTGAGAGGTCATCCTGAAATGTAAGGATGTATTTATTTCCAGAATGAGAAATTGGGAGAGGCCTACAACATCTAGGTACACTCTTTCGAAAGGTTTGGAGCTAATGCTCGAGATTTTCATTGGGATTTTGGGATTTCTAAGTACTTTGTTCACCTGACAAAGCTTACACTTCCTTATGTTTTGGACGATATCGTCTGACATGCCAGGCCAGTAGAACTGTTTTTTAACTCTCTTGGCCTTGATGGCCTCTCGTCGGTAATGAGTGGAAATCCTTTAATACTTGTTCGATATCTTTATTGTCTGATAAGTATTTAATTTAATTCTGATGCAGTTTTATGTTTATTTGCTTATTAGCGAATACCTGGGTAAAAATGTTTTTGATAATTATTAGATTTTGTAGGTGTAATATCGGGAAGGAGATGTTTATTTGTTTTAATTGATTTGTTTCTGTATATGAGCAGATCTCAGTTAAAATCTTTTCGAAGTCTGATCTATCTCTTTGGGATCGACAAGGTAAATTAATTTTTGAAATGATTACAGTTGAGTATTTTTTCTTGAAGAAGTTCAGTTCCTTTCCTAAAGATGAAGATTTATCAGAAAATTTGAGCTTCGAATCCAACACTCTTTCAAGTTCTGTATCTTGCATTGGCAAGATGAAAAATTTAGGATTCGCATACTTAGTTAGTAGAAGAGGAAAATGTGTCTCAGTTTTGTCAGAATTATTTACAGGTGATGGAGTTGGGTTTGAAGTAGTTACACTTGCGATCGGTGTATTTATATTCGCCTGACCTCTGGCTTGATTTTTAGTTACCACATTTACGAAAGTGGTTGATTCTGCAGAATGTTCGGAATTTTCCGGAATTGCTCTACTGAGAGCATCTGCATTTGTGTTTAGCTTACCTGATTTGTGGACTATCTTGTAGTCATATTCCTCAAGACGTATTCTCCATCTCATCAGTCTTGAGGAGTGTTCTTTCAGATTCATGAGCCATACTAATGGTTTATGGTTAGTTATATAAACTGTCTGCCATAAACGTATGGTCAGAATTGATCAACTGCGAGCACGATAGCTAAGAGCTCTTTTTCAATTGTTGAGTAACGAGTTTCCGTACCATTGAGAACTCGGCTCACATAAGCGATTGGATGATCTCCTTGATCATCAACTTGGGAAAGAACTGCTCCGTGGGCGTAGTCACTGGCAACGAAGGTGACAACAATTTCTTTGTCAAAATCGGGATATGATAGAATTGGTACTGAAATAAGTTTATTGCGTAATTCGCAAAATGCTTCATCACAAATTGCGTCGAAATTGAAAGGGATATCTTTGTAAGTGGTTTAGCTATTTTTGAAAAGTTTGGTATAAAGCGGCGATAGTAGCCGACGAAACCAAGGAAGACTTTAATATCTTTCTCCTTCTTGGGTCTGGGATACGACTGAACTGAATTGATTTTTGCTGGGTCTGGTTTGACTCCATCTTCTGTAATTATGTGCCCTAAATACATAATTTCCTTTCTTAGGAAATGGCACTTGTCGGGTGGAAGTTTGAGGTTGACATCACGAAGGTGGCTAAATACTGCTGTGAGTCTACTATTGTGATCTCTAAAATTGTATCCATGGACTACAATATCGTCCATGTATACGAAGCAATAAATACTTTGAAGACCAGATAGAATATTGTTCATGGCTCGTTGAAAGGTTGCAGTGGCTACTTTTAAGCCAAATGGCATACGATTGTATTCGTAGTGGCCATAGGGTGTGCTAAAGGCGGTTTTATCCCTGTCCTTCGAGTCCATTTTTATCTGGTGGAATCCACTGGCTAAGTCGAGTGTGGTGTAGTATTTCGATTTCCGCAACTGGTCTAATATATCAGTGATATTAGGCAGTGGGTACTCGTCGCCAATTGTGATGTCGTTAATACGACGAAAGTCTACCACTACTCGCCACCTTTTGTTTCCGTTCACATCTGGTTTCTTGGGAACCAGAAGAAGTGGAGAATTCCAGGGACTATGGGAATGTCTAATAATGTCCGACTCAAGCATTTCCTGTATTTGCCGGTTTATTTCCGTTCAGCTTGCTCCGGGAAGTCGATAAGGCGTGGTGTAAATGGGTGGCTTGTCTTGGAGGGTTTCGATTTTGTGGGTAATCGCATCTGTATAAGATAGTAAGTCCCCTTCTATAAAGAAGAGATCATTGAATTCCCTACAGATATTGTGAATACTCTCAGACTCCTCCGGATTGCAGTGATCCAATTTGATAAGGCTTTGCAGTTTCATTATTCTGCCCTTAATTGGATCCCTTCCAGAGTCTGCGGAGATAACCACAAAGTCGTCCAAGCCTTGGTAAACTGGGTTCACCTCGTAAGGGCCCAGATCGGCGTCCTCCTCATTTGTATTGAGGATTAGGACTTTTGCCATACCGTTGACTGGTTCGACAATCGAGTTCCCAAGAAACAAACCTGGCCTTATTTCCTTCTTGAAACAGACCGATTCGTGTTGAATAGAAGGAGTTGGAATTTCAACTATGTACTCTGATCGAGCCGGACTTTTAATTTTATTTTATTTATCCAAGTTTTTCGGATGTTTATTAGGAGGGATATCTGATTCCAACTTTTGTGGAATTTGGAAGGAGTTATTCGATAATTCCGACTCGATAGAATTAGAAGGTGTATAAAATTCTTTGATCTTTTTTTATATTTACTCATAGACTTCACCTTTTGTGAATATATTGTTGAAGGAGATTGAATTTTTTTTAGTTTAGCCTTTCTTGCGGCTATTGATGGAGATATATTTTCATTATTTTTGGTCTTCACTTCTGATGAAGTATTGGATAGAGATCGATTGTTATTGCTTTGTAAAGCAATTGATGGAGATAGAATTGTATTATTATTTTTATTGGAGAATGTTATCTCCGTATATAATAAACTTTTAGTTCGCGACCTCTTTTCTGGGTTTTCGCTTTTCAAATAAACATAAGGGTAATTTGAATAGTATTGTTCAAGATGAACCAGATTCATTAACTTCCAGAGAAATGAATTTATTTTTATAGTCGATACTCGCATTGTATCGAGATAAAAAATCATGACCAAACAGGCCATCGTATGAGAGGATGGAGTTATTTCCCACTATTTGAAATGGGTGTTCTAGGATGGAGTTATTCTGTGCAGATTCCAGAGTTAGTTTCGCGAAAATGAGTCCTTCCGTTGAAGTAGACTCTGTAAATAATGTGTTTATATTGCAGACAGCATCTCTGTAGCAGATACTATCTGGCCTTAATGGATGTAGTTTTATTAAACTGATATCTGCTCCTGTATCGATTAAAAAAGTAAGTTTTGGAGCAGAGCAGATATCAACAGGCAAGGAAATAGTTAATGAATTATTATTTACTTGGATGAAGATACGTATCAATTTTGTTCTGACTGTGTCGATATTGTTTCGGGGTTGCGATGAGCTTGTGCCGTTGTTTGTATGTGCGAGTGGTTGCCGAAATTGACCCCCCGCTGCATCCAGTTTCCCTGCCTGGATGCTGATGAAGTTCTCTTGTCCCTTTTATTTGGAGATGGCGATCTTGCCGAGATATTTGCATCATTATATCTCGGCGGTGGAGCCTGATTGTCCCGGATTACTGGCTGCTGCCAGTTACTGTTTTGTGGCTGTCTATCAGCCGTGTTTATTTGCGGAGCTGTGTTTACTTTTTGGGAATTATTCCAATTTCCTTGATTGTCGTTAAATCGGGAATTGTTTTCAGCTCTTGTCCTGCATTCTTCAATAGAATGGCCCATCCGATGGCAATATTAACAACTAGGGACCTGTGGCGGATATGTAGCATTCTTAAGATCTGGAGGACGTTGCAATTGTGAATGTGTTCTTTGGATGGTGTTCAAATTTTCCATAGATCGGTGTATGACTTGGCATTTTGAAGCAGCATACCCTAGTCTATTACATTTGAAGTAACGTAGGTTGTTATTTATACTTTGAAAGGAATTTTGATTTACCTTGTTATATGTTTGAAAGTTGGGTTGCTTCTGCTCTATACGTAATGAGTGATCTAGAATATGTGATTTTAGTGCAGAGAAGGATTTATCGGAATGTAACTTAGCCAAGGTCTGTAATTGTGGATTGGATAACCCATCTTCAATTGCTCTCACAACCTGACACTCATTATCTTTTAACAAAGACCGTAGGAGCACCTCATCCGTTGTATAGGAATGTGTTGCTTCATTTAGCTTTGACAGTGTTGTATTTAATCTCTGCAAAAAGTCTTTTACACTTTCGTCCCTTCTTTGTCTGGAGTTAGTCAATTGAGATTGTAGTGTGGACCTAGGGGTTTTGACTTCGAAAGTTTGAGCCAATAGCGATTTTAACTCAGGCCAATCTGAGATTTGATTGTAATACGTCATATGCCTCTGCGGATAATTTACTGCTTATTAAGCTAAGGAAGGAGTGTTTTTCGTTCGCCGTCGTTGCTGTTGCGTATGTGTCATCGCAACTTGAAATGAATTTGTGGAAATCTTTTGGGTTTCCATTGAAATTGGGTATTAATGTTCTTGCGTCTGATAGGAAAAAAAACGGATTGGTCTCTAAAGGAGACATTATGATGATGATCTGTGAAGTTAGGTGTATTATTCAATATGTGTCCAAATCGCGAGTCCAGCTGTTCTTTTAGTGCGTTCATGGTGTCTGTTAATGATGTTTCTATATTACCATAAACATCTTTTTTTAAATAGGCGTGGTCCATATCGTCAGGGCCAACGCATGCGATTATTAGGGTATGTATTGCTTTGAAATCATCCCAATATTCTTGTAATGAACTTAGTTTTTGCGTTAAGTATGTCTGGCTCACAGTTGAAAGTGAACTAAGATCGATAGATTGAATAATACATGATATAGATTTTTGTCTGTCTTCCTGTAGTCTAAATCGTACTGTGTTAGGCTGATCCTGGTCTTCGCATTCCTGCATAGCTTCGGTATAGGTACCTTTTTGCGAAATTTTGGGAGGTGCGATGTAAAATGGGTTATTTGCGTTATCGGAATGAATTGTAATGGATTTCAACCTATCAAACAGGGTTGCTCTGATTAGGTTGTACCAATCCTCTGTCTTGCCAGAGTATGATTGTTTGAAGTATTCATGAGTTTCGTCGAAATCGTCATGAACTTGAATGGGCGATTCTGTTTTTCAAAGGCAGCCCAATGTTCTTCCAATTTTTGGAGTTTATCGGAAACAAATTCCGGGGTTCTATATTTCTTGTTGGTACTGTGATATTCTTTTAATGTCTTTCGAATTTCTTCCGTTTTTTGCACCTGTGACAAGCAAAGCTCGTCGAACGCTCTTGCTTTGTCTGTCATGTTGTTGTAAGTTCTAAAGTAGTTATGTAAGATTTAAAAATTGGGATGAAGGTAGGAAAAGAAAAATATGTAGTACAAACACAACAAACAAACAAGCAAATAAATTGAAAATAAGGAATATGCGTTACGATGAAGGTATAAGTACTTAATTGTCTATTGTGATGCGCAAAGCTCATCGAAGGAATTGTTTTCTTCAGTTACGTCTGGGTCGAGATATTTTGAGGGACGTAAAAATTGTGAAAAGATGAAAATAATATTCTGATACACAAAAACAAGTAGAAAAAACAGCTGATTCCGCTTATATATGCTGCATTGTATGTATGTATCTTTTTTTGTTTTTTTTTTTATATAAATTATGTTAACTGAGATATAGGATAAAAATGGGATACGCAACGAAGTAAATTTTAATTCAGTTTATAAGGAGATAATATAGAGGAGTAAAAGGAAATCAATAATCACTCTTTCCTATCTAAATCTATCTCCTGATCGATAGGCTCATGAAGTCCTACCGCAGGGGACCAATTATCGATTTTAGTCAAAGTGCTCTGGCCAGCAAGTTCACGAAGTCTTACCGCAGAGGTCGCAGAGCGGATATCACTTTTAATGTGTACAATCGAAACTTTCTTTAAAATTGGAAGAAAATTGAAGAATATAGTAAAAATTCTTTTTCACTCTTTGTAAATGAAAATATATAGATAATTCGAAAAACGTATATGTAAATATGCGAATAGTCGGGAAAAATGTAATTAATTAGAAGGTATGCAAACAAATAGAAAATATTTAATTGTGCAGATAAGTTGCGATTGTTTAGAAAACCAGAAAATATGCAAATATATTTGTCAGTTTGTAGTGTGGGAATTTAAATTGGGATGGGTAAAAAAAAAACGAAGAAATTTCAGTAACAGTTAGGAAAAAGGCGATGAAAGTGAATAAAAAAATAGTAAGTTTAGCCGGAAAATTTTGCACTGTTCCAATTTTTACCAAGTTTTACCAATTATCCGTCCCCGTGCTGTTTCTGCCTAAGGCGTGCGCACGATTTTCGTATTGGCCTAGGACAGAATATTCGCACACTATTCAACCAGTTATCCGTCCCCGTGCTGTTTCTGCCTACGACGTGCGTACGATTTTCGTATTGGTCTAGGACAGAATATTCGCTCACAATTTCCCCCTCTATCCGTCCCCGTGCTGATTCTGCCCAAAAGGGTGTGTACGATTTTCGTATTGGTATGGGTCAGAATATCCGCACACAAACTTACCGCCAATCCGTCCCCGTGCTGTTTCTGCCTAAGACGTGCGTACGATTTTCGTATTGAGAATATTCGTACACTATTTCCCCGTCTATCCGTTTCCGTGCTGTTTTTGTCCAAAGACGTGCGTGCGATTTTCGTATTGGTCTGGGTCAGAATATTCGCACACAACTACCAGATATTCGCCCCGTGCTGTTTCTGCTTATGACATACGTACGCCTTCGTACTGGTCTGAGCAAGAATATCCGCACTTATACTCATACTAAGGCACCCGACCTCGTTATATACCCACTAGGGCATACGAAGTGTGATTAGAGTATTGAAGTGCAACCCCGAATAACCAGCAAAGACCATATTAGAGGAGTTATATGGATTACAGTGACAACAGTGAACTAGATGTAATAATAATGGCTGTGAAATACATTAGTGACTAGCAAACTATAATTAGTAGTGAAATAATAATGAACTATAACCTAGAATACATAAGCTTAACAAAATAAGACTTAGTGCTAAACTAAAATTGTTAGGGATAAGCAACAGTGAATAAAGAAAATATATAAAAATTATCCAAGTGTATTATTGGTAACACAAACGTCGAGGAACCCAACCCTGGACTACTCCCGAGCTATCCGCACACTATCACACCCGACGTTACATAAATGGAATGAAATTTTGAATTAAAAGAATTAAAAGTAATTTTCAGGGTCAACTTTGCAATGCATCAATATATTGCATAGGGCAATATATTGGTGCATTGACCTTATCGTTGTGATTCTGGGCATAGGGTACCTGAGTCACAACACGAATATACTTTATTTTCCATATGATGCTCATGCAAGTGAAGATTATATAGAAAACAATACGTGGAATAAGTGCAGAGATCGAACTTCCGAAATTTCATCAAATTTTTAACCCCAGTTGACTGTCAGGAAGATAATAAAAAAATTGATTCTAGATTAAATATTTAACGTTACGATTCGTATACGTCCATCTGCAAGTAGCTTTACTTTTATGCGTGTCCCGTCCCGAGCAGTGAAACGTTGTTTCTTTTTTTTTGGACCGCTTTAGATTTTCATATGAGACGGTGATTTCCTCGAATGTGTTCGGTAGCTCACTGTCTGCATTAAGTAAGTGGAAGTCTTTATCCGGACGTTCTGCGTGAAGAACATTTGTATCTTTTAAAATGCGTTTCTTCAACCTCAATGCAGGTTGAAACTGCTGAAGTCTTGATGTCGTCAGCGGTACACGTTGAGCCGCAGACGACGTGGATTTTTGCGGCCCTGATGTAGATACAGATATAACTCTCTGCGACTGGGTAGCTAATTTTGGCAAAGAATGATGCCCTGAAGCTGGGCTTGCTGCTTGCTCATCTATAGGAGATGTTGATGCCTGCTGCATTGGAGCTAGAATTGCTGCTTGCTTTCTTGAAGCTAGTTTCATGTGTCCTAAGGCATGACATACATTTAAGAAACCTTTATAATCTTTGTAAAGATCGACATTATGAGGTGGTTTCCTTTCGAGGTTATAAAACTCGCGTAAATCCATATTTCGAGAATCACCTAGTACTGATTTTTCTTCGATGAATGGTAATCGTACATATCGGCCAGCTGCAATATGACGATGAGTGTTTTGATAAGACCGTTCATTCTTTTGATCGGGTTTTGAGAGTTTACGTACTTGAGAAGTGATTTCCTCAGGTTCCCAAAGCTTTCTCGGGATTTAATCTATTGACGCTTCCTGGTCAGCTTGCGCATTAATTTCGCGATAGGTTTCCGAATAGAATCCATACTGCGGTGCTATTTTAGGCAGTAGGGGTTCCTGGAGGACCTTTTCTTAATCCTTCCAATAGAATTTCGTATACAGTAGAATATCAATTTTTCCAGGCTTGTAGAAAAATTGGTCGGCAAGCGTTAAATCCTTTATATGATCCCATTCTTGTATTTGAATGGTAGACGGAGGCAGGACCTCAGTGATCATGTTCACGATTCGTGCTGTCACTGAAGTTGCCTTATTTGAATCTGATAACGTGCATACTTCAAAGGATGTTTTTCCTTTTACATTTGTAGCTTGTGTGTTCCCCAAGCCTGTTATATGAATTTTTATGCGAGTGGTAGGTTTCCGTTGGTAAGCATTGCACCAACTTTAAGCTCGAAAATGCATTCTGAAGATCTGTCTAATAAGAATCGTATCGCCTTAGCAGATTCATTTGTTATTTTAGATCGATTACACAGAGTTTTCAGCTGAGCATTCACTAATAGTCGCTTGTTGTCATATCTATCCTTTAACGTTTTCCATGCATTTTCGTAACTTGCGTCCGTTACTGGAAACTGTCGCAGCAAGTGTTCAGCCTCGCCAGTAAAATTTTTTTTAAGAAAATGTAGTTTTTTTACTGGAGGTAAAGAAGGATTTGTATGAACTAGAGAATTAAACAAATCGTGAAATGATCTCCATGAATAATAAGAACCAGAAAATGTTGGAAGTGTAATTCTGGGCAACTTCATAAAAGACGAAGTTTGCTGATCAGTTATAGTTTCTGCAGAAATTTTTTGTTCTGCTTTTGGCTGCAAAGCATCTACTGCATCCCTAAGAATACCTCGGAATGTATAGTACGTATTTTCCACGTCTGCAACTTGATCATATAAGAAATACTCGCACTTCTCAAGTTCACTGTCATCCAACGCCTGCGTAGCTTGAATAATTGTATAATGAGTAGACTTGTAATCCGACCAGATTTCGCTTAAAGCGATTAAGCGTTTAGAAACAAGCCCTTTTGTTCGTTTCTCCACTACAGTATTGTTGTAGTCCTTGAGAGATTTTTTGAGGATTTTTGCGGAGGTGGCTTGGTTAGCCAAAAGTTTTTGAAGTGTACTCATGTTAAAACGTGTGAAATTATAAACCACTAGACTTTAAATCCGGCTCGAAGGACCATAAAATGTTCTGCCCAATGAGAACACTCAAGAAAAATATTAATATGGATGTGGACTGTAAATAAGAACTCCGGGGAATATTTTAAAGTCAGTGGTTTATTGGACACACACGTAAAACTTAGGTACAAAATTACAACTAGAACTAAACTTAATAGAAGCAATTTCACTTATATAACGACACTTAAGACCTAAACTTCAAATATGTAAACTGATTTAATAAAGTCGCTTACTCACTTATGTTTCTTATTTCAATTTCAACACACTACTGTCAAAGCTGAGACAACTTTGAACTATGGCACTATATATATATATATATAATAATCAGTATGAAATATAGTATATGATCAATCAAAAAAACGTACTCAACAATATTAACTATGGAATCGACTTTATGTCGTTGGTAATTGAATAGTTAGTGATTATCTTGTTCTAGTCCTTCCCCGGAACAAGATACTTTACTTCAGTGAGACCCAAAGCAAAGGTGTAATTTGATTAGTAGAATTCTTGTTCTAGTCGTTCCCCGGAACAAGATACTTCATTTCAGTCGAGACCCAAAGCAAAGTTGTATTAGTAGTGTTTATTCTAGTCGGTACCCAGAATAAATATCTTTATCTCAGTCCAGACCCAAGATAAAGGTTTGAGATTAGTAAATGTTATTCTAGTCGCTACCCGGAATAACTATCTTTATCCCAGTCGCTACCCAAGATAAAGATATTGAGTTAGTAAAATCTATTCCAGTCGAGATCCAGAATAAATATCTTTATCTCAGTCGATACCCAAGATAAAGCTGATTTGTTTATTACCACTAGCCAAGTCAATTTCCAAATGATGCGCAATCTATGAAAGCTGGATGCGAAAAGAAAGAGATTCAAGTTGGCCTGAGACTTATATTGCCTCTGAATTGCGCACGGCTTCAACAAATTATTTTACATTGCGCATAGTAACCAAAATACGTTGACCTTAGCAGCTGTGCATAGGTAGGAACAGAAAAGTCCGTTGACGTTAGCAGCTGTGCGGAGGTCAGAAGAGTACATTGATCCTAGCAGCTGTGCATAGCAACTGGAATTTTGAGCATTTTTGTTGCCGTTCCTAATTTTGCCTAGCTAAAGTTATTAGGATTATCATTATACAATAAGATTATTACAATATTGCTAATTTGCTATTTTAAAGATACATTTATTGGATTGTGTCCCCGATTTGTTTATGTGGGATGTAGCCATGATGTGTTGATTGTTATCTCTACTAAAAAATGCCTTATCGATGTGCTTGTAGGTAGGTATACATCGTTTCGTTCCCAACCTATTTTCAATAATCAGAAATACTTGGAATTAGAATCTTTTAAACTATTTTACTTTCAGGTGGCTATTTAATGTTGGTTTGAACAATATTCAACCACATAATGTCACTATTTGATAATAATGTAGCCTCCTTTAAATTTCAGGTAAGGCAAACTAAACTAATTTCTTTGCGAATGCTCACGCTGAAAACCAGCAGGAATTACACTGCCGCACAGGTAATTACCAACTCTATTTAACCACTTAATGTCACTATTTGATAAGTGATAATAATATAGCCTCCTTTAATGGAGCAAATGAATAAGTCACCATCGGTAAAAAAAAACAAAAAAAAATTTTACATTTATTTAAACTAATGACACTAACTAATTATGTTGTTTATGTTCGCAAATGCGCCTCTATGACGTGAAAACTTTACACAGCACAGGTAAGTGATCAACTCTTCTTACGCTAATGTCACTAATCATAATGTTTTCCTTTCACAGGTGAGCCTTTATGGCACGAAAACTTAACCAATACAGGTAAGTAGGAAGAAATAGTAATAACAAAAAAAATTTAAATCATAGTCACTATGAAGACGTTTGGATCACTACAGGTGCGTATCCCAATATATCGAATATAATGCGATTACAAAATGCCCTTTTTTTTATTAATTCTTTCAGGTAAACTGGGTTCTCCCTTTTTGATCACTCTAATGATGCATGGAGCACTACGGGTGCGTAGACATTTTCCACACCACTAAGGCAATTGCTCAAGGCACTCTCGACGTATACTCCTTTACTGTCAAATAATGCAACCGATAACTACAATGCGTATAATCATAAACCGCGGATAATTGGCAGCGAAATGTACTTTTAATATTCCCTGTCAATTAGGAATCTTTCTCAAACAGAACAAAAACCCACGCACTTCTCCGTAAACCTCTTTCTTCAGAACCGTTCTCGCCCACTACTTATTACAAAACTGCCTCAGATGCGTTAATATATATAAATAACTTCGCTTATTAGTTCACTAATATGTTTTCCTTTCTTTCAGATCTGAGCACGAAAGCTCAAATAAGCTGCATCAGGTGCGTAAATATATATGAACAAATGCACTGAATAAATCACAAAATGTTATGTTTTCTTTTATTTTAGATGTGAGCACGAAAGTACAAATGACCTGCATCAGGCGCGTAAATATATATTGTTACGAGCGTGGTCTTAGTTCATTATTTAAAACACAATATTTCAGATATCATTAACAAGTTCTTTCTTTTATTTAACTTCACTATTTACTTTTATAACATTTACAAACAATTATCAAATCAACTCTTTATAGTTATGGCTAGTACTGTACTTCTAATTATTGCAATAGTTTATTTCGTTCATTTCGCTGTCTGAAATAAGACTCGCCTCCTGGATGTGAGTAGCGCCGTATTTATACTTTACAAATTATACTAGAACCTTCATGAATATTCCGTTTTCCGAACCCAAGGTTTACTAAGATGTCACTAGCCTAAATTTGCTTCCATTTCCAACAGATGTCGCTTGTGTCACTTTGTGGCACGAAACAATATAAACAAATGCACTAAATAATTCACGTCATTCAGTCGAGCCAAAATTTCCTAATAATTTCGGGCGGGCTTGCTGTAATGCATTGTATGGTGGCATCATACGATGTTCCACTGCTAGGCGAATTGCAGTTGTCAACTCTTGAATGTTGGTGGCTAGCGGTAAGTTTTGGACGAAAGGATTGTAATTTGTGCGCATTCTGCACATTTTAGAATTTATCGTTTGAAAAAAGATATTTCTTTGTTGTTGTTTTATCTTCTTTGTAGGTTTTAAGGCATTTTCTCGTTCTTTTTCCTTCTTTTTCCTCAGGTTTCATATGAAAGATTGCATTTGTGCGTGTTCTGCACGAATTCAATCTTTCGATTTCTTTGAAATGATATATGATTCTCTTCTTTTCTCCCTTTCAGGTTCTTATGCATTTATGGGAAAGTAGCAAAGGGTCTACTTTCTGAAGAAAAAAAAGTATTTTTGCCCCTTTTCTGGGAAATCATGGGGGTTTCTCTACAGATGTAGAGAAACCAAACAAGAAAAAAGGTAGCGTAAGGGGGTATACGCTACAGGGTGGGGACGACCCACTGAGAATAGAGTCTCATGTCGGGAAAATCGAGGAAGAGAGCGAAAAGAGAAGAAAAACAAGAAAGCTGACTCGGGAGGTGATTATTAATACCATCTTTGCAGCCGCGCCCAAGGTGGGGACGACCCACACGAGTCTCAAGCCGGGCATGCGCCAAACCCTGGGTTGTTGAGAAAGAGATCCCCTCTGCGACTATGATCCCCGTTCGTCTTAGCCAAGGGAGGACTCATCTACAGATAGATGTCGTCTATCAACTCGCCTCGGCCAACGAGCTGACCAGGAAGAAGCGCACCGGTCGATTTATTGCGTACAGAGATGTTCGGCTCGAAACCACGGATTGGGCGGTGAAACGCCACCACTGTTGTTCGGTGTTCTATTGAATCCGGTCGCAACACCCCGGAAACCCCCTAATCCTAAGCGAGGAAATCGCTTCGCAGACGGGTAGACTTCATCTATCAACTCACTCAGGACGAAGGAACTCCCGCGGGGTGCAGCAAGCGGGTTCGAGCTCCAAGCAAATTGAAGAAAGGATAGGAAAGTAAAATCCTTTATATAAAGGCTAACCCAGAAGTGGTTAGTGACGAAGACTGAGACCATCTAAACGTGATAGTTTAGAGATAAAGCACTGTATAAAAGAAACTACACTCCGTAGAGTTTTCAACCGCCCAAACCGCCGACGCTGGAACACTCTTTTATTGGAAGAAAATTGAAGAAAGGATAAGAAAGTAAAATCCTTCAGATGAAGGCTAACCCAGAAGGGGTTAGTAACAAAGACTGAGACCATCTAAACTTGATAGTTTAGATATAATATAGTATAAGAAAGAAATACCACCCTCCGCTAAGACTTGATCCGCACTCGTTGACGCTGAGATACTCTTTTATTGGAAGAAAATTGAAGAAAGGACAGGAAAGTAAAATCCTTCAGATGAAGGCTAACACAGAAGGGGTTAGTAACACAATGAAAGAGGTTCATCAGCCACCACTGAGGAAGTAGTACGAGGGTTTGCGATAACCTGTAGTTCACAAGTGAAGCTTGCCTGATGCCTTCTTAGGGCTACCGAGATCTAATCAACTTTGCTCAAGACTTTATATCCTGAGCATGGAAAATTTCGATCGGGAGACCCTTATCTTTCTGCAGACGATATGAAACACGCCCGATTCGTTCTGTAGTAGTCGCTTTTATGAACTTAGGTGCCAATTTGGCAGCAAAGCGGTCAACTGCGCTACATTACACAAAGTTTCGGACGTACAAAGTCTGTCCAGGTACAAAAGTTCTTTCCCGAGTTCGCAAGTTGAAGCCAGCGGCGTACTTTCCATACGCCTCCGTGAGACGACACTTCACTTCATCACGCAACAGCTGAAGCTTTTGGTTGACAGGCATACACTCAATGGCCCCGTCGTAATCTGCATTTAGCTCTCGAAGAAGTCGATATGACCCCCCGCACGTTACTGGGTGTCGACCGAAGAGCAGGAAATATGGTGAGCACTTAGATGACTCATGCATGACGTTGCGGATGGCGAAGCCGATCTCGCTCAGATGTTCGTCCCAACTTTGATGCTCTGCACCAACGTAGGCGCGAATCGCTGCCAGGACTGACTGATTCACTCGCTCGGAGGAGTTCGATTGAGGAGAGTAAGCTGTTGAGAAGATGTGTTTCACCCCATAACGCTCTAACAACTGTTAGCGAATATTTTTGCAATGAACTGTCTACCATTATGTGAATGTACCATTTAACGACCCACGAGGCTATGGCCTCTGACATTGCTTCCAACTGCACGAACTTAGATAAGTGATCCAGTACGATGAAGATGTACCTATTTCCACCTCGGCCACTCTGGTAAGGACCTATAATGTCACAGAAGATGCGTTGCCATGGCAAATCGGTAGACCGTATCATGCCCAGCGGAAGTCTTGAAGATACATTGGTCGGCTTGATCAGCTTACAAGTTTCGCAGGCGTTTATGAACTGACGTACCTCTGATGCCATGCTCGGCCAGTAGTACTGACGACGTAGCTTTTCTAGAGTTTTTGCGAAACCGAAGTCTGCTGCCCTAGGAGGACTATGCTCTGATTTAATCAAATAGCCTGTGAGACTATCAGGAACCCATAGCTTCCCCTGAACCCGCTCTTCTGAGACGTTGTTATTTGTAAACGAGAATGAGCTATATACTTTATCACCGCTTATTCGCACGTTCCGAACACCGTTTGAATTAGAAGTGATTCGCTGGATTCTCTCAACGTACGACTTTTCTTGGAATGCGGGTGATTTCCGATCAAGCGAGCTGACTTTAGCCGGGTAAACTAGTTCGTCAGTGTGGTGTTCTACTGCCTCGTCAGCAAACCACCTCGGAAGAGCATCGGCCACAACATTGTCCTTGCCTTTTCGCTATTCGATGTGGAAATTGAAGGCGTGGAGTTCGAGGCTCCAACGAGCCAGCCTGCCACATAGATCCCGTTGGTCCATGAGCCATTTGAGGCTAGCGTGATCGGTAATTACTGTAAACTCTATACGCTCCACGTACCGCCTAAAACTTTTTATGCTTAATACGGCAGCCAGACACTCTAACTCGGTTATGCTGTAGTTGCGTTGAGCAGTGTTTAGCTTCTGTGACATGTAAGCGATGGGATGTTCATCCCCATCCACAGAACGCTGAAACAAGACGCTTCCCACTCCTGTAGTGGTAGCGTCGCACTGAATGAAAAAAGGCTTGGAGTAGTGTTCGCGAGCACTGGTGAGGTCATCAGACACTGTTTTAGCTATTGGAATGCCAGTTCAGCTTGTTCGTTTCACGCAAACTTGATGCTTTTCTTTAAGAGGTCTGTCAGAGGACTATCGATGGTAGCGAATTGTGGGATGAATTAACCTTGGCAACCTCTGAATAGCGGTGACCTTTTCGGGATCAGCTCGCAAGCACCCATCCCCAACTACAAAGCCGAGATATCTAACTTCTCTCATACAAAACTTGCTTTTCTCCAAGTTGATGGTCAGGCGGGCCACACGAAGCAATGCGGCGACTTCCGCCAGAAGACTTAGGTGTTCGTCAAACGTGGAGGAAGTAATGAGTAAGTCATCAATATACACAGACACTCGGTCGTGCAGTTGGTGAGGGATGACTTTGCACATCAGCTTCACATTGTTTGAGGAGCATTGCAAAGGCCAAACGGAAGCACCTTGAACCGGTATAGGGTTCTTCCCGGCACTGCGAAAGTAGTTTTATCTCTAGATACCACAGCGAGCGGTATTTGCTAGAACGCATCCTTCAGGTCTATGGCAGAGATGAACTTTGTTTCCTGAAGTCTGCTAAGGAGTCCAATTATAAGAGGTAACGGAAAGGCATCTGGGACTGTTACGGCGATCAGTTTTCGGGCGTCCAGGCAGAGGCGCACTTCACCGTTAGCCTTCTTAACTAAAGTCGCTAGTGACGACCACGAGGTTTGACTTTCCTTAATGACTCCCAGCGACAGCATTCGATCGAGCTCGTCATATAAAGATCTCTGCACCAACGGAGACACTGAATAAATGCGCTGCTTAATGGGTTTAGTCAGACCAATGTCTATCTCATGCTCTACTAAGGTGGTGAGACCCAAGCCTTGCTGGCTGCAAGACGGAAAAGAGGTGATCACTCCTGCAAACGCTGCGAGTCGTATTCTGAAAGGTCGTGCTGTTGCGAACAAGAAGGTGAAGCTTTTGTCAAGGAGTGAAGTTCACTTACCACGACAGGTCTTAAACCAAACGCTCTCCAAAAGTCGATTCCCAGGTACAAGGATTGCTGAAGAGAGGGAACTATGTGTAGTCTCATCATACGCGTCTTTTTGCCATATTGTATGTGGCCCAGGACCTTTTGCTGCCGCCCATCAGCGGTCGAAACTGAAGACGGCATAGACAGGAACGAAATCCCCATCTTCCCCAGGAAACTCTCCGCTCCAGCCGCGAGCACGCTCACATTTGCACCGCTATCCAATAAGCCTCGTATCTTTTGTCCCTGCATGTAAGGCAGAGCATCCCAAGGATCTTCTTCGTCAGATACAACTGTTTCGGCAATGGCGGCCTTTATGATTCTGCGCAGCCTGGGGTACCTATGCGTGCGTGGGATAGTCCTGGAGAGGAGGGAACCCGGAGCCGACGGGAATTCGCTGACACAAAACGACGCATCATCTATATCGGAGGTGGAGATTGAAGTACTTTCATCCCAGAAAGCGCAGCTGCACCTTTCTGAAGGACAGGGTTCCGAGTAGGTGGTAAAATTCGCCGTGCTCTGTGTGCTGGAATTCTCTGTCTGGGCGAAGGCGTTCGACATGTTTACTTTAAGACTGTTAGCCGGTTTAAAGTCAAATCTGGGTTCACGAGTTGCGTGTTTTGGGAGCACTGTAGCATCGCTGACAGCTTTATGCCGTGCAGTTAGCGGTAGCGGTCGGGCTCGGTGTTGGTAGCCGCTTCTTCTGTCGTTCGCCTGGAGGTTTGACCTGGAGTCAAACGGCGGTGACCGCATACAAAATTTGGACTCCTGCATCGTTTTCCCGACAAGCAAGCTCTGCATTGAGTTTTAATTACTCCCACTGCACCACATCCGTAGAAGAAGACTCTCTGTGGGCCTAGTGGACAGTTAATGTAGATGTGGCCCTCAGCCGAACAGTTCCAACATGTCAGTCGAAATCTAGCGGGTCGGTGGATGTCTCTTGGAACAGTATTCTGAAAACCTCTCGGTAGAACTTCAATGGTGTCTATGTGGCTGGAGAGAGCCTGATCTAAATATGGCGTGTCCGCGTAGATTTCATGTACTGCACGTCGCGGAGCGACCGGCCGCGGAGACAATATATCACACCATAGTTTTTCGAATCGATTGCATAGATCCCTCAGGTCTAGCACATTATCAGTCTGATAGAGAAGTAAAGCTTCCTGTAAAGCCGGTTTCATGTTACGACGCAATATTTCCACAAGCTCTCCTTCCGGGATCGGCGTGCTCATTTTGGACACTAACGTATGAACCGCTAATCGAAAATCGCTGAACGGTTCGTTAATTCCTTGCTTCCTTGACCCAACTGGCTTGCGAATTTCGTAGTGAGTTTCCTGGCTGCGAAATTCGCATAGGAGTGCGGAGCGTAGGTCTTGCCAAGCGTACGTACGGTGACTTCATAAGTATAGCCAATACCAATTGGAGGCTCTCCCGGTAACGAGTGTATGGAACCCAGCGCACAACTCGGAGGCAGATACTTGCTCTAGTAATGCCAGGGATTATATCCGAAATATAAACTCTGTTACGTCCAGGCCTGATGTGCCATCAAAATTTAACTTCCAGCGGAAGACAGGACTGTAGGATACACTGTTACGATCTCTCGCTGCTGGCTGTCGGGGATGGTTTGGGATGTTAAGCGGATAGATGAACGAACCCGGCACGGGTGGGACACGAGACTCATGATTACTATGTCTCGGAAACGGAGGTACTCCAGTGACTGGACCCTTATTCAAACTTTCCAACCGATCGTTGATCGACGGGATACGAGACCTTCCTGAAAGTGATTCGGCAAACGCGTATGGTATGTATGTGAAAGCTGCTTGAACCCTCTGCTCCTCGAATATCGGTACATCCCAGTAAGATTCGCCAGGATTGGCGTGGAAGTTCCCCAAGTTAGGACCTGGTAAGCTCAACGCAGCGCCTTCCGTTGTCACAACCGTTTTCGACTTAGCACCTGTCAGCGTATTTGACCCTTGACTGTCTGTGCTACTCACAAGAACTGTGGGCATTAAGCCTCCAGCGCCCTCGGCTGCAGGTACTGGCGTAAGCTGGGAAGAAGGGCTAGATTCGAAACGACTCAGGATATCCTCCAACGTCTGAACATAAGATAGCACATCAGACTGGACAGCGGGAGACGTATTAGACGCCGGGCTCTATGGAGTACATGGAGCACCTTACTGATATAAAGCGTACGCTCTTCGTTGGTTCGGATCGGAACCGAGATCAAGTCACGATTTAGAGCGTCCGCTCGGCTGATGATGTAGTCTCACTCACGCGATGTGTTCTTATGAGCGTGAGACCTAAAGGGTATTCTGCCGGATTCAACCTCAAGCTCGTCCGGCGATAAAAAGGAGAAGTCCATCTGTGTACGACCCTCAACGACAAAAACAACCGCGAGGAAACGCCCTGGTGTTAATATCAAAAGACAATTCACCTGAGAATTGTACCAAATATATATATAAAAGGATGCGTTTATAGTAATGTTAAAGATACTTCGACCGAAAACTGTGCCAAGTATGCAAAAAAAAGGGTGTGTCTATACAAATGCCAACGATAGTGCAAACGAAAATTGTGCCAAATATATATTAAAAAAGAAAGGAATGCGTTTATGCTACGGGCAAGGATAATTCAACCGAAAATTGTGCCACGTAACAATAATAAAAAAAATGCGCCTACGCTAATGTCAACAATAATTCCAACGGAAATTGTACCAAATATGATTAGAAAACAATGATGTTAATATCCAAGACAATTCATCCGAAAATTGTGCAAAGTACATATAAAAGAAATAATGTCAAAGATACTTCAAATGGAAATTGTACCAAATATAATATAAATATAAGGGACTTGCTATTGCGCTCAAAAGAAACTTTTCTCTAATACTGATATCCTGGGGAAAAAAAACCCTGTTTTAAAATGATGAAGTCCTGCGCATTCTACACAAACAATTTATTTTACCTATGTGTATTAATAACGTTTTTCATTTATGAAAGGGGTGTCGGCATGACGGATCAACGCGGAAGGACCGCCCGTTCCACACAACCACAAAGAAAAACCCGATTCTCCAGCCCTGTTGGACAAAAAACTCTCTCTCTCTCTCTCTCTCTCTTCGCCGCAGAATATTGTTAATCAAACCACCTTCGGTCAGTCTATACTGTGGGCTAACAATTGTTGAAGGAACTAAAATTGTGGGATCGGGGCCTGAGTTACTACCGTCCCATGTTAGGATGATCAGGACGACCACTCTTTTACCAAGGATAAAAATCAGAAAAGGATGAACAGCGTCCATCAACTTGGCAGGGGAGTGAAGTTCAGATCAAAGGCGGATGCGAGTTGTCGGTAGTTCAGTGGCTGCCAGTACTCAGGAGAGAAGCAGTAGCCGATTGTATGTAGTAATATCCCAAAATAATTATCAAGAAGAAAAAGAGACTGTGAATGCTTATGTATGGCAATTGTGACAATACAAATCTCAAAGCAGCTTTACGAAACCCAGATGTAAGCGGAACTAATTTCAAAAACGTATGCACCGCATACAACGCTGACTGACCACTGCAAACCGAACAACTCATACTTCCACTAGGGGGCATCAAGAGGAGTTATGGAATTTTATGATAAGGGAAGAGGGCTTTGAACAAAAACTGGTGCTAGGCACACTGGAGCCGGTAAGCTGACTCCAAAGCCCAGACAAGGACGAGAATCTAAAGATGAACATCGTTCATCAACTTGCTAGGTTTGGCTCAGCTGACTAGCTCTTCAGGCAAATGTACTGTCAAGTGGTCATCGCTAAGGTGTCCACGAGTCGTAGCTTGGATTCAAAGGTAGCGTGCCTCGCGCACAAAGTTCGCAATCTACCGAAGAGACGAGCACTTTAACAAAAGAACCTGTTAAATTTAGGGATGAAATTAATTTGGACTTGACCAAAGGCAATTTCCTATTACACATGCAGCCAGGACCGTGGCCCCCAGCCGCGATACAAAGCTCGAGCCTAACGAGAGCCAAAAAGGAGCTATCATGAAAGTAACGCACTTTACAGAAGCAAGAAAAGCTCTGCGTAGACTCAGCACCTTGTATGCGGCCAGGCAACCCACGTCCGGTCACACACTGTTGCCAACAAAAGTGGCATGAGTACCGCCGACAAGCCAATTTGAAGTAAAATCGCTTGAGTCAGTTTAAAATACTGAGGCCTTACATAACGAATAAAAAAGGTCTAATAATGGCAATAAAAATAAGAAATGATTCTTGACATCGTACTTGCACTTCAATTAAGTTAAACTTGACTAAAGGCCGGAAAAGAAACCAAAGTTTGGACGCCATTTGTAACGCAAATGGGTGACCAGAAATATGAAAGATTAAGATTTTACAGCAAAACCTGAATCCAAAGTTTTAATAGGAATAATTAATATTGATTGCACTTTAGTCAAGAGAAGCTTGACTAAAGACCGAAATAGGAAATCAGATTCGGCGCCATTTGTAACGAAGAGCTTGACAGTCGACATATCTACCTATATTCACTCTTAATTGGTTATAGATAGACGCTACAACCGATGCAGTGTCTCATCCGACACCTCTTTGCTACAAAATCATCGTAGGATTAGTGTGCGTGGCTGCACAACGAATATGCCGCTAGCGATCAGCCGGCTTGGGGTGGTTCTTGCCACCTACATCCCTTGATGCTTATAAAGCTGGGAACTCAATTATCATAAGATTGACCAGACAGGCGGACGGACAGTAAAAGAAAACCGGAATTATAGGTGAGACTGCGGACGGACGGACAGACAAAAAAGAAATAAGATCTAGACAGGCTTCCTCTTCCTGGTGGAACCTAAAACCCCGGAATGAAGAAAAGTTATTTAATTAAAAAGTTATTTTTTAAAACGAAAGACCTCAGCAACGCCGAACAAGTTTTAGTTTACCCGGAGAGTTTTCAACGCCGGGAAGACGAATGGAATGACCGAGAGAGAGAGAGAGGGAGAGAGATCTGGGAGGAGTCTCAGGTGTTGACGAGACCCTGGCTTTGGGTAATATTGGGCCCAGATGACACCATCCACCCTGGATAAGCCTCCAAAGCCTTGATGATATGCTCAGCCACATTTCGTGTGTTACAAGCGGCGCCCTAATCCGTCATTCCCCACCTTACATATGTTGAATTTACTGGCGTAGCATTATCTGTCGAATTACTTGTGAGTTCATGTCAACAAGAAGAAGGAAAAGAGAAAATAAAAAAAAAAGAAAAAAAAAACAGTGTGGTTATTTACAGACTCTAAATTCCGATGGTCAGCGTATATTTTCTATGTATTCAGTTGTATGGAAGTCTGCAGTCATGAGCGTTCGTCTCACCAAGAAAGGTGAAGGTATCCAACAGAAATAGCTTTATTTAAAGTATCTAAATTTGGACGATAAGTATTTATTGAGGTACATCGTACTCCTGACCACCATTCATCCTTTTCTGTTTACATCCCATGAATAATTCACAATTGTAACTTAACAAACCTTTCTAAAATAAAGACCCAACTGAGCTGACCTTAAAACTAAGCCACCTACAAAAGGCTTGGCCAAAAGAACACAAAACAAGCAATGCTGACTTGTGATACATTAATAATAATGATAATAAAAAAAAACAAATAAATAGGAACTTACTTCAGTAGAGTTATACTACCCTAAACGGCGATTGATTTCCCTCGTAAGACTTGGTTTATGTTGATAGGGTGCACCCCTTTTCGTAGCTCACGCCTCGGAACAGAACTTCTGCTTCTGTGTGTTTATGGTTTTGTGTGGGTACATTGACCTCTTCTTTATTTTCCTTTTCACCTCTTTGGGCGCTTTCGGATAAACGCCTCTTGATTGTTTTGACGTTGTGCACAAAAAAAAAGAATATATATATTGTTACGATGTTATGGAACTATAGTTAGTGATTTGCTTTGGGACGTAAAGTCCCGACTGCTAGCATGAGCTGACAGATCACTTGACGGACAGCGTTTACTGCAGGGCGGCACGCTAGTTCGCCTCAACTATTGGCGGAGAGTGTGGGGAGGTTCCACAAAAAAATCTGTCGCTGTCGTCAGCCATAATCAAAAAGATTTCGTGCCTATCAACACAACCGGCACACACTCGGTCCTGAAAGGACCCTTACGTCACTTACCTGCATACCTTGTGGAAGGCGCAGATGTTTTGCCTTCTTTGCCGGCCCCATCCTCCCATCTGAGTCTGAAGGGCATAATTATTCAGAGTCCCTATTTGACCTGTAGAGAGAGAGAGACTAGGCGAGCCTAGACAACCTTCATCCTGCGTGAGAGGGCTCCGGGATAGTGAAGGAAGAATCAAAATTGTCAAAATTTAAAATTTACGTTATAATTGCAAAATTAACAAAAAAAAATCACCACTCCAATGTATATATAGGTATGTATACTATTGAGTTAACTATATACATATGTAGATACATTAGTAAATCAAAAGGCCGTCATTCTTAAATATATGCAAGTAGGTATATCATTATCGTATATATAGATATATGTATGTAGAGTGTTGACTCAACCGGATCATCCATTCAAAATGTATACTGGTAAGTATATCGTTAAATTATACATATATTTATACATATAGTTTACCTACTTAAACGTATTATCATTTCAAAGTATAAAGCTCTCACTAAATTAGCGGTATAGATACGTAATTATAGTATTAAATCGAAATTATATATAGCTACATGAAAAGAATATCAATAAATAGGAAGTCCTACATGTGTAACTACAGAAGCCGAAGTATGCGTATACCAAAAGAAAATGTGTAATATATCAATAATACTCACGGTGAAAATTCCACCGCATGATCAAGCGCTTTAGCATCCGCCATCTAGTTAAAAGAATTAAATTGGAATTTAATGTTTCGACTTGCTGTCTGTAGGCTCTATCACAAAAGTAATTTTTGTTGATTGGAAATGAGATTGCCCAGCGGCACTCGTATCTACTCACTGCACAAACTAAAGGCAATTGAAATAATTTTATGTAATTTTATAAAATTCAAAATCCCAATTAATATCAAAAGAAATTAAACCACATATTTCAACTTTAGCTCTAAACTCAAGAAAAAAATGAAATCTATAGGCTTTAGACCACAAGCATAACTGAATCGCTACCATTTTGTTCTCGATCGAAACACAACTCGCATAATGTTTGAGCTTCTTCACGAAATATGAATTCCTACTAAAATATATATATATATATATATTGTATATATACTATATATATATAGAAATAATAAAGAACACAACACAAAACTTATGAAACAAAAAAAAATCCACACCTACTCATGAAATCTACTTGATCCAATGTGTATAATTATGTTTGTTTGCAGTCACAAATTTCCCATTTCATGTCCTATTGTAAACAAAACATGTCATTTTCCTCACTTTTAAAAAAATATCATTTTCTTGTCGTTTTCAAAAGTTTAAACAAATTATATAAAGAAACTAACACTAAACCTTCCGTCTGTTTATAACCGATATAGGGAAGCTAAAACTCTTATTTAATGGAGCATTGTAAGTACCTATCAGTAAAATTATAAATATTATTGAACTTCGACGATTACTTAAAAGTTACATGTTGAGCAGTTCTTTGATTTACTGACGTGTAAAATTTCTTTTAGCAAAAGTTGTGTTCCGAAAAATTTGCAATTCATAGTAAGAAGTAATTACAAGGGTTACTTATGTTAATAAAAATTTGTTAAAACAACCTTGCAATTGATGCCGATCTTTTTGTCAAATTCATTTATCGAGTGTCAAAATAAAACATACTCTTTTTATATGTACTTATAAAATTAGGGTACGAGAATAAACCTTAGCATCTATCACGTCTACTAATGGATGGCCACTTGGATAAATTAATTAATTTTAGTCTTAATGCATTTACGTGTATCACTTAAGTGCTTAAATATTTACAAGTTGATATGCCAAGGAAAAACAAAAATATCTACCAACACTATAAATCTTCTGGATGATTACTATGGAAATCCCTTAATGCTGTTTCATTCGTGTACCCAAAGATCCACTTCCTGTATTTATTGGAAGCATCACAATTATTCACGTAAATATGCTTTTTCTAGGCATCCATAATTGATTACTTTGTTGTGTATGATAGTAATACAGGATTACTGGGGCATCCTTTGCCTCTAAGTCTGATATCTCTATGCCAACTGAGGGCCCAATTTGGATTTCCATGTGGCCTAACGTTGTTTGTAGCACATTGAAATAAACCTACCTCACCGTCATGCTTATGGTTGAGATTATCAACACAAAGATATGGAATTGCTTTGCTTCTTATCGTTCTATGAGCATAATCTGGTGGTTCGACGGGGGATACTTTTCAATAAGTCAGATGCAATTTCTTGCATAAACCAATTAAATGTTTTACACTTGAGACGATTTCGAATCTCTTTTTGTTTTTCCAAATTTCCAGCATCAATTGGAAATTCCTAAAGTATTTTATTTATTTAATTTGACACTAATGAGATTTATGCGAAAATATTACCTTTCGGACAAGATGTCGTGGAGAATTTTCGCTGATCCTTTTTTTTGGACTTCTTTCACGCGCGTACTTTGTTCGAGAAGTAATACAGATTGATTGTCTTCTTCTTCTTTGTCGCCACTGTCAACATGTCACTCTAGCTAGAGGAAGCGCATTTCTCTCGGTCGGGGTGCGTTCAAGCTTTCCGCTATGGACAGCAGCCGACATACATGCTGTAGTACGTGTAGCTAATTCCTATATGCAATACGCTACGACCATAACAGGGCAGAGTGGTCTGCGCCACCCATGGTTCAGACAACGCTGAAAAATGGTCGACTGAGCTAGCCGGTCTTAAACATAGGCCTCATCGCTGCGGGCGCTCAATGTGTGTCTCGACCCACGACCCAATGCGTATTCCTCATCACTCGTGCTCTATTCACGTTGCTCTACTTGACCGATGACGCATCGAAGACACATCCCTGAAGGCTCGTCAGTCCTTGGTCAGACCTCGACGTCCTACTCCGTGTGGGAAGCCAAAGGTACATCGACAAGCTGGTAACCTAAAAATCCAGCCGGTCGATGTCTCTCTGCCTTTCCGCACCGAGATGCTGAGGAAGCCCCGCGATCAGTAACATAAAGAACTGATCGCTAAGCTCTCCCGGTACAACATCTCTTCTGATCTCCGACCGGCGATTGTTCAAGTGTGTGTCTCCAAGGTGTCGTCGAAGTTGTGACATGCTGACAGCCGTATACAGGAATGGATTCCAACAGGTATATCACCCACCATTGACGGGGCAACAGGAAGGCTTCGCGATATCCTATAAGTTACCAGTGAAGCTGGCTGGATGCCCTGTTAGGGCTACCAGGAATAAACGTGACAGTCGATAGATGACGATTTTAGACTGGATATCACTGCCTGATGTCCTTGGCGTAATAGACTCCTAGCAGTTTCCCCTGCAGATCTTCAAGCTCGTATAGGGAGTTTCCTTTCTTGGCTCGAACGCGACACTTGACAAATTTCCTTCCCAGTCTAGCACTAGTCTGCTGTTGGAAGTTTCTTTGGGCATAATTCCGTCTAAATACCTCTTGACCCACTTTGAAATCGACTGGTTTCGCCCTGAGATTGTAGGCTCTTGAACCCTGTTCGAATACATGTTGTAGATTTTCCTGCACTCTCGCACGGATCAATCTCATTTTGTCCTCAGCATCTACTCTCAACGGCTCATTAAGAGTTCCAAGGCTCCTCAAGATGGAGTAGGAGCTGCCATGTTCAATCATTTGTTGACCGAATGGTGTTCGATAAGGAGAGAAACCAGTAGCTTGGTGGAAAGAGCTCCTGAGGGAACTAGCTACTTGTCTTAGTTTCTCATCTTATCTCGTGTGTTCCTTTTAATATGTGCTCTAATCCCCGACAATGGAGACCTATTTACTCGCTCTGAGGCGCTTGCTGTAAACTGCCGTTCTCAAGTGCTTCACCCCATTCTTATCCAATAATCTGGTGAACTGAGTCGAGCAAAACTGGGCTCCATTGTCAGAGACGATCATTTCCGGGACTCCGAACACGTGGAACACTTCCGTCTCGATGAATTGGCACACATTGAGTGTAGATGCTTTTCTCATAGGTTTGAGAATTGGAAATATTGAAAAGTGGTCAAGAACTATTAAAATGCAGACATTTCCATTCACTGATCGAGGATATGGACTTAGAAAATCGATATACAGCTTTTGCCATGGTCGTTCTGTCACAGACTGGATTCTCATAGGTAGTCTCAGTATTGGGAGCTTTCGTTTCCTTACACATGTCACAGGCGCGTACGTAGTTTCTGACATCAACTGCCATTCGTGGCCAGTACAAGTGTCTTTTCAGACGTTCCAGTGTTTTCCTTATACCACCGTGTGAAGCTAGTAGCGGATCATGAGCTCTCGAAATGACGTCGGTGACAAGCCCCCGTGGAATCCAAAGCTTCCAAGCTACTTCTTCCTGAATCGGATCGCCTGTTCTCCGAACAGTCCGATTATAAACGAAGTCATCCCTAACGCAAAGATCTGGTAGTTTACCAGAAGTCGTTTTAACCTTATGCCTCAGTTCCTCATATTCCAACGAGTTGAAATATGGCGAACTAAGGTCAACTTCCAGGCCAGGATCTTCGTTTGTGGACAGGCTGTCACAATGGATGCGTGACAGCGCATCAGGGACGACGTTCAGGCTTCCTTTTCGGTGCTCAATAGTGAACAAATCGAGACCCTGAAGCTTCAAACTCCACCGAGCAAGTCTACCGCTGAGGTCCTTTTAAGACATCAGCCATTTCAAGCTCGCATGATCCGTCACTATCTTAAACGGCATGAGTTCTTTGAAGGGCCGGAACTTCTGTACACTTAAGATTGCAGCTAGGCATTCCTGCTCTGTGACGGTATAATTTCTTTATGCTGAGTTCAGCTATTTCGAGACGTAGGCTATTGGCTTCTCGTGGCCATCGTCATCTAGTTGAATCAGCACCCCACCAATACCTTGCTGGCTCGCATCGCACTGTATAACGAATGGCTTGGTGAAGTCTGGACTCACTAACAACGGAGCAGAAGTAAGTTTTTGTTTTAACATCTCCAGAGACGTCCGGGCTTCCGGTATCCACTTGAACTGACTGGGGTTTTTCAAGGTGTCTGTAATGGAGGCAGTCAAGTCAGCATAGTTCGGGCTTGCCGAACAGTTTTAGGTGACGGATAGTCAACTATAGCTGAGATCTTGTCTGGGTTAGTCCTAATTCTTCCTTTCCCGACTATGAAACCCATGTATTTAGTCTCCTTGATGCAAAACTTGCTCTTCTTGACGTTGATAGTGAGGCCAGCTTTTCTCAAACAATCCGCTACACGGGATAGTAGCATGAGATGCGAGTCAAAGTCTGACGACGGAATTAATAAATCGTCTAAATAGACGAGAACGTGCTCACGAAGATTAAAAGGAATGACTTTATCCATGAGGCGGCACATCGTTTGTGGAGCGTTGCACAGGCCGAATGGCATCACCGCGTACTGATAGAGGGGATGACCAGGTACTGTAAAAGCTGTCTTCTCTCTGGAATCAGCGTCTTGTGGGATCTGCCAGAATGCGTCTTTCAGGTCCAGGCTCGTAATGTAGTTTGCCGGAGGAAGTCCACTCAGCAGGGCGTCTATCTGCGGTAGCGGATAGGCATCCTTCTTCGTAACAGAGTTGACCTTCCTGGCGTCAAAACAAAGTCGGACCTTTCCAGGCTTCCTCACCAGAACAACTGGAGAGCTCCAAGGACTCTGGCTTTCCTCTATCACACCCAGCGACAGCATTCGCTCTAATTCGGCATCCATCAAAATTTGTACTGCCGGTGATATCAGATAAAAGCGTTTGTGAGATCTGTGCGCAAGCTAAAGGGGGGTGCTGGTTGTGGAAGGATAACTCAACCTTTATAAATTCAAATATAAAAATTTTAATTCGATATATTGCTTACAAACTATTATCACAAATTCAATTTTCTTATAACTAACCTAACTTACTACTATACTTCTAAGAATTCAAAAACTTATACTATCTTAAGCTAACAATTCAACATAAATTCATTAATTTCAAAACAATACTGCCAGAAAGATTTGCTCCCCTTATTTCTGAAAAAAGAGAGAGAAAATCCACTATTAATACAATAGAAGTTTTGTGCTACACGTATAAGCACGGTAGCAGTAATGCAAAAATAGTTATAATGGCAGAAGTAAATTTCTGCAGCAATAGTAGATTCCTGCTTAGATGAAATAAGTAGGAGTAAATTCCTACTGAGATGTCTGATAGAGATTAATGCAGAAGTTAATTTCTGCAGTAGGAGTAAATTCCTACTCAGGTGGGAGATGAAAAAATAAGCAGAATTAAATTTCTGCAGTAGGAGTAAATTCCTACTCAGGTGGGAGATGAAAAAATAAGCAGAATTAAATTTCTGCAGTAGGAGTAAATTCCTACTCAGGTGGGAGATGAAAAATTAAGCAGAATTAAATTTCTGCAGTAGGAGTAAATTTCTACTCAGATGTGGGATGGAATTAGCAGAATTAAATTTCTGCAGTAGGAGTAAATTCCTACTTAGGTGTGGGATGGAAATAGCAGAATTAAATTTCTGCAGTAGGAGTAAATTCCTACTCAGGTGTGGGATGGAATTAGCAGAATTAAATTTCTGCAGTAGGAGTAAATTCCTACTCAAGTGTGGGATGGAATTAGCAGAATTAAATTTCTGCAGTAGGAGTAAATTCCTACTCAGGTGTGGGATGGAATTAGCAGAATTAAATTTCTGCAGTAGGAGTAAATTCCCACTTAGGTGTGGGATGGAAACAAGATTCGGTTTGGATAATGTGGAAAATCAGATTAAATTCTGATGTTTTCAGATCAAATTCGGAATTGGGAATGGGTGCTTCTGCTGCAGATCGTCGCCTTTTTATAGCCGCAGCGAACCGCTACGTTTTGGCATGATGACATGATGGGTTGCCTTGGCAACGCTCGTTTTCAAGGTTTGTTAAACTTTGCCGGCGGCGTCACACATTGACGTCATTGTGGGACCATTAAGGCTGCACTGAACTCTGACTGCGGCGAAGGCGAGAACATATGGTGCGATGTGTTGACATTTTGACATGTCAATGTAAATAATCGGAGGGAAGTAGGATTTGTTCAAGAAATGGTAAGTTTTTTGATTAATTATACTTTATCTATTTATTAATAATGATTTTTTAATTGTTTTTTAGACTAAGTGTGCTATAGAAAAGCACGGTTTGCAGTCTTCAGGTTTGTTCCAGACGTGAAATGGTCTGCAGATGGGAGTTTGTTATCCCTTTAGATAAGTATTTTTTTGTAATAAATTTTGAATAGGTACTTTGTGTTTTGTTTTTTTTATCGTTTTAGGTATATATCTGGGAATGAACCAAGGACTCATCGCGGGATTATATATGTGGACTGAACGGCGTTGTTTTATCGGAGCCGCGTCATTCGCCTTATTCTTGTGAGCGACCAAAGATATTTTTCCCAGGCCCTAAGAGGCGAGAGAGGGGAAAAACTGTTTGGTGGCTTCTAAGCGTTGTTGATCTAGACTGGAAAGAACATGGCAATCGGTGTCAGAGGTAGCCGCTGGACTCGGATTCACTTCTGCAACTATACCCAAGACATCTGGAGCCAACCCAAATAGACGTCAGAAGTCTATTCCTAGGTATAGTGCTTGTGTGAACCCAGGAACCACGTAAAAACGTACGTTTTGGGTCTTACCACGGAAAGTGGTATATCCAAGTCCACATGACCATGCACAGTCGTCATGGCACCATTCGCTACTTGAACCTGTGTCCGATACCTCTTCCATTCAACCTCTGCTTCCGCAAGCTTCTCTAGAGCTCCCTGGCCTAGAATACTGACAGTGGCACCACTGTCAAGTTATCCAGTCTCAGTTCGCCCGAGCAGCTTTACTTCGGCGTACGGTCGAATGTCGTCTGGCATCGACACGGAAATCTGTGCCAATTTTTTCCTTTCCAGTCTCATCCGTCGACAGTATTCCCGCCAACGAACGGTTGATCGTTTCTTTTTTGGTCCAATATCCAAGTCAGGAAACACGATTTCAGCTAACTCCGCCACTGAGGAGAAGATTCGGTCTCTTGCTGCGTTGTATTTCTGCAGACGCGTATATCGTCATATCAGAAATTGGTGGCCGTTTTAAAACAGAAATGTCATGAGGCCAAATCTCCTGCTCAGTAATCTTATCAGCTAAAAGTGCTTTCGATCTTATCGGGAGATCGAAAATTAAAGACTCTTCCAAAGAAATATCTAATAATGTCATGGGCTCCCCAGAAGTGGAAATGGGAGCTTGAAGATCCGCGGAAGGGTCTGTCAGATTCTCCGTCTCCATCAATGAAATGTTCGTACTATCAGGTATTTTACTGATATCATCAGAATCACTGAATGATATCAGTGGACAATTCAGGGATTCGTCAAGAACTTCTAATGGAGGGGACCTTCCTCCTTGTTCAAAGCTTGAACTGGAGTGTTCGTTGCAGTTATCGCTCGTGACGTTGACGCTGGTCGGAAAGAGGTGGTGGTATACCCGACCCGTCTCTCGTTTTTCTGTGCATAGTGTCCGCAGTTGGGCTTAAAAATGTTCTTGCGCCCGCATCCGTAGCTGTCTTACTTGCAGGCGGTCCTGGTAGTAGTGACCTGCCTGATCACAATTCCAGCACACTACTGGATGTCTGGTCGAAATGGCTGATACGTCGCTTAAGCTAGTGTCACTGCCTGTTGCTAGTGCCAGTTCGGGGTTTAAAGTCTGGAAGTTGTCAATCTCGTGTACTCGTTGGCTCAGGTAAGGGTTCCAACTACCAGCTGTCGCAATTCGTAGCTGCGTGGCTTAAATTCGAGTAACGAGCGATCTTAACTGTCCTATCGTATCGGTGGAATGTAGGCATATCTTCTCCTGAATCTCAGGCAGTACGTTAGATTGGACGATTTCCAAAAATTCTTGGTGTGGCATGGCATTCTGCAACTGATCACGCAGTAACACTAGATGATGGTGGTACATGCCGAATAGCTCACCAGGCTTCTACTTTCGCAACATAAGTTGCAAGCGGATTTTGAAATCGTCCTTGGGCACTCCCCATTCAATTGACAACCCAGTCTTGACAAATTTCCAAGTTGGAAAGGGATTTTGTCTTAATATCGACCAGTATCAATCCTTTGCTGGTCCCGTCAATAGCATGAGCATGTTCCTAACAAGGAGATCAAAATCTCCTTCTAGAGTTGAGTGCGTGAGCGCTTCGACTCGAAAAATAAATTCATCCACGGAAAGCTCGGAGTTATTTCCGTTGTATTTCAGGTTCCATCTTCTGATAGGACTGCCAGATCGTCGCGGTCCTACACTCGCCGGGATACGATGAGATGAAGCTGGTGGAGGCTGGTTAAAATTTGGTCCAGGCTGACCAAAAGCCAAAGGCGGTGGGTTAACCGACTGCTACGCTCGTCGTGAAACTCTGGTGGTGGTCTGGGATCACCCATAGTAGGAGGTGGCCTTGTGAAAAGATGAAAATAATATTCTGATACACAAAAACAAGTAGAAAAAACAGTTGATTCCGCTTATATATGCTGCATTGTATGTATGTATCTTTTTTTGTTTTTTTTTTATATAAATTATGTTAACTGAGATATAGGATAAAAATGGGATACGCAACGAAGTAAATTTTAATTCAGTTTATAAGGAGATAATATAGAGGAGTAAAAGGAAATCAATAATCACTCTTTCCTATCTAAATCTATCTCCTGATCGATAGGCTCATGAAGTCCTACCGCAGGGGACCAATTATCGATTTTAGTCGAAGTGCTCTGGCCAGCAAGTTCACGAAGTCTTACCGCAGAGGTCGCAGAGCGGATATCACTTTTAATGTGTACAATCGAAACTTTCTTTAAAATTGGAAGAAAATTGAAGAATATAGTAAAAATTCTTTTTCACTCTTTGTAAATGAAAATATATAGATAATTCGAAAAACGTATATGTAAATATGCGAATAGTCGGGAAAAATGTAATTAATTAGAAGGTATGCAAACAAATAGAAAATATTTAATTGTGCAGATAAGTTGCGATTGTTTAGAAAACCAGAAAATATGCAAATATATTTGTCAGTTTGTAGTGTGGGAATTTAAATTGGGATGGGTAAAAAAAAAACGAAGAAATTTCAGTAACAGTTAGGAAAAAGGCGATGAAAGTGAATAAAAAAATAGTAAGTTTAGCCGGAAAATTTTGCACTGTTCCAATTTTTACCAAGTTTTACCAATTATCCGTCCCCGTGTTGTTTCTGCCTAAGGCGTGCGCACGATTTTCGTATTGGCCTAGGACAGAATATTCGCACACTATTCAACCAGTTATCCGTCCCCGTGCTGTTTCTGCCTACGACGTGCGTACGATTTTCGTATTGGTCTAGGACAGAATATTCGCTCACAATTTCCCCCTCTATCCGTCCCCGTGCTGATTCTGCCCAAAAGGGTGTGTACGATTTTCGTATTGGTATGGGTCAGAATATCCGCACACAAACTTACCGCCAATCCGTCCCCGTGCTGTTTCTGCCTAAGACGTGCGTACGATTTTCGTATTGAGAATATTCGTACACTATTTCCCCGTCTATCCGTTTCCGTGCTGTTTTTGTCCAAAGACGTGCGTGCGATTTTCGTATTGGTCTGGGTCAGAATATTCGCACACAACTACCAGATATTCGCCCCGTGCTGTTTCTGCTTATGACATACGTACGCCTTCGTACTGGTCTGAGCAAGAATATCCGCACTTATACTCATACTAAGGCACCCGACCTCGTTATATACCCACTAGGGCATACGAAGTGTGATTAGAGTATTGAAGTGCAACCCCGAATAACCAGCAAAGACCATATTAGAGGAGTTATATGGATTACAGTGACAACAGTGAACTAGATGTAATAATAATGGCTGTGAAATACATTAGTGACTAGCAAACTATAATTAGTAGTGAAATAATAATGAACTATAACCTAGAATACATAAGCTTAACAAAATAAGACTTAGTGCTAAACTAAAATTGTTAGGGATAAGCAACAGTGAATAAAGAAAATATATAAAAATTATCCAAGTGTATTATTGGTAACACAAACGTCGAGGAACCCAACCCTGGACTACTCCCGAGCTATCCGCACACTATCACACCCGACGTTACATAAATGGAATGAAATTTTGAATTAAAAGAATTAAAAGTAATTTTCAGGGTCAACTTTGCAATGCATCAATATATTGCATAGGGCAATATATTGGTGCATTGACCTTATCGTTGTGATTCTGGGCATAGGGTACCTGAGTCACAACACGAATATACTTTATTTTCCATATGATGCTCATGCAAGTGAAGATTATATAGAAAACAATACGTGGAATAAGTGCAGAGATCGAACTTCCGAAATTTCATCAAATTTTTAACCCCAGTTGACTGTCAGGAAGATAATAAAAAAATTGATTCTAGATTAAATATTTAACGTTACGATTCGTATACGTCCATCTGCAAGTAGCTTTACTTTTATGCGTGTCCCGTCCCGAGCAGTGAAACGTTGTTTCTTTTTTTTTGGACCGCTTTAGATTTTCATATGAGACGGTGATTTCCTCGAATGTGTTCGGTAGCTCACTGTCTGCATTAAGTAAGTGGAAGTCTTTATCCGGACGTTCTGCGTGAAGAACATTTGTATCTTTTAAAATGCGTTTCTTCAACCTCAATGCAGGTTGAAACTGCTGAAGTCTTGATGTCGTCAGCGGTACACGTTGAGCCGCAGACGACGTGGATTTTTGCGGCCCTGATGTAGATACAGATATAACTCTCTGCGACTGGGTAGCTAATTTTGGCAAAGAATGATGCCCTGAAGCTGGGCTTGCTGCTTGCTCATCTATAGGAGATGTTGATGCCTGCTGCATTGGAGCTAGAATTGCTGCTTGCTTTCTTGAAGCTAGTTTCATGTGTCCTAAGGCATGACATACATTTAAGAAACCTTTATAATCTTTGTAAAGATCGACATTATGAGGTGGTTTCCTTTCGAGGTTATAAAACTCGCGTAAATCCATATTTCGAGAATCACCTAGTACTGATTTTTCTTCGATGAATGGTAATCGTACATATCGGCCAGCTGCAATATGACGATGAGTGTTTTGATAAGACCGTTCATTCTTTTGATCGGGTTTTGAGAGTTTACGTACTTGAGAAGTGATTTCCTCAGGTTCCCAAAGCTTTCTCGGGATTTAATCTATTGACGCTTCCTGGTCAGCTTGCGCATTAATTTCGCGATAGGTTTCCGAATAGAATCCATACTGCGGTGCTATTTTAGGCAGTAGGGGTTCCTGGAGGACCTTTTCTTAATCGTTCCAATAGAATTTCGTATACAGTAGAATATCAATTTTTCCAGGCTTGTAGAAAAATTGGTCGGCAAGCGTTAAATCCTTTATATGATCCCATTCTTGTATTTGAATGGTAGACGGAGGCAGGACCTCAGTGATCATGTTCACGATTCGTGCTGTCACTGAAGTTGCCTTATTTGAATCTGATAACGTGCATACTTCAAAGGATGTTTTTCCTTTTACATTTGTAGCTTGTGTGTTCCCCAAGCCTGTTATATGAATTTTTATGCGAGTGGTAGGTTTCCGTTGGTAAGCATTGCACCAACTTTAAGCTCGAAAATGCATTCTGAAGATCTGTCTAATAAGAATCGTATCGCCTTAGCAGATTCATTTGTTATTTTAGATCGATTACACAGAGTTTTCAGCTGAGCATTCACTAATAGTCGCTTGTTGTCATATCTATCCTTTAACGTTTTCCATGCATTTTCGTAACTTGCGTCCGTTACTGGAAACTGTCGCAGCAAGTGTTCAGCCTCGCCAGTAAAATTTTTTTTAAGAAAATGTAGTTTTTTTACTGGAGGTAAAGAAGGATTTGTATGAACTAGAGAATTAAACAAATCGTGAAATGATCTCCATGAATAATAAGAACCAGAAAATGTTGGAAGTGTAATTCTGGGCAACTTCATAAAAGACGAAGTTTGCTGATCAGTTATAGTTTCTGCAGAAATTTTTTGTTCTGCTTTTGGCTGCAAAGCATCTACTGCATCCCTAAGAATACCTCGGAATGTATAGTACGTATTTTCCACGTCTGCAACTTGATCATATAAGAAATACTCGCACTTCTCAAGTTCACTGTCATCCAACGCCTGCGTAGCTTGAATAATTGTATAATGAGTAGACTTGTAATCTGACCAGATTTCGCTTAAAGCGATTAAGCGTTTAGAAACAAGCCCTTTTGTTCGTTTCTCCACTACAGTATTGTTGTAGTCCTTGAGAGATTTTTTGAGGATTTTTGCGGAGGTGGCTTGGTTAGCCAAAAGTTTTTGAAGTGTACTCATGTTAAAACGTGTGAAATTATAAACCACTAGACTTTAAATCCGGCTCGAAGGACCATAAAATGTTCTGCCCAATGAGAACACTCAAGAAAAATATTAATATGGATGTGGACTGTAAATAAGAACTCCGGGGAATATTTTAAAGTCAGTGGTTTATTGGACACACACGTAAAACTTAGGTACAAAATTACAACTAGAACTAAACTTAATAGAAGCAATTTCACTTATATAACGACACTTAAGACCTAAACTTCAAATATGTAAACTGATTTAATAAAGTCGCTTACTCACTTATGTTTCTTATTTCAATTTCAACACACTACTGTCAAAGCTGAGACAACTTTGAACTATGGCACTATATATATATATATATAATAATCAGTATGAAATATAGTATATGATCAATCAAAAAAACGTACTCAACAATATTAACTATGGAATCGACTTTATGTCGTTGGTAATTGAATAGTTAGTGATTATCTTGTTCTAGTCCTTCCCCGGAACAAGATACTTTACTTCAGTGAGACCCAAAGCAAAGGTGTAATTTGATTGGTAGAATTCTTGTTCTAGTCGTTCCCCGGAACAAGATACTTCATTTCAGTCGAGACCCAAAGCAAAGTTGTATTAGTAGTGTTTATTCTAGTCGGTACCCAGAATAAATATCTTTATCTCAGTCCAGACCCAAGATAAAGGTTTGAGATTAGTAAATGTTATTCTAGTCGCTACCCGGAATAACTATCTTTATCCCAGTCGCTACCCAAGATAAAGATATTGAGTTAGTAAAATCTATTCCAGTCGAGATCCAGAATAAATATCTTTATCTCAGTCGATACCCAAGATAAAGCTTATTTGTTTATTACCACTAGCCAAGTCAATTTCCAAATGATGCGCAATCTATGAAAGCTGGATGCGAAAAGAAAGAGATTCAAGTTGGCCTGAGACTTATATTGCCTCTGAATTGCGCACGGCTTCAACAAATTATTTTACATTGCGCATAGTAACCAAAATACGTTGACCTTAGCAGCTGTGCATAGGTAGGAACAGAAAAGTCCGTTGACGTTAGCAGCTGTGCGGAGGTCAGAAGAGTACATTGATCCTAGCAGCTGTGCATAGCAACTGGAATTTTGAGCATTTTTGTTGCCGTTCCTAATTTTGCCTAGCTAAAGTTATTAGGATTATCATTATACAATAAGATTATTACAATATTGCTAATTTGCTATTTTAAAGATACATTTATTGGATTGTGTCCCCGATTTGTTTATGTGGGATGTAGCCATGATGTGTTGATTGTTATCTCTACTAAAAAATGCCTTATCGATGTGCTTGTAGGTAGGTATACATCGTTTCGTTCCCAACCTATTTTCAATAATCAGAAATACTTGGAATTAGAATCTTTTAAACTATTTTACTTTCAGGTGGCTATTTAATGTTGGTTTGAACAATATTCAACCACATAATGTCACTATTTGATAATAATGTAGCCTCCTTTAAATTTCAGGTAAGGCAAACTAAACTAATTTCTTTGCGAATGCTCACGCTGAAAACCAGCAGGAATTACACTGCCGCACAGGTAATTACCAACTCTATTTAACCACTTAATGTCACTATTTGATAAGTGATAATAATATAGCCTCCTTTAATGGAGCAAATGAATAAGTCACCATCGGTAAAAAAAAACAAAAAAAAATTTTACATTTATTTAAACTAATGACACTAACTAATTATGTTGTTTATGTTCGCAAATGCGCCTCTATGACGTGAAAACTTTACACAGCACAGGTAAGTGATCAACTCTTCTTACGCTAATGTCACTAATCATAATGTTTTCCTTTCACAGGTGAGCCTTTATGGCACGAAAACTTAACCAATACAGGTAAGTAGGAAGAAATAGTAATAACAAAAAAAATTTAAATAATAGTCACTATGAAGACGTTTGGATCACTACAGGTGCGTATCCCAATATATCGAATATAATGCGATTACAAAATGCCCTTTTTTTTATTAATTCTTTCAGGTAAACTGGGTTCTCCCTTTTTGATCACTCTAATGATGCATGGAGCACTACGGGTGCGTAGACATTTTCCACACCACTAAGGCAATTGCTCAAGGCACTCTCGACATATACTCCTTTACTGTCAAATAATGCAACCGATAACTACAATGCGTATAATCATAAACCGCGGATAATTGGCAGCGAAATGTACTTTTAATATTCCCTGTCAATTAGGAATCTTTCTCAAACAGAACAAAAACCCACGCACTTCTCCGTAAACCTCTTTCTTCAGAACCGTTCTCGCCCACTACTTATTACAAAACTGCCTCAGATGCGTTAATATATATAAATAACTTCGCTTATTAGTTCACTAATATGTTTTCCTTTCTTTCAGATCTGAGCACGAAAGCTCAAATAAGCTGCATCAGGTGCGTAAATATATATGAACAAATGCACTGAATAAATCACAAAATGTTATGTTTTCTTTTATTTTAGATGTGAGCACGAAAGTACAAATGACCTGCATCAGGCGCGTAAATATATATTGTTACGAGCGTGGTCTTAGTTCATTATTTAAAACACAATATTTCAGATATCATTAACAAGTTCTTTCTTTTATTTAACTTCACTATTTACTTTTATAACATTTACAAACAATTATCAAATCAACTCTTTATAGTTATGGCTAGTACTGTACTTCTAATTATTGCAATAGTTTATTTCGTTCATTTCGCTGTCTGAAATAAGACTCGCCTCCTGGATGTGAGTAGCGCCGTATTTATACTTTACAAATTATACTAGAACCTTCATGAATATTCCGTTTTCCGAACCCAAGGTTTACTAAGATGTCACTAGCCTAAATTTGCTTCCATTTCCAACAGATGTCGCTTGTGTCACTTTGTGGCACGAAACAATATAAACAAATGCACTAAATAATTCACGTCATTCAGTCGAGCCAAAATTTCCTAATAATTTCGGGCGGGCTTGCTGTAATGCATTGTATGGTGGCATCATACGATGTTCCACTGCTAGGCGAATTGCAGTTGTCAACTCTTGAATGTTGGTGGCTAGCGGTAAGTTTTGGACGAAAGGATTGTAATTTGTGCGCATTCTGCACATTTTAGAATTTATCGTTTGAAAAAAGATATTTCTTTGTTGTTGTTTTATCTTCTTTGTAGGTTTTAAGGCATTTTCTCGTTCTTTTTCCTTCTTTTTCCTCAGGTTTCATATGAAAGATTGCATTTGTGCGTGTTCTGCACGAATTCAATCTTTCGATTTCTTTGAAATGATATATGATTCTCTTCTTTTCTCCCTTTCAGGTTCTTATGCATTTATGGGAAAGTAGCAAAGGGTCTACTTTCTGAAGAAAAAAAAGTATTTTTGCCCCTTTTCTGGGAAATCATGGGGGTTTCTCTACAGATGTAGAGAAACCAAACAAGAAAAAAGGTAGCGTAAGGGGGTATACGCTACAGGGTGGGGACGACCCACTGAGAATAGAGTCTCATGTCGGGAAAATCGAGGAAGAGAGCGAAAAGAGAAGAAAAACAAGAAAGCTGACTCGGGAGGTGATTATTAATACCATCTTTGCAGCCGCGCCCAAGGTGGGGACGACCCACACGAGTCTCAAGCCGGGCATGCGCCAAACCCTGGGTTGTTGAGAAAGAGATCCCCTCTGCGACTATGATCCCCGTTCGTCTTAGCCAAGGGAGGACTCATCTACAGATAGATGTCGTCTATCAACTCGCCTCGGCCAACGAGCTGACCAGGAAGAAGCGCACCGGTCGATTTATTGCGTACAGAGATGTTCGGCTCGAAACCACGGATTGGGCGGTGAAACGCCACCACTGTTGTTCGGTGTTCTATTGAATCCGGTCGCAACACCCCGGAAACCCCCTAATCCCAAGCGAGGAAATCGCTTCGCAGACGGGTAGACTTCATCTATCAACTCACTCAGGACGAAGGAACTCCCGCGGGGTGCAGCAAGCGGGTTCGAGCTCCAAGCAAATTGAAGAAAGGATAGGAAAGTAAAATCCTTTATATAAAGGCTAACCCAGAAGTGGTTAGTGACGAAGACTGAGACCATCTAAACGTGATAGTTTAGAGATAAAGCACTGTATAAAAGAAACTACACTCCGTAGAGTTTTCAACCGCCCAAACCGCCGACACTGGAACACTCTTTTATTGGAAGAAAATTGAAGAAAGGATAAGAAAGTAAAATCCTTCAGATGAAGGCTAACCCAGAAGGGGTTAGTAACAAAGACTGAGACCATCTAAACTTGATAGTTTAGATATAATATAGTATAAGAAAGAAATACCACCCTCCGCTAAGACTTGATCCGCACTCGTTGACGCTGAGATACTCTTTTATTGGAAGAAAATTGAAGAAAGGACAGGAAAGTAAAATCCTTCAGATGAAGGCTAACACAGAAGGGGTTAGTAACACAATGAAAGAGGTTCATCAGCCACCACTGAGGAAGTAGTACGAGGGTTTGCGATAACCTGTAGTTCACAAGTGAAGCTTGCCTGATGCCTTCTTAGGGCTACCGAGATCTAATCAACTTTGCTCAAGACTTTATATCCTGAGCATGGAAAATTTCGATCGGGAGACCCTTATCTTTCTGCAGACGATATGAAACACGCCCGATTCGTTCTGCAGTAGTCGCTTTTATGAACTTAGGTGCCAATTTGGCAGCAAAGCGGTCAACTGCGCTACATTACACAAAGTTTCGGACGTACAAAGTCTGTCCAGGTACAAAAGTTCTTTCCCGAGTTCGCAAGTTGAAGCCAGCGGCGTACTTTCCATACGCCTCCGTGAGACGACACTTCACTTCATCACGCAACAGCTGAAGCTTTTGGTTGACAGGCATACACTCAATGGCCCCGTCGTAATCTGCATTTAGCTCTCGAAGAAGTCGATATGACCCCCCGCACGTTACTGGGTGTCGACCGAAGAGCAGGAAATATGGTGAGCACTTAGATGACTCATGCATGACGTTGCGGATGGCGAAGCCGATCTCGCTCAGATGTTCGTCCCAACTTTGATTCTCTGCACCAACGTAGGCGCGAATCGCTGCCAGGACTGACTGATTCACTCGCTCGGAGGAGTTCGATTGAGGAGAGTAAGCTGTTGAGAAGATGTGTTTCACCCCATAACGCTCTAACAACTGTTAGCGAATATTTTTGCAATGAACTGTCTACCATTATGTGAATGTACCATTTAACGACCCGCGAGGCTATGGCCTCTGACATTGCTTCCAACTGCACGAACTTAGATAAGTGATCCAGTACGATGAAGATGTACCTATTTCCACCTCGGCCACTCTGGTAAGGACCTATAATGTCACAGAAGATGCGTTGCCATGGCAAATCGGTAGACCGTATCATGCCCAGCGGAAGTCTTGAAGATACATTGGTCGGCTTGATCAGCTTACAAGTTTCGCAGGCGTTTATGAACTGACGTACCTCTGATGCCATGCTCGGCCAGTAGTACTGACGACGTAGCTTTTCTAGAGTTTTTGCGAAACCGAAGTCTGCTGCCCTAGGAGGACTATGCTCTGATTTAATCAAATAGCCTGTGAGACTATCAGGAACCCATAGCTTCCCCTGAACCCGCTCTTCTGAGACGTTGTTATTTGTAAACGAGAATGAGCTATATACTTTATCACCGCTTATTCGCACGTTCCGAACACCGTTTGAATTAGAAGTGATTCGCTGGATTCTCTCAACGTACGACTTTTCTTGGAATGCGGGTGATTTCCGATCAAGCGAGCTGACTTTAGCCGGGTAAACTAGTTCGTCAGTGTGGTGTTCTACTGCCTCGTCAGCAAACCACCTCGGAAGAGCATCGGCCACAACATTGTCCTTGCCTTTTCGCTATTCGATGTGGAAATTGAAGGCGTGGAGTTCGAGGCTCCAACGAGCCAGCCTGCCACATAGATCCCGTTGGTCCATGAGCCATTTGAGGCTAGCGTGATCGGTAATTACTGTAAACTCTATACGCTCCACGTACCGCCTAAAACTTTTTATGCTTAATACGGCAGCCAGACACTCTAACTCGGTTATGCTGTAGTTGCGTTGAGCAGCGTTTAGCTTCTGTGACATGTAAGCGATGGGATGTTCATCCCCATCCACAGAACGCTGAAACAAGACGCTTCCCACTCCTGTAGTGGTAGCGTCGCACTGAATGAAAAAAGGCTTGGAGTAGTGTTCGCGAGCACTGGTGAGGTCATCAGACACTGTTTTAGCTATTGGAATGCCAGTTCAGCTTGTTCGTTTCACGCAAACTTGATGCTTTTCTTTAAGAGGTCTGTCAGAGGACTATCGATGGTAGCGAATTGTGGGATGAATTAACCTTGGCAACCTCTGAATAGCGGTGACCTTTTCGGGATCAGCTCGCAAGCACCCATCCCCAACTACAAAGCCGAGATATCTAACTTCTCTCATACAAAACTTGCTTTTCTCCAAGTTGATGGTCAGGCGGGCCACACGAAGCAATGCGGCGACTTCCGCCAGAAGACTTAGGTGTTCGTCAAACGTGGAGGAAGTAATGAGTAAGTCATCAATATACACAGACACTCGGTCGTGCAGTTGGTGAGGGATGACTTTGCACATCAGCTTCACATTGTTTGAGGAGCATTGCAAAGGCCAAACGGAAGCACCTTGAACCGGTATAGGGTTCTTCCCGGCACTGCGAAAGTAGTTTTATCTCTAGATACCACAGCGAGCGGTATTTGCTAGAACGCATCCTTCAGGTCTATGGCAGAGATGAACTTTGTTTCCTGAAGTCTGCTAAGGAGTCCAATTATAAGAGGTAACGGAAAGGCATCTGGGACTGTTACGGCGATCAGTTTTCGGGCGTCCAGGCAGAGGCGCACTTCACCGTTAGCCTTCTTAACTAAAGTCGCTAGTGACGACCACGAGGTTTGACTTTCCTTAATGACTCCCAGCGACAGCATTCGATCGAGCTCGTCATATAAAGATCTCTGCACCAACGGAGACACTGAATAAATGCGCTGCTTAATGGGTTTAGTCAGACCAATGTCTATCTCATGCTCTACTAAGGTGGTGAGACCCAAGCCTTGCTGGCTGCAAGACGGAAAAGAGGTGATCACTCCTGCAAACGCTGCGAGTCGTATTCTGAAAGGTCGTGCTGTTGCGAACAAGAAGGTGAAGCTTTTGTCAAGGAGTGAAGTTCACTTACCACGACAGGTCTTAAACCAAACGCTCTCCAAAAGTCGATTCCCAGGTACAAGGATTGCTGAAGAGAGGGAACTATGTGTAGTCTCATCATACGCGTCTTTTTGCCATATTGTATGTGGCCCAGGACCTTTTGCTGCCGCCCATCAGCGGTCGAAACTGAAGACGGCATAGACAGGAACGAAATCCCCATCTTCCCCAGGAAACTCTCCGCTCCAGCCGCGAGCACGCTCACATTTGCACCGCTATCCAATAAGCCTCGTATCTTTTGTCCCTGCATGTAAGGCAGAGCATCCCAAGGATCTTCTTCGTCAGATACAACTGTTTCGGCAATGGCGGCCTTTATGATTCTGCGCAGCCTGGGGTACCTATGCGTGCGTGGGATAGTCCTGGAGAGGAGGGAACCCGGAGCCGACGGGAATTCGCTGACACAAAACGACGCATCATCTATATCGGAGGTGGAGATTGAAGTACTTTCATCCCAGAAAGCGCAGCTGCACCTTTCTGAAGGACAGGGTTCCGAGTAGGTGGTAAAATTCGCCGTGCTCTGTGTGCTGGAATTCTCTGTCTGGGCGAAGGCGTTCGACATGTTTACTTTAAGACTGTTAGCCGGTTTAAAGTCAAATCTGGGTTCACGAGTTGCGTGTTTTGGGAGCACTGTAGCATCGCTGACAGCTTTATGCCGTGCAGTTAGCGGTAGCGGTCGGGCTCGGTGTTGGTAGCCGCTTCTTCTGTCGTTCGCCTGGAGGTTTGACCTGGAGTCAAACGGCGGTGACCGCATACAAAATTTGGACTCCTGCATCGTTTTCCCGACAAGCAAGCTCTGCATTGAGTTTTAATTACTCCCACTGCACCACATCCGTAGAAGAAGACTCTCTGTGGGCCTAGTGGACAGTTAATGTAGATGTGGCCCTCAGCCGAACAGTTCCAACATGTCAGTCGAAATCTAGCGGGTCGGTGGATGTCTCTTGGAACAGTATTCTGAAAACCTCTCGGTAGAACTTCAATGGTGTCTATGTGGCTGGAGAGAGCCTGATCTAAATATGGCGTGTCCGCGTAGATTTCATGTACTGCACGTCGCGGAGCGACCGGCCGCGGAGACAATATATCACACCATAGTTTTTCGAATCGATTGCATAGATCCCTCAGGTCTAGCACATTATCAGTCTGATAGAGAAGTAAAGCTTCCTGTAAAGCCGGTTTCATGTTACGACGCAATATTTCCACAAGCTCTCCTTCCGGGATCGGCGTGCTCATTTTGGACACTAACGTATGAACCGCTAATCGAAAATCGCTGAACGGTTCGTTAATTCCTTGCTTCCTTGACCCAACTGGCTTGCGAATTTCGTAGTGAGTTTCCTGGCTGCGAAATTCGCATAGGAGTGCGGAGCGTAGGTCTTGCCAAGCGTACGTACGGTGACTTCATAAGTATAGCCAATACCAATTGGAGGCTCTCCCGGTAACGAGTGTATGGAACCCAGCGCACAACTCGGAGGCAGATACTTGCTCTAGTAATGCCAGGGATTATATCCGAAATATAAACTCTGTTACGTCCAGGCCTGATGTGCCATCAAAATTTAACTTCCAGCGGAAGACAGGACTGTAGGATACACTGTTACGATCTCTCGCTGCTGGCTGTCGGGGATGGTTTGGGATGTTAAGCGGATAGATGAACGAACCCGGCACGGGTGGGACACGAGACTCATGATTACTATGTCTCGGAAACGGAGGTACTCCAGTGACTGGACCCTTATTCAAACTTTCCAACCGATCGTTGATCGACGGGATACGAGACCTTCCTGAAAGTGATTCGGCAAACGCGTATGGTATGTATGTGAAAGCTGCTTGAACCCTCTGCTCCTCGAATATCGGTACATCCCAGTAAGATTCGCCAGGATTGGCGTGGAAGTTCCCCAAGTTAGGACCTGGTAAGCTCAACGCAGCGCCTTCCGTTGTCACAACCGTTTTCGACTTAGCACCTGTCAGCGTATTTGACCCTTGACTGTCTGTGCTACTCACAAGAACTGTGGGCATTAAGCCTCCAGCGCCCTCGGCTGCAGGTACTGGCGTAAGCTGGGAAGAAGGGCTAGATTCGAAACGACTCAGGATATCCTCCAACGTCTGAACATAAGATAGCACATCAGACTGGACAGCGGGAGACGTATTAGACGCCGGGCTCTATGGAGTACATGGAGCACCTTACTGATATAAAGCGTACGCTCTTCGTTGGTTCGGATCGGAACCGAGATCAAGTCACGATTTAGAGCGTCCGCTCGGCTGATGATGTAGTCTCACTCACGCGATGTGTTCTTATGAGCGTGAGACCTAAAGGGTATTCTGCCGGATTCAACCTCAAGCTCGTCCGCCGATAAAAAGGAGAAGTCCATCTGTGTACGACCCTCAACGACAAAAACAACCGCGAGGAAACGCCCTGGTGTTAATATCAAAAGACAATTCACCTGAGAATTGTACCAAATATATATATAAAAGGATGCGTTTATAGTAATGTTAAAGATACTTCGACCGAAAACTGTGCCAAGTATGCAAAAAAAAGGGTGTGTCTATACAAATGCCAACGATAGTGCAAACGAAAATTGTGCCAAATATATATTAAAAAAGAAAGGAATGCGTTTATGCTACGGGCAAGGATAATTCAACCGAAAATTGTGCCACGTAACAATAATAAAAAAAATGCGCCTACGCTAATGTCAACAATAATTCCAACGGAAATTGTACCAAATATGATTAGAAAACAATGATGTTAATATCCAAGACAATTCATCCGAAAATTGTGCAAAGTACATATAAAAGAAATAATGTCAAAGATACTTCAAATGGAAATTGTACCAAATATGAAAAGGGACATTGCTCATTCAAATCTGCCTGAAATCTATTTTAAAGGGACTTGCTATTGCGCTCAAAAGAAACTTTTCTCTAATACTGTTTTAAAATGATGAAGTCCTGCGCATTCTACACAAACAATTTATTTTACCTATGTGTATTAATAACGTTTTTCATTTATGAAAGGGGTGTCGGCATGACGGATCAACGCGGAAGGACCGCCCGTTCCACACAACCACAAAGAAAAACCCGATTCTCCAGCCCTGTTGGACAAAAAACTCTCTCTCTCTCTCTCTCTCTCTTCGCCGCAGAATATTGTTAATCAAACCACCTTCGGTCAGTCTATACTGTGGGCTAACAATTGTTGAAGGAACTAAAATTGTGGGATCGGGGCCTGAGTTACTACCGTCCCATGTTAGGATGATCAGGACGACCACTCTTTTACCAAGGATAAAAATCAGAAAAGGATGAACAGCGTCCATCAACTTGGCAGGGGAGTGAAGTTCAGATCAAAGGCGGATGCGAGTTGTCGGTAGTTCAGTGGCTGCCAGTACTCAGGAGAGAAGCAGTAGCCGATTGTATGTAGTAATATCCCAAAATAATTATCAAGAAGAAAAAGAGACTGTGAATGCTTATGTATGGCAATTGTGACAATACAAATCTCAAAGCAGCTTTACGAAACCCAGATGTAAGCGGAACTAATTTCAAAAACGTATGCACCGCATACAACGCTGACTGACCACTGCAAACCGAACAACTCATACTTCCACTAGGGGGCATCAAGAGGAGTTATGGAATTTTATGATAAGGGAAGAGGGCTTTGAACAAAAACTGGTGCTAGGCACACTGGAGCCGGTAAGCTGACTCCAAAGCCCAGACAAGGACGAAAATCTAAAGATGAACATCGTTCATCAACTTGCTAGGTTTGGCTCAGCTGACTAGCTCTTCAGGCAAATGTACTGTCAAGTGGTCATCGCTAAGGTGTCCACGAGTCGTAGCTTGGATTCAAAGGTAGCGTGCCTCGCGCACAAAGTTCGCAATCTACCGAAGAGACGAGCACTTTAACAAAAGAACCTGTTAAATTTAGGGATGAAATTAATTTGGACTTGACCAAAGGCAATTTCCTATTACACATGCAGCCAGGACCGTGGCCCCCAGCCGCGATACAAATCTCGAGCCTTACGAGAGCCAAAAAGGAGCTATCATGAAAGTAACGCACTTTACAGAAGCAAGAAAAGCTCTGCGTAGACTCAGCACCTTGTATGCGGCCAGGCAACCCACGTCCGGTCACACACTGTTGCCAACAAAAGTGGCATGAGTACCGCCGACAAGCCAATTTGAAGTAAAATCGCTTGAGTCAGTTTAAAATACTGAGGCCTTACATAACGAATAAAAAAGGTCTAATAATGGCAATAAAAATAAGAAATGATTCTTGACATCGTACTTGCACTTCAATTAAGTTAAACTTGACTAAAGGCCGGAAAAGAAACCAAAGTTTGGACGCCATTTGTAACGCAAATGGGCGACCAGAAATATGAAAGATTAAGATTTTACAGCAAAACCTGAATCCAAAGTTTTAATAGGAATAATTAATATTGATTGCACTTTAGTCAAGAGAAGCTTGACTAAAGACCGAAATAGGAAATCAGATTCGGCGCCATTTGTAACGAAGAGCTTGACAGTCGACATATCTACCTATATTCACTCTTAATTGGTTATAGATAGACGCTACAACCGATGCAGTGTCTCATCCGACACCTCTTTGCTACAAAATCATCGTAGGATTAGTGTGCGTGGCTGCACAACGAATATGCCGCTAGCGATCAGCCGGCTTGGGGTGGTTCTTGCCACCTACATCCCTTGATGCTTATAAAGCTGGGAACTCAATTATCATAAGATTGACCAGACAGGCGGACGGACAGTAAAAGAAAACCGGAATTATAGGTGAGACTGCGGACGGACGGACAGACAAAAAAGAAATAAGATCTAGACAGGCTTCCTCTTCCTGGTGGAACCTAAATCCCCGGAATGAAGAAAAGTTATTTAATTAAAAAGTTATTTTTTAAAACGAAAGACCTCAGCAACGCCGAACAAGTTTTAGTTTACCCGGAGAGTTTTCAACGCCGGGAAGACGAATGGAATGACCGAGAGAGAGAGAGAGGGAGAGAGATCTGGGAGGAGTCTCAGGTGTTGACGAGACCCTGGCTTTGGGTAATATTGGGCCCAGATGACACCATCCACCCTGGATAAGCCTCCAAAGCCTTGATGATATGCTCAGCCACATTTCGTGTGTTACAAGCGGCGCCCTAATCCGTCATTCCCCACCTTACATATGTTGAATTTACTGGCGTAGCATTATCTGTCGAATTACTTGTGAGTTCATGTCAACAAGAAGAAGGAAAAGAGAAAATAAAAAAAAAAGAAAAAAAAAACAGTGTGGTTATTTACAGACTCTAAATTCCGATGGTCAGCGTATATTTTCTATGTATTCAGTTGTATGGAAGTCTGCAGTCATGAGCGTTCGTCTCACCAAGAAAGGTGAAGGTAGCCAACAGAAATAGCTTTATTTAAAGTATCTAAATTTGGACGATAAGTATTTATTGAGGTACATCCTACTCCTGACCACCATTCATCCTTTTCTGTTTACATCCCATGAATAATTCACAATTGTAACTTAACAAACCTTTCTAAAATAAAGACCCAACTGAGCTGACCTTAAAACTAAGCCACCTACAAAACGCTTGGCCAAAAGAACACAAAACAAGCAATGCTGACTTGTGATACATTAATAATAATGATAATAAAAAAAAACAAATAAATAGGAACTTACTTCAGTAGAGTTATACTACCCTAAACGGCGATTGATTTCCTTCGTAAGACTTGGTTTATGTTGATAGGGTGCACCCCTTTTCGTAGCTCACGCCTCGGAACAGAACTTCTGCTTCTGTGTGTTTATGGTTTTGTGTGGGTACATTGACCTCTTCTTTATTTTCCTTTTCACCTCTTTGGGCGCTTTCGGATAAACGCCTCTTGATTGTTTTGACGTTGTGCACAAAAAAAAAGAATATATATATTGTTACGATGTTATGGAACTATAGTTAGTGATTTGCTTTGGGACGTAAAGTCCCGACTGCTAGCATGAGCTGACAGATCACTTGACGGACAGCGTTTACTGCAGGGCGGCACGCTAGTTCGCCTCAACTATTGGCGGAGAGTGTGGGGAGGTTCCACAAAAAAATCTGTCGCTGTCGTCAGCCATAATCAAAAAGATTTCGTGCCTATCAACACAACCGGCACACACTCGGTCCTGAAAGGACCCTTACGTCACTTACCTGCATACCTTGTGGAAGGCGCAGATGTTTTGCCTTCTTTGCCGGCCCCATCCTCCCATCTGAGTCTGAAGGGCATAATTATTCAGAGTCCCTATTTGACCTGTAGAGAGAGAGAGACTAGGCGAGCCTAGACAACCTTCATCCTGCGTGAGAGGGCTCCGGGATAGTGAAGGAAGAATCAAAATTGTCAAAATTTAAAATTTACGTTATAATTGCAAAATTAACAAAAAAAAATCACCACTCCAATGTATATATAGGTATGTATACTATTGAGTTAACTATATACATATGTAGATACATTAGTAAATCAAAAGGCCGTCATTCTTAAATATATGCAAGTAGGTATATCATTATCGTATATATAGATATATGTATGTAGAGTGTTGACTCAACCGGATCATCCATTCAAAATGTATACTGGTAAGTATATCGTTAAATTATACATATATTTATACATATAGTTTACCTACTTAAACGTATTATCATTTCAAAGTATAAAGCTCTCACTAAATTAGCGGTATAGATACGTAATTATAGTATTAAATCGAAATTATATATAGCTACATGAAAAGAATATCAATAAATAGGAAGTCCTACATGTGTAACTACAGAAGCCGAAGTATGCGTATACCAAAAGAAAATGTGTAATATATCAATAATACTCACGATGAAAATTCCACCGCATGATCAAGCGCTTTAGCATCCGCCATCTAGTTAAAAGAATTAAATTGGAATTTAATGTTTCGACTTGCTGTCTGTAGGCTCTATCACAAAAGTAATTTTTGTTGATTGGAAATGAGATTGCCCAGCGGCACTCGTATCTACTCACTGCACAAACTAAAGGCAATTGAAATAATTTTATGTAATTTTATAAAATTCAAAATCCCAATTAATATCAAAAGAAATTAAACCACATATTTCAACTTTAGCTCTAAACTCAAGAAAAAAATGAAATCTATAGGCTTTAGACCACAAGCATAACTGAATCGCTACCATTTTGTTCTCGATCGAAACACAACTCGCATAATGTTTGAGCTTCTTCACGAAATATGAATTCCTACTAAAATATATATATATATATATATATATATATTGTATATATACTATATATATATAGAAATAATAAAGAACACAACACAAAACTTATGAAACAAAAAAAAATCCACACCTAGTCATGAAATCTACTTGATCCAATGTGTATAATTATGTTTGTTTGCAGTCACAAATTTCCCATTTCATGTCCTATTGTAAACAAAACATGTCATTTTCCTCACTTTTAAAAAAATATCATTTTCTTGTCGTTTTCAAAAGTTTAAACAAATTATATAAAGAAACTAACACTAAACCTTCCGTCTGTTTATAACCGATATAGGGAAGCTAAAACTCTTATTTAATGGAGCATTGTAAGTACCTATCAGTAAAATTATAAATATTATTGAACTTCGACGATTACTTAAAAGTTACATGTTGAGCAGTTCTTTGATTTACTGACGTGTAAAATTTCTTTTAGCAAAAGTTGTGTTCCGAAAAATTTGCAATTCATAGTAAGAAGTAATTACAAGGGTTACTTATGTTAATAAAAATTTGTTAAAACAACCTTGCAATTGATGCCGATCTTTTTGTCAAATTCATTTATCGAGTGTCAAAATAAAACATACTCTTTTTATATGTACTTATAAAATTAGGGTACGAGAATAAACCTTAGCATCTATCACGTCTACTAATGGATGGCCACTTGGATAAATTAATTAATTTTAGTCTTAATGCATTTACGTGTATCACTTAAGTGCTTAAATATTTACAAGTTGATATGCCAAGGAAAAACAAAAATATCTACCAACACTATAAATCTTCTGGATGATTACTATGGAAATCCCTTAATGCTGTTTCATTCGTGTACCCAAAGATCCACTTCCTGTATTTATTGGAAGCATCATAATTATTCACGTAAATATGCTTTTTCTAGGCATCCATAATTGATTACCTTGTTGTGTATGATAGTAATACAGGATTACTGGGGCATCCTTTGCCTCTAAGTCTTATATCTCTATGCCAACTGAGGCCCCAATTTGGATTTCCATGTGGCCTAACGTTGTTTGTAGCACATTGAAATAAACCTACCTCACCGTCATGCTTATGGTTGAGATTATCAACACAAAGATATGGAATTGCTTTGCTTCTTATCGTTCTATGAGCATAATCTGGTGGTTCGACGGGGGATACTTTTCAATAAGTCAGATGCAATTTCTTGCATAAACCAATTAAATGTTTTACACTTGAGACGATTTCGAATCTCTTTTTGTTTTTCCAAATTTCCAGCATCAATTGGAAATTCCTAAAGTATTTTATTTATTTAATTTGACACTAATGAGATTTATGCGAAAATATTACCTTTCGGACAAGATGTCGTGGAGAATTTTCGCTGATCCTTTTTTTTGGACTTCTTTCACGCGCGTACTTTGTTCGAGAAGTAATACAGATTGATTGTCTTCTTCTTCTTTGTCGCCACTGTCAACATGTCACTCTAGCTAGAGGAAGCGCATTTCTCTCGGTCGGGGTGCGTTCAAGCTTTCCGCTATGGACAGCAGCCGACATACATGCTGCAGTACGTGTAGCTAATTGCTATATGCAATACGCTACGACCATAACAGGGCAGAGTGGTCTGCGCCACCCATGGTTCAGACAACGCTGAAAAATGGTCGACTGAGCTAGCCGGTCTTAAACATAGGCCTCATCGCTGCGGGCGCTCAATGTGTGTCTCGACCCACGACCCAATGCGTATTCCTCATCACTCGTGCTCTATTCACGTTGCTCTACTTGACCGATGACGCATCGAAGACACATCCATGAAGGCTCGTCAGTCCTTGGTCAGACCTCGACGTCCTACTCCGTGTGGGAAGCCAAAGGTACATCGACAAGCTGGTAACCTAAAAATCCAGCCGGTCGATGTCTCTCTGCCTTTCCGCACCGAGATGCTGAGGAAGCCCCGCGATCAGTAACATAAAGAACTGATCGCTAAGCTCTCCCGGTACAACATCTCTTCTGATCTCCGACCGGCGATTGTTCAAGTGTGTGTCTCCAAGGCGTCGTCGAAGTTGTGACATGCTGACAGCCGTATACAGGAATGGATTCCAACAGGTATATCACCCACCATTGACGGGGCAACAGGAAGGCTTCGCGATATCCTATAAGTTACCAGTGAAGCTGGCTGGATGCCCTGTTAGGGCTACCAGGAATAAACGTGACAGTCGATAGATGACGATTTTAGACTGGATATCACTGCCTGATGTCCTTGGCGTAATAGACTCCTAGCAGTTTCCCCTGCAGATCTTCAAGCTCGTATAGGGAGTTTCCTTTCTTGGCTCGAACGCGACACTTGACAAATTTCCTTCCCAGTCTAGCACTAGTCTGCTGTTGGAAGTTTCTTTGGGCATAATTCCGTCTAAATACCTCTTGACCCACTTTGAAATCGACTGGTTTCGCCCTGAGATTGTAGGCTCTTGAACCCTGTTCGAATACATGTTGTAGATTTTCCTGCACTCTCGCACGGATCAATCTCATTTTGTCCTCAGCATCTACTCTCAACGGCTCATTAAGAGTTCCAAGGCTCCTCAAGATGGAGTAGGAGCTGCCATGTTCAATCATTTGTTGACCGAATGGTGTTCGATAAGGAGAGAAACCAGTAGCTTGGTGGAAAGAGCTCCTGAGGGAACTAGCTACTTGTCTTAGTTTCTCATCCTATCTCGTGTGTTCCTTTTAATATGTGCTCTAATCCCCGACAATGGAGACCTATTTACTCGCTCTGAGGCGCTTGCTGTAAACTGCCGTTCTCAAGTGCTTCACCCCATTCTTATCCAATAATCTGGTGAACTGAGTCGAGCAAAACTGGGCTCCATTGTCAGAGACGATCATTTCCGGGACTCCGAACACGTGGAACACTTCCGTCTCGATGAATTGGCACACATTGAGTGTAGATGCTTTTCTCATAGGTTTGAGAATTGGAAATATTGAAAAGTGGTCAAGAACTATTAAAATGCAGACATTTCCATTCACTGATCGAGGATATGGACTTAGAAAATCGATATACAGCTTTTGCCATGGTCGTTCTGTCACAGACTGGATTCTCATAGGTAGTCTCAGTATTGGGAGCTTTCGTTTCCTTACACATGTCACAGGCGCGTACGTAGTTTCTGACATCAACTGCCATTCGTGGCCAGTACAAGTGTCTTTTCAGACGTTCCAGTGTTTTCCTTATACCACCGTGTGAAGCTAGTAGCGGATCATGAGCTCTCGAAATGACGTCGGTGACAAGCCCCCGTGGAATCCAAAGCTTCCAAGCTACTTCTTCCTGAATCGGATCGCCTGTTCTCCGAACAGTCCGATTATAAACGAAGTCATCCCTAACGCAAAGATCTGGTAGTTTACCAGAAGTCGTTTTAACCTTATGCCTCAGTTCCTCATATTCCAACGAGTTGAAATATGGCGAACTAAGGTCAACTTCCAGGCCAGGATCTTCGTTTGTGGACAGGCTGTCACAATGGATGCGTGACAGCGCATCAGGGACGACGTTCAGGCTTCCTTTTCGGTGCTCAATAGTGAACAAATCGAGACCCTGAAGCTTCAAACTCCACCGAGCAAGTCTACCGCTGAGGTCCTTTTAAGACATCAGCCATTTCAAGCTCGCATGATCCGTCACTATCTTAAACGGCATGAGTTCTTTGAAGGGCCGGAACTTCTGTACACTTAAGATTGCAGCTAGGCATTCCTGCTCTGTGACGGTATAATTTCTTTATGCTGAGTTCAACTATTTCGAGACGTAGGCTATTGGCTTCTCGTGGCCATCGTCATCTAGTTGAATCAGCACCCCACCAATACCTTGCTGGCTCGCATCGCACTGTATAACGAATGGCTTGGTGAAGTCTGGACTCACTAACAACGGAGCAGAAGTAAGTTTTTGTTTTAACATCTCCAGAGACGTCCGGGCTTCCGGTATCCACTTGAACTGACTGGGGTTTTTCAAGGTGTCTGTAATGGAGGCAGTCAAGTCAGCATAGTTCGGGCTTGCCGAATAGTTTTAGGTGACGGATAGTCAACTATAGCTGAGATCTTGTCTGGGTTAGTCCTAATTCTTCCTTTCCCGACTATGAAACCCATGTATTTAGTCTCCTTGATGCAAAACTTGCTCTTCTTGACGTTGATAGTGAGGCCAGCTTTTCTCAAACAATCCGCTACACGGGATAGTAGCATGAGATGCGAGTCAAAGTCTGACGACGGAATTAATAAATCGTCTAAATAGACGAGAACGTGCTCACGAAGATTAAAAGGAATGACTTTATCCATGAGGCGGCACATCGTTTGTGGAGCGTTGCACAGGCCGAATGGCATCACCGCGTACTGATAGAGGGGATGACCAGGTACTGTAAAAGCTGTCTTCTCTCTGGAATCAGCGTCTTGTGGGATCTGCCAGAATGCGTCTTTCAGGTCCAGGCTCGTAATGTAGTTTGCCGGAGGAAGTCCACTCAGCAGGGCGTCTATCTGCGGTAGCGGATAGGCATCCTTCTTCGTAACAGAGTTGACCTTCCTGGCGTCAAAACAAAGTCGGACCTTTCCAGGCTTCCTCACCAGAATAACTGGAGAGCTCCAAGGACTCTGGCTTTCCTCTATCACACCCAGCGACAGCATTCGCTCTAATTCGGCATCCATCAAAATTTGTACTGCCGGTGATATCAGATAAAAGCGTTTGTGAGATCTGTGCGCAAGCTAAAGGGGGGTGCTGGTTGTGGAAGGATAACTCAACCTTTATAAATTCAAATATAAAAATTTTAATTCGATATATTGCTTACAAACTATTATCACAAATTCAATTTTCTTATAACTAACCTAACTTACTACTATACTTCTAAGAATTCAAAAACTTATACTATCTTAAGCTAACAATTCAACATAAATTCATTAATTTCAAAACAATACTGCCAGAAAGATTTGCTCCCCTTATTTCTGAAAAAAGAGAGAGAAAATCCACTATTAATACAATAGAAGTTTTGTGCTACACGTATAAGCACGGTAGCAGTAATGCAAAAATAGTTATAATGGCAGAAGTAAATTTCTGCAGCAATAGTAGATTCCTGCTTAGATGAAATAAGTAGGAGTAAATTCCTACTGAGATGTCTGATAGAGATTAATGCAGAAGTTAATTTCTGCAGTAGGAGTAAATTCCTACTCAGGTGGGAGATGAAAAAATAAGCAGAATTAAATTTCTGCAGTAGGAGTAAATTCCTACTCAGGTGGGAGATGAAAAAATAAGCAGAATTAAATTTCTGCAGTAGGAGTAAATTCCTACTCAGGTGGGAGATGAAAAATTAAGCAGAATTAAATTTCTGCAGTAGGAGTAAATTTCTACTCAGATGTGGGATGGAATTAGCAGAATTAAATTTCTGCAGTAGGAGTAAATTCCTACTTAGGTGTGGGATGGAAATAGCAGAATTAAATTTCTGCAGTAGGAGTAAATTCCTACTCAGGTGTGGGATGGAATTAGCAGAATTAAATTTCTGCAGTAGGAGTAAATTCCTACTCAAGTGTGGGATGGAATTAGCAGAATTAAATTTCTGCAGTAGGAGTAAATTCCTACTCAGGTGTGGGATGGAATTAGCAGAATTAAATTTCTGCAGTAGGAGTAAATTCCCACTTAGGTGTGGGATGGAAACAAGATTCGGTTTGGATAATGTGGAAAATCAGATTAAATTCTGATGTTTTCAGATCAAATTCGGAATTGGGAATGGGTGCTTCTGCTGCAGATCGTCGCGTTTTTATAGCCGCAGCGAACCGCTACGTTTTGGCATGATGACATGATGGGTTGCCTTGGCAACGCTCGTTTTCAAGGTTTGTTAAACTTTGCCGGCGGCGTCACACATTGACGTCATTGTGGGACCATTAAGGCTGCACTGAACTCTGACTGCGGCGAAGGCGAGAACATATGGTGCGATGTGTTGACATTTTGACATGTCAATGTAAATAATCGGAGGGAAGTAGGATTTGTTCAAGAAATGGTAAGTTTTTTGATTAATTATACTTTATCTATTTATTAATAATGATTTTTTAATTGTTTTTTAGACTAAGTGTGCTATAGAAAAGCACGGTTTGCAGTCTTCAGGTTTGTTCCAGACGTGAAATGGTCTGCAGATGGGAGTTTGTTATCCCTTTAGATAAGTATTTTTTTGTAATAAATTTTGAATAGGTACTTTGTGTTTTGTTTTTTTTATCGTTTTAGGTATATATCTGGGAATGAACCAAGGACTCATCGCGGGATTATATATGTGGACTGAACGGCGTTGTTTTATCGGAGCCGCGTCATTCGCCTTATTCTTGTGAGCGACCAAAGATATTTTTCCCAGGCCCTAAGAGGCGAGAGAGGGGAAAAACTGTTTGGTGGCTTCTAATCGTTGTTGATCTAGACTGGAAAGAACATGGCAATCGGTGTCAGAGGTAGCCGCTGGACTCGGATTCACTTCTGCAACTATACCCAAGACATCTGGAGCCAACCCAAATAGACGTCAGAAGTCTATTCCTAGGTATAGTGCTTGTGTGAACCCAGGAACCACGTAAAAACGTACGTTTTGGGTCTTACCACGGAAAGTGGTATATCCAAGTCCACATGACCATGCACAGTCGTCATGGCACCATTCGCTACTTGAACCTGTGTCCGATACCTCTTCCATTCAACCTCTGCTTCCGCAAGCTTCTCTAGAGCTCCCTGGCCTAGAATACTGACAGTGGCACCACTGTCAAGTTATCCAGTCTCAGTTCGCCCGAGCAGCTTTACTTCGGCGTACGGTCGAATGTCGTCTGGCATCGACACGGAAATCTGTGCCAATTTTTTCCTTTCCAGTCTCATCCGTCGACAGTATTCCCGCCAACGAACGGTTGATCGTTTCTTTTTTGGTCCAATATCCAAGTCAGGAAACACGATTTCAGCTAACTCCGCCACTGAGGAGAAGATTCGGTCTCTTGCTGCGTTGTATTTCTGCAGACGCGTATGATACGGCGTCAGCGGATGTAAAACAGGCTCACGCCCACTCGTCATATCAGAAATTGGTGGCCGTTTTAAAACAGAAATGTCATGAGGCCAAATCTCCTGCTCAGTAACCTTATCAGCTAAAAGTGCTTTCGATCTTATCGGGAGATCGAAAATTAAAGACTCTTCCAAAGAAATATCTAATAATGTCATGGGCTCCCCAGAAGTGGAAATGGGAGCTTGAAGATCCGCGGAGGAGTCTATCAGATTCTCCGTCTCCATCAATGAAATGTTCGTACTATCAGGTATTTTACTGATATCATCAGAATCACTGAATGATATCAGTGGACAATTCAGGGATTCGTCAAGAACTTCTAATGGAGGGGACCTTCCTCCTTGTTCAAAGCTTGAACTGGAGTGTTCGTTGCAGTTATCGCTCGTGACGTTGACGCTGGTCGGAAAGAGGTGGTGGTATACCCGACCCGTCTCTCGTTTTTCTGTGCATAGTGTCCGCAGTTGGGCTTAAAAATGTTCTTGCGCCCGCATCCGTAGCTGTCTTACTTGCAGGCGGTCCTGGTAGTAGTGACCTGCCTGATCACAATTCCAGCACACTACTGGATGTCTGGTCGAAATGGCTGATACGTCGCTTAAGCTAGTGTCACTGCCTGTTGCTAGTGCCAGTTCGGGGTTTAAAGTCTGGAAGTTGTCAATCTCGTGTACTCGTTGGCTCAGGTAAGGGTTCCAACTACCAGCTGTCGCAATTCGTAGCTGCGTGGCTTAAATTCGAGTAACGAGCGATCTTAACTGTCCTATCGTATCGGTGGAATGTAGGCATATCTTCTCCTGAATCTCAGGCAGTACGTTAGATTGGACGATTTCCAAAAATTCTTGGTGTGGCATGGCATTCTGCAACTGATCACGCAGTAACACTAGATGATGGTGGTACATGCCGAATAGCTCACCAGGCTTCTACTTTCGCAACATAAGTTGCAAGCGGATTTTGAAATCGTCCTTGGGCACTCCCCATTCAATTGACAACCCAGTCTTGACAAATTTCCAAGTTGGAAAGGGATTTTGTCTTAATATCGACCAGTATCAATCCTTTGCTGGTCCCGTCAATAGCATGAGCATGTTCCTAACAAGGAGATCAAAATCTCCTTCTAGAGTTGAGTGCGTGAGCGCTTCGACTCGAAAAATAAATTCATCCACGGAAAGCTCGGAGTTATTTCCGTTGTATTTCAGGTTCCATCTTCTGATAGGACTGCCGGATCGTCGCGGTCCTACACTCGCCGGGATACGATGAGATGAAGCTGGTGGAGGCTGGTTAAAATTTGGTCCAGGCTGACCAAAAGCCAAAGGCGGTGGGTTAACCGACTGCTACGCTCGTCGTGAAACTCTGGTGGTGGTCTGGGATCACCCATAGTAGGAGGTGGCCGTGGAAAATTGATTGGTGGCAGTGCAGCTGCTATTTGCTGTCGAACACTACTTGTCAATTCCGTTCGTACTGCATTCAGGCTCTGCTCGAGGCAAGCCTGCCATCAAAGCATCCGTAGCTGCTGAGGTATGTCTGTCCACTGCCAGAAGGCAGGGCTATTTCGTCGCGAGTGGGTATTTCAGAAGGTCATGGAATGTATATCTGGCATTCCAGGTGATATAGATCGCCGACTAGGTGGTGGAACTGTCAAAGGTGGTAACTCTAGTGACGCCATGTGGGGCAATGGATCGTGACTGACAGAGTTCCCGGGCTTTGTCGTCTTCGGGACAGCACCTGTATACTCAGTGAAGTCATACTGAGTGAGATGGAGCCTGCAGTTAGGGCAGTTTGACCGCTGCCCGATCGACGATTTCAGATACGCCTTGTGGAACACATGTCCACAAACCGTCTTCACTGGCTTCCTCGGTCCTGACCAGTCGCCCTCCTGACAGATGGAGCACTGGTCTGGCAACGGTACCGGTACACCAGTCGCTCGCGGTGGTGTTCGCGGCGTAGCCATTGTACAATCAGTCGTAAATCAAACGAAAAGATTTTCAAACCAAGGGTTTGGCCTATATCTAAAAAAAAAATTCGAAGAATTTGAAAATTCGGAAGAGATAACAGGCTCTTCACAACGTCAGGATGACGAAATACTGAGTTAAAAATTTGAAGGTTGGGACGATATACTAAAATTCCAAAATAAAAAAAATTTCCCAAATGTTCGGAGAAGTTTAAAAAAAAATTCAGAAAACTCAAAGGTTCGACAAATTACCAAAAACTTCAATTCAGCGTTTCAAAAAAAAGGTCTTATCAGAAACATACGATTTCTCCTTCACTTTCAGGAGCTAACTCTCAACATAAAAGTCTTCAGGTCGCTCTCTCTCTTCTCAGGTCAGAAACTTTATACAGGCAAGCGACGTGAATGTGTGCATTGAAAAAAAATGTGGAGTTCCCACAGAAATCTGGGAAGAGTCGGGTTGAAGAAGCTAGAGACTGAGAATGATACTAGAGATTCTTCAGCCAGGCAGTTAGCTGTAGGCCAACTCCTGATTACTGAAGGTCTCCAGCATCACTTCCATCCTCCAACAACTCCTTCCTTCCTCTTCACCTGATTGTCGTGTCCAGCTAACCTTCCAACCGGGCAGAGTCATGAATCTGGTCAACTAGTTATCTGGAAGCCAAAAAGTCGTCTCACAGATTCATAACCCTGTCCAGCCAGTTGGCCAACAGAGACATGTCTCCGTGAGAGCTCACACAAAAAATTTTGTGAGGCCACCTATCATTTCCATGACAGAAGGCCAGCGGGAAAGATCAATTTAAAAAAAAAAATCAAAAAAATTCAAAACTTCCAAAAACTAGACAATTGTTCAGACTCGAGGCTTGACCAAAGTCAAACCTAGAGTCGAACTTCAATTCAAAAACTTTCAAAAATCTAAAACGTTACGTTACTTTACTTTGGTCAATCAAAAATTCAAAATATCAAAAAAAAACTTTCAAAAGACTTCCAAAAAACTTTGCTTTAATCGCTCAACTTTAAAAACTCTAACTTTACTTTACCAAAAATTTTCAACTAACAAAAACCAATTGGACTCAGGTCTGCCTATAACTTCCACTAATTGTGCGATTACCGAGTCAGACTATTAACTACAAGCCAAATGTCCATATCTCAAGTAATCGCATTCCTCAGCACAAGTCATACTCAGACCACCGAAGTCCAACTGAGGTGGCCCCACGTTGGGCGCCATTTTTGTTATGGAACTATAGTTAGTGATTTGCTTAGGGACGTAAAGTCCCGACTGCCAGCATGAGCTGACAGATCACTTGACGGACAGCGCTTACTGCAGGGCGGCATGCTAGTTCGCCTCAGCTATTGGCGGAGAGTATGGGGAGGTTCCACAAAAAAACCTGCCGCTGTCGTCAGCCATAATCAAAAAAATTTCGTGCCTATTAACACAACCGACACACACTCGGTCCTGAAGGGACCCTTACGTCCCTTACCTGCATACCTTGTGGAAGGCGCATAAGTTTTGCCTTCTTTGCCGGCCCCATCCTCCCATCTGACTCTGAGGGGCATAATTATTCAGAGTCCCTATTTGACCTGTAGAGAGAGAGAGAGACTAGGCGAGCCTAGACAACCTTCATCCTGCGTGAGAGGGCTCCGGGATAGTGAAGGAAGAATCAAAACTTTAAAAATTACATATTTACGTTATAATTGCAAAATTAACAAAAAAAAATCATCACTCCAATGTATATATAGGTATGTATACTATTGAGTTAACTAAATACATATGTAGATAAATTAGTAAATCAAATGGCCATCATTCTTAAATATATGCAAGTAAGTATATCATTATCGTATATATAGATATATGTATGTAGAGTGTCGACTCAACCGGATCATCCATTCAAAATGTATACTGGTAAGTATATCGTTAAATTATACATATATTTGTACATATAGAGTACCTACTTAAACGTATTATCATTTCAAAGTATAAAGCTCTCACTAAATTAGCGGTATAGATACGTAATTATAGTATTAAATCGAAATTGTATATAGCTACATGAAAAGAATATCAATAAAAAGGAAGTCCTGCATGTGTAAGTCGCTACAGAAGCCGAAGTATGCGTATACCAAAAGAAAATGTGGCCCAGGTATGCGTATACCAAAAGAAAATGTGTAATATATCAATAATACTCACGGTGAAAATTCCACGGCATGATGAAGCGCTTCAGCATCCGCCATCTAGTTAAAAGAATTAAATTGGAATTTAATGCTTCGACTTGCTGTCTGTAGGCTCTATCATAAAAGTAATTTTTGTTGAGTGGAAATGAGATTGCCCAGCGGCACTCGTATCTACTCACTGCACAAACTAAAGGTAATTGAAATAATTTTATGTAATTTTATAAAATTCAAAATCCCAATTAATATCAAAAGAAATTAAACCAAATATTTCAACTTTAGCACTAAACTCAAGAAAAAATGAAAACTATAGGCTTTAGACCACAAGCATAACTGAATCGCTATCACTTTGTTCTCGATCGAAACACAACTCGCATAATTGTTTGAGCTTATTCACGAAATATGAATTCCTACTAAAATATATATATACAGGGTGTTCCGTAAATGTCTTTAATCCTTTAAGAGGATGAAAGTAGAGGTCATGTGGGTCAAAAAAGTCTAGATACTTTTATATCGAACTCCGCTTGGTTTTCGAGTAAATCGATAATATCGATTTTCGAGATTTTGCATACCTTTTCAGAGTAATTTCATTGTAAGTTCTATTGTAGGTAATGGATTGTGACGTTCAAACCTTTATTAAAAAGATCACATATTGGGCTTTCTAAGAATGTATAATAAGTTATAATTATGCCTTAAAAAAAAACAGTTTTCTCTAGAATATTTTATTTCACCAAAAATGTTTGTCGCGCTTCATTGCACATTTATTCGAAATATCACCATTCCACGAACTTGGCAAAACTATGAAAAAATTTGCGCATTATGTCCCCTTTCCAAAATGACCTCCCTAAGTGCGATCAACTATAACAATCAAAAGTTATAAGCAAACATTTGGAAGATGTGCCCATCGAGGTAATCTTCAGTTTTTTCGTAGGATTCTATCTCCTCCTACAGTTTTTAACCTACGACAACCATTTATATGTCATTGTACGGGAATCTGAACTGGCTATTAGGTAGGTTACTTTTCGATTTCGAATTTCGAGAATGGAGGGGGTAATTTCGAAAAAACAATTTTTAATTGAAGGCACAATTATAACTTATTATACATTCTTAGAAGTACCAATATGTGTTCTTTTAAATAAAGTTTTGAACGTCACAATCCATTACCTACAATAGAACTTATAACGAAATTACTCTAAAGAGGTATGCAAAATCTCGAAAATCGATATTATCGATTTACTCGAAAACTCAGCGGAGTTCGATATAAAAGTATTTAGACTTTTTTGACCCAAACGACCTCTAATTTCATCCCCTTAAAGGATTAAAGACATTTACGGAACACCCTGTATATATATATTGTATGTATATATATAGAAATAATAAAGAACACAACACAAAGCTTATGAAACAAAAAAAAAATTCACACCTAGTCATGAAATCTACTTGATCCAATGTGTATAATTATGTTTGTTTGCAGTCACAAATTTCCCATTTCAGTCCTATTGTAAACAAAACATGTCATTTTCCTCACTTTTAAAAAAATATCATTTTCTTGTCGTTTTCAAAAGTTTAAACAAATTATATAAAGAAACTAACACTAAACCTTCCGTCTGTTTATAACCGATATAGGGAAGCTAAAACTCTTATTTAATGGAGCATTGTAAGTACCTATCAGTACAATTATAAATATTATTGAACTTCGACGATTACTTAAAAGTTACATGTTGAGCAGTTCTTTGATTTACTGACGTGTATAATTTCTTTTAGCAAAAGTTGTGTTCCGAAAAATTTGCAATTCATAGTAAGAAGTAATTACAAGGGTTACTTTTGTTAATAAATATTTGTAAAAACAACCTTGCAATTGATGCCGATCTTTTTGTCAAATTCATTTACCGAGTGTCAAAATAAAACATACTCTTTATATATGTACTTATAAAATTAGGCTACGAGAATAAACCTTAGCATCTATCACGTCTACTAATGGATGGCCTCTTGGATATATTAATTAATTTTAGTCTTAATGCATTTACGTGTATCACTTAAGTGCTTAAATACTTACAAGTTGATAAGCCAAAGAAAAACAAAAATATCTACCAACACTATAAATCTTCTGGATGATTACTATGGAAATCCCTTAATGCTGTTTCATTCGTATACCCAAAGATCCGCTTCCTGTATTTATTGGAAGCATCACAATTATTCACGTAAGTCTTATTTTTCTAGGCATCGGCTGCCAAATATCGCATGTTCTTTCCATGAACTATCCATTTATTTTTCAAAACATAGAACCATAATTGATTACCTTGTTGTGTATGATAGTTATACAGGATTACTGGGGCATCTTTTGTCGATTTAGAAACCTCTAAGCAGGTCGTTTTGATACCTTTATGCCAACTGAGGGCCCAATTTTGATTTCCATGTGGCCTATAGGTTGTTTGTAGCACATTGAAATAAGCCTACATCACCGTCGTGCTTATGGTTGAGATTATCAACACAAAAATATGGAATTTCTTATCGTTCTATGAGCATAATCTGGTGGTTCGGCGGGGGATACTTTTTCAATAAGTCAGATGCAATTTCTTGCATAAACCAATTAAATGATTTACACTTGAGACGATTTCGAATCTCTTTTTGTTTGTCCAAATTTCCAGCATCAATTGGAAATTCCTAAAGTATTTTATTTATTTAATTTGACACTAATGAGATTGATGCGAAAATATTACGTTTCGGCCAAGATGTCGTGGAGAATTTTCGATGATCCTTTTTTTTTGGACTTCTTTCACGCGCGTACTTTGTTCGAGAAGTAAGACAGATTGATTGTCTTCTTTTTCTTTGTCGCTACTGTCAACATGTCACTCTAGCTAGAGGAAGCGCATTTCTCTCGGTCGGGGTGCGTTCAAGCTTTCCGCTATGGACAGCAGCCGACATACACGCTGCAGTACGTGTAGCATATTGCTATATGCAATACGCTACGTCCATAACAACGAGCGTGGCCTTAGTTCGTTATTTAAAACACAATATTTAAGATATAATTCAAAAGTTCTTTCTTTATTTAACTTTACCGTTTACTCTCAAAAATTCACAAATAATTATCAAACCAACTCTTTATAGTAGCGATAACTGTACTTCTAATTATCACAATCCTAATAGTTTACTTCGTTCACTTCACTGTTTGAAATAATACTCGCCTCCTGATGTGAGAAGTGCCGTATTTATACTCTACGAATTATCCTAGAACTTTCCTGAATATTCCGTTCTCCGAACCCATAGTTTACTGGGATGTCACTAACCTAAAGTTGTTTCCATTTCCAACAGATGTCGCGTGTGTCACTTTGTGGCACGTAACAATATACATATACCTATACATGCACGTTTTTTAACACTGCTGGGCTTCCTACCTTTTAAGAAAACGAAGGATAGACGACGGGGTGCGGGCACGAAGCATTAGTTAACTGAACTTAAGAGAAAAAATTTCTCCCTTTTATATTTCCTTCTTTTTTTTCTTCCTCCGGATTTAGGTGGAAGCAGCAGCTCTCCTAGAAACCGAAACGTGCTACTACTACTCGTAAGCGTTCACAGATGCGTTAAATATTTATTTGACCACACTGTACATAGTGGTAAATCACAAATGTTCATAAAAACTGTTGGTATGTAATGGATCAAATGTATCAAATCGTTATTTACGTATGTTCAAAAAACTGATATATATATATAGTATAATCATAACAATCGTTAACAATCATAACAAGTCGTTAGCAGCAAAAGTCCATAAAAACTGTTCGTACATAATAGACTGGATCATATCAAAACACTAGCCGCAAAAGTTTCTATCAAAGGAATTTGTATGTAACAAACCGACTTGCATCAAGTCGTTAATCGCACATGTTCGTAAAAGAAAACTGTTGTTACGACGTGAACTCCGTTTCTTTTCTTTTTGCTTTTCTTCAGGTGAAGAAGGCACCTAATATTCACTGGTAATGCACACAAAAAAATAATGTTGAGCTACTTAATGAATCCAGGTATATATATCGTATAGGGCTGGTTTCACAGTTTGAGTTTAAACTCAGGATTAGTTAAAACTCGTTCGTAGTTTAAACTGAGTTTAAACCAACATGAGTTTCACAGTGTTCGACCTTTTTTAATATGGCAGAACTATGGAATTGTGAACTAACAAGCTATTTTCTGTACAATTGTGAACTAGCAAACTATTGTGAGTCAGTTACTGTCAAAATTTTGCCGGCCAAATCGTTGTGAAAATAAAATAAATTATTTAAACCTACGAAAATGATTAAAGACTCTTTAAAACTCACGCCGAACTTTTCTTCAAGAGAGTGCCACTCATCAGAATGATTTGGTTGATTTCTCATTGTACTTTGTCGTCTGGATGTTATAGTTAACATGTTTGAATTTCTTCATCGCTAATATCTTCCTGGTCTGAATTCATCACACAAATTGTATAATTACACAAATGTTGTCTAAAAACCAATCTAATTGAGGAAGTGTCAAATCGAAATGTCACTTCATTCACATTTAAAGATAAACTGAGTTTAAGCGCTCAATTTTGGTGGTTTAAACTAAGTTAAACGAGGTTTAACTTACCATTGTGAAACTGTGTTGAAGAGATAAACTGAGTTTAAACCACATCCTAAGTTTAACCTTGAACTGTGAAACCGGCCCATAGTCTATCACTTATCAATTACTAAATGTACTTTCTTTGATTGCAGGTGAAGAAGGCACCTAATATTCACAAAGTACTTTTCCTTGGCAGATAAATACCAATTAACTGAGCGCCAGGTAAACTTCAAATCATCCAGATGATGGAACTAACACTAATCCAATTTCTGTTTATTTGCAGGTACTTTCCAACTAATGATGTGCCAGGTAAACTTTAAACCTTTGAATGCCACTAATTGATAATAATATAGCCTTCTTTAAATTCCAGGTAAGGCATGCTAAGCTAATCTCTTAACGACTGCTCACGCAGAAAAACTGTAGGAATAACACTGCCGTACAGGTAATTAACAAATACATTAACCACTTAATGTCACTATTTGATAATAATATAGCCTCCTTTAAATTCCAGGTAAAGCAGACTAAACTAATTTCTTCACAACTGCTCACGCAGAAAAACTGTAGGAATTACACTGCCTTACAGGTAATTAACAAATACATTAACCACTTAATGTCACTATTTGATAATAATATAGCCTCCTTTAAATTCCAGGTAAGGCAAACTAAACTAATTTCTTTGCGAATGCTCACGCAGAAAACCTGCAGTATTTACACTGCCGCACAGGTAAATACCAACTATATTTAACCAGTTAATTTCACTATTTGATAATAATATAGCCTCCTTTAAATTCCAGATAAGGCAAACTAAACTAATTACTTTGCGAATGCTCACGCAGAAAACCTGTAGGAATTACACTGCCACACAGGTAATTAACAACTATATTTAATCTTTGTCTACCACTAATCAGAATTGCTGCCTTCCTCAGGTGAGCCTTTAATGGAGCAAATGAAATAGTCACCACCGGTTAAAAAAAAAAAAAAAATTACATTTACTTAAACTACTGACACTAACTAATTATTTTGTTTATGTTCGCAAATGCGCCTCTATGACGTGATAACTTTACACAGCACAGATAAGTGATCAACTCTTCTTACGCTAATGTCACTAATCATAATGTTTTCCTTTCACAGGTGAGCCTTCATGGCACGAAAACTGAACCAATACAGGTAAGTTGGAAGAAATAGCAATAAAACAAAATTATTTAAATCATAGTCACTATAAAGACGTTTGGAACACTAAAGGTGAGTATCACAATATATCGAATATCATCCAATTACAAAATGCACTTTTCTTATTAATTCTTTCAGGTAAACTGGGTTCTCCCTTTTTTATTGCTCTAATGATGCATGGACCACTACGGGTGCGTGGACATTTTCCACACCACTAAGGCAATTGCTCAAGGCACTTTCAACGAATACTCCTTTACTGTCAAATAATTCAACCGATAGCAACAATGCGTATAACCATAAACCGCGGATAATTGGCAGCGAAATGTACTTTTAATATTAATTTTCAAGTAGGAATCTTTCTCAAATAGAACAAAACCCCACGTACTTCTCCGTAAACCTCTTACTTCAGAACCGGTTTCGCGCACCACTTATTACAAAACTGCCTCAGGTGCGTTAATATATATAAATAACTCCGCTTATTAGTTCACTAATATGTTTTCCTTTCTTTGAGATGTGAGCGCGAAAGCTTAAATGACCTGCATCAGGTGCGTAAATACATATGAAAAAATGCACTGAATAATTCACAAAATGTTATGTTTTCTTTTATTTTAGATGTGAGCACGAAAGTTCAAATGACCTGCGTCAGGCGCATAAATATATATAAACAAATGCACTTAATAATTCACGGAATAATATGTTTTCTTTTGTTTTAGATTGGGAGGTTCCAGTTGAAGAATTGTCCACGCACGGTAACTACTAGGTTCTCTCAAGCAACTTAAAAAAAAAAATCCCGCCGGCCTTTTTAACGAGATCCGCACAAGTCAAGAAGTAAATTCCAACTACCTCTCGCACGCAAACCACCCAACCTGTCGGTGCATAGTTTCTGCTCAGGCAAGACTCGTTTCCATGAAATTTGGACGATTGGCTAACATCTGTGCTACTGGCTGTGTGCGGGTGTGTGTGTACTAGCTTGATTGTAAATTCTAGTATACAGTCAAGCCAAAATTTCCTAAGAATTTCGGGCGGTGCTGTAATGCATTGTATTGTATGGTGGCATCATACTATGTTCCACCGCTAGGCGAATTACCGTTGTCGACTCTTGTATGTTGGTGGCTAGCGGTAAGTTTTGCACGAAAAGATTGTAATTTGTGCGCGTTCTGCATATTTTAGAATTTATCGTTTGAAAAAAGATATTTCCTTGTGTTTGTTTTATCTTCTTTTCAGGTTTTAAGGAATTTTCTCATACTTTTTCCTTCTTTTTCCTCAGGTTTCGTCTGAAAGATTGCAATTTGTGCGTGTTCTGCACGAATTACAATCTTTCGATTTCCTTGAAATGATATATGATTCTTTTCTTTTCTCCCTTTCTGGTTCTTATGCATTTATGGGAAAGTAGCAAAAGTGCTACTTTCTGAAGAAAACAAAATGTATTTTTGCTCCTTTTCAGATATCTCTGGGAAATCATGGGAGTTTCTTTACAGATGTAGATTGGCAAAAAAAAAGGTAGCGTAAGGGTGTATACGCTACAGCTTATAGAAGCCCTTGCGGTCCTATGTGATAGTTCATTTTGTGACTCTCTGACATAATAAGTTTGGTTAGCTCATGTGAGTGCTGTAGCAGCATTGGATGTTTACAGTCATATGTTGTCCAGAGTCTTGAAGTTGACCTCCAACTCGTACAATCCCTCTTTCGTCCAAAAATGGTGCCAGCGTAGCTAGTGGACTTTGCTTGGATACCTCTTTATACCGTAGGAGATGACGTAGGTCTTGTTGAAATTCATCTTGTTGCATTAGCTTGATTATATTGAATAAAGCTTCATCTATCTCTGAAGCAGTCAGCATTGGCGAAATTATCGTGTGTTTCAGTCTAGACCTTATCTTAGCACATACCCAGTTACTCGTTTAAGTCTTTCAAAGGAATTTCTATGATCAATAATGTTGACGAAATGCGTACTCTTGTCTTCATTTAGTGTAAGCTTTGTTTGAAATTGATCGGTTTTTGGTAATCATATTAAGCCCAATGTCTTTATACAAGAAGCTTTTTCATCTGAAAAATCTAGTTTTACTTCTTGATCTGCTGGTGGTATGCCATGCAATAGTTGAGTGGTTGGCACACCACTTGTGTAGTTTAAATCCAGGTTCCTTCAAAATTCCGGTTAACTGCGTTTGCATGTCTCGAGCCATGTCAAGACTATCTGCTCCTGTCATCACGTCACCTACATAGAAATCCCGTAGGAGTACCTTGGCTCCAACAGGGTACTTAGTAAGCTCTCTCTGGGCTAAGCGCTGTACACATTTGGTTGCAAGGTATGGCGCAGATGATGTTCCATATGTAACAGAATTAAGTTGGTAGCAATTTAATTCCTGATGTGGATCACTTCGCCACCATATAAGATGATATTTTCTGTGCTCTTCCTGGAGAACAAATTGCCTGTACATTTTCTCTATATCTACCGTGAACACAAGACGAGGCAGACGGAAACGCAGCAGTATTGAGAACAAGTCATCTTGGATTGTCGGGCCCTTGTGGAGAATGTCGTTCAGTGATATGGTTGTGGAGGTCTTCGCTGAAGCGTCGAAAACTACCCTTAATTTTGTTGTGCTGCTATTAGGTTTCAACACACAATGATGAGGAAGAAAATAATTATGCGTTGGTACAGATTTCACATTAACTTCTTCCATGTGACCCAAATCTATAAATTCGTTCATAAATGTTGTGTACTGATGTCGCAGGTAACTGTTTTTGTTGAGTTTTCGTTCTAAGACGTAGAACCTTCGCAAGGCAATCTCTTTCAACTCGCCTAAAGTTTTCGGATCTTCTAAAAATGAAAGCCCAACAATGAATCGTCCTTCTGAATTTGTTTTCACTGTTTGGTTGAAAAGCTCTTCACATTGCCTTTCTGTCAATGTCGTAGTGGTGGCTTGAGACGCATCTACATCTTCAATTTGCCAAAACTTTTCCAATAAGCAGTCTATATCCATATCATCAAACTCCGCACGTTGCTCTGGACTCTGCGATCTGATTTAGCCCTCCAGTCACAACCCATCCGAGTACAGTGTTTTGAAGAGCGGGTAGATCTTCTCCTAGATTAATCTGCCCGATGGATAATAACTGCATGAAAAATTCGGCTCCTAATAGAAGAGCAATTGGATCAGGTTTGTAGAAGGCGGGATCAGCCAGTTGTATATTTATTGGTGTGGACCAGTTTGATATATTCAGTGGTTGGCTCGGAAAATGAAATGGTGTTGTTTAAAACAAATGCATGAAAAGCCACTTAGTCTTGAATTAAGCTCAGCGCTAACTCTTTTTTGAGCTTTCTGGCTTGCTTTTCCAATGCCATGAATATGCACGGATGCGTGCGATGGAGTAATGACGAGTTTCCTGACTGCTCGTTCACTTATTAGGTTAAGTTGGGACCCGGAGTCGAGAATGGGTCTAAACTCTATTTCCTGTCCCCGGTTGCTTGTGAGTATAACAAGTGCTGTGCTGAGAAGTATGTAATTTCCTTGATTGCATTTGATAGATGTGGCCAATGTCAATAGGTGTTGCTCAGAGTTCGTGCTGGCGGGTGAGATAAAGCTGTATTCTCCTTCTTTCGATGGGGAGGATATTGCCCTTGATGTCGTATCCAATTTTCTTGCTGATGGTTCACTATGCACTAGAGTATTGTTTTTGCGATTGCACCTTGTACATCTTCTTATAGAACATGTTGATGTGCTATGGCCTCTTCGTAAGCAGCTAAAGCACAATTTGTATCTTTGTAATAGTCCGCCGATCACTTGGCGTCATCTTCAAAAATTGTTGCCATCTGAACAGTGGATGATTCTTATGCTAAGTTACACACTTCAGGTTGGACTCGACGACTGATGCCAATGATGATGATCTAGAGATTTCTTGACTCTTGCCAGTTCCTTCGGGTCTTTTGACTTTGTTTCCCAAACCTTCTAAGGACTGCAAGCGTATTTCAAGGAATGCAAGAAACTGTTTCAATGTCTGCAGACTCTTCGGGTTCGTTAGAAATTGTTCATAGAGCGTGTGTGCGCTTCTATCTAGTTTCTTATATAATATGTGTAGCAATAACGAGTCGCAGCTAGCAGTTGACATCCCAAGATTTTGTATTTTGTAACATCGTGCATAGTTTTAATTGAAGTGGCTGAAGGGGCATCTGTAGCATGCAATGGTTGATTTAACAATGTCTTAATGAGCGCAGCAACAAGCAACCTTGGATATTCATATCTCTCTTGAAGAAACTTCCAAGCACTATTGTAGTTTTCTTCAGATAAACTGAGATGTCTGATTAATTTTTCTGCTTCTCCAGTAAGGTTCGTCTTCAGATACCACATCTTCTGACAGTTGCTTAAGGCTTGATTATGGACCATTTGGGAGAATAGGTCATAGAACTGTCGCCAATTTGGATAGTCTCCGTCAAACTTTGGAAGCGTAATTTTTGGTAAACTTAGCATCGTGCTGGATGAGGCTTGGCCTGTGATTAGTGCCTGTGGCTGTTCATCTAGTTTGGATGAAATAAGAATAAGGTAGTATTGCACCCTTTCTTCTATCTTAATGCATTCAGACGGGTGGTTGATTGAGAGTCTGCGTGAAGTCGAGGAGTTTGTGTTGGAACATTGTCGAGTAAAGAGTAGTCATGTGGACAGTACATCTGACAAAAACATTTTTTTTCGTGTCTTTTCTTTCAAGTGGCCGGTTCTTTTCTTGCGTGGCATTTTCCATTCGCTGTTTTGTTAGAGAGAAGTGTTGTTTAGTTTTGCGTGATATTTACCTGCTATTCTGCACATATACTTTTTTTTGCAAGAAGAATTTTATCCAGTGCAAAACACTCAGATTTCCGCCTGTAAAAGCACGGTGTATTAAAGCGGATCTCAGATTTACCTGGGGGTTACACCTGCAAGTACAGCTTGCATGCAACTTGCACTGCCATAATTCTTGCATGTGTAGTCCAACTGCCATACAAATTTCAGCGAACTTGCATGATGAAAATTCATGGTAGCTGGGAGATAGTAATTTGACATTTATGCAGTTTTCAAAACGGCGGAAAAGAAATGCTTGAGAGAAATTCATAAATTTATACCGGGAAAATAAAATTTTCTGGGATCATTTGCATTACATATTTTACCAACACCTTCCTCTTCCTTTTTTCTTGGGTTCATATCATTCTGATACTTTCTTTATTCCTAAAATTTTCCAATATACACAAGACTCTACGTCTCAATGCCATTTTTTAAATGAACTTACATGCAAGCTGATAAGATATCAACCGAACTGCCTTCTGCTGTCAAGTTTAAAATCGCGTTGGAAGGGAGGCTTGCATGTAAGCTGTACTTGCAGGTGTAATCCCCGGGTTAGGAAACTCTTTTGAAACTGCATTTAAGAGATTCCTGAACTTAGAGTCAAAGCTGAAAAGTCCACTAGCACATTTAACGAATATTCAAAATTCATGGCAGAATATAATCAATTAGGCCACATGGAACCAATACCTTTTGAAAGGCTTCCATCAAGACATTATTTCTTGCCGCACCATTGTGTCTTAAAACCTCAAATCAGCACCACCCAACTTCGAGTGGTTTTCGATGGAAGTTGCAAGACCTCAACATGACAATCGCTAGATGACATTCTAATGGTTGGCCCCACCATACAAGATGATCTCTACTCAATCTTGCTTAGATTCAGAACTCATCGATATGCCATAACCGCCGATATTACAAAGATGTATAGCTAGGTGAATATATCTGATGAGGATAGCTACTTACAATGTATACTTTGGCGGGATAATACAACTCAACCTTTGCAAGCATATCATTTAAAAACATACGGAACATCGTCAGCTTCCTTTCTCATAACCCGATGTCTTCAGCAACTTGCACACGATGAAGGTGCCCTTTTTCCCCTGGGACGGGACACTGTGCTAACTTCGTTTTATGTAGATGACATGCTTGCGGGAGCCAATACTATTGAGCAGGGCTTACAATTAAACGAAGGATTAATCATCTTCTTAATAAAGGGGGATTCAAATTGCCAAAGTGGTGCTCCAAGAGTAAGAATTTATTAGCGACATCACCTGAAAGCGATTTAGAAAGGTTCATTCAAATTAATGAAGATAAAATTATCAAAACTCTTGGTCTGATCTGGGCGCCAATGCAAGATGAATTTCAGTATGTATTTACTGCAGATGATATCCAAAAATGAATTACTAAACGCACAGACCCGCTGGGATTAATAGGCCCTGTAATTCTAAAAGCTAAATTATTCATGCAACATCTATGGTCGCTTGGAGTTGGGATGAATCGTTGCCATCAAAGTTAGAAACTGAATCGATCATGTTCTATAAGCAATTGGAACTAATTAATACAATCAGAATTCCACGTCATAAACTCGATCGGAATTCAATTGTCGAAATTCACGGTTTCGCGGACGCGAGTAGTAAAGCATACGGTGCTTGGATATATGCGAAAACTATAGACTCTTTCGGCAACCATAAGGTATATCTACTCACAGCTAAATCACGCATCGCGCCGGTAAAACCTATTACGATACCGCGTCTTGAGTTAAGTGCAGCACTATTGTTATCAGAACTATTAAATCGTGCTTTAATTGCACTTCGCATGAACTTTTCCAAGGTAATTTGCTGGTCTGACTCCAAAGTCGTCTTATCTTGGATCGCATCCTCTTCAAATGTTAAGCAACCGATCTTCGTGTCCAATCGGGTATCTAAAATAAAGGACTTAACAGAAAATTTCGAGCGGCACTATGTTGAATCACACAACAACCCAGCCGACTTCATTAGTCGAGGACTTAATCCTGTAGAGATGCTAAAATGCAGAATGTGGTTTATAGGCCCTTACTTCTTAAAAAATAAACAAGAGCTGCTTAAAGCACCAGCGGAAACAATATCATCGCAGTTAACTTGTAATCATAGAATTGAAAATTCACTCATCGTATCAACGGCTGAAGATCAAATCGCAAAATTGCACTTACAAAAATTCTTTCGTTAAATTACAAAATGTTTTTGGCTACATATTTCGATTTTACAACTGCAGAACTAAGAAAAGAGAGACGTCAAGATTACGGTCAGTCTCTGAAATGGATGTCGCGCTAAGGATGGTTCAAAGATCATCATTTATTACCGAATACCAGGAGCTCTTGAAGAAGATTCCTATTAAACGCACCAGTATTTTAAAGGACTTATCACCATTTATGGACGATGAAGGCTTAATAAGAGTTGGAGGGAGGCTAAGGCACTGAAACTTGAGCTTCGATGCACGCCACCAAATATTATTACCTAAATCCCATGCTCTTACTTAAAGCATAATATATGATTATCATCGCACAAACATGCATGCTGGATGTCAAACTCTTCTTACTATAATACGTACGAAATATTGGCCAATTGGAGGCAAAAATACAGTCAAGCAAATATTACATAACTGCATCAAGTGCTTCCGATCTCGACCTAAATCTCTTCAGCAAATAATGGGAGACCTCCCTATCGATCGGGTTGAACCATCTCGGCCTTTTAACTGCACTGGAATAGACTTCTGTGGACCATTTTTTGTCAGTCATCTCATCCAAGGACGCAATCCAACGAAGGCTTACATATGCCTCTTCATATGCTTTACTACAAAGGCCGTCTATCTCGAAGTTGTCTCCAATTTTACCACGGATGCTTTCATTGCCATATTTAAGCGATATATCGCTCGGAGAGGAAAGATATCCCTTATTTGGTGGGACAACGCTACAAACTTCGTTGGAACCAACAATAAATTAAAGGAATTGCGCTCTCTTTTAGCATCCAATGAGCACCATGAACAAATTCACCAAATGTGTCTTCAAGATAGCATTGAATGGAAATTTATTCCGCCGCGATCTCCGCAATTCGAAGCATCTCATTTGTCATGTTGGATCTAACAACTTATTCACATTAGAAGAATTGAACACATTTGCCTGTGAAGCTGAAGCAATCATAAATTCCAGGCCAATAACTGCACTTTCGAACGACCCAAATGACTTGGAAGCTCTTACGCCTGGTCACTTTTTAGTAGGAAGTCCATTATGCTCAATTCCGGAAATTGACAGAAGAGGTGACAACGTCAATCGATTAACAAGATGGCAGCGAATCACATATGCAAAACAACACTTCTGGTCTAGATGAAGTCACGAATATCTTCAGACTCTACAAGTACGACACAAATGGAGATTCGCTAACAAGAATATAGTCGTTGGCTCGTTAGTAATCATCAAGGATGAGAACCTACCTTCTCTAAAATGGCCGCTAGGGAGAATTCTCAATATACATGTTGGTGAGGACGGGCATCTCAGATCAGCCACAATGAAAACTGCTAATGGAATCCTAAAACGGGCTATAGCCAAGCTATACCTTCTTCCGATCAAGGACTCAGATGGTGAAAGTGACCACTTTCACGGCGGGGAGAATGTTGAGACTTCACCTACGTAAATCTAAGTTCTCGATCTGAATTCACTCTAACATTGTTACTCTTAGATCAATCTGTAACGTTATCTATAAAATGTTCTTTGCCTAGATTATCATCACTCTCAACGATCTGACTATTGTTATAAATTTTTGAGCTGTACTTGCATTATATTCAAATACCAAACTGGAATTCATGATCATTCGAAGCTGTATAGATTTTAGTCTTTCGTACTTCTCGCTATCGATCATATCTCATTGTACAAGTTCTTTCGTTTAAATAAAGAAATTCAAGCAAAGGTTTTCGTTTTTGTTTTTACATACATTCTTTTTGGTCGAACAGGAAATTTTAAAAACGCTTACTTAAAATGGCACAAATTGATTAAAGTGAATTTTCATAGATTACGATATAAAGGATATACATCTACCTGCGATTCTGCACATTCGGATTCCTATCTGCAAAAGAATTTCATTCAGTACAAAAGTGAATTGATTAAAGTGAATTTTCATAGATTACTATATAAAGGATACATTCTTACCTGCGATTCGGCACACTCGGATTCGTATCAGCAAAGGCAATTTCATTCAATATAAAATGCATATATAAATTAAAGTGAATTTTTATGGATTACGATATATATCTATTTACCTGCGGTTCGGCACATGCACATTTTTTTTCTATTGCTAATGATACGCACTTGCGAATTTACACCATATTGTTACCTGTGAAGACATGAAAAATATCAGTGAATCTTATTGTGCGATATGTCCAAATTTTTTGCAATATACCTTCTTACCTGCGAGATTAGCGGCTTCACCTGCGTAACATCTACAGGGATAAGATAAGCATCTCAGTTTTAATATCTTCTTCTGTCATTCTTGAGAATTGGTTAAGCTCCTGGCTAGCAGTACTCGGCGGCTAAGCACTGAAAATTTTATATACATTGGTTTCTTAGATGAGCCGTCCTATTAGTCGCCTTATGAAGGGGGTTTCTAGCTGTCTTGATGCTGCTGTTAATGAATCCACGTTGAGGATACACTGATATGAGCAGTCCAATCACATCATAATCCTGATTGCGGCATATTCAATACGAAGAGCGTACACGGCATCCATTGAAAAAAATCACAAGGTTTTACCACGGCTTACTGGTTCGTTGTTTGAGTACGTGTAAGGTTAATCCAAGATGCATGAAGCGACCATTCTGGTACTATTTATTAGAACTTAGAAGATTCAGTCTAACTTGTCATACTAGCTCAATTTCCTAATTACATTATTACATTACTATAGTTTTCTAGACATATTATAAGTGTAGGTAGGTACACTTACGTACTTGTGTTTACTTTTTTTTGAGGTAGCATTTTCTATTCGCTTATTGCTGTTGTGAAATCATTGTGAAACCAAGTTGAACTAGCCTGCAAGTGGTCGTAAAATCATGCCATTAAATGATTTTATAACGTATTATATCCTGCGCTGTTGTTTTCTTTTCTTATTCCCTTTCTATCTCCGCTCGTCTCTATATATATATATATGTGTGCCAATTTTAGAGATATGGCTGAAGTGGTCAGCATGATGAAGTAACAGGCGTCAACGAGGGGTGCAAGACCATATAAGGGGACCCCGTACACACGCGCAGCTGAATGGGGCTAAGGGTTTTATAATGCCTGCGACGTCTTAGCCCGGGTGAATGGGGGCGATGGGCCCAATCTACGTCCAGTCAGGACTCGACCATTATCAGTAGTCCACGTTCTCTCCGGGTGGCTAAAACATTTGTACGGCGTTGCGCTTCTTTTGTTCTGTTTTATTTCAGCACATCGTATCGCTGGTACTATTCAAACTGTTTTATTTGCAGGTCTACTTTCCAGATTACACCAAGTGAGCGAGGTGATACTGACTTTTTTTCTGTCCGTCTGTCCGTCTGAAGTCTACTTCAAGATGAGCAAACTTATCTTTTATTTCATTATAGGCACAGCTAACAAGCATCGAGGGGATGTGGGTGGCAAGAACCACCCCAGCCGGCTAAGCGCTAGCGGCAATATGCTGTGCAGCCACCCACCAATATCCGCAAGATGATTTTGCAGCAGGAGGGGCCAGTTGTGGCATCTGGCTACCTTCATGACAAGATGGATGTAGGTAGATCTGACGACGGGTGCGCTCTTTGCTACAGCACGGCTAACTTCCGATATCGTGTCACGTACAAGTGCACGAAACCCACTGACTGTTTTGAAGAAAGCAAATTTATATATATTTACTCTTTTCCTTAGATTCATACGCTGATTAAACGAAGTACTCAACTTCCTGTGATCGATATGTGCTTAATGACACAACGTACGTACGTGGAAGGAATGCATAATAACCTCTGACCAACAATAGCTCTAAAATCTACTGAAGATCTCTCAAGGTGGATATCTCCTAACGAGAATGTTCGTTATCCGAGTTTAATGATCATTAAGGATTAATTCCAACTCAACAAAATCTATCCTTCTTTGCTTCCGTTTTATCCATGGGGGAGACAATTCGTCCTCAAAATTTCGAGTGGGATCCATCAGCTTATAGCTGTACGTCGGGGCGCTATGGTAAAGGTATATATCCAGATATTCCAAACTTTGGTTTTACCTAATATCATCGGAGACTGAGCACTACGTCACGAAGATAGGGTACGCTTAACCTTATTGTGTACTAACATTGTTTTCAGTCGGTTCTAACCACAAATCACTGCATGTATCGGTACTATTTTGGGACTCTGTACCCCAAAGGCCGATAGTGCGTTTTGTAATGCATCAACATATGTAGATGCAGATGCTAAAAACAAAATCTGTTATAGCAACAAGCAGCTGAGTTCATTGTCATCAGTAATTTCATTCATGATGATTGATATAATTTCGTTCATGAATGAATAACATGAACTTACAAAGGGCAATACACTTGAGTGTGGCACGCGTCAATAGCTGACACTATATTTCACACCGTTGGTACATTGCACTGACCTCAATGAACCCAAATGCTTGGAATGCTAGTAATGTTCAATACGGCTTTTGATAGCACATTAAAAATTATTGGATTGCAATATACCAGGTCAATACCTGATGTATCAATAACTGTAAAGTAAATTGAGTTGATGAGTTGTGAATTTACCAATTCACACTATAGGTAGGGACAGCAATGCGATAGCCCGTAGTTCGCAAGTGAAGCTTGCCGGATGCTTTCTTAGGGCTACCGAGATCTAGTCAACTTTGGTCAAGACTTTATATCCTGAGCGCAAAAATTCCAATTGGGAGACCCTTAGCGTTCTGTAGACAGTATGAAACTAGCCAAATGTGTTCTATGATAGCCGCTTTTATGAACTTAGGTGCCAATTTGTCAGCAAAGCGTTCGACTGCGCTACTCTGCACAAAGTTTCGACATACACAGTTTGTACAGGTACAAAGGCTCTTTCCCGAGTTCGCAAGTTCTAGTCAGCGGCGTACTTTTGATAAGTCTCAGTGAGATGGAATTTTACCTCGTCGCGCAAAAGCTGAAGCTTTTGGTTGATAGGTATACATTCGATGGCCCCGTCGGAATCTGCATTTAGCTCTCGAAGAAGTTGATATGCCCCCTACATGTTACTGGATGTCGGCCGAAGAGCAGGCAATACGGCGAGTACTTGGATGATTCATGCACGACGTTGCGGATGGCGAAGCCGATCTCGGGCAGATGTTAGTCCCAACTATGATGCTCTGTACGGCTTTTGATAGCACATTAAAAATTATTGAATTGCGATATACCAGGTCAATACCTGATGTATCAATAACTGTTAAGTAAATTGAGTTGATGAGTTGTGAATTTACCAATTCACACTATAGGTAGGGACAGCACTGTATAGACTAAAATAATATAAAAAACTTGAAATGAATTAATAAAGACATTAGCACAGTACTTTCTAGACAAGGTGTTTCATTTTATTATCCGCGCTTAACTTAGGCAGTCTCTGAAGCCATACAACTCGTACATATCTCGCCACATCCACTATTCATATCGGCTGAGCTCTCTTGCCTGCAACAATAGGCAGTCTCTGACGCCAGTATCCATCCAATAGACGACGATTATAGTTCCAGCATTACATGGTGACTCTGCATCACGAACTAGGAAAACACAAAATTCAAGAGACCCTGCACCACGAACCAAGAAGCATACGAAACAAATTGAAAGAAGAATTGGAAATAAACCCCAAGGCTGGATCAAAGCCGCTAACAATCGAAGAATACAGAGCAAGAAGCGCCAAGCAGCAGGATCAGAAAATTTAGCAAAAACAACAAGTGGTACAACAGCAAAAATAGCGACCAAAGAGAACGAGGGCAGGTAAAGCAGTCAAATATAGAAGGAGTATCATCGACCTATACCGACTGGCAAACCTGTCAGTAACAAAAAAGAAAAAAATTGCTTTCTCGAGACGATACGCTTGAACAATCAAGAATACCAGGAAAGAAATAATGGGAGGATAGGAGTCTAAACCTTCGAATATAGTGGCAAACAACGCAGCAGCAGCAACGACCACAAACTTATTTGGAAGCACATTTGAGGGCCACATCTTGGACATTAAATACTTATTAATTACCATAATCTCAATTATTGCTGTAGGCATTATTTATAATTATATGAAAAAACAGATAAACTCAATAATCAATAAAAAGGTCAGCAAAACAATATAAGTATAACATGATATGTATATATAAATAAATAAATAAACACGTATAATCCGCATTATGACGTAGTTTTATAATGATATAAATATAATAAATTAAAAACTATATTAAAAGAATTAGAAAGAATATTCGAATATTTTAAGAAAACTCCATACAGGGAATAGAGAGCAGAAAATCTGTTAACAAAAGGAAATAAAACAGATGAATTAAAAGCTGAATTCAGGGAAGATATAGTGTGAACTGTCAAAATAAGATAAACAGATTTCGAATGCACTCCCCGCGATGAGGAAATTAGCTGCCAAGCGATTTGAAAATAAACAAGAAGATTATTATGGCAGCACGTCTGGGCGAGGAGCACCAAAACCTACCAGAGATGGCGACACACTCCTTTTTCGGACTCACGATCAATTCATCATGGCAGGCCACTTTTTCCCCAGCTCGGGTATAATGGCAAGACCGCTGAATCTTTTCTGCACGGCCAGCAACGGGAGAGTTCAAATCGATACGTCAGAACGATCAGACAGAAGAGTAGCATTTGAAGTATTATTTTTATTAATTGAATTTAAACAACAAGTTGTTCAGTGAAATTTTGTTGTACGAATTAAAGCGTGAATTCTTAAAGAAAAGAAGAGCTATAATTTCCCGAGAATCCTATAACAGGAATCAAAAGAATAGATAAAGCAAAAGTTCGCTCTGCAATAATCTGTACTGACCATACTCGGAAAAGGGGAAAAGGGGAAAACGGGTCTCCACTGTGCCCCTCTACAACGATAATCAGATAAGTGACTTTTTAGTTAAAGGGTTTTGGTTAATTTTCTTTCAGGTTCATAGAGTTATTATCAAGAAGATAATTAACCCTGGCAGCACTTTTCTCATATTTTAAATTTATCGTTTCCCCGAAGAACCCACGGAGCCAATTGTTCTAAATTCCAGCACAGTGTCCCTAATAATTTAAAGGTTAAAAAGAATCGACTCATTCGGTATTGACCGTACACGTGAAACGGAATCGACCAAAGGGTTTCCACTCTGTCCCGCTATGGCGACCATAAGATGAGCGACCTATTAGCATAAGTTTCTTAAATTTTTTACAGTTTTTCTTTGCTACAATGTTCTAATGTTTTAAAAGTGCTTCTACTCTAAATTGCTATTATCATGAAGATCTGTTACACTAAGGAGCCAAAAACCTCAATTATAGCAGCACTTTTCTAGTATTATGAATTTATTACACAAGGGGTCAATAACCACTTTTCTAATATTTCGAAGATTTTATACACCGCTGAGTCAAAGTTTTACTGTTGCGCTACGATGTCGCTAGCAATTTTAAAATTTACTGCACCAACGAATTAAAACTTACCGCTAAACTACGATTTCTCCAATATCTCGAAGACTTTATACACTAGGGGACTGATAACTTCCTGATATAATAAGATATTTTTTTTTTATTACGAAGATTTATTACCCTAATTAATCGATAACCTACATTTATCTGAGAAATTTTGTAGCTTTTCGAAGATTTTATGCTCCGCTGAGTCAATAAGTTAGCGCCGTCGTGCTGTCCTTTTACTTGAATTTCCGCGATTTTACGCAGCGTCTCTCAGATTTTATGCACCAAAAACCAATAACTTATCAATAGACTACGAGCTCCCTAGTATTTCTAAGATTTAATACATCGCCCTAGATAGTCAGAACTTACATTGCAAATACCTTACGATTTTTCCTGCATTTCGAATATTTCTTTTACACTGCTGGTCCGATAAATTAACGGTATGGTACACTCTCTTTAGTATTTCGCAGATTTCATAACTCAGAGAAGCAATAATACGCTAATACAGTGCAATTCTACTATCATTTCAGAGTCATACACTCACAACAGAAATACAACCACTTTTCTAATATCTTGAAAACTTCTAACAATACGAGTCAATCATCGGAAGTCAAAAGCATCAATCTTCCGTCCTCTCACCAGTTTCTATGAGCCAGGATCGTTGTCAGGAGGATCCCCAACTCACTTCCTCACAGGCTGGTTCGCTGCGGCTCCGCAAATATCCCCATGCAACCTCCCAGGAGCTCACGCACCTTTCACGGAGTAATCCTCAACTGACGGGAAACGTAAACAAAGTTCGAGTGCCTATCTACAGCTCGCAACTCTCAACATTCAGTGACAGTCATCAGCTGACGTCGACACCACTTAGCCGTTGGCCACACACTCTAAGTGTCGTAAGAATAAGTAACAGAAAGCTGCCGTTGAGGTTAACGATTAGCAGAGCCTCAGTTGTAATTGCAGACTAACGATTACAAATACAGAATGATCTCAAGTTTTGAAATAAGTGCCCCCGTCTACCCCTCGGCCAGAGGAATTTTACATAAAACCACAAATTGTGTTACAGTTGCTGTCAAGTGTGGAGTCTTAGTAAATATTCCTACCAATATTTTTCCCACATATCCCGTTCTCTCGTTCAATTCATTACGTCGACCTACATTTCCTTTGGATGAAACAATGTGCTGTTTTGCTCAATTATTTTGTATTTTTAATAAATGCGCTCCAGATATAATTATTTCATTTTATTATTTTTTGCTAAATTCAGCAACATGGCTTTGTTTGATATGATGTCAACAATGATGAAAATCATAGCTGTGTTTGATGGAGATCCGAAGAATCTCACTAACTTCATAAACCGACATTTGTAACGAAGAGCTTGCCAGTCCGAGAAATAAAATCCCAGCTGCAGCCGTGATCCCAGTTAGTCTTGGATGAGGGAGGACTTATCTACAGATAGACGTCGCCTATCAGCTCGCCTCGCCCATTGAGCTGACCAGGAAGAAGTGCAGCCGTCGATTTATTGGGTACGGGAATGTTCGACTCGAGACTACGAATTCGTCAGTGAAACACCACTACTATCGTTCTGTATTCTGCTGAATCCAGTCGCAGCACTCCGGAAGCCCCCCAGTCCCAGGCGAGAAAATCGCTTCGCAGACAGATAGACTTCATCTATCAGCTCACTCAGGACGAAGGAAATCCCGCGGGGTGCTGCAAGTGGGTTCAAGCTCCAAGGAAATTGAAGAAGGGACGGGAAAGTGAAACACTTCAAATGACGGCTAACCCAGAAGGAGTCAGTAACAAAGACTGAGACCATCTAAACTTGAAAATTTAGAGATAATACACTATATAAAAACTGCACGCCGCAGAGACTCCATCCGCGCGCAGACGCTGGGACACTCTTTTAGTGGAGGATGATTGAAGTGGGGACAGGAAAGTGAAATCCTTCAAATGAATTCTAACCCAGAAGGGGTTAGTAGCAAAATGAAAGAGGGTTATCACCCAGCACTGAGGAAGTAGTAGGAGGGCTTGCGATAACCCGTAGTTCGCAAGTGAAGCTTGCCGGATGCTTTCTTAGGGCTACCGAGATCTAATCAACTTTGGTCAAGACTTTATATCCTGAGCGTAAAAATTCCAATTGGGAGACCCTTAGCGTTCTGTAGACAGTATGAAACTAGCCAAATGCGTTCCATGATAGCCGCTTTTATGAACTTAGGTGCCAATTTGTCAGCAAAACGTTCGACTGCGCTACTCTGCACAAAGTTTCGACATACACAGTTTGTACAGGTACAAAGGCTCTTTCCCGAGTTCGCAAGTTCTAGTCAGCGGCGTACTTTCGATAAGTCTCAGTGAGACGGAATTTTACCTCGTCGCGCAAAAGCTGAAGATTTTGGTTGATAGGTATACATTCGATGGCCCCGTCGGAATCTGCATTTAGCTCTCGAAGAAGTTGATATGCCCCCTACATGTTACTGGATGTCGGGCGAAGAGCAGGCAATACGGCGAGCACTTGGATGAGTCATGCACGACGTTGCGGATGGCGAAGCCGATCTCGGGCAGATGTTAGTCCCAACTATGATGCTCTGTACCAACGTAGGCGAGAATCACTGCCAGGACTGACTGATTCACTCGCTTGGAGGCGTTCGATTGAGGAGAGTAAGCTGTTGAGAAGATGTGTTTCACCCCATAACGCTCTAACAGTTGAGCGAATATTTTTGCAATGAACTGATTACCATTATCTGAACGTACCATTGCCGGAACTCCTAACATTAGGAAGACCTTTTGCTCCAGAAATTTGACGACCTGCGAGGCTGTGGCCTCTGGAATTGCAGTACGATGAAGAGGTGCCTATTACCACCTAGACTGCGAGGGTAAGGAACTAGGAAGTCACAGAAAATGCGTTGCCAAGGCAGCCCGGTAGACCGTATCATACCCAGAAGAGGTCTTGAAGACACATTGGGCGGCGTGATTAGTTTACAAGTTTCGCAGGCGTTTATGAGCTGTCGTACCTCTGAAGCCATGCTCGGCCGGTAGTACTGATGGCGTAGCTTCTCTCACGTTTTTGCGAAACTGAAATGCGCTGCCGTAGGGGACTATGTTTTGATTTAATCAATTCGCTTGTGAGGCTGTCAGGAACCCATAGCTTCCACTGGTCCCACTCTTCTGAGACATTGTTTTTTGGAAACGAGAATGAGATTGAGAAGTGATTTGCTGGATTCTCTCAACGTACGTTTTATCTTGAAATGCGGGTGATTTCAGATCAAGCTCGTTTACTGCCTCGTCAGCAAACGACCTGGAAAGAGCATCAGCCACAACATTGTCTTTGCCTTTTCGATATTCGATGTGGAATTTTAAGGCCCGGAGTTTGAAGCTCCAACGAGCCAGCCGGCCACATAGGTCTCGTTGGTCCATGAGCCATTTGAGGCTAGCGTGGTCAGTAATGACCGTAAACTCCAGTCCTTCCACATACGGCCTAAACGTTTTGATACTCAATACGGCGGCCAGACGCTCTAACTCAGTTATGCTGTAGTTGCGGTGGGCAGCGTTCAGCTTATGTGGCATAAGGGCGATAAGATGTTCATCCCCGTCCTCAGAACGCTGAAACAAGACACTTCCAACTGCTATAGTGCTAGTGTCGCACTGAATGAAAGAAGGCTTGGAAAAGTCGGAGTTTGCGAGCACTGGTGTGGTCATCAGACACTGTTTTAGTTGTTGGAATGCCAGTTCAGCTTGTTCATTCCACTCAAAATTGATTTTTTTCTTTAGAATATCTGTCCGAGGACTAGCGATGGTAGCGAAATATGGGATGAACATCCTATACCAGCCGCGCACTCCGAGGATGCTTCGTATTTTCTTGACAGTGGTTGGTCTTGGCAAACTCTGAATAGAAGCTGGCAAGCACCCGTCGCCAACTACAAAGCCGACATATCTGATTTCTCCCATGCAAAACTTGCTTTTCTCCACGTTTATCGTCAGGCTTGAGATGTTCGTCGAACGTGGAGGAAGTAATGAGTATGTCGTCTACATAGATCGACACTCGGTCATGCAGTTGATGAGGGATGACTTTGCACACCAGGGTGCACATTGTTTGACGAGCATTGCAAAGTCCAAACGGAAGCAATTTGAACTGGTATAGGGGTCTTCCCGGCATTGCGAAAGCAGTTTTATCTCTTGATCCCACAGCGAGCGAGATTTGCCAGATCACGTCCTTCGAATCTATGGCAGAAATAAACTTTGTTTCCTGAAGTCTACTGAGGAGTCCATCTATAAGAGGTAACGGAAAGGCATCTGGGACTGTTACGGAGTTCAATTATCGGGCGTCCAGGCAGAGGTGCACTGTACCGTTAGTCTTCTTAACTAAAGTCACTGGTGACGACCACGAACTTTGACTTTCCTCAAGGACTCCTAGCGACAGCATTCGGTCGAGCTCGTCATATAACGATTTCTGCACTGCCGGAGACACTGAATAAAAGCGCTGGTTGATGGGTTTCGTTAGACCAATGTCAATCTCGTGCTCTACTAAGGTGGTGAGACCCAAGCCTAGCTGGCTGAATGACGGAAAAGAGGTGATCACCCCCTGCAAACGCTGCGAGTCGTATTCTGAGAGGCTGTGGTGTTGCGAACAAGAGGGTGAAGCTTTTGGCAAAGAGTGAAGCTCACTTACCACGACAGGTCTTAAGCCAAACGCTCTCCAAAAGTCAATTCCTAGGCACAAGGTTTGTGGAAGGGAGGGGAATATGTGTATTTTCATCATACGCGTCTTTTCACCATATTTTACGAGGACTCGTATGTGTCCCAGGACTTTTTTCTGCCACCCATCAGCGGTCGACACAGTAGATGGCATCGAGTGGAGCGAGATTCCCATCTTACCCAGGAAACCCTCCGCTCATGCCCCGAGCATGCTTACATTTGTACCGCTGAATAATAAGCCTCGTATCTTTTGTCCCTGGATGTAAACATCGGCATAAGGCCGAGGATCCGAAGGATCTTCTTCGTCAGATACAACTGTTTTGGCAATGGCTGCCTTTATGCCTGCACAGGCTGAGGTACCTATGAGTGCGTGGGATGGCCCTGGAGAAGAGGGACCCCGGAGCCGACGGGAATTCGCTGCCACAAAACGACGCAACATCTATATAGGAGGTGGAGGTTGAAGTGCTTCCATCCGAGAAAGTGCAGCAGCAACTTTCTGGAGGACAGGGTGCCGAGTAGGTGGCGAAATTCGACGTGGTTTGCGTGCTGGAATTCTCTGTCTGAGTGGAGAAGCTGGACATGTTTAGAAAGAGCGTTATCTAAATATGGCTTGTCTGGATAAATTTCATGCACTGCTCGTCGCAGTGCGACCGCCCGCGGAGACCCTATGTCAGACCATAGTTTTTCAAATCGGTTGCATAAATCTCTCAGATCTAGCACATTGTCAATCTGATAGAGAAGTAAAGCTTCCTGTAAAGCCGGTTTCATGTTACGACGCAATATTTCCACAAGCTCTCCTTCCGGGATCGGCGTGCTCATCCTAGACACCAACGCGTGAACTGCTTATCGAAAATCGATGAATGATTCGCTAATTCCTTGCTTCCTTGCTCAGCTAGCCTGCGAATTTCGTAGTGAGTTTTCTGACTGCAAAATTCCCGTAGGAGTGCGGAACGTAGGTCTTGCCAAGCATGCGTACGGTGACTTCATAAGTATAGCCAATACCAATTGGAGGCTTTTCCGGTAACAAGTGTATGGAACCAAGCGCACAACCGGAGGCAGATACTTGATCTAGTATTGCCAGAGATTCTATCCAAAATATGAACTCTGTCACATCCAGGCCTGATGTGCCATCGAAATTTAACTTCCAGCGGAAGACAGGACTGGGGGGTACGCTGCTACGATCTCTCGCCGCTGGCTGTCGGGGATGGTTTGGGATGTTAAGAGGAGAGACGAACGAATCAGGTAAGGGTGGTACATGAGACTCAGTATTGTTATGTCTCGACAGCGGAGGTACTCCAGTGACTGGAACCCTATTCAAATTTTCCAACCGATCGTTGATCGACACCTTCCCGAAACAGACCCCGCTAACGCGTGTGGTAGGTCTGTGAGAGCTGGCTGGACTTTCGGCACTTCGAATGTTGGTACATCCAAGTATGATTCATCAGGATTGAAGCGGAAGCTCTTCGAGCTAGGTTTTGGTGTGCTCAGCGAGGTACCTCCAGCTGTCGCAGCTGTTTTCGACTTGGCACCCGTCAGGGTATTTATCCCTCGACTATCGGTGTTACTCACAGTTGCTGGGAGCGTTAAGCTAACAGCGCCCTCAATAGACGACACTGGCGTAAGCTGGGAAAGAGGACTGGATTCGACACGACTCAGGATATCCTCCAAGAGCTGGACATAAGACTGCTGTTGTAACTCAGGTGCGCAAGGACCCAAATTACAACCACGAGGTCAATGCAACAATATATTGCCCTATGCAATATATTAATGCATTACAAGTGACCCTGAAAATGAAATTTTTTCAACTAAGATTCCGTCTAAAATTTAAAATGCATTTCCATGTCATAACAAAATGCAATTTAGCATAAATTGCATTTTGTTATCAGGCAGGCATTTCATTCTCACGATATGCACTGCATACTTATCTACGTACAGTATCTTCTTCTTTTCTCTTTTTGTGCATGCACTATACACTGCACACACCTATATTATTAAATCTGTAATCTAATTGTTTGTACATACATACATACAATTATTACAATTATTTTCGCCCGCTTAAAATTAATATTTCAAGACGGGCGCACAAGTGCATATCGGATTACCGTTTTGCATAGATGCATATAGCTTGCATCAAAACATTTTTACATTTTCTTTCGTACGATTTTCAACGTCGTGAGAAAACAGTAAAAGAAATAAAGAAAAGCTTTTGAAGTATTCATGGGTATATATATACATATACATATACATATATATACAAATTGTCGTGTCCCAAAGCAATCCAGTGAAAACAGTTAAAAGCCGATAAAAACTCGCGTAATTCAATTGTACAACAAACTTTATTTCTTTAATTAAACGACGATATAAATTAAGAGGCGTATCACCCGTGATTGATACTTCTCGTTATACTCTCTAATTACAACTGACTAAAAAAGATACCGAACCGCTATCTTTAATGATACCAAATTCTAACTACGCAAGAATACACAACTTATCACTGCGCAACCCGATCTAGCGAATCGACCGTGCTCACCTCCATTCAACTAGGCGGAAGCGACTTTGACCCAGTGACCAGCGCAATACCTTGCAATCATAATTACAAAGTATTACGCTAATCTCTGCCGACAGCGGGAGCCCCCAATACTGTATGTAAACAAACAGTGAGCCCAGCTGAGTATTTCACTATGCGAAGTGAATTACTTAACCATGACTCAATGCCCAGTTACATACAGCAGTGGATGCGACAGTTTACAAGTAAACAATTCGCAATCGCCAAGCATTTCACTGTGCGAAGTAAAATGCTTAGTTATTGCAAATCGTTTAATTTCTTGTGCATTTGCTGCTAGCTCGAGTCGTGATGTCACAATTTCACCAATTGAATATTGGGTCACGATATTTCCCCCCCCCCCCCCCCCTGAGAAAAACTGATTCCCAAGAGGAATCAGATCGGGTGCTCAGTTTGTTTACAATACCTAACCTAACTAATTTACACAAAAACTAAGGTACAATATTCACTATTATTTAAACAATTTTTTATAACTATGGTTCGGTATACTTACAATTTCTGTTCTATTCTTTTATTTTTATCTTATTTTTTTTTTATTACTAACAAAAATTTTTCCTTTTACATTCCCATTAATTATTTTATATATCCGTTTCTTTTCTTTACAATATTTCTTTTTATGTATATAGCTATTTCTCTTATCTTTTTCTTTGCGCGTTTAATTTCTTTCTTATTTTCTTGTTACATTTAATTATCTTTTCTAAATTTCTTTCTTATACCTTATTGTGCTTAGTCTTTTTGTACAATTGTCTTAACAAATATTTCTTTTTACTACATCCATTTCATTTCTTTTAATTCTTAGTGAACTCAAGTAATCGTAACATAAATTTAATTGCCATTCCATATTCTAGTATCTTTGTAAATAAAAATACCCTACTTCTTTTTTTTTTTTACATGAATTTTACCTAAAAGTACTGTATACATAAGTACCCATATATAATTATTTATAATTTTTAATTATTGGGCTTATACTCCTTGCACATTAAAAGTATTTTCTCCCTTTGTCTTCTTCACAACATATTTTGTTTTATTATTTCCTGATAACATTTTCTTCTTTTCTGTTTATCTTGCGTTCTCTAAACCGTTTCATAGTTAGTTTTTAAATAATAATCTTCCAATTTTTATTTCCATATTTGCTCTTAGGAGAAAAGGATTGATACAATACATTCTTATAAATTTTATACTCTTCTTTCTGTTCATATAAACAAGCTTCCCATATCCTACTCCTACATAGCTACCTTAAATTTACATTACTTACAAATTTACTACTTTGCTTAATATAGCTCTACCTTGACTTGACGCTCTTTAATACAATTAAAAACCTTAAATTTAGTGTAGTCACTGCAACTGTTGTTCATTCTGGTGGGAAGGTATGGTCTGGATTCGCTGTAAAGGTGATATCATGTGAATAGTAAGGTCGAACCCGATGTCTGCTTCGACTTGCCGCTGTTCTGCATTATGAATTTGGAGTATGTTGCCCTATAGTGGGTAGAACATCTAGTATGTTGCTGTTGGTCTGAGCTTGCTGTTTCTCTTATTAAAGATGTTTTCCACATATCTCCTGCCAATGATTTTGTAATATTAATACATATTACATACATATTTTTTTATTTCATCTTGTAATGCAAAATTTTTCGATTCGCATGTTAACCACTTTTTCAATAATCGGAGTTATCGATATATTTTTATTCTCACGGAATCGACCATTCCAGATCTTAGTTCCACATTAACATTTTCAGCGACATTTATACACCGCTTTTTGTTACAGAGGTTTCTTTAATTTTATTACAATAGACTGGACAAAGAAAAATCGTTGCTCTTATTTTCGACGTTTTAAGAAGATATTTTGTTCCATGTCTCGATTATGTAGTTGCCATGGGGGTCGGCGGATTGACAATCGTATTTGTAGAAACACTATCTATTATTATTGATTCTCTTTCGGCACGTACTTAAAGAAATATTCTTTAATTTCTACATTACATATTTATAGTATATAGGTATGCACATATATTATATTACAAAGCTCTTAACATGAACTAGCATGCTAGTAATTTCAAAATGTTTAATAATCGTCGCCAAAGCGTTTTCCCAATTTTTAACCATCCTGTGCGGGTTTTACTTCCAAATTTCGCATCTACACGAGTTAAATAATCCAGAGCTCCGACTAACATTGTCTTTCCGCTCATTCGGTGCGTACTTGATGGTATTGTTTTCGTCTGCGTACCGGTTTTTCCCCTTCTATTACCTATTATATCCCTCGTTGAATTTCTAAGGCTAACACTACACTACATACATGCAATCTTTCTTAACCTCTAAGCCTTAAGGTATCTTATTATAGTAACCATTATTGTTCTTTAATTATAAACTGCTATATCTAAACATTATATTTTCGAACTTGATGACTTTTTCTTTTATCTTGTACGAACTTGTTAATTATCAATCGCTCTATGCATTTACAACATGTTCACATTTCTTATTATTTTTATTTTACTTTTTTAACTTTTTTTTCTTTTTAATCTCTTAACCCTTTTTTATTTTTCAAGCTTCTCTTTATTTTAAAATTCTTATTTCTTCCTTTTTATTCAATTATTCTTTCAGAATTTCAATTTTTTCTTTCTTATTCACTTATTCTTTTAAAGTCTTTATTTTTTTTTTCTACCTTCTTTATATATTTTTTTAAACACTTCTCATTACCTTTATACCTCGTTTCCATATCCTTTTTTCTGGCCATAGACTACCAAACTCCGCTCTTCGAATTTCTTCTGAAATTAGAGGGAATTTGTTGGAAATCTTTTTGGTTACATACTCCTATTCCTGGGTCAGAACCGTTACCTACCTTGTAAGGGTTTATTGAACTTGTAGCCAAAGTTGAACTTTCAACCTGAATAAAGTTCCGTGCCCTTACTTTCCTTCTGCCTTGATTGACTTCTGTCCTATCTGGCTTCCTATTATCTCCCTGCGATTTAAACCTACCTTTTTGCAGAATCCCCTGGGCTTCCCCTAGTTGAAGATTTAGGATACTTACGAGGTCCGTGCCATTCATGCGAGGAGTTCATGGTTTTGACAGGGTAGGCTCTTGCATTCGCGATTCTAACAAATGCAGCTCCATCTCCCAGCTTATTTCCGCTATACCCGTAATACCTATGTTGTGTCCTACTTCCATTATTGACTTCTTCATTTCTTACCTTATCAAGTCCCGCACTGTCCTCAGATGTGCTCCAGGTCTTCTGGCATATTGGTGTGCTCTTCTCTCCGTGTCTTGAAGAGGGCTCTACATTGCACGTTATACCTTTCCCTTTGCTGTCTGGGTTATTGCTACTTGGTGTGATGTATTCTGCCACATTAATTTGACCCTCCTCTACTCTACCTTGTGAAGGATTTTCTAGACTATAACAATGGAAAGCAGTCGTCACAAATTCTCCACTAGCGGCGACGTTCTCACAAACGGCATTTTCTTCTTATGCTTCAGCACTTTGTATCCACAATTTCCTCTTCATGCAGTCGATAACAGCTCTATCACTGAGGAAATCCATCCCAAGGATACCGTCTGCTGGAATTGAATCTGTATCGCCTATGGCGTTAAATTGACAGGCCTGCTGACTGTTATCTATAAGCAAATTCGCCTCACAAGTGCCTATGGAGTTCCTAACAAATCCAAACAGTCCTCCAATTTGTATTTTCTGATGTGTTCGTATCGGTGTATTTCTTTTTATTCTATTAATTTTAATCAAACTACACGTAGACCCAGTGTCGATTAAAAGCGTAAACTTGCCTTCTAAAGCTATGTCTGATGGCACTGTGATGACAAATTTATTACTGGAAGTCAATTTTTCTTCTTCTCTATCTGCTAAATACTTCTTTACGCAGATATCCGTGTAATGGTCACGTGTTCGGCAGAATTTGCAATACAGCCCCTCTCTTCCTGAATGGCAGTTATCTTGAATGCTAGCTGCACAGTTAGCTACTCTGACGAGATGGATTTGGCAGTTGGATATCACGAGCCCATATTCCTGACATCCCGTACAGAAAGGAACTTGTTGGCACTCTCTCGCAATGTGTCCAGGTTGACTGCATTTGAAGCATTTGACAACTCTGGGCTGTTGTGCTGCCCTAGCCGGAATTTCCCAGTTCCTTCCTGATTGGTTTGGCCTCCTTATCGATGGCAAAGGTATGTGGGACTGTCTCTGTCTTTCAACATTAAAATTACAGGTCATCCATCCTTCCTGTGATGATTCTCTGTAATATTCTGGTGCTTTTTTCTATACCCCTGGTACCTTAATTTTAAGTCTCCTAGCATCCATCTCAAAGTAGCCTGCCTCCTCACGTGCTTCATCCAGAGATCGAAATTTGCATCCCGTCAAATATAGCTGAGTAGTCTGCTGCATAATACCTGCCTTGAACGTTGCCACCGCGTCTGCCTCAAGTTCCGCTATCAATCCCCCGTCTTTGCCTGGATACTTAGCCGAAACTGCCGCCTTGATTTGACACAGTAGCTCCTTAAGTCTATCCGCATAGTCTTTTATGTCGTCACCGGGCCTTTGAACGCATGCTATCATTTCAGCTCGCAGCTCACAGTACGATTTTTTTGGCATATACGCAGTTTGAATTGTCTGCTGCAACGCCTCAAAATCCTTCGGGTCCTCTGAACTTACTAGATAATATGTGTCATCTAACAACCGATATCTTACACATTTCATGAAGATTGGCTGTTCCTCGGCCTTTAAACGATCGTAAAGATCTTTGCAGCAGCTCAAGAAACGGTGAACTTCCTTCGACAGTTTTCGCGTTCTTTCTCCAGAAAACGTTGGTATGTATCTGGGCACCAAGTCCATGACTTTATCATAAACAGTGGCCATGGTTTTCCTTGCTGGTTTCTCTGAGTTTTTCGTGTTATCTTTCGACACTTTTCTTTCACTCGTCTTTGCTAAGGTCTTAACTCCCACAAAATACAACAAAACGGAGCCGCTAAAAAAAAGCGTTACTCCCACACTTAACAAAAATGGAGCTGCTAAAAAAGCATTAACTCCCATACTTCACCAAAAAAAAATGGAGCAGCTAATAAGCTTTACTCCCACAAAATACAAAAAACCGGAGCAGCTAAAAAAGCATAACTCCCACAATTCACAAAAATATGGAGCAGCTAATAAGCTTTACTCTCACAAAATACAAAAAACCGGAGCAGCTAAAAAAGCATAACTCCCACAATTCACAAAAATATGGAGCAGCTAATAAGCTTTACTCCCAACAAATAAAAAAAAATGAATTGAAATGAATTATTTCACTGAAGAAAAAAAAACATTTACCTACTCTTTATCCGGCTGCGCCAAATTACCAAACCTTACCTCATTTAAGATACCCTTCTTTACCTTTTACTGCATCCGAATACCTGACCGCTTATCTGAATACTTCTGTTTACAATATGACACCTGTAAAATAACAGAGGTTAATAAGTAATCAACTAAGTAGGGTGAAGTGAAATTGATCATTCAACAAATTTTCAAAACGGTTAGTGTGAATCCGCTTAAGTTTTTTGCCCTGAAGAATCGTTACATTCTCCGGACTGTGTACATGTATGACCTCATAGGGTCCTTTAAAAATTGCTGATAATTTTTCTGCGCGGGCTGGATCTCTGACCAAGACCTTATCGCCGACATGTAACCGCTCTGCCCTGGTCTTATTATCATAATAATTCTTTAACGTAACTTTACTCTTTTGCAGATTCTCCCTTGCCAGCTCAAATGACTTTTGCAGCTTAAAACGTAGTACTGCATGATATCTGTCGGTATTGTATAATGGTTCTGGTTTGGTTTGTAACCTGCTGGGAATTCTCGATGCAAACCCGAAAAGTGTTTCCATCGGTGTGAGTTTAGTGACTGTATGTATTGTATTGTTATACGCATAAGCCGCCGTTCTTAAATATTCGTCCCATGCTTGTGGTTCCCGATCCACGAAACTCCTCAAATAGTTTGCCAAAGTAGAATTTGTCTCTCTACCGCATTCGACTGAGGATGATATGCCGTGGTTTGCAATTTTTTTACCTTTAAAATCTTGCAGAGGGCTTTCATAATTTCTCCTGTGAAATTCGCCCCCTGATAGGTTACCAGTTGTTTCGGCAGTGAGTAACGACTCAGAATCTGTTCAAACAAAGCTCGGGCAACGGTATTCGCCTCTTGATCTGGTATAGCCACGAAGTCAACAAATCTCGTAAGATCATCCATTAATGATAGGATATATTTGTTGCCATTGTGACTTACGGGTAGAGGTCCCACCAAATCGACGTAAACCTTGTCAAACGGTTTCTCTGAAATTTCCGTCACTACCATAGGCATCTTAATGGTTCGCGCGTGCTTGTTTTTCTGACATTTTACACACTGTCGAACATATCTTGCGATCTCACCCTTCATCCCCGTCCAGCGGTAGAAACGCTTAATTCTGTCAAACGTCTTAGTTCGTCCAAAATGTCCTCCGAACCTAGAGTCATGATAATCTTTAAAGATCATCTGTACTTCCTTCGGGTCCGAAATTAATTTTGGCTCTGGCTGTCTTATCGCTCTTCCGGCAATCAACTCACACTCGCTCATCACGTCCCAGTCGTCTTCGGATTCCCGATTTTGACTTTCGTTTAATGCTATTTGCCTTCGGGCTTCAGCTCGAGTTACTGCAAAACATGGAAACTCTGTAGTCTTTTCCTCGTCTCTACCATTAGAGATTTGGGGAATTCGGCTCAATGCATCTGCATTACTATTCTGCTTGCCAGTTTTATAAATAATCTCAAAGTCATATTCAGACAATTTCTGATGAAACCTCACCATACGGGATGTGGTATCCTTTACTTTAAAAATTCCGCGTAAAGGCTGGTGGTCAGATATAACTTTAAAATGTCTACCTTACAGATAACATTTGTAATTCCGCACAGCCCAAACGATGGCCAACATCTCTCGTTCGGTGGTAGAATAATTCCTCTCAGCAGGATTTAAAGTACGGCTGGCATAGCTTAACGGCTTTCCCTCTTGTTCTAAGACTGCCCCTAAGGGTTCTCCACTTGCATCTGTAATTAATGTGAATTCCTTACCAAAATCGGGGTAACCCAAGACAGGTGGCGTAGTTAAAGCCTCTTTTATAATACCAAAGGATTTGTCGCATTTAGAGTCTCAATTAAATTTTACCCCTTTTCTCAGCAATTTCGTAATGGGGGCCATGATTTTAGAGAAGTTCGGTACGAATTTTCGGTAATAGTTAGCTAGTCCCAGAAACGACTGTACTTGACGCATAGTTCGTGGTCTTGGAAAATCACGCACTACTTTAACTAACCGTTCGTCCGGCCTTACTCCCTTTTCTGAGCACGCATGGCCTAAGTACACAACTTCCTTCTTCAAAAATTGGCATTTCGAAGGCTGAAGTTTTAAATTATGTTCCCTAAAACGCTGAAATACCTCCCGTAGCTTCTCGTGGTGTTCATCCAAATTTTTTGCGAAGATGACCACATCATCTAGATAAACGAAGCATTTTATTCCTTGAAGCCCTGTCAAAATCCCATTCAATAACGACTGAAAGAATGGGGGAGCAGCTTTTAGTCCAAATGGCAATCGCTTATACTGAAAGTGATTGAAATTGGTACTGAATGCTGTTTTCTCCCTATCTGCTGGATCAATTAGTACTAGGTGGTACCCGTTAGCTAGATCTAACGTGGAGAAGTACCTGGAGTGACCCAATCTGTCCAATATATCTTCTATTCGTGGGAGAGGATATGCGTAAGGGATGCACACTTTGTTCAGTTCTCGAAAGTCTACGCACAGTCTAAACTTCTGATTACCATCTTCATCCATTCCCTTTTTAGGGATAAGTAGAACTGGAAAATTGAATGGACTTTTACTGGGTTCTATGATATCTTCTTCTAGAAGCTTTGCTAGCTGTTTCTGGCATTCTTCCCTGTGAGCTTCCGGCATCCTGTACTGTTTTGTATGTATTGGGCCTGCGTTAGCCATAAGTGGCAATTTGAAAGTTTTCGTTGACATGTACGTGGAGCTTATCTCCCGGTAAATAAAAAATATCGCTATATTCATATCAGAGTTGAGCAACGGACTCTTTTTCTTCTGCATTAAGACTTTCCTGCAGCACTAACGAGTCCCTCATGAGCTTAAGTCGGTGTTGGCTGGCGTGGGTCTTACTTCTAGGGTGTGAGAATGGGTATATTACAAACTCGTTTAATCTTTTTAATTGAGGCTGAAAATTCATAATTTCAACCGGTTCTGTTCGGGCGTTAATAACACCCACAAAGGCCTGTCCATTCCTAGGTTTAATTATAGTGTTCCCACAATATACTTCTGGTCTGATTTCCCCCGCCATGCATACCAACTCTTCTTGACTGGCCACATCTATCTTTACCAGTTGTTCTGTCCTGGCTTCTAGCCTGAAAGTTGAACCTGAATTATGTCTGAAAAATGGTGGATTCCTCATCTGTGGGTGGTTCCGCTGGTCTTCCGGTATCTTGGGTCCAAAGTTAAGAAGTCCCACCTCCTTGCGAGGAGGTTTGGATTCCCTATCTTCACCATCGCCCTCTGCCATGTGTGATTCACCCCACATTTCCTGAGGCTACCTTAAGGATGCTTCTGTGTTAACACTTCTAACCTTTTGTTCAGTTCCCATGCGAGGGGCTGTTGGCAAAGTGCTTCCTTCACATCCGCCTAACTGTGGCTCTATACTTGTGTGATTTACCTGCATCATTTCTTCTATCTTGGTGTCCCAATTATCTAATTCAGTCTCGTCTTCAGCTGGATTCGTATTCTCTTTTTTACTACTACTATTCACCCTCCCTAGGTACCTGTTTATACTATCCACAGCTCCATTTGCTTTACTCACAATATCTTTCAATGCTGACATCCGCTCTTGAATCCTATTTTTTTCCTCCTCAGCTGAGGTAACTAAGACTTTATTAATGCTCGGTATACTTGTGCTTTTTTCCGTACCCTTCTTCAAGACGATTATCTCGACACGTTCATTTCCTGTTATGTTTCGGAAGAGTGGATTTTGTTTCACAGGTCTTGCCTCGCCTTGTATTGCCACCTTTTCATCTATACAATCGATGATGGCCTTGCCTTTAAGAAAGTCCATCCCCAGTATCCCATCGGTTGGTATTGAGTCTGTGTCTTCAATCGTGTGGAATTCACAGGACCGAATGACGGAACCGATGCGTAAATGGGCCTTGCAAGTTCCAATCGAGCTGTTTTGAGCTCCAAATAATCCCCCTATCATTATTCTTTGTTGAGTCTGTATGGGTGTTTTTTTTTATTCGACTTATCTTAATTATGCTACAAGTCGCTCCAGTACCCACAAGTAATCTTAATCTATCTTCCACTCCTATGTCTGATCCTACTGTAATTATGTTATTATATAACGGGCTTAATTCTAGTGTACTGGTTTCCTTTATTTGATTTTCAAAAAGTTCTGATTTTGTCAATGGAAGGCAGCTGTGGATGAATTCCCCAGCTGCCGCTCTCCGTTTCCCAACTGCCGACTGTTTTGCTCTGCTAAGTACTTCCGCAGACAGTTTTCAGTGAAGTGATCGCAAGTTCTGCAAAACTGGCAGTATAAAACTTCCCTTTCCTCTCGAGATTCATTTCTTCCGCTTGTGGCTACATTCGCGAATCTCACTTGCTGCTTCCTACATTCCATCGCTACATGACCATAGCCTCGGCATCTGGTGCAGAATGGAGGCTGTCGTTCCGCACCACATTCCTTTGCGAAGTGTCCCTCCTTTCCACATCGAAAGCATTGCTTAGAACCTCGCTGACTGTTTCTGGGCGGGGTTCCTCGGTATTCTCTTACATTTGACTGAGATGGCCTCCCTGGATTTTTCTTGGCCAACCTGGGCTCCCATGTATTCTGAGGGGCTCCGCCGTTACTCTTAAACATCTCCCCTACTCCTGATGGCAAAAGTTGAAGACGTTTTGCATCCTTCGCGAAGTAAGTCGCTTCCTCACGCACTGCCTCCAGAGACTCGAACTTCCTTCCCGTCAGATGTACCTGAGTGGCATGATTAAGCACACCACCCTTGAAGGTTGCCACTGCATCAGACTCTAACTCCGCTTTTAGTCCTCCGTCTTTGTCCGGGTACTTTGCTGATACGGCTGTCTTGATCTGGCTCAACAGTTCCTTCAATCGGTCCGCAAATTCTCGGATGTCTTCACCTGGTCTTTGTCTGCAGCCACCATCTCCGTTCGCAATTCACTAAATGACTTCTTCGGCATATAAGCTGTTTTAATTATCAATTGCAGAGCTTCAAAATCTTTTGGTTCCTCTGAGCTTACCAGATAGTAAGCATCATCTCTCAACCGATACTTCACACATTTCATAAAAATGTTCTGCTCCTCAGGCTTCAGTCGGTCGTACAAATCCTTGCCGCAGCTTAAGAATCTGTACACCTCTTTCACCAGTTTTGGAGATCGATCTCCGGAAAACATGGGTACGTACTTGACGACCATATCCATCACTTTATCGTGTATATCCACCATTTTTATTTGATCTTCGTTTGATTTTCCACTTTCCTTATGTCTTATTTCCTTATTTTCCTTAACGCTAATTACACTGCCGCGTGCGATCGAATTTTGTTTTGGCTCCCAAAATACTAATCTTCTTGGTGACCACTTTCTGCTGTTTCCTTGGTTGGTATTGCCCTTGGTGGTTGACTGACGTTCCTGCAATTCTATCGGCCATTCCCGTTCGAGTTCGGCCGCAGTCTGCTCTGCTTCCTTCAATTGAACGTTTAAGGTATCTACCTTCTTGACCAGAGCTTTAATTTCCTCGCGGCTATCCTTTAGTGCCTTTTCTATTGTCCCTTCTTCTTTTTGAATAATGTCGAAGGTTATAGTCACCAAAAGATCCACAACTTCTCCTTTCGTGCTTGTTTGAGTGGCTGTTTCTAGTTCCTGTAGAATATTCTTGAGATATCCACTCGCCACACGTTTTTTCAATTCTCCTGTTAAATGATCTGTGATATATTGCCAGTCTCTCTCATAATACTGAAGCTTTGTTTGGCACTGCTTTGATTCTTCTGATTTACTTTCCAGTTCCTGCTCCTGTGACTGGAATTGCAATAATTGCTCCCTGGTCAATACATTAGACCTCCCCACTAACAGAGATGTTTCTTGAACCCTATCGATATCTACTATTGCAAACGCGAGGAAACTTTAACACATTTAACGCAACGAAAAATCATTACATCACAAAACCTGAAGGCCCACAATGAGAATAATATGTATACTATATGCGGAAAAAAATGGTCGCTAACAAAACGAAACCCCAAATAATTAAATATCTACTCATACTTTAAATTTTTCACCAAACATACGAGAAAACTTCCAAGCGCCCCTAACTATTACCGCTTAATCCAGCAACGCACACTAAGCATTACAATAGCATCACTATTAAATTGAACAAAATCACCTCAAACGAAAATTCAGAATTAATAACTTAACCTATACTCGTAATTTAAATCATGAGTCTAGACCACACGGAGATGAGAGAAAAGTTTTTAAATTACCTTATCTAACACAGATAAATTTATCAAAATCTGAATTACACTCAACACTTAATATTATTGTATAATCACTCAATCAATCAATCACATTATGCTGAAAAGTAAATGGAGCAGCTAAAAAAGCATAACTCCCCAAAAATAAAAAATGGAGCAGCTAAAAAAGCAGAACTCCCAAAAAGTAAAAAAAAAAGGAGCAGCTAAAAAAGCAGAACTCCCAAAAAATAAAAAAAATGGAGCAGCTAAAAAAAAGCATAACTCCCAATAAAAAAAAAAACACAATACCCTTTTAAACCGGCTGCGCCAAATTGTCGTGCCCCTCGAGCAATTAAAAGCCGGTTTTACGATAATTACTTTAATTCTTTATTGACTGAATGTTTAAACTGCCCTATCTCAACAATGTTAAAAATATTCACGACCCGCACTCTCAACTTGTAGTATAACTTAGTACTTCACGCTAACTTGGAAAAAACGCGACTCTAAACTGAACGCTTAACGGCGAGAATACTACGGCACTCGACAGACCAGTCATTGGTCTTTTATGAAACTATACTCGGAAGTAAGCTTTCTTCGCTCACAACGCGGATGTAAACAAACGACAACAACCTTGTCGTTTGTTCTGCCGGTTGCAGCACCTGAGTCGCTTAGTAGTAAACAATCGCCTTACATAATAATTACTTTCGAGGTTAATTATTATTGTAATCCTCGATTGCTCCACTAAGCGCTCATCGCAGCCAGCTGTTGGGCTAATCAGCAAAATAACCGACAGTTGCAGAACAATAGCATGCGAGGTTATTGTTTAGCAATTGCTGATTATTTCGCTAGAATGCGCCCTTGGCTGCTGGAAGAAGAATCTTCCTTATATTGGGCCATAACAAAAGGAAGAGAAATGTAATTTAAAAGTTTTTAAAAAAGGGGAAAATTTATACAAAAGGAAGAAAAGTGTATTTTAATAGTTTTTAAAAAAAGGGGAAAATTTATACAAAAAGATGAAAAGTGTAATTCAAGTGTTTTTTAAAAAGGGGAAAATTTATACAAAAAGAAGAAAAGTGTAATTTAAAAATTCAAAAAAGAAAAATTGTACAAAAATAAAAAAAAGTGTATCTTATAAATTGAAACAGATAGGTTGTTTTGTGAATCGTGAGATCCGTTTTTTTAAATTACAACAGGGCTGTGTGTTCTTCTTCCGGAGCATGGCACACGGACAACACAACAATGCGCATCAGACTGTGCAGAAGGAGAGGTATTATACAACCGATGGGCTCTGTGGAGTACATGAAGTGTTTGACTGATATAACGCGTACGATCTTTGCTGGTTCGGATGGAATCCGAGTTCAAGTCACGACTCAGGACGTTCACTCGACTGGTGATATAGTCCAATTCACGTGATGGGTTCTTATGAGCGTGGGATCTAAAAGGTATTCTGCCGGATTCTGATTTCTCAGCTTCGTAAAGTTCCACTAACTTGCGATGGGCGTTAGCGTCTTCAGACCTAAGGTTGCGAACAGCTAATTCAACTTCCAGCTCGTCCGGCGATAGAAAAGAAAAATCCATCTTCAGCAACCGAGTGATGTTGGGTGATTGTACCGATGAAAGGAAACGTAGTGACCCGATCTTTGAACAACCTGCTTGTATTAACCTTGTATCTTTCCTAACAAGGACGAAAATATATTGATAGATGTATGTGTTGACAACGGCAGTTCTTGGTTTAAGCTGCAAACAGAAAGGTAAGAAAAAAAACTAATGACGAATGCAATAAAAAAAAACCCCGGCAGAGGCAAAACCAACCCCCCCCCCCCCGGAGCTACGACAAGTTTCTCCTCGACCTGCTGGTGGTAACTATTAGGTCAGTAATACTAGATTTAATGTACGACTACTGGATATATCTGGATATATATACTTCAATAACCTAACCCAAATACCTGTCGTTCAAATAAGCTTAAGTCGCGTGTGCCCTGCAATTGGCGGTTGCTAATCCACTAATAATGGCCTAGTTGCTCATGAAAAAAGAAAAAATTTCACCTTACCACGAAGGAATATGTACGTATGAAATGGAGAAAAATCGAAGACAATTTCAAGTTCTCCGAAATGTTTATATGCGGAATTTATATATATTTACCAAAACAACACAACATGGAATGTGTATATGTCACAAAAAAAGGATTCACTTAATGCTGAAGGGTGTCGGCATGACGGATCGGCAAGGATGACACACCCGCTCCCACACAGCCAACACAAGAAGCAATAGAATCCCTCTCTCTCTCGATGCAGGATAAGGTTCGTCTATAAACCTTCGGTCAGTCTATACTATGGGCTAACACTTGTAGAACATACTAAAATTGTGGACCCGGAGCCTGAAGGGCTGCCGTCCATGTTGGGATGTTCAGGACGAACACTGTCTTACCAAGGACAAAAATTCAGAAAAGGATGAACAGCGTCCATCAACTTGGCAGGGGAGTGAAGTTGAGATCAAGGCGGATGTGAGTTATCAGTAGTTCAGTGGCTGCGAGTACTCAGGAGAGAAGGAGTAGCCAATTGTATGTAGTAACATCACAAAATATTTATCAAGAAAAAAAACTATGAATGCTAATGTATACTAATTGTGACAATACAAACCTGAAATCAGCTTTATCAAAACCCACTTACGAAACTGAACTTAAATGATCTCGAAACTAAAATGGCTCAAAGCCCGAAACAACATAAAAATTGAATAATATATGGCTTCTCCCTGGAATCAGCAGATATAAACGGAACTAATTTCAAAAATGTATGCATCGCATACAACGCTGACTGGCCACCGCAAACTGAACACACTTCCACTAGGGAACATCAAGAGTAATTATAGAATTTTATGATAAGGGAAGAGGGGGTTTGAAAAAAAAACACATCTGCTGCAAGGTTGCACAGTGGAACCGACCAGCTGACACCAATGCCCGGACAAGGACAGGAATCTAAAGATGATCACCGTTCATCAACTTGCCAGGTTTGGCTCAGGTGACTAGCTCGTCAGGCAAATGCGCTGTCAAATGGTCATCGCCTCGGTGTGGTGTCTACGAGCCAAAGCTTGGCTTCCAAGGTGGTACGACTCGCGTACAAAACTCACTTCCTGCCGAGAAGATGAGCACTTAAACACAAGAAACTATTACACTTAGGGATGAAATTAATTTTGACTTAACCGACGGCAATTTGCTGTCAAACATGCCGCGAAGACCATGGCCGAGTGACCCAGCCGCGATACGAAGGCTGAGCTTAACGAGAGCCAAAAGGAGCTATCATGAAAGTAACGCGCTTTACAGAAGCAAGATAAGCTCTGCGTAGACTCAGCACCTTGTATGCGGCCAGGCAACCCACGTCCGTTCACATACTGTTGCGCCAACAAAAGGTAGTTACGCCGACAAACCAATTTGAATTAAACGAAAGCGTTTGAGTCAGCATCAGAGAAACTTTCATTTCAAAATAATGAGGCTTTACCGAACAAAGAAAAACAATCTAGCAAGGATAATAATAATGAGAAATGATCCTTGGAATCGTACTTGCACTTTAGTCAAGCTTGACTAAAGAATGGAAGAAGAAAAAAACCTGAGTTTGTGCGCCATTGGTAACGCAAATTGGCGACCAGAAAAATCAAAAACGAAGGTTGAAATTAAACTTGCACCTGACTCACGAGAAGCCTGACCAAAGGCCGGAAAAAAATGCATGGTCAAGAACCTGACCAACTATGTAAATTGTAAATATCAAAGGCGATTCAACATCAAGGAATGCATCATGGTTCATACACTGAGAAAAAATTCCTTGTTTAAATCAAAACTTGAGTTGTTAATGTAAATTTTTTTAAAAATAGTATTATTGTATACGAGAATGTTTAAATTCATCACGTTTTCAAACTTAATTCAAATAATTAGTCGTAGTTAACTTTAAAAACACTTAAATCATGGAATATTTTCGATTCTAACACTTTCCATGCTTGATTCAAACATAAAAAATTACAATTTTATTGTAGATAGACAATGAAATTGTCAAAAACATGCTTAAAAAACAACGAACAAATTACAACATCTGAGTTTAAGAAATGCTAACATTTCATTGTCAATATAAATAATCTGCGTGTTATATTAAGCACGGGCCTTGTCAGCGAACGACTAAGGTTTTCGAATTGAAGACTCTACGTGCTTAAATGATCATGAACATTGTTAGGGTACTATCAAGCTTAGTTGCGATGAGTACATTTCGTGATCAATTAAGCATGAACATTGTTAATCTACTACGAAAGAGTCCACAAATCGTATTTTCACCGTTCGATCTATTCATTTAACAGTGCAAGTGCAGTGCGATTCAATCTGGTTCCTCATTTAGTGACAAGTGACAAGTTTCATATAAAATTAAACACATTTTCATAGTAATATCTAAATATCTGTATAGCGAAATTTGCGGAATTTTATATATATATATATATTTATAATTATAATAAAACTTCAGTGCTTGTGTTTCATATCAGGGTAAGTGCTTCTAAATTGTTTATAAATAGCCATTAAGTGAAATTAAATGGTGAAATGGTATTGGATCCAAATTATAAAATAAGGCTTTTAAATGTAAGTTCGGCTTTACATAAATTTGGTTCAGCATCAGTTTAATTTTTAATTTTAGACGTTTATAAAACATGGATGTGGAAAAGGATAATCAAATTGCAGGATTTGAATATTTGCCTTTTACCGATGCTTTTACTGCAGCCGCGATACAGTTGCCAAATCAAAGAGAGCCCAGTTTTACTTCTGTACTTAATATAACAGAACTTTTAACTGCTAAAAAACAAACAACGCACGCTTCCCAATTTTCTGTAGTCAGTACTCCAGAAGAAGAAAATCTAGTATACAAAGAAGAACTTGATCGTGGACTTTATGATCTTCTAGCATCTTGGGGCTTTGCCGATCTTTATGAATATTTTTCGGAGCAGAGTATTACAGTTGACAGAATGAAAATACTGATAGAGAAAGATATTGATGATATATTCGCGAACAGGAAAGTTGGGTTAAAAATTGAATTTAGGCAAAAACTTAGGGAGTGGAGAGCAAAAAATGTATGTTACAAGAAATTCAGCTTACAAATTTACATTTTGCTTTCTAATGTTATAGTGTGTACCAGATCCAGAACTAAATTTTAGTAGACAGGACATTGCAAACATTGTTGAAGAAGTCCTCAAACATAAAAATTTTTTTTTTTTCTGGGGGCACATCTAGGTCCTGCTCTCCTGAGTCATTGAAGGATCTGCATTCCCCGACAACTCCATTATCACGTTCGACATCATCATCACCTGTATCTGGTGTTGGTTATTTTGTGCGTATATGCTAGTATATTATGCACAGAATTTACATAATTTTTTTGAGATTTTTTTTTTATAAGGATATTGACATTGTTATTGAATCTTTTCCAATGGGTCACTTTATCATAAAAGATTTTAAAACTAATAACTGTCTTGGGGAAACTTCACGAAATCTTCTTATTGATAGCATTATATCTTGATACATGAATAAGAAGGCTAAATCAAGAAAGAGTACGAATTCATTGCTGATCAAATTGAATTACGCTTTAAAGATGACAGGGTAATTTAAAGTATTTTAAATTTTTTTAATCATTTACTTATGAGGCTTTTACTATTGTGAAGCACATCTATTATATTAAACCTAAGCCAGGCTCTAACGAAAATCCCGGCGGACGCTTGTACAGCCGTCACTATAATACTAAGAGGCGGTATTCTAAAATTGGTTTAGGATCTTCATCTTCGACATCCTCAAAAACTCTAGATTTTTCCGATTTCAGTAAAGAAGTTGAAGTTGAAAGTAATGAAACTTACACTTTTTAATTGAAATTTACGTATTCATAATGTGTATCTGTACGTTTTGTAGACTTTTAAGTGGACATAAAATGGCTTCAAATATATAAAGAACCTTGGGAAGAAGTAAAGGCTAAATGGAAATATACTTTTCCGGAAAGACGAAAGCAGATCCTTTGCAGTGATTATCAGAAGAAGCTGGCAACATTTTTGGAAAAATGGCCCTTATTTAAACATTCTTCCGGTGTATCTTTGGTAACAAGAATCTGTTGCAGCGAAAATATTTCTTAAAATTTATGAATTTGCAGGTAAATACTGACTTTAACGAATTATAGCATCAAAAAGAAAATTATCTTATCGATAAGTGGGAGGATTTCAAATTAAGAATAATTAACAGTTTCAATGCAAAAATTAAGGACAAAGAGTGCCAGGAGCTGCTGAGGCTATTAAATAAAATGGACTCATTAAAAGGTATTTAGTAATTGCTTTTATTTTTATTTGTTATATTAATTTAACATAATATTGAAAAATTAATTAACGTCATGTATGTCTGTGAATCGTCTTACTCTAGATTAATATCTGACTATTAAAAATAGAGTAGTAAAGTAAAATCAGTTAAATTGTTACGACTTCTATTTAAAAACTAATAATAAAAATTTAATTTGTCGCTTTCTTTGATAATTGTGAACAATTTCTTTAATTACAGGACTGGAGGATATACTAGTAATAGATCTCTTACATGCTGTGCTACCACCTTCAGTAATGTACACAAGATTCATAAAAAAAGGCACGAATTTCTAAGTCAACTATAAAGGACTCACAGCAATCTTTGCTTTTGAAAGTAAATACGTCGAACGACTTTTATCCTGCAATAGACAAATTGTAAGAATATATTGATTTCTAGTAGTCCAATATTTGAGGATAAATTAAAACCTGAAACGCACAATCCTGAAAACGAAATTTTAAATAATGAAGTCGAACTCGAAGAAGTCAATTTTGATTCGAAAAACTTTCCAGCTGAAATTGAAAAATCTGCTATACAACTTATATGTAAACTTTATGGCAAAAATAGCTTATGTAGAAAAATTGTCGAAGAAATTATAGAAGACTTCACGAATGGAATTTTCTCGGTTATAGCAGAACAATTAAATGAGCATTTTTCGTCTGTTTTATCCGAAGAGTCTTCCAAACATTTCAAAAGCGTTTCAAACATTTTGAAAGATCCTTTCGGAAAAGTTAATTCCTTCTATAAGTTCCTAAAAACAGTTAAATCACACGATTTGTATAGTGATCCTCAAAATTTTGCTACAAATAACGAAATTGCAGCAATTACCGGTATTTTTCCTTCCTTTGATGTTTCACAATCTTATGGTATTATATTACCTCTTCATTTTCAATTTAGAAAATTTTTCGAGCTGCCAGGAGTGTATGAATACACGATTCAGAATATAAATGAAATAACTTCAACTTCTTCTCGACATTTTATTACAAGCAAGCTTTGGAAAGATAAACTGTTGAAGATCTGTGACAACAAACGAGACCTTATAATTCCGTTTATACTATACTTCGATGATTGTGAATCAAACAACCCTTTAGGCTCACACTCAGGCTCACACTCCATTGGGGCAGTTTATTATAGGTTTCCTACCCTTCAGCAATGGTATTGCTCTGACCTTAACAACATTTTTGTCGCAATGTTATTTTATAGTAAATATAAATGTCATGGAATTAATTCCATATTTTACCGGCTCGTTCAAGATATAAAGGATCTCGAAGAAAATGGAATTACTATAAAGTTAAAGACTGGAGAAGAGCATCGAATATACTTTGTTTTAGGTTTAATTTTAGGAGACAATCTCGGTCTAAATACAATTTTGGGTTATACAAGGAGTTTTAACTCACAGTATCCTTGTCGAATTTGTAACTGCTCCTAGACAGATATTCAATCGAGCTGTTCTGACAAATATGAATTACATAGAACCATAGAGAACTATAATGATGATTTATCGCGATTCTCAAAGGCAAGTGATAGAGTACTAAATACTGGAATAAGAGAAGAATCGATTTTCAATTACATTCCAAGCTTTCATGTTATTCAAAACTGTGCAGTTGACATAATGCATGACTTGTTTTAGGGTGTATGTCACTATGTTATTTGCAATGTTCTTTTACATTTTATTATCACTGATCGTTTTTTTACTTTGGATACTTTAAATAACCGCACCCAACTTTTTAATTACGGAGAAACGGAAGTCGGAAGTATTTCTCCTGCCTTTAAAGTTGAACATCTTTATAAAATGAAATTGAATATGTCTGCCAAAGAAATGTGGACGTTTTGCCGCTTTCTTCCTTTGATAATTGGTGATCTTATTCCTGTTAACGATAGACACTGGAAAATGCTTCTTCTTCTCAATAAAATATTAAATATTGTTTTAAAATCAGATTGGAAAACTTCAGATGTGATAAGACTAGAAACGTTAATTGCCGATCACCATTCATTATATAAAGAGTTATTTGGCGACTTCGTGGTTCACTATCCATTTGTAATGAAAATGGTTGGTCCACTAAAACATATTTGGCCTTTTCGTTATGAATCTAAAAATAAGGTTTTAAAGAGTTGTTGTAATAACATAACATCTAGAAGAAATTTGCCACTTTCTTTAGGCATTAAGTATAGTTTAAATTTTTGTAGTAGACTGTCCAGTGGCATTGGTATTCCGAGAAAAGTAATAGAAAATTCAAAATCAAATATTGTGCTTAAAGACATCTGTTACTTTTCACAAATTCGAAATTTCAGAGATTTTGAATTTTTAAGAGATGTTTATTGTTACGAAACCCTGACTTATTGTAAAATTTGTTACAAGAAAGAGCAGTATCTGAGTATTTCAAAAGCCAGCGAAATTGAATTGTACCGTATTGAAGGTCTATTAATATCAAAAGATGATGTATACGTTTTATGTGAAAATATTTTACTTTCTCGATATTGTGAACATTATAACGCATATGAAGTATTGAATGATACAAAAACTTTATATATTTTCAATATTAATGCATATGATGGACCTCCTATTCATACATATTTGAATCCAAATGGTAAAACTTATGTTATATTCGAATACCTTCAAACAATTTAAGATCATATTTTCTACATAAACATTGTGAACATAAAGTTTAATAAATATTTTATTTTTAATTCTATAAGCAATGTGAATTATTAAAAAAACAGATATTTGGAAAATCTATGCAGTTGTGCATATATGTAAATTCATAATGGCAATAATTGGTCGAGGAATAGTAAATATGCATAAAAAGCTATCCCAGTGCGGCGTGGTATGTATTTGTTGTCATTATTTTCGTGGAAAAATAATAAACAACAAGTATGTACGCCAGACTGGCTGCAGTTATTAATGCATGTTTAAATCAGTATTTGATCACGAAAACGTCCTTAATTTATAATAAAAATTCTTAGTATACAAGGTGTATTGTATGTGAAGTACGTTTCCTAGTTAATTGATCATGTAATATTGTATGCCAAACATTAATGATAGATGATCAAATCCGAATATATACTTAATCAAGTAGGAAATACTTGGTGTACATTAATATAGTGTTAAAATTATAACGAAGTTGACAATGGCGTGGTAAATTTGAACAATGGAAATGGTAAACTTTTGATAAAATAATTAACTATTATGGTTTGTTTAAATCAGCAACTTTTCTTAATTGACGCAAAATCAAACACGGATTTTAGTTGATTTTACCAAAGAATTTCTTTCGGTGTAGATACAGGAGCTGATATAATATTAATTAAGAAAAATAGCATTAGAATTAAGAAAGACTCCTGCAGAATAACAGGAGTAACAGAAGCTGAAATTAAAACAATTGGAACAATAAATATAAACTTTAAGGTTCAAGGAGACATAATAGCACGTTAATTGCATTTCGTAGAAAAACATTTTCCAATCTCAACTGATGGCTTGATTGGCCTAGACTTTTTGACCAAATTTGGATGAAAACTGGACTATGAACAATTCAATATTTGGCACCGAGATAAATAACATTGAGATACCGATCATGACTAGGATCCCAGAAGTAACAACAATTACAATTCCATCAAGATCACAAATGTATCAAGCGATGGACATTAAGGTAAAGGAAGACAGCATAGTTTTGAGCCAAGAGCTCCAGGATGGAATTTTTATTGCAAATGCCATAATACCAACAAAATCAAACTGCTCAATACACTAGAGCAGGACATCGGTATCAAACCACCTCAACTAAAGATTGTGCCACTCAAAGATACTATTTCATAAGGAAGGTGAAATCCATAGAGAAAAAAAAAACATTTTGAGAAACTAAAAAAAATTGAACACAAATAACCGTGATAAAAAGCAAGAGACTCACTATTTTAGATATGCAGAAAGTATTCAGATATATTCCTCTTAACGGGTGACACGCTGACAATGAACAACTTCTACACAAGAGATAAATATGACGGATCATACTCCAATCTACATAAAGAAGTTCCGCGAGCCACAAGTGCAAAGTGATGAAAAAAACAAACAGGTAGATCAGTTACTCAAAGAAAATATTATAGAACCCTCGACAAGCCCCCTTACTAGTAGTCCCGAACACTCTCTTACTAGTAGTCCAGTCCCGAAAAAAAGGAAGTAAAGATGAAAATAAATGGAGGATGGTAGTCGATAAAGATAATGGATGACAAATTCACATTAACTAGACCCGAAGATATCCTAAACAATCTGGGAGAGCCAAATACTTTTCAACCCTAGACCTAACAAGTTCTTTCAACCAGAGCGGACTGCACCGCAATCACGACCTGTAACCGCCTTTTCGACCAACAAAGGTCATTACCAATTCAAAAGACTAACTTTTGGATTAAAGATCTCCACTAACAGCTTCCAAAGAATGCTTACAGTAGTCTAGCAGATTTAGATGCCGAGACATTTTTGTATGTCGACGACGTAATAATTTTTGGATGCGGCTTGCAACACCACAACAGAAACCAATGCAAAACTTTCGACCGTTTGCGTCAGTATAACCTCAAATTAAATCCACAAAAATGCAACTTCTTGCAAACAGAAGTGATTTACTTAGGCCACCTAATCACCAACATGGGAGTAAAATCAGATCCCAAAAAATTTGATACGGTCACGAACTATCCAAAACCCACGAACGCAGGTGAAACAAAAAGATTTACGGCCTTCTGTAACTACTGCAGAAGATTCGTACCCAATTTCGCATCCATAGCCAAACCCTTTAATCTTTTAACACGCAAAGACACACCCTTCATCTGGACACAGGAATGTCAAAAATCTTGGAGCATAAACTAACAAACCCACCGATATTACAATATCCAGACTTTTCAAAACAATTTTCTTAACGACAGACGCATCAAATTTTGCATTGTCTCAAGGAGAAATAGGCAAAGACCTACCTATACATGAATTGAAGAAATGAATTTTAGAAAAAGAACTTCTAGGAATTTACTGGGCAATAAAACACTTCAGACCATATCTACTTCAAAACTCATAGTCGTGACTGATCATAGCCCGTTAGTAAGTTTGCTCATACAAAAAGATCCATCATCAAAAATGACAAGAATCAGTTTAGAATTATCTGAATATGACTTCGACATAATATATAAAAAGGGTTTACTGAATACAAATACAGGCGGACTATCCAGAATAAAGCTTAACTCGGATATGCTTAAAAAAATGATACCTACAGCGCAAATCAAGATAACAACGAAAAAAAATCAAAGGCACAAGAAGCTGAAGCATGCGAAAAAATTTTAGAGATATTGAAACTGTTTATAAATCGTCCGTCAGGTCAACTTTTCATCTACGAATGTACTTCAATCTCCGAAATAAGAAACGTAAAACAATTAAAGTTCATACAGATAAATGAGGCCGTCCAAAAAAAGAAAGTATAATAAAAAGAAGAGTATACTCATATCAAAAAAGAAAGTTGCAATCGAGTACTGCGATAATCCGAACCTGAACTTAGGATGGATATTAGAGAAGCTGACTCACGCGATGATTGACAATGAAAGTCAAATGCTAGCAATATCAATGGAAGAAAATATATTAAAAAAGTCGACATAGAAGAATTTAAGAAGAAATTTAATGATCTGCAGAAGCGATTTAAAGTAAAAGAAAAGTTTGCGCATAATAGTATTTAAACTCCCAGAAAGGATAGTAAACAAAGAAGAACAATTAAGCATAATCAAGCAATTTCATGAAACTCCATACACAGGTAGACAGACATTCAGGAGTCAAGCGCACAATCAACAAAATCAAACAAAGATTCTGTCGGAAAAATCTTAATGGTCAAAACTTATGTAAACAACTGTGAGAGATGCAAATGCAATAAACTAGTAAGACACACCAGAGAGAGAATGGTAGAAACAAATACACCAAGAGGAAATTTCGAAATATTAGAAGTTGAAACGGTAGGACCTATGAAACAAAGTAAATTCTACAGATTCAATTAACCAAATACGTAGAAGCATTTCCCATGGAAAATAAAGAAGCGAAAACAGTCGCAAAAATACTAGTCGAAAAAGTAATCCTGAAATACGGAACATTCAAAATTCTAAAGACAGATCTAGGAACTGAATTTGTCAACCAAGTAATCTCTAATGTATGTAAAATTTTCAACATAAAGCAAGTCACCTCAACTCCATTTCACCACGAAACTCTAGATTCAATTGAAAGGAATCATCGTGTACTGAACGAGTACCTACTATTAATAGATCAGAATGGCGAATGGGATGAATGGTTACCCTATTACACATTCTATAATATCGCACCTCATTCCGAAATAAAAATATCACCATATGAACTGATATTCGGCAAATTAGATTCAGTTCCAGCCACCATGGATCAAAATAGAACAGATTCGATCTACAATCTAGAAGAGTATTCAAAAGAATTGAAGTTGCGACTTGAAGAAAGCCATAAAATAGCCAAAGGACTATTGGAGAGTGCTAAAAAGAAAAGAAGCAGAAAGTCTAGTGAAAACACTAACCCACTAAGAATTAATACTTTATTGTTAAAAGTAGGAAATAAGAGAAAGAATGAACCTCCATATAAAGGTACATACATTGTTATCGATACAAATAATGTCAACACTAGGATAAAAATAGATAAAGTAACTAAAGAAGTACATAATAATAGATTAAGAAAATTTTAAGGAAGATCACTATAATGTGAAGAATACGAATAGCTACACCATAGACTTAAATTAAGAATACAAATTATTATAAATTCATTAATATTTTATTAGAATTATCGTTTAGCATAATAGATAGAATTCTTTGTAAATATTAAAAAAAAAAATGTTATTTTAATTAAACAAACATTTTTTTTGTCCATAAGAGGAGGGATGTAATGCATCAACACAGATGCACATGCTAAAAAACAAAATATGTAAAAGCAACAAGAAGCTGGGTTCATTGTCATCAGTAATTTCATTCTTAATGATTCATATAATTTCGTTCATGAATGAATAACATGAACTTAAACAGGGCAATGCACTTGAGTGTGGCACGCGTCAATAGCTGACACTGCATTTCACACCAGTTGGTGCATTGCACTGACCTCCATGAACCCAAATGCTTGGAATACTAGGAATGTGCAATACAGCGTTTGATAGCACATTAATAATTATTGGATTGCGATATACCAGGTCAATAACTGATGTATCAATAACTATAAGTACATTGATTTGATGACTTGTGAATTTACCAATTCACACTGTAGGTAGGGATAACAATGTATAGACTAAAATAATATAAATAACTTGAATTGAATTAATAAAGACATTAGTACAGTACTTTATAGACAAAGTGTTTTCATTTTATTATCCGCGCTTAACTTAGGCAGTCTCTGACACCATACAACTCGTACATACATATTTCGGCTGAGCAATCTCGCCTGTACATCCACTATTCATATCGGCTGAGCTCTCTCGCCAGCATCATTAGTCAGTCTCTGACGTCCATCCAATAGACGACGATTATAGTTCCAGCATTACAGTTTAATCACGTTTTTATGCAGCGTGTGTGGCTATCAATTCTCTTATCTACTTTTGTTTAAAATTTCAAACAGATGTTAACTTAACTTAATAGCACACTTGGTATAATGATCTGCTATCCTTGATGACTTCACTTGTGTGCCTTCGCCGCTCCGCGTTGTTGTCCACGGGGCACCAGGATTTGCGTAACGGAATGTTGATACCGTTTTCCCCCGTTAGTTGTCTGCCACGCGATTCCGGGAAAACTCCAACTGGAATCCCTGGGATATTGAGCTGTTCGCCGCTTTTACCTAAATTATTAGCGATTATGCATAGTGCGGATGTATGTAGTGTGGAGTCTTCGTTCGTTTTAGCAGGCAAAAACACTCGCGTTTAAAAGCTTTCCTTTCTTGGAAAGGACGTGTCTTTTATTTTTGTTTTATTTGACTATTCGGGCGATAACTTTTAATTTTCTTTATCCTCGTACCTGAACCTTCGTTTCGCACCTTCAGCAATTTGCAGAATGAAAAAATGACAGCAAGCCACATGAGATACTCTTTTCTTTTCCAAAACTTTTTTCTTTCTTCCTTGTCGATTTTTTTTTTCAAGCCTCAGTCACATCACAGCCAGGTTATAATGGTCAGCTGTGCCAAACGTGGCAGCACCTTCGTCATGTGGGCGAATGTCAACACCGCTACTTCTGTCGCCATCTTTCATGTAGCATGCTGCTGCATGCAGCACACTACGGCCAAAACGCCGGTATATACATATACACTTCAGAGCCGCGGCAGGATTCTTGTGCCAAAACTCGCGGAATCACTTTGATGCGACAGGTATGTATGCACTTCTTGTACATGAATGCGTCTATGTTATAATAAAGGTCCTCCACTAATAAATGGATATTGTAGTCAAAAGCCCAACAAAATTTATTACTTGAATTTTGAATAATTTGTAGGGTTAAATTAACATAACAACTAGTTCTATAGAATAGGTTTGCTTCGTCTTTGTTTAATTCTTATAATAGCTCAGCTTGTTGTGTAATATCATTCGCTGACCAAGTTGACACGAGGACTAGTATTCGGAAAACCCTCGGTTATTATGCTTAAATTTAGTCACGCATAAAACGACAAATTATGTTTTTTTTTTTGCATGTTCGTCATGATAACTCGAGAACACATTGAAGATAGATAGCTGAAATATTATGTATAATATAATTATATTATTTTAAGGAAAATTTTATACTTAAGTACGAAAATCAGACAGATCGTGTAGTTCCTCCGTACGGTTTCCATACAAAAATTTCCCTTTTCTATATAATTTGACATTATTTCCTAAGAACGGGTTGACAAAAAGAGTTGCAACTAAGTAATTCCGTCCAAATAGCAAATATGATCTCGAAAATGGCTTAAATCGATCAAGTGCTTCGTAGTGTTGCCACACAAAAAATCGTCATTCACTATATATTTGGGCAGTGATTGAAAGCTCGTTGACGTAAAGAGCTGAAAAAAAATTTACTATATCTGGAACCCACTTGTTACCATACAAAAATTAAAATTTTTTCACGTATGGAAAAATAGTCTTTTTTGCGTTGATAAGTTCTTCGGAATAAAAAAGCTATGATACTAGCTATATAAATTTTTTACCGACCGACAAATCCTTCCCAAAGCAAATGCGAAAAACCAATTTAACAATTTAACTTTCTCAGAGGGTCGCTATATATAGGAGCAATTATTTAGGATATCGTAAGAATTGATCTTAGAACAATAATACCTTCTTTCGTAGTTTTTTTTTTCTATTTGACTCTCAATTGAAAGATTAATGAAATATCGAAATAATCACAATTTATCAAATTTGTTGAATTTATAGTCATGGTCTTTGTATATAGTGTATTCTAATATACTTTCGTAAAATATTAATCATGATATTGAGTTGAAAATATTAAACTAAACGTAGGTAGAGGATAAAACTTTTAAATTATGGTATATGCATAATTAAATATCCTAACATTGAGCTATTTAACTCTTCAATTATGTAATTTAGACCCTCAACTATTATTAAAAAATTAACCTATTTATAATTTGAAATAACATTATGTAAAGTTATTTCAAAACTACTACAAACTAACATCGGATTGTAGTCATTCTACTCTAAATTAGGGTTGCGTTAACTTATTTTTTAAAGTTAAAGAACAATCAATTATTTTAGGTTGTGTTAACCCTTAACAACCGTCGTCTTAATTTTGTGTCATTGTTACCGAGGTACGGTTCCAGGGACTGCATTTGAAATCTAAATAATGAAATCAAAGAAATTGCGTTAACGGAAACATTTTAGTTAATACGTTTGGTTTCGTAAGTTATTACTTATAAACATGAGTTTTAAACTCATCACAGATTCTTAAAAAAAAATATGTTTAAAAAATAACATAAATATGTACTAAAAAATTCATAAAATATTAAAGGAAATAAACAAAAACATAAGAGGACACTTCAGGCTTTCAAAATTAAAAACAAGTTTCCTTATAACTAACAACGAAAAAAACCTGCAAGGGTTGTTTATACTCATTTCGAGCAATTTTGACAAATTTTATTGCTACACTGCAGACAAATTGGTCTTTTGCACTCGATGCCTAAGTGAACAGTTTTTCTTTTTTATTTTGCTAGGCAAGTATAACATGTTCGTCTGTTTTCTCTACAGAGTGTTTCTGGTATCTTCACCTCGGATCGTACTCCTACAATAATTTCTGTACGAAGACGCAACTCAGTTCGTATTTGTGTACATTTTAGCCCCTCATATAAAGCTCGTTCCACAAGTTAAAATGCAACTGCTTTCACGAATTCCATCTGAGTTAGTTCTTACCGGCTTCTTTGTGCTTGGTGTAAAATAAAGGCATTCACTGAACACATGTCGATGATTCTGAAAAGGATAGCCATCGGCCAACGCTGAGTTCTACGACCACAGGAATACACTGCACACTTCCGATCTAAGGAGTCGACGTTATTGTTGTAGTGTACAATATTTCAGGTTTTCCAGATTCAGTGTCTTCTTCTCTACTATGATGCATTGTAGAAATTCGCAGGACAGATTTATTCTTTTTAGGAACATGTGAAACTAACGTCTTATCTTTTGTAAATCCATGCAAGGTGCTTCCAACTGTCCTTTTCTTGGCCGGTAAAAATTCTGAAGGAATTTCTCTCTTGTTATTCCTTAGTGTGCCTACCACCATTAAGCCGTTATTTTTAAGAACATCAGCTAATTGTAATGAAGTGTACCAGTTGTCCATAGTAACGTTTCGACGTCTGCCAAAAATTGGTGTGCGCAGCCTAATTACAGCTTGTGTAGGAATGGAAAATTTCTCTTCTGCCTCACTCAATCCTACACCATCGCTCTGTTTTCCGCAATACATATATGCATTAAATACATAAATTGGCCTTGCGTCAGTGAGGCATTGAAATTTCAGCCCATACTTCCCCGGTATATTGGGCATATACATTGTAAATGCACATCGACCACGAAAAGCTATAATCATCTCGTCGACACTTATATTTTCTCCAGGAGAGTCTTGGGAATTCTATTCTATAAACCTCATAAAAATATTGCAAAGGGCTGCAGAACGGTCCATCTGTTTCCGAAAATCTCGATCTTCAGGATTGTTGCACCTCAAACAATTTAAAAAGGAGACAAATCTGTTAGCCGACATTGTGCATCTGAACATATCGCGACCAGTTCCATCTGTCCTGAAAAATTAACGAATGTCTTCTTTATTTGACTTAAAAATACCTGAGTATAAAAGCAATCCCAAAAGGCGTCGAACTTCAGGAACTGTGAATTCTTGTAACTCTGCTCTACTCGGATTCTTGTATTTCAATCTGCAAGCTCTTATCTTTTTATTTGTCCATTTAATAACCTCCTCAATCATGTCGTCGCTAAACAAAAGATTCCATATTTCCATGGGTCGCTTGGCTCGAATGCTTCAGAATTTGGTTTATGACGTAATACAGTAATTTTTAAGATATTGTGTGCTGGAGTTCTCACACACCTTGATGGTTCTGAAGCTAGCCAATTAAAACGGTTCCGTCTATAGAAATAATTGTTTTCTTCTTCGCGAACATGTTCCTCATCATGATCACGCTCACTATCATCAGAACAAATGACAAAACAGAATTTGTGTCAAGCATGTGGAATTTGAATCTAGAATATCTGCTCTTGAAATGAATGCAGAACATTACCACACCGTTACGTCTCTACTCCTCTCCAAGTTCGTAAAGTCACAAAACACATCATCACGACAGAAAAAAAAGTTCGTTTCAAGCTTTCGGGTTTTCAACTTTGATGACCTACAGCTTTAATATTTTTCAACTGGAGGTGATGTGGCACAGGGTGCGAACAGAAATGGTTGCATATTTTGTGCTGTTCTTGTCCCTTCTTGTAATTTCATTATTCTAAGATAATATTCATCAAGACGAGACTTCGATCATTGGATATTCACCATAGAATATAGAAGACTAGTTCATCATTACAAGCACAGAGGTGGTTATTGAGGAGCTCACCGGGAAGCAATCAGACATCGGATCCGAGCTCGAAATACTGCTGAGGATTTTCAAGAAGGACCCCGAAAACTCATGAAAGGCTGTTTCCGCTCCAAGAGATGAAACAGGAACATCTCTACTTCAAGAACTAGTTTTACGAAAAGGTAGCGTAAATATACATTACTATAAGTGCAGCTCTAGCTGACCACGTCCAATGACGACCACGACCTCAACCACAACCACATAAAGTACTGCTTCTGCATCTACCACATCAGGTATCAATTGAGATACCCAACCGCTAAAAGCGATCAAAATGTCAAATGAATTCAAACTCACCTATGGGCAAGAGTGTAAGCAGGCACCAATCAATGAAGTAGAGAGAATGGTTCCCAAAAAAAGAGCATCCATGAAAAAGGATATCGAATCCAAGGCCAATACAGAACATGCAAAATCATATAACGTAATAAAGATCAATTCATTACAAAAATATGAAGATGAATTGGCCCAGAATGATCAGCTCATCTGGGAATATTCCCCCGAGGAAAACCCTTATGAAAACGAGGTTGATCTACACCAAGAATTAATTAGTTGGGTACAAGATACAATTATTATGCTACAGCAGCAGCTGGCATAAACTTTTTTTCCATCCGCCTGCAATGCGAATTTTTTATATTATGTGTATAAACTTACACATGTTTTAGATTGGCACGAACATTGTTGTTGCTGGGCCTCTCCTTTAGTTTCTTACTCGTAGATCAGCCCATCAGAAACGCTGAGTAAATGTTTTATCTGCTTAGCAATCTGGCTGGCGAAGCACGAACGCTAATACAGTATCCGAAGAGAATTATGAGGATACATGGAGTGTACTCCACAACAGATACAGCAATAAACGCTTGTTGGTGACGGCGCTACTGATTAAATTCTTATTACAACTTTCAAGTCAGTTTGAGCCGGCTGCCACCATTAAGGCACTCCATGATATCACAAATAAATGCCCCTTAGTATTAAAGAATTTGGGAATAGCCATCATCCTGGGATCCATTGCTTGTTCGCATCCTTATAAGACTACGCGCTCGCTCTACGAGCATTCACTGGCAGCTCCTGCGTTGCGAAATGCCTTGTCAGCATTTACCGAGTTGAGCAGTGAATTTTGTCGTGAAATTAACAAAATGTCTGCTGATTTAGTTCATAGCATGTCTAACAGTGAGGACGCTCCATGCGGTACCACATCGATGGGATAAACGTTCTACCGATACTGTGTCGCTAACGTACCGATCCGTCAGGGAAGGGCCTAAAATATACGGTTGCGACAGTGGCTCGGCATGCTGCACGCTTGCGGTCAATGTCGGATCAGGGCTCTTATTCGAGTTTTGTTGCAAAGGCCTTCGGATGAGTGCGTGTATTAAGCTTATGTGTGGTCGCTTGAGATGGGCGCTGAGGCTGAGTGGACAAAATTTCTGGGATTTGAGCGATACCGCTCCGATTCTTGAATTTTCACTGGCAAGCTGTAGCGAACCTATCTATTGTATCTTGTCGAATTATGCGGAGTGGAATCACCGTTTATTCACTTGATTACTTATGACTGGTTTCAAGTCCAGGTTTAACCAGAGCCTTAGATAAGCCACGGGTGCGACTTAAGCCCAGAATTTAAGCCTACTCGGTTTCACAGAAGGTACTCAGTATGCAGATGAAAAATTTCAAGATGTCAGCACTACGGTAATAATAAATTTTTAAAGAAAAATTGCCATTGTGAATCCCGTTGAAGAAGAAAACATATAAATAAAATATTGTTATCACCTACGAGTAAGAAACTAAAGGAGAGGCCATTGCGTGTGTGTATATGCAATTTTGTGTACCGGTCGTGATGATTTTTCTCACTTTCTAACATATGGTTGCATCTCTGCCTACATGTACCTTAGATGTCACTTTTGTTTACATTCTGTAAGGAAATGTACCTTAGCGCAAAAGCCGTAGGTAAGGTTAAAATTGGAAGGGGATTGAATAGAAATTTATTTACATTCTTTTATGTGGAAATTTAATAATATTGTATTTGTATCTTTTTTAATAATAAACTGGTAATTAGAAAATTGGTAAATGTTTGTAATTTTGATAAAAGCGTAACTAATTTTCAATATATTTTCAAGTAATTGGGAACCAGAAAATTGAAATAGGTTAACTGATGAACCAGGAACCTCAAAAGGTTGTTTTATATTATTTGCGCTCATTATGCTGCTGCTGGTATACAATTTTGTCTCATACTTTCAAAACTTGCGCCAAAATCATTTGCATAAACTTTTTTCCCATTACAATGCGAATTTTTATAGTGTGCGTATAAACTTACACTTTGAGATTGGCACAACATTTATTGCTGATGGGCCTCCTTTAGTTTCTTACTTGTAGGTTATCACTCGTTTGTTTAAACTGTGCGTAGTTTTTACCAGTCAATCGAGCTTTTTATCTGCGAGTGTATCAGATCCAAAATCATCATAGCCGAATGTTTCGACAGTCGGAGCCGAGAATAAAAGTTAACGTCATCCCATTTCTCGAAATGTTGCGGGCGCCTTCTTATAATTTTTTACGGGTCACACTTTGCGATATTATATTATACCTTTCACCGTCGCTTATATCCTCTGCATCAGATAAATAACTCATTTTTGTCTTAAACTGCTTGTTTCTTCCTAAAACGTCAAATGGAATGCTGACCCTAGCTGGCAGACAGTACTCAAAACTGCTAACTAGATAAATTTTTGGAAACTACTTGGAAAATTTCAATTTAATTTTAAAGTAAAACTTTTTAAATATGTACGTTCGTTTAATAATAAAAATTATAATATTTAGGCAAAATATATACACATTTAGCAACAATCTCCATATGTGTTTACAGCAATATCTGAGGGTTAAAGCCAGTGATGTCACTTAAGCCTTGACTGTGAAACCGAAATATGTATTAAGCCTTGGTTTAAGCCATCGCTGTGGCTTAAGTCTTGACTGTGAATTCGGCTATTGGTGACCAACGGTACCGTCTTTGTCAGTGCTGATTTTGTGCGTTTTTCAAAGACCAGCAACCTTTTTCTCTCTTTTGCTTTTAAGGGATTAGGAATAACTTGCTGCGTTTTATATATGCTTATGGGAAGTAGCAAAGTGCTACTTTTCGATATTTTTTATGAACTCTTGTCCTTTTTCAGCTGAACCGGGGAAAATTATTGGGCTTTCTCTACAGAAGTAGAAAAACTAAATACAGTAAAAGAATAAAAGAAGGAAATCAAATATGAAATTTTATGAAATGTATTGTTATTGTTAAGGAACGCGAAACAAAACAGTAGCGCATGGACAATACGCTACACATCTTCGTAGGGTTGCCATACCAAAATTTCGTTTTCACTATATATTTGGACACTGCCTGGGAGCGCGTGGACGAAGAGAGAAAATAGTTAATAAAATTTAAAACTTGAACTAAATCGACCATCCCCTTCTTGGTGTTGCCATACAGAGCTTTTAGTTTTCACTTTATTTCAAATTCAAATTTATTGGGATTAAAGAGCACAAGTGAGAACAATGCTCATTGATTTGCGCATTCTCCTAATTAAAGATACAGGATAATTGACATCGATTTTTAAGAAGTAAAGTAAAATGAAAATAAAATTTAAAATTAACAATAAATCAGAGTAGTAATAATTAATAAAAAGAACATAGAAATTGCTAAATTAAGAAAAAACAAAAAAAAACAATAAAATAAAATAAAAAGAAAGCAAATAAGATGAGATAAAATAATACTAACTAGAGAAAAGAGAAAAAGTTGATACATGGAATTAGAATTACGAAATGATAGAAAATTTTAAAGAAATAAAAATATTTGCATGGAAGAAAATTAGAAATTAATATTAAACTAAATTGAATAGCATAAGGCAAATAATAATAAAAAATATAAAATAAAAAAAAATAAAAAAAAAATAATAATTATGCATGCTAGAAAAATGTTGAAATGATAATCTCTTGAAGCTGTCTGGGCACTGAGTAGATCTTATTCCAATGGGCAGATTATTCCAGAGTTGAACACCATAGACGAAAAATGAACGACTACTTAAATGGGATGTGTTTCGGTATGAGCAGCAGTTTTGTGCGAGCGGATGAAAGGAGCTTTACATTACTATATAGGTAACTGGGGCACATGCGCTTTTTGTGCGAGCGGATGCAAGGAGCTTTACATTACTATATAGGTAATTGGGGCACATGCGCTTAACTATGTGAAATATCATGAGACATATTTTAAATTTAATATAATTGTTCAGCATACAACCTAAGATAACTGTGGAAAACTTAGACACATGATCCCGTCGGCGGATGCCGTAAATATATCTAGCACAGGAGTTATATGTTAAGTCGATTTATTTTATCACGCCTTCTGCCACTTAAATTGCCGAGAACTTCACAGCCATATGTTATGATTGGTAACAAGAGAGCTTTTACCAACCGAGTCCTTGTTTCTCTGGGGGATGCATGACACCACAGACCCTTTAAACCACCATATATTTTACCTTCTTATGTATCAATGTATTTATTCCATGATGGAGAAAGAAGAATTTTAAGAACTTTTATTTTTAATGATTCTAAATCAAATTTATAAATACAAGAAGAAAAAACAACCGCCTCGTCCGGGATTTGAAACCGGGACCTTCCGCTTGCCGGGCGACTGCTCTTACCACTGAGCTAACGAGACAGATGACTTTCCTTCTTGCATTTATCAAATTTGTAACTAGCCTAATAATCCACGTTTGCTTTCAGCTGGCATTAACCAGTAACGACGAAAGCGCACAAGTAAATTGTAAATTCAATTTTTTTTATATTTCCCGCGGACGGGAAGGTTCGAGTCCCGTCCGCGAGAAAAATAAATAAGAATTTATTCCAGTTTAATGTAGTATCAAAAATTATACTAAGGTTGCGAGCTGATTCAGCAAAAGGAATGGGTATACCATTAAGTTTAACAGAAGGTTGTTGGGACATATCAACATGATTTTTAAAAATAACAATAACTTGCTACTTTGAAGGATTCAAATTAAGACAGTTCAAACTAGCCCAAGATTCAATAGCTTCCAAATCCATATTTACTTTGTTTATGCTACTGTGGAGATTTATTAACTTTGAGGATAAGCACATTTGGAGATCATTAGCATATAATTTGAGAGAGGATTGACAAGTAACCTCAGTTAGATCTTTTATATATAAACAAAACAACAAAGGACCCAAGATAGACTCCTGTGGTACGCCGGAGAATAGAATTTTGCTATTCCAATATCCTTTATCCGTCACTACAATCTGCTTCCTATAAAAAAGATAGGAATATATATGTTTGGTTGCCGAGCTTGAGAAGTTATATTGGGATCTAAGTTTATTGCATAGGATATAGAAGTTCACGGAATCAAATGCCTTTGTAAAATCGAGCAAGCACATGACTGTAGCCTGATTATCTTCTAAAGCTTTCTAAAGCTTTGTATAAGACAGGCAGGATACTAATCGGTCTATAGTCACAAGGTCTGTCAGCTTTGGGATATTTCTTCACGGGTATAACCTTTCCCAACTTCCATATGTTTGGTAAGCAACCTTTTGTGATTGCTGTATTGATTATATGAGTAATCTGCTTAATAAAAAATGAAAGAATTAACTTTAAAATTTAAGATTAAGGTTATCCAAACACATTTTTAAAAGCGAAATCACCGTCGTAGTAATCCGTTTGAGAAAATACAGGAAAAGGAATATTATTTAAATTACCCGCCGTATTACAAAAATAATCATTCAGTTCATCTAGATCAATATGAGTTTCACTTTGGTTTGGGGGCGTTTTATTAAATTCATACTTTTAATATTTTTCCACAGTACACGAGATGGTAAGGAAGGATTGAGCTTTTTCTTACAGTAATTAGTTTTCGCCCGTCTAATTTCAGCGGTGACTTTATTTCGCAGGAGAATAAAGAATCACTTTCAAACCTTCTCCAGTAAGTATATGCATGGCTTCGTTCAGCCATCAGAGCCTGAATATCCCTTGTGAACCACGGCGACTTTGTTCTACGTGATTTTATTGGTACAAAATAATCAAAGAGATAATTTAGTCTATTACATATTGAGATAATTTAGTCAAATTGGTGATTGACATCTGTAGTGGAGTATATATAGCTCCACAAAATGTCACCAGCCGCAAGATGCAATTTCCGAAGATCAATCGATTTGCAGTCCCTGTAAACAATGATCTCACAACCGGTTGAGGGACTATAATGCAGAGATAGCAAGAGAAGCCATAATAGCTATATGACCACTAATTCCAGGAATATTAAATTGGCTATGGTCTACTACCAGATCTGGGGTATTAGTCACATAAACATCTAGCAGGGAACACCACTACTATGGTATCTTGTCGGAGCACTATTAACGATATGCAACCCCAAAGTATTTAAGTACGCCAAGAAGTACCTAGATTTACTATTATTGATTAAAAGATTGATATTGAAATCTCCGCAAATCAGACTCATCGAGTAGGCACCACTAATCTGTGCAAAATCATTGTAAAATGAACTTAAGTCAGATATCCTGGGAGGTTTGTATGCACTACCTAGCAATATTTTATTTGACCTAATACGAACCTCCAGGAAGAGGTATTCAATTCCACTAGAGGATGAGTCTGACTTGCAAATCTCCCTGCATCCATAAACACACTTAATGTAGGCAGCCACACCACCACCGATCGACAGGCTCCGAGCTTGCAGCCCGGTAGTTCAACCAGATTCTCATCTATGCAATCATTCAACCATGTTTCGGAAACAACCAAAATATCAACACTATTAGCAAAGGTATACTTAAATTCTTCAAAGTTTGAGAGAAGACTCCGAGCATTAATATAAGAAATATTTAAGTTTAATTTGTAATTGTTCACAAAATTCACCAGTACACATCTTCCGTCCATAGTGCCCGCAACATCAGGAAAAGCCATAGTATAGGTCGTCTCTGACAGCTAACAAGAGAGATACCATATCAATTACAACTAAAAAAAAAAAAAAGAAAAGCAGAACAATTCAAATACATAATTTATGGATTCATTTATACTCCGCTTAATTTTAGCAATATCCAAGTGGTGATGATAAATTAGTGAAAGCAAATTGTCAGTAAACAAGAGCAAGCTATTCTCAAACTTCAGCTAAATTGTTATATTTGTCCAGTTGATCCATAGAATTGATTTTTATAGCGGGAATCTCTTTGTTATCATCCGGCCTTATGTAGATAATCCCATTCAAGGAGTAAACTGTTTTGATCTTTCTGCCTGTTTTTAGTTTAACAGCAGCTTGGAAAAGCAGGTTGTTCCGTGAAGTAAGACTTTCTTCCCATTGAAGCCAATATTGCAGAATTTACGTTTTTTCTTCCTCATAGCTCTGATAAAATTTTATTTTTCAGCAACACTGATAAATTTTAAGATTACATGACGAGGCCTGTAATTACTCTTGTCCATTGCTCGATTCTCGTTTTGGGGCAAACGGAATATTGCTGTTTCTACTGAAACTGAACACTCAATGACATTTTCCAGTTTATTCATAATATGTATTATATTTTCTCCTGGAATTTGCGGCAGGCTCAAAAGAAACGCATCAGTGGCCTTAGAAGACTTTTCAAAACTTTCCACTTTATCCTCAAGGTGTTTTATTCTTCGCGATGGAGCATTTACAGCATCATGATTTACGACACAATTTTCAAGATTATCCACTCGTTTAGTAAGAGACGACACAGAACCTTTCATGTCTTTGATAGAGTCATTGACCATGGCTACAAGCTCATTTATTTATGTAGAGAATTTAGATTCAAGTGTGATAATTCTCAAATCAATATGTTGTATAAGCCATTCAATTGCACTCTTTAGGTCTAATGCTGTGATTGCTGAGTCACTACCACGTGTTGAAGGCATTGTTATCTATTAATTAATATTACGCAAGAACTCACTGTGCAAGAATTTTAAAAGAAAAACCACCACTGCAAACGAAGACACTTTATGCTTTATAAGGAATAGATAGTTCAAAAACTGGTAATTAAATTTTCCAATTTTAATAAAATACTCCGGAGCCAAGTTGATACGTCTACTCAGTATGAGCTTTCATTTTACTTTATTTTCATCTATTACACGGATGCTGACGACCAAAATGCTTTCCGCTAATGGAGGGCGTTGCCGGACGGCCTCGAAGTCTTTAAGCCTTTTTAAGCCTCGGTTGAAAAACATGATTTCATAAAAGCGGATTTTTGGTGTCGCAGCAAAGAAATATATTTCATGATCAATAGTAAAAATGGCAAATAATTTTGCTGTCGCAAAATTGGTGACAGACGGCATGGATAACTCGAGAATGCGTTCATGCTGAATATTTGCGCTTTCAGAAATGACCTAAATCAAGCAACTCTTCCTTGGAGTTGCGATATAAAAATTTTGTTTTTCACAATATATATTGGAAAACTGCTTAAAAAAGCTTAGACGTGGAGAGCTCAAATTTTGTACTTGGCGTTTTCATAAAAATTGCAAATATAAGTTCAAAAATGGACCAAATCGGGCAACCCTGTTTTAGTCGCCAGAGCTATAGGGTGTTGTGGAGTAAAATAGGATTGCACTAGTAACGTAATGCTGTTCACTGAACGTGGCACAAAAAGTGATCTTGGCAACAGGCTTATTCGATAGCCGTCTATCGGTTCCATGAAAGAAAACTTCCAAAATGTTAAAGGATATGCGAATCACTTTTCGACGCATGGTTGTTGTCAGTGTTCGAGAAGGTGGTCTGTAGGCAAGAATTGATGTAATTAGTCGATATAAGGAGTTGAGGATAGAAGACCGACCCTATTGGATGGGCAAAGGTGAAAAGATTTGGTTTGTTAGAAAACAAAAAACTTAATTAAATAATAAATATTGGAAAATTTTGTCTGTTTAAAATTGGAAATTTATTAATATAAAAAGAATTAAAAGAAATTTTGTTTGTTTAAAATTGAAAATTTATTAATATAAAAACAGAAAAAAAAGAAAGAAGGAAAACGACAACACAACCAAACATAAAAATACACAGGCATTTTTAACTAATATTCGGATATCCGATAACGGGATTTGCGGACCTTGCAATTCCTGAAATCCAAAATCAAATACAAGATCTGCAACAATAAAAGATCTGTGATAGATCCATTATGAGACTTAAATAAATAAAAGTAATCTATACTGTTATAACCGACTATATAAAAAACAAAAAAAGTGCCGACTGTCATCGAAAAATTGAAAAGATAAGACTTTTATCATAGGACTTCTCTAAATGAATAAAAATCTCTGGACTGACTGACTTGAGACTAAAAAATTAAAAGTCTTAACCCCTGTTCACGAGCGCGATACGATACGTGCGATATTTTGGTGACGTCCTGCTCTTTCTATAGATCTATCTCTATTTGCGACTGGTTTTTATCGCGCGATACGTTCACAAGGTTGACAGAGGCTACAACTTAATTTGTTTAGTTTTATAGTGGCAAGGAGATATTAGTGTGAAATTTACACATATATATATATATTTACATATTATAATAAATTTTGACATCACTACGGAGCTTTAGCGTCCGATTACAAAGGTAAACAAACGTAAATGTTGAGGTTAAGGTGAAAATCGCACCAAACTAAGAGCATTACTGCGATAAATTTTTGTATCGCACCAAACGTAGAAAGAGTAACATGTTCAGCGACAACTACATTGCTGTAGCCAATCAAAGCTCTGTGCCATGCGATAAATCGCACTAGTGAACAAACCATTATTGGAGTTTTATGAAGAGACTTTTATTTATAAAAGTCTGCGATAACTATTAGCACTGAGCTAAAAGTACAAAAATCTACCAAGAATGTTATTATGACACTTAAAAAATAAGTCTTTTGGGACTCTCAACGGTAACAGTTATGACTGTAAAAAAAAATACATTTAATAAATAACTATTATCTTATGATTTAAAATTTAATTTTTTTTATAACATTTACATTTAGCTAAAAAAAATGTAACTACTATTTCAAGATTTTTTCAAAAAGTCCCATAACAGTTACTGTCCCTAATTGTAACTTTTTCCCTTCTTCACTATATATTTGGACACCGCCTGAGAACGGGTCGAGATAAAAAGTTGAAATTTTGTTCACGGCGTTTTCGTGAAAATAGTAAATATAATTTCAAAAATGGACTAAATCGTGTAATCCTTTCTTAGTGTTGCCGTAGATAAATTGAGATATTTCACGAATACTGTGAAAACAATTAGTCCTAGTAATTTTTATTGTACTGAAAAGTTCTTGAGAATTTAAAAACTTACGAAATTGATACTTTGGACGAACCGTTCTAGAAATAGACGCGAAAGCTACTTTTACCATCTAAATTGCATAGAGGGCCGAGTACGGCATACACATCTAGGGTATCGTAAGAATTGGTCTTAGGGCTTAGTTAGATCAACCCTAGCTTTTTTTTAGCTCTTTTAATAATTGAGTGGTTAAACTAATTATTCTCAGTAACAAAATCTCTGATTCTCATAATGTCCTACCCCTATCGTTTTTCCCCAAAATGGAAATAAAGGATTAGCAAAATTCGTGGAAAAGATCAAACTCGATGTGGATTTAAAGTTATATTTTTTCTATAGATAAGTAAATCCTGCTTTTGCAATATAGTATTCTATTTACACATAATAATTTTCAAAGCTTACAATAGCCAATTACACAACAATTAAAATTAAATACTTATTAATTTAAATAAGGACGGAAGCTTATACTATTTTTTGCGAAGGTCGTGCTTGGCCCAGAAGCTTCCCCATTAGAATTATCAATCTAAAAGTAGAAATTAATTTCGATTCATACAACATAATTTGTAAAACCAACATTTTTTTCACTTTGCTCTTCTATTTCTTGGTTGGGGGGATTATTTTCAGTTTTCTCGGTAATATCGTTTTGTTTAACATCTTCATCTGGAGAAACTTCTCCAGAAAATGCAGAGCGAGATTTAATGCGTAAATCATCTCCAGAGTCTCGATCGTCGGCGCCCGGCTAGAAGGCTCATCTATGCTAAATTTAAACTACATATATTATAAGACCTATAAAACTTACCTCCTTTGATAAAAAATCGTCTTCGATATAGGTGGTGGACATGTTATTGCCGGCAAGGTCTAGATTTGCTTTAAAAAGTTCATATCATTTTCTCATGTTTAATAATTGGTACTTACGATATTTCGACACATCTGCATGAAAACTTAGTGAATCTGCCGGCGCTCGTCTAGATTTTGGTAATTTCGCCTTTTTCCCTTCTCGGTTATTTAAATTCTTCTGCGTTTTAAATCTCTTACGAGCAGTTTCTACATCATCTTCCAAAATTGAATCATCGCTTAAGTTTCTCTTTCTAGAAATGGGACTGATATTCTTTTTTTCATATGGCGAACAATCTTGAGGCTGAAAGGGATCTATTTAAATAGAGTCAAAGGATTGATCAAAGATTCAATTTCTACGGGGAACAGGTATCAAACTCTAATTTAACAGCGGCGCCGCTGTAGATTGAAAGTTGGGTACTAGCTTGCTAAATTTCTTCTAAGAGTTTAATTATACCTGTAATATTCGCACCCTGTTTGAAGTACAAGATTATCTCTCACACTGCAAAACATTGCATGTATAAGAACTGCACCCTGTTTAAAGTAGGAGCTATCACCCGCACTAGCCAAAATTGTATCTGCAATATTGGCACTGTATTTAAAGTATAGTGTCATCGTTTGCATTGCCAAAAATTGCATATGTTAATATAGTGTTTTTCTTAAAAATCTGAGACAAATATACTATTTTATTAATAAAATTATTAGTTTATCCTATTCCCCTGGATTTTATTAATCATTGGAGCAAAACTCTTGGTTTAAAGTGGAATAAATTGAGATTTTCGGTTTACATTTTTCGGTTCTTGTTTTTGATGTGAAAGTGCCTTTAACGTTACCAGAACTCATTACGTCAAAAAGGACAGGAACTATTTTCGCTATTGGTTCCATTCTACCATGAATGGTGAAAAGTAATAATAATAATAAAAACATCAAAAGTCAGCTTCTGATAGAAGTTTTATGGTAAAATTTACAAAGTTTTTATGAATTTTAACTCAATGTTGTATACAATGTTCGTACGTCAACGGGAACCACCATATTGAATTCAAGAATTTTGGTTTAATTTTGTGTTCAAATAAGTGACATGTATGTATATAAATGGACTGACTGATCTATTTCATGTGGCACCAATTTTGATTTCAAAAAGTATGATCTCACTGTCAATTCTACTAACTGTCGTAATCTGGCGCTATATTTAAATTATTTGGGGATTTACTTATATACTTGTCAGCAGGATTTACCGAATTTACCACAAAAGTATTTGGGACTATTTTTGTTTGTAAATTTTAATTATACAAGGCTATTTTAGTAGGAAAGGTTTGATTACCTTCTGCAAATACCGCCGAACCTAAGCAATTTCTCGTTGCAAATCCTTAGAGTTCAGTGAGAAAGTATGCTGTCACGGAAAGAGACAGGAATCTGAAAGTGGTGCCATTTACTTTCATGCATTTTTGGTTCAACGAGCAGTCCATTTATATTTACGTCAGTGATTCAAATCTGTACATTTAAATTTTTCATACAAAACAAAATTTCGTGCCAATGCAAGTTTTAAAATTTGATTGAGCAGTCAGGGCCAGAAGACAGCCGGAGTGCCGTCATTGTGAATAACAGTTCGTACGCGATTTCTATAGGTAAAAACCTTTAAAAGTTTTATTTAAATCAAACAAATATTTGCTGGAATATAGCACTAGCCTAAACTAAGCAAATAAAACATTTGAATTTTTTGATAAATCAAATTTATATATTTTTAATGGGAGCACATTCTGAAATTGTAATCCAAAATTTATGGATTTTTCTTAAATTTCTAATTCGAATATTTTAGAAATTGCAAGAGAAACTTTCTTTCGATAAAATAATACCTACGGCAGCATCTATAGGGACACCCTCGCAATTATTTCACAAATAAATGTAATTGATCTCAAGTGGAAAAATGTCAGTATTATGAGTTTAAATAATACTCGAACATGAAATAACACAAATTTTATGTTGTCATTTTAAAGCATTATTCATAGCATTATCTATATAATATAAAAAGTCAGAGTCTAGAATATCCAACAAGTACCTCTAAAGATTTCCTTTTAGCAGGAGTCGTACTGTTGATATCGTTCTTGTAAATTGGTAATTTTATAATCTTGTACCGAGAACTTTTATCCTTTTGAATTAAACCAAACCTTTGAAAATTTTCCAAGGCTTTACGTACTGCAGTTTTCAAATTAGTCACCGGTTTCAAGTTTCGGTTACAAAGTCTCACATATTCGAGTACTTCACTAAATTTTGTTCCATTATTTCTCATTACTGAATAATGGGTAACAGCCTTAAAAACGTGTCTATTAATTTTTTGTGGAACTCCATTTGAATCCATTTCTAATTTACACACTGATAGCACTCTGTAAAAGAAATTTTTTTAAATAAAACACTGTCCAAATTAATACTATTCCTTCCACGAAAATTTTAAATATTGTTTCTAAATGACAACTAACTCAAAGTTACTCTGGTTTGCTGTTCGTTTTGTAGATACTTTTTCTATTACATAAAATCAAAGTAATTGGTGTACCTGAGCTTAACGGGAAAACGCTCCCATAACCATGCAACCAATCTAAGTTGAATGTTGGCTTGTTCAAAATTATTCAGACATTAGTTATTGTTATGGAGGCGCAACAGAGGCAACATTGGCTGGAGAACTCTGCACACAGAAGTATCGCAGGGACGCAACCGAAACTCTTGCACCCAAGTTTTCGACACGCACCACGTAGCGACCTCTGGTAATCTAACGCTAACCAATTCTTAGAGTTTGTCTAAATATCCCATACTTTGGTGCTTCTAGAGGCGACTGAGCTTCTCTAAAAAAGCATATACCTACTACTTCGGATTGGTAAAAGCAGATACGGGATTGGATTTAGTTAACTATGATGATTCTTACATGACTTCGTAAAAGGATATTATAATGTCATTTCGTTTGTAAAAATGGATTGGACGCCCAAGCATAATATTAAAAATTATTTTGATTTTTGCATGTCCGTCCGTCCGTCTGTCTGTCTGTCTATCCGCACCCTACCTCAAGAACGCGTGTACTTAGAGAGCTGAAATTTTGCAGATGGGCCTTCAAAAAAAAAAGTAAAATTGAGTTCGAAAATGGGACAAATCGGATAACTCCTTCGTAGATTGCCATACAAAAATTTCGTTTTTTACTGCCTGAGAACCCGTCAACATAGAGAATTGAAATTTTGTACACAGCGTTTTCATAAAAATTGTAAATAAATTTCAAAAATGGACTAAATCCGGCAACACCTTCTTGTTGTTGCCATACAAAATTTTTCTTTTTACTACCTATTTGGACACTGCCTGAGCACGCATCGACGTAGGCGGTGGGCATTAAGTCGACCGCGATCGACCGGTGGACCGCCAAGACATTTTTGGGTGACCGCCTTTACTAAGACGTAAGACGCGCATACTAAAAAAAGCGGCCAAGTGCGAGTCAGACTCGCACACGAAAGGTTCCGTATCACTGTACAAAATTTAACACTATATGTAAGTACTTTTAATTTAAATACTTTCGAAAAAATTGTATTGCTCCAATATAAAATCAACGATACCTGGACCTGATGTGTATGAAGACCGACATCAATGCTTTGCTCCAATATAAAAACAACGATCCTGCGACATGATGTAGGGAAAGCCCAAGTTTTTCTAAGAAATTTACTGAAAATTTTTCCTTAGAAATTGTATGAATTATTGGAGGCCAACAACGGGTGCTCAGAAAAAAAATCATAACGTCCAAACTATTTGTGATAGTAGTGCTATTTTTGGACAGATTTTTTTTAAGAACTATATCTACAATTTGCAATAAGTAGAATTACGCTAAAGTTAGTATAAGTATTAGTTTTGCTAGTTACAGCAATCCGTTTTTCGTTTTATGGATCTCAAGAATGCTGTATCTGAATAGCTGTAATCTATGGAACGAAATGAATGTTAAAGAACTTATGGCAACTGAAATGCTGTATCAAATATGCCTTATTTATTTGTATGATATATGTGAGCTGTATCCAAGTACTGTGTTTAAAACAGAATCTAACTTTTGATGTACACTAGCACAGAACAAGGCAGGCAATTTAAAAAATGGCTGTAGTTACTATTAAGTTTTTATTTAATACTCTTCTAACCTAGGAATACCATATTCTGAGTAATCTATAGGTTGAAAAAAATACAGTAACTGCATCTCTCATGCAGAACTAAGCAATAACAAAATGCATTACACGCTATTTTTTTCATAAACAACAAGTCATTGAAAATGTAGTAACTTCGAACAATATCGAGAGTTATTACAGAAGTCATCAATTTACGATCCGCAAAAATGGCGCAAGCCTCTTCAGCCATCAAACCTCGGATGCTGTATGTAACATGCTTAAAAATTTGCAAGCCTTCCTTTGCTTTAAGCGACATGTGCTTAAAAAGTAGCGGATTTGGACCCTATTACTGCAAATCAAGTCGAAGTTACTGTAAAAAGTAGGGGTGTTTTCAATGGCGTAAATTATTTTGTTTTATTGTAGAGATATGAGAACCAGACCATTAACGCAGTTTTTTTTTTCTAATTCAACTGGTGTACATAACGTATTTTCGACATTTTGGTCGGTTACGACGTTTATGCTTTCAAGCGTCGATATGTAGACGACACATGTACCTTCATTGGAAGGAGGACGCTTAAGTACCTACATATGTCGGCTACACATTCATCGGTTCACGTATGTTCGCTGGCTAGTTGCATTGAATACGTCCAGCAGTCGCTCTTAGTTGTTCAAACATTCAACTTGGCAATTTTGTGTTACTTGTTTTTGTAGTAAGGCCGTTTGCACATCGAAAAACGAAAACGAAAACACTAAACCGAAAAACTCAAATTTTGTGTTAATCTAACAGAAATTTGCAGGAATACATTCAATAAAATATTGGATATTTATTCTAATTATAGTTTCGATAAAAAAATATCCATATTTAAAGCTTTATTTCAATTAAAAAACATTTTTATGTTTATTCGTGAGAAACAAATTTTCGTACCGAACTGTCAAGTATATTTTCGTTCCACACTACGTTCCACACACGAACGAATATTCTTTTCGTTTCTACATAATCTTATTTCCGTTTATTTACATTTGACACAAACCCAACCCAACTTTTATTCGTTCGTTTTTGATATGTAAGCATAAACTAATTTTCGGTGTGGAACCGTTTATTCATTCGTTTTCGTTTTCCGATGTGTAAGCGGCCTAAAATAGTAATCTGTCATATTTTAAAAGAGAGATATTTCCGCAATTAAAAACGTACAACTTTCGCGTATGTGACCCGCCTTCTAGTAATTATGAATTCTGATCGGCCTGATCAGCTGAAAGAAGATATGAATAACTGTATTTGCTTTTCTTTCCAGTTTGACGAATTTAAGGACGTGATTGATATTTCTCAACTTTGCATTTTTATAAGAATGGCTTTTAAGGATATGAGTGTAAAAGAATTATTATTAAAAATATGACCTCTAAAAAAGAAAACACGAGGTGAAGAAAAAATAAAAATAGAGGAGAAAAACATTCCAATTTATAAAATTGTATCGATGACAACTGATGCGGACCCATCAATGACCAGCATAGTCAAGGGATTTTTGGCTATGTCTATCAGAGACGATGGCTTACCGCATTCCTTTCTTATTATTGCATTATTTACCAACAAGCCCTCTGTTGTAAAATTCTAAATATGCGTCATGTTATGGGAATCTGCATGAAAATTTGTGAACTCAATTCGAGGAAGAAGTCTTCAGAGAAGAATGTTTGGGGCCCACGTAGAAGAAAACGAATGATTACGGGTAATTCTAATAGCATGCAGATGTTCATTGGTTAAGTCGGAATATATTTTTACAAAAATTCAGGGACCTTACAAGAGGTAAAATATTTTTTGGAATCAAAAGATGAAGCGTACGTTGCACTTAGTGATGACGTTCGGTTGATAGTTTTTGATATAACAAGCCATTTTAATGAATTGAACTTAAAATTGCAAAGAAAATTCAAACAATAGTAGAATTTATTGGATTTGTTAATACTTTTAAAAATAAGTTAAAGCTAATATCTGCCCAGTTGATGAAGAATGAACTAAAAAATTTCAAAAATATTTCTGACGATTTGCTTAAAAAGGGAGGTACATTAAACAAAGAAAAATATTGTGATGAAATAATAAAACTTCACTCCGAATTTGAGACACGTTTTCAAGAATTTACCAGACTAGAACCAATTGTTACATTCATGTGTTACCCATTTGCCAATGTTGATGTGGAAGATATAACTGAAAATATAAATAATAAATTCTCTTTATATTCTGAGGAAAGCGAAGTTTTTCTTCTTCAAAATGACATAATTTTAAAAGCACGTAGTTCAGAACCTAAAAATTACTTTTCGAATCTGTTGGACGAAGTAAAGTATCCTAATTTAAAAAAAAGTTGCATTTCATTTAACATCGTTCTTTGGCTCTACCTACCTACCTGTGTGAATCTGCATTATTAAAGATGAATATAATTAAGACAATATATCGTTCCCGTCTCACAGACGGCCACTTAGAATCCAGTGCAAGATTATCAGTTAGTAATTATATACCGAGATATTCAAAATTAGCGGACAATATACAGACTACGTCTTCTACTATCTACAACTATGAGAAATAATTTTAGATGAAAATGATTTATTTTTATACATTTTGAATTTGATATTATTACATTTGTGGCTGTTATTCTTATGTTTGTATCTGGCGTATTTATTATTAACTTGTAATAAATATTGTAGACATTTTTTTTCAGCTCACCACACCACACTGTGACAAGTGGCTATTACATGAGCCAGCAGGAAAGTAGGAAAAAAACGAACTCATTCCCCATATAAACATTTCTTTAATGCAGCCTGGAAAAGTGTATTACAGCTCCCGGGTTTCATCAATTTCATTACAAATAATAACCATAATAAGCATGTATTAAATAATTGTTGAAATAGAATAGTGAAATTGAACGGTTAGTTATGACAAAAAATAAATCTTCTCATTTACAAAGATTAGGTTATGCCAACATCTAACTAGCACATACTTGTTTTAGCCGTTTGGACAACTAATAAAATTTTTGTGAATATTATTAAAAGGGGTACCCCGTGTCCTATCAATAATTATGGCTCGAAAAGAAAAAAGAATCAAAGCTTAAGAACTGGTTACTGGTAATCGTTTCTACGTTTAATTTTGAATCAACTGGTTTCATATAACAGTCAGCTTTATTCTATACCGAAGTCCATACATATAACTTTGTTGAAGTTTATTAAAAAAAAAACTCTTAATAATGAAAAGAAGAAAATCATGAATTAAATACAATACGTCCGGAGGCGTGCGACGGGTATGATTTTACCATAAACGTATTCATTTGCACGCTCCTTTCAGATACTTGTTACTTGCTATAACTTATTTTTCCATTTTCTTATTGAATCGACTAAACAACTTTATTCCGTAGATAAAACAATATGACACTTGCGAGGTTTCTTTTCATTTCTGGCATGACCTTTTACGATTATGATTCTTGCATAATCTCTTGGAAAAAAATCGCGAACAATTTTCACCTCATAGAGAATCTAGATCTCGAATTTATCAACTGGTTTGTAATTTTCATATTGTTAAAAAATATCAATGGATCAATATCAATTATTGACAAATATGATTGTAAATCTCTTATATTCTTACAGCATGAGCGTAATTTCATAGGGTCACCTATCACAAATATTTCTAGAACCGCTCGTCGGACAGCAAAAATGATTATAATCACTTTTATATGGTTATATATTCTGAAGAAGTTTTCAGTACGATAAAAACGTCGTTTCCTCTAACTTTGGACCACTTTTCAGGAATATTTGGTTATAATTTAATAAAACATTTAGAATGTGCCATTCCCTTTCGGTATTGGAGATTTGTGTATCTTCACTAAGGAAAAAAAGTACAATTTCCTATACTTAATGTGTTTTATGCAGTATATTTAACAAAAGGTGTTGGTCTAAAGTTTTGCTCTGAGTTGCCTAACCAACTATGGACCGACCATTGACGATTTTTCACTAGATATCAAAATTGGGGAATGAGAACAGGAAAATTTTAATATTTTTTTATTCCATGTTAATTTTTTTAATAATACATACATATCAACATACATGTAAGATTTTAGTATAAAATTGAGTTTCAAATTTTATGTGTTTAACATTTTATCTATCTTTTATTTTTGCCCCAAATATCTTCAATTTCAGAGATTTTGAAAATATCCCATGATGATGTTATTGTACTGTCCGCTAGTGGAACGTAGACCGAAATTTGAAGTTAGTGAAATTGAAATGAATTCACTGGTAAGTTTGGATCAAGGTCAAGGGTCGAATATCTTATCAAAAACAAACACTGTTCACTACGTTTTAACTTTCAATAAATTATTACACTTAGTTCTTAAGATTGCCCACTAATTACACCAAGATCAAATTATGAATTTAAGCTGTTAGGTCAGAGATCCACATACACTAGAAAACACTTAGAATGTACGATTATCAAGAATAGTTGTTTGAGATAAAACTCAATATATAAGTTTTAATTTTAATATTTTATATACTTTAATATTTAATATAAAAACGTCAATATATATATGTAAAATTGATTTAGAATAAAGTCAAATTATGATATTTAATAAATATGCATCGGAAGAGTATAATATGTAAATACATATATGTGTAAATATATAATAAAATAGGTATATGAATAAATATAATTTTGTTATAAGTGACTGGTACTCACCGATCTACAACTTGACGCTGGAGCGTTGGCTCTAAGCTAATGTTAAGACCCTTTGTTCTAACCATGGGTTAGAACAATTCTTTATTCCCGTCGAGACCAGAAATAAAGTGTTAATGTTAGTAAGATACTATCTCAGTCGAGACCCGAGATAATGTTCTTTAAGTCAGTCGAGACCCGGCTTAAAGTGCTATCTTATCTTCAGTCGAGACCCGAAATATGATGCGTTTATTTCCGTCGAGACCAGAAATAATTGTTAGTAAGTATCTTAACTTCAGTCGAGACCCGAATTCAGATGCCTTTATTCCCGTCGAGAGCAGAAATAATTGTTAGTAAAAATTATCTCAGTCGAGACCCGAGATAATATTCTTTAAGTCAGTCGAGACCCGGCTTAAAGTGTTATCTTATCTTCAGTCGAGACCCGAAATAAGATGCGTTTATTTCCGTAGAGACCAAAAATAATTGTTAGTAAATATCTTAACTTCAGTCGAGACCCGAATTAAGATGTGTTTATTCCCGTCGAGACCAAAAATAATTATTAGTAAATATTTTAACTTCAGTCGAGACGCGAATTAAGATGTGTTTATTTCCGTCGAGACCAGAAATGATTATTAGTAAATATCTTAACCTCAGTCGAGACCCGAATTAAGATGTGTTTATTTCCGTCGAGACCAGAAATGATTGTTAATTAATATCTTAACTTCAGTCGATACCCGAAATAAGATGCGTTTATTTCCGTCGGGACCAGAAATGATTGTTAATTAATATCTTAACTTCAGTCGAGACCCGAAATAAGATGCGTTTATTCCCGTCGAGACCAGAAATAATTCTTAGTAAATATGTTAACTTCAGTCGAAACCCGAATTAAGATGTGTTTATTCCAGTCGAGACCAGGAATAATTATAAGTAAATATCTTAATTTCAGTCGAGACGCGAATTAAGATGTGTTTATTCCCGTCGATACGAGAAATAATTATTAGTAAATTCTTAACTTCAGCATAGCAACAAGAAATTTAGAGCTTCACATGCTGCTGTGTTAAATTAATTATATTTGCAAAAAATATTCTTTCTATCACGTTGCGAAGAAATTCCCGTTGGATGGTACTTGTAATGATGATAATGATAGAGTTGCAAATTGATCGGCTTGATCTGATTGTATTTGTGCCATGCATTGTAGGCTACATGACAACACATGCTTTTGTTAAATGTCGTACACATTTTTTGGAAAATTGTAAATAGATTGAATTTATTTTCTTTTCAGATCTCAATTTTAGCATGATATTTTTTTGTAATATGATCCCTTTTCAGGAATGATTTTGAGCACGGATCTAACTGGTTTAAACAAATGGAAATAATTTTCATTTTATCTGGTCGTTGAGGCTGTAATTTTGTATTATATTCGTGCAATGTGTTATGTAAAAGACAAATACATAGCTTTGTTGGGTTGTGTACCTGAATTTTTATCAAGAGTAATCAGATTAGACAAGTTTACTAAATTTTGTATGCTTTGTTTTCAGCATACTTTCTTTTCAGAAGTTGATTTGGTTCGAACATACTGCCCTCCGTTGAAAGACTGTAAATGTCTTTCAAGTAATTAACCTTAAGCTACCCCTTTAAGAAAGAAGCAAGTTTGAACTCACTCACTAAGCAATTAATTAAGAAAAATATTTAGTGTGTGTTGGCTGTATAAAGCGGGCATCCTTTGCTCAGGATAAAATAGAATGCTTGGTTTACGAGTACTAGAATTAGATCGATGTGATGTTGCATTTATTACTATACGAAATGTTTATCCTTTAAAAGCACACAATTTTCCTGTACCCACCTAACGATTGAGAGTAGAAAATCAAAATCAAGGGGGGTGGGGGGAGAATGAATAAATAAGAACTAATGGTGTAAGAAAAGACAACATAATTCTTATTGAATAATCTTGAAGCCAAGTTTCATTTTAACTTTAGGACCATCTTTGTTGGTGAATCGCCGATTTCTTTTCTTGGATTTAATGCTGTCCAGGATACGGTGGATAAGTTATTTGTAGTATTTAACCAACGTGGTATGTTGCTGCTGCTAATGTGATGTAATTCTGTCTTAAATTCGCGCCACTGCTTATCAATGGGTGCCGGTATTGGTTCATCCCATGAACATCCTCTAAGCAATAAAACTTGCATCAAGATTTTAGCAGTAATTATAATTGGAGATATCCAGCCAAGTGGATCGAAAAGCGTCGCAATTTCTGAAAGAATAGACCGCTTTGTAAAGAGGCAATCTGCTCTTTTCCTATATTGTAGAGTAAAGCAATCAGTTCCTGGATACCAATGAATGCCTAAGGTTTTTACAGATTCATCGCTTGCGAATCGCAAAGGAAGTTCAACTTCTCTGTATGATTCGGGGATCCTAGATAATAACTCTGAAGAATTTCTAACACATTTCCTCAAATTAAGCCCACCGGAAGATAACATATTGATAAGCTGATCTTGTATTTGGAAGGCTTCTTCCTTTGAATCTGAGCCTATAAGAAGGTCATCAATATAGAAGTCACGAGATACTATCTTTGCGGCTTCGGGGAATATATCAGCTCCATCAACGGCTAATTGATTGAGCGTTTTGATGGCGAGATAGAGGGCTGGCGTGGTACCAAAGGTTACAGTGATTACTTGGAATCTTTAATAGGTTCATTTTGATTATTCTTCCAAACTATTCTTTGGTAAGTTTGATCTGGAGGTTGTACCTTTATCATCCTGTACATTTTCTCTATGTCAGCAGACATAGCAAATTTGTACTTTCGCCATCGTGAGGATGATTGAGAAGAGTTCAGACTGCAGTACTGGACCCGTATGCAGCTGTTCGTTTAGACTTTTCCATTAGTCGTTTTTGCTGAAGCATCAAAGACGACGCGAACCTTTGTAGTAGTGCTATCTTTGATGACAGCATGATGAGGAAGATAGTAACTTTGTTCGTTGCTTACTATCTTGTTAGCCACTGTCATATGACCTAATGTCTTGTATTCATTAATACAAGCTTTGTATTCCTGATAGAGTTCAGGATTTCGTTCTAATTGCCGTTCTAGGCTGTAGAATCTACGTAATGCTATACCTTGAGAGTCGCCTAGGCTAGGACTTTCTGTGGTGAAAGGCAGACGAACTTCGTAACGGCCATGTGCGTTACGAATATGAGTTTTGTGATAAAACTCCTCACATTCTTGATCTGCTTTAGACAGCTTTCTTCCTGGATTAACTTCTTCAGTTTCCCAAAACTGATGTAAAAGTTTATCCAGTGAAGTGTCGTCGTCGTCCTAATGAGCCTTTGCTGTTAACGCAGATGCTGTTAAGAATGTGGATGTATTTTTTAGCTTTCCGAAAAGTATCCATCCGAGGGTACTGTTTTGGGCAGTTGGTGTTCCTGGCAGACCTTTCCGTAAACCTTCCAAGAGAATTTAGCTGTACACACCTGCTCATAAAAGCAGGTCAATTTTTCCTGGCTTAAAGAGAAACGAATCGGCAAGTGGTAGCTCATGTATATGACTCCATTCTTTGTTTGGAATGGTTGAAGGAGGTAAAATGTCCGTAATTGTATCCACTATAAGGGCTGTAACTGTGGTTGCCTTTGCTGTGGTGGAATAAGGATAAATGTTCAATACAGTTTGTTTTTGAGCATTTGTAGTTTCAGTTTTTCCCAGGCCAGTGATTTGAATTTCCAAGTTTGTAGTGGATGATTGCACCTTACGTGCGGCGGCTTGGGTATAAAGTGAAACTTGAGAGCCTGAATCTATCAAAGCTCTCAATACCAACATGTTTCCCTTTTTTGTAGGAACGTTTAACAGTGCTGTTGCAAGCAGTGCTTGTTTGGTACGTTGGGTTTTTGCGTGAAGCGTGTGAAGAGAGTTATTGGATGTGGAAGGTGAATTACAAGGTTGAGCTTCTGATTGCTGTTCCCTTGGCTTGAATTGAGTCGAGGCCCTTGGTATGGCATTATTCCTGTGAGTAAAGAATGATGCCTCCTTCCATATCGCTGGCATGAAAACATACTTGTACAAGTTTTCGTGTTGTGGCCCTTTGATAGGCAATAATTACATAATTGATTTGACGTGACAATTTTGAATTTATTGTCTACATCAAGTTTTATGAATTTCGGACATTTAAATAAACGGTGCTGCTCTTTGCACAAGATACATGCTTGGGTGTATGAAGAAAAATGGGTAGATGCTCTCGGGATTTGAGCATTTTTATTGGCTAGGGACGGTTTGGTATCGACTATAGCTTCTAAAATTCTAAATCTAGATTGTAAAAATAATTTTAAGGACTCGAAAGTGGGAAGTCCTTCTGCAGTATTGACCTCTTGTTCCCATGCACGGTTTGTTTCTGTTGGTAAACATTGTGCCACCATATAGATGAGAATTGCATCCCATTGCTTAGTGGAAACTTGCAATGCCTCGAGTTCAAAGATACATTCGCAAGACTTATCTAGCAAGGTTTTGATAGCCTTGGCTGATGCGTGGGCTGCTTTAGGTAGATTAAAGAGTGCTTTCAATTGGGCATTTACCAAGACCCGTTTGTTATCATACCTTTCAAGCAATATCTTCCATGCGCAATCGTAACTCGAGTTGAACATAGGAAATTGACGCAGTAAGTGCTCTGCTTCTCCAGATACACTTGATTCCAAATAATGCAATTTCTGCACCGGAGATAACGCAGAATTTGAATGCACCAGGGAATTGAATAGATCGTGAAAAGGTCTCCAGGAATCATAAGAACCTGAGAATTTTGGGATTCTGATGCTAGGCAATCTTAGACACGAAGAAGTTTCGTTCTCAGTTTTTGGACTTGGTGCAACCTTTGTTTCAAAAGCATCTAATGCATCCCTAACAATACCTCGAAACATGAAATATTTATTTTCCATTTTCGAAAATTGGTCGTTTACGAAATAATCGTATTTTTGAAGTTAACTATCTTCCAAAGCCTGCCTGGCTTGACTAATTGTATAGTGATCTTTCTTATGCCCGGAACAAATTTCACTTAGAGCGGTTAATCGGTCAGAAATAAGACCTTTCGTTTGGCTTTCTACATCAGTTTTGTTGTAGTTATTGAACGATTTATCGAAGATTATTGCCGTGGTGGCTTGGTTGCCCAAAAGTTTTTGAAGTGCAGATATAATGAAAAGATTGATAAAATAACACTAGAACTTAGAACCGACTCGAAGGACCATTAAATGTACTGTCCGCTAATGGAACGTACACGCAAATTTGAAGTTAGTGAAACTGAAATGAATTCACTGCTAAGTTTGGAACAAGGACAATGGTCGAATCTCTTATCAAAAACAAACACTGTTCACTACGTTTTAACTTTCAATAAATTATTACACTTAGTTCTTATGATTGCCCACTAATTACACCAAGATCAGATTATGTATTTAAATTCTTAGGTCAGAGACCAGCACACACTAGAAAACACATGTCACAGACTTAGAATGTACGCTTATCAAGAAAAGTTGTTTGGGATAAAACTCAATATATAAGTTTTGGGTCAGAGAATTTGTGGGTCGCACTGAAAACTCTTATTGGCAGAAAGTTGCAATATAAAATCGTCAATATATATATGTAAAATTGATGTAGAATAAAGTCAAATTATGATATTTAATAAATATGCATCAGAAGATTATAATATGTAAATATATATACGAGTAAATATATAATCAAATAGGTATATGAATAAATATTATTTTGTTACAAGTGACTGGTGCTCACCGATCTACAACTTGACGCTGGAGGGTTGGCTTTAAACTAATGTTAAGACCCTTTGTTCTAACCATGGGTTAGAACAATTCTTTATTCCCGTCGAGACCAGAAATAAAGTGTTAGTGTTGTGATGGCCCAATATACGGAAGATTCTTCCAGCAGCCAAGGGCGCATTTTAGTGAAATAATTAGCAATTGCTAAACAGTAACGTCGCATTGTACTGTTCTGCAACTGTCGGTTATTTTGCTGATTAGCTTAACAGCTGGCTGCGATGAGCGCTTAGTGGAGCAATCGACGATTACAATAATAATTAACCTTCGCATGGTAATTATTATGTAAAGCGATTGTTTACTACTGAGCGACTCAGGTGCTGCAACCGGTAGAACAAACGGCAAGGTTGTTGTCGAGCGTTCGAGCGTTGTTTTATTCGAAGAAAGTGTTATCGCGGTTAATTATTGGGTTTTATTGATTGATTGCTTTTGGGACACGACAATTTGGCGCAGCCGGTAAAAGTTTAAGTGTTGCTGTAATACAGGTATTGTGTTTGTTGTGTTTTTACTTTTGGGAGTTATGCTTTTTTAGCTGCTCCATTTTTTGTTATTTTTGGGAGTTATGCTTTTTTAGCTGCTCCATTTTTTATTATTTTTGGGAGTTATGCTTTTTTTTTTAGCTGCTCCATTTTTGTTAATTGTGGGAGTTCTGCTTCTTTTAGCTGCTCCATTTACTTTTCAGGTTAATTAAGAAGTGTTAAATTAAGTTTATTAAGTTGGATCTTTCAGCCTAAAGATACTATTGTAATGCTGAGTGTGAGTTTTGCGAAAAGATTTTTTCTAGAGTGTGTTGTATAAATTTGTCGGAATGAAGCATAAACGTAGTTAGAGAAAAAGTGAATTTCGAAGTTAATGAAATTACCAGATCAAAGTAGATTCGAAATTGATAAAAATATAAGAAATCGGTAAAAGTGGAAAAAATGGCAGATACATTTGAGAAAATCATGGATATGGTGTCCAAATATATTCCCATGTTTTCGGGAGAAAGGACACCAAAGTTGCCAAAGGAGGTATTTCGCTTCCTCAGCTGCAGTAAGGACTTGCACGACAGGCTGGAACCAGCGGAGCAAAGCATTTTGATTAAATGCATAAAGTACCGCTTATCCGATAATGCATATTACCTGATAAGTTCTCAGGAGCCGAAGGACTTCAAATCTTTGCAGCAAGCGATAAAAACTGCATACTTGCCGAGAAAATCTTTCAGTGAATTGCGGATTGAAATGCTGGCATGTAGACAGAGACCTGGAGAGGACATCAGGGAGTTTGCAGATCGAATGAAAGAACTGCGCGATCAAATTAAGGAGGCTGTCTCGGCCAAATACCCGGGAGGGGAGAAGGGACTACTAACCGAGTTGGAGGCCGATATTGTAGCTACTTTCAAAGCGGGTGTGATGAGTAGACTCACGCAAGTGTACCTTACAGGGCGTAAATTTCAGTCACTGGAAGAAGTGAGAGAGGAAGCCAGTTATTTTGAAAAGGATGCCAAAAGGCTTCAAGTGAGAGAATTAGGAATATGGCAAGAAAACCGACAGCCGAGCACAGAAAATGCATCAAACAGATGGGCAACGGGGAAATATAGCAGCGAAAAGCCTAGACAGAATTCGAGACCATTCTTACACAGAACAGGGCCAGTGTCATCAGGAAGATACCAAGCATCTTCGACAAGGAGAACACCTCCCAGATCTATTGAGTGTTTTCAATGCGGACAGCGTGGACACTTTGCGGGAGAGTGCCAACAAGTACCCTCCTGTACTGAATGTCAGGAATATGGACACGAGGAATCCAATTGCCGAATTCATCACGTCAGAGTGGCAAACTGTGCAGCTAGCCTTCAAGATGAACTCCATTCAGGAAGAGAGGGGCTTTATTGCCAATTCTGCCGTACATGGGACCACGACACGGAGAACTGCCTTAAGAAATATTTAGCAGAGAAAAAAAGTGAAAAATTGAATTCAAGAAGTAAATTTGTGATCACAGTGCCATCTGACATAGCGGTAGAAGGTAAGTTTAGACTTCTCATTGACACTGGGTCCACCTGTAGCTTAATCAAGGGCGCTAGAATAAAAAGAGATACAGCTATAAATACACACCAGAAAATAAGAATTGGGGGACTCTTTGGATTTACCAGGAGTTCCACAGGCACCTGTGAGGCGAAGTTGTTCATAGACAACGGTCAGCAAGAATGCAATTTTAACGTCATTGGTGATACCGACTCGATTCCAGCTGATGGTATCCTTGGAATGGATTTCCTCAGTGACAGAGTTATTATTGACTGTGTAAATAGGAAACTTTGGGTACAAGGTGCTGGAAAAGGCAACGAGGCAAGTGCCTCTGGTAAAAGTGTTGCAGCTTGTGCACGTGTGGGACCCACAGCTTGGCAAAGTAGCAGTCAAGGAAGTCCGTTTCAGGCCAGGATAGAGGAGAATAACATTAAAATAGCGGAAAGCATCGCATCTTGCGCTGATGACCGACACTTCAAAACGAAAAGTCCGGCAAGCAATGCAAAGAAATCTTTAGGACAGAGAGAGAAAAGTAAACCCATATTGGAGGAGCCATTCGGGGCACAATTATGGGAGAAGACTTTGTCCACAGCTTATGATAGTGCGTTATTTCATAATGTAAGTGTCGACGAATTTAGTGAGGGGAGGAGACAACCGGAACATAAAGGGTACAGTAGAAATAGGCTGGAGGATGACCATGCATTCGTAAGAATCGCCAATGCAACAGCCTATTTTGTAAAAAATCCTGATTCCTCGCACGGGCAAATAGGACCGCGCAAATTTTACAGACGACCTGCATGGAATCATAAGAAAAATTACAGCCGACGGCGATCTCAGTGGATCTTGCCGCAAAAAGGTAAAGTAAAGCTACAAAAATATAGCTTGCAAACGGGTACGATAGCACCAGTGCGAAGTAGGACCGATATGAAGAATATCACGCCTAGCTTGGCCAGTCTATACAAGGTAGGTAACGGTTATGACCCAGGAATCGGGGAGCTTAACCACAGAAATGTCAAAAAAATTCCCTCCAATTTCAGAAGAAATTCGATGAGCGGAGTTTAAAATGAGCCGGAAAATATGGAAAGGATATAAAAAGGTAACCAAGTGGATCCAATGTAAGGTAAATCTATAAAATAAAAGGTACAAAGGTAAGGAAATGTCTTAAGAAAAAAGAGAGAGAGCAATTGAATAATGGAAATTTGAAAATTTTAAATAAATAGAGATTTTAAAAGAGAATGAAATTGAATAAAAAGGAAGATATAGAGATTTTTTTTTGAAAAAAATAAATAAGATATGTAAAAGAAAGAGAAATTTGAAAAAGAACCAAGAAAGAAAAAGTTAGAAGAATAAGAAACGTGTGAAGATAATTAATAAAGATTTAAACTTAGAAATGTAAAGCTAACAATCAGGCATAAGAAAGATAAAAAAAACCCAAAGAGTAATGAAAATAAGGGAAAAGAATATTTTAAAAAATGTTGATTAATAAACGAAGAGATTTTTAAAGATAAGAGTCAAGAAAAAATTGAAAAGTTAAAAGGAATAAGAGATTTAAGGAGAAGTTTAAAAAAAAAATATATAATAAGAGTTAAAAAAAATGCTAAATTGAACAAGAGTTATAAGAAAAGATTTAAAACATATATTATAGTATATAGTAGAATAGAGAAAAATAAAAGTGGTTGCCAAAGCTTAAATAACTATAGGTAAGATCGTCAAATCTACATATTCAACGCTTCCAGAGCATAGGCGGTAGCAGAACGAAAGGATCAGTGAAAGAATATATCAACCATAGTAGATACGGATCAACATTACTGCAGCTCAGGGTATGAGCGAAGAACGAGAAATTAGTAAGATGCAGCTGATAAGGATATGTACGCTGGTGTCTTTGAGCTTCGGATAGTTACATCCACGGAAAATTTACGCTCGGAACATGAGTGAAATAATCATTTGAACATGAACAAGATATATACTATTCTTGTAACAGTGAAGTCCACATATATTATCTCCATAGATACCGAATTTGGAGCAGCAGTGAAAAAGTCCCAAAATATAGCTACATCTTAGATAAACTTTTAATGGAAAGCTATAATCAGGAAACCTGACGGAACACTGTTGTGAGAACACAATAAAAAAGAAATGAGATAAAAGTAAGAAAGAAATTAAATATGTAAAGGAAGTATTGAAGTTAAATGTAAGAAGAGAATAAAAAGAGAAATGCTGTAAAAATAAAAAATGTAAGGAATGAAAAAGGAAGATAAGACAATTTAGATAGTAGGTATGTAAAGAAAATGTAAACAATCTGAACCGAACGAGAAACAAAATATTCTCAGTTGTTAATTAAGACTGTTTCACTCTCCAGATCTAGTTCCCTGCGGAAACTAGTTTTTCCAAGGGGGGAGGGATGTGATGGCCCAATATACGGAAGATTCTTCCAGCAGCCAAGGGCGCATTTTAGTGAAATAATTAGCAATTGCTAAACAGTAACGTCGCATTGTACTGTTCTGCAACTGTCGGTTATTTTGCTGATTAGCTTAACAGCTGGCTGCGATGAGTGCTTAGTGGAGCAATCGACGATTACAATAATAATTAACCTTCGCATGGTAATTATTATGTAAAGCGATTGTTTACTACTGAGCGACTCAGGTGCTGCAACCGGTAGAACAAACGGCAAGGTTGTTGTCGTTTGTTTACATCCGCGTTGTTAAGTAAAGTCTACTTCCGAATATTGGTGCATAAAAGACCAATGACTGGACTGGCGAGTGCCTGTAATATTCTATTCTTCCAGTGAGCCGTCGCGTTGTATAGTGGTGTCAAGTTTCCGTTCGGTGCGGCGTACATAGTAATTGTTAAGATAGGTCAAGTTTTAGTAAATAAAGATTTATAACGTGCACGAAATTCGAGCGTTGTTTTATTCGAAGAAAGTGTTATCGCGGTTAATTATTGGGTTTTATTGATTGATTGCTTTGACAGTGTTAGTAAGATACTATCTCAGTCGAGACCCGAGATAATATTCTTTAAGTCAGTCGAGACCCGGCTTAAAGTGTTATCTTATCTTCAGTCGAGACCCGAAATAAGATGCGTTTATTCCCGTCGAGACCAGAAATAATTGTTAGTAAATATGTTAACTTCAGTCGAAACCCGAATTAAGATGTGTTTATTCCCGTTGAGACCCGAAATAATTGTTAGTAAATATCTTAACTTCAGTCGAGACCCGAATTAAGATGTGTTTATTCCCGTCGATACCAGAAATTATTATTAGTAAATATCTTAACTTCAGTCGAGACCCGAGTTAAGATGCCTTTATTCCCGTCGATACCAGAAGTAATTGTTAGTTAAAGTGATATATCAGTCGATACCCGATATAAATGTTAGTCCCTACACAGCCAGCTTACCCCCAGCGATGCCAAGTACAAAAAGAGATCGAGATCAGTCAGCTTGTCGTTTATATAGCCCTTGCTTGCACACGACACCACTGATAGAGTAGCAGTGGCGCATGATTACAAGAATTGGCAATGCAGTTGTGCTCTTACGGTACTAGCGATAAAATTTGCCTAGCAACGAGCAAAAATGCATAGCAACAAGAAATTTAGAGCTTTACATGCTGTTATGTTAAATTTATTATATTTGCAAAAAATATTCTTTCTATCACGTTGCGAAGAAATTCCCGTTGGATGGTACTTGTAATGATGATAATGATAGAATTGCAAATTGATCGGCTTGATCTGATTGTATTTGTGCCATGCATTGTAGGCTACATGACAACGCATGCTTTTGTTAGATGTCGTACACATTTTTTGGAAAATTGTAAATAGATTGAATTTATTTTCTTTTCAGATCTCAATTTTAGCATGATATTTTTGTAATATGATCCCTTTTCAGGAATGGTTTTTAGCACCGATCTAACTTGTTTAAACAAATGGAAATAATTTTCATTTTATCTGGTCGTTGTGGCTATAATTTTGTATTATATTCGTGCAATGTGTTATGTAAAAGATAAATACATAGCTTTGTTGGGTTTTGTACCTGTATTTTTATCAAGAATAATCAGATTAGACAAGTTTACTAAATTTTTTATGCTTTATTTTCAGCATACTTTCTTTTCAGAAGATGTCTGTTTATAAAAATGTATTCGAATCGATTTGGTTCGAACATTATTTTCTGGGTTTTTTTTTAACTTTTGGAATAATATCTTCTTTATTTTGTTATCGATATGCGACCATTTCCAAAGCGCCTCACATTTAGGAAAGCATTGTAAATTAGTAAAATTTTGGTCCATTGTTGGGTTTCAACTTATAATTTTTTTTAATTTTAAAATATCTTAAAAAGTAACCTCTTGTAATTACCACTTTATTAACCTTCCCATAATTATAATAATTTTCTATTAAAAATAATACTTCAAGTTCTACTACAGAATCCAAATCACCCCTAACTGTATGCACAGCTTGGCACTGGATGTTTGCAAACAAGTGGCAATAAGCACAAGAATTTCTATGAAGCCAAAACGGATACGCTGGTCCATAGTTAGGGGAATTGACATAAACAATTACAGATTTCATATTCTGAAGAACTTTTCAGTACTATAAAAACGTCTAGGACTGATCGTTTTCGCATATACTACATACCTAAAAAACTAAATTTGTACATGGTAACACCAAGAAGGGGTTGCTCGATTTAGCCCATTTTTGAAATTATATTTACTACTTTCATGAAAACGCCGTGTACAAAAATTCTCAGGCAGTGTCCAAATATATTGTGAATAGTATATATTAAAAATATTTTAAAATAAATAACTTTCGTAAATAAATTGCATTAAAAAGTAAAGAATATTTTTTTCTTTCCCAGTGATATACAAAACAAAAGTTTCGTTGCAAAATAAGAAATGCTAGAACTCAGATTAAATCTTAAAAGTTTGGGCATCCATAACTATAATCACAGTTGTCTAAACTTTTAAGGTTTAATCTGGGTTGTAACATTTTTGATATTCGGATGGAAAAGTCTGTTATAAAGTTTCTTACACAAGAAAAGAAGTATATGCCATTTAATAGCACCCAGCAAGAACTTTAAGTTCATATCCCACACGGCAAAAATTGGACAACCCCAAGGGTGGTAGTTACCACCCCAAAACGTAAGAAAATTTTATCACATCGGAAAGCTCCCCATTCACTCATTCTAAATCAAAAAACCGCACGTAAATCCATCCACGTTTACTACCCCAAAACTCTTTCATCACGAACGGCACTCTCAGGCGCCCAGGCAAGTTTTTTAGTCAGGGGCTAGTGAGTAGAAAAGTTATTTAAATACGAAATATATGTATGGCAACCTTACGAAGGAGTTACCCGATTTGTCCCATTTTCGAACTTAAATAAGTTTTTTAAGGCCCGTGTTCAAAATTTCAGCTCTCTAAGAACATACACGCATTCTCGTGTTATCATGAGGACAGACAGAAGGACGGAATGACTTGCAAAAATCAAAATAACTTTTATTATTATGCGTAAGTGTCCAATTCATTTTGCTCTACCATAATTATTTCTATGCGTTACAAACGGAATGACAAACTTAGTATACCCTATAGATTTCATTTAAATTTAAAGAGAATTGGATTTATTTTGGTCCAATCATGGTCAAATTGGATTGTAACTCTTTTTTATAACAATAGAAAAAAAATCGAATGTAATTATATTGTTACGCGCTACAAAGCGACACAAGCGGCATCTGTTGAAAATGGAAACAACTTTAGGTTAGTGGCATCTTAGTAAACTTTGGGTTCGGAGAACGGAATATTCAGGAAGGTTCTAGGATAACTCCTAGAGTATAAATACGGCGCTTCTCACATTCAGGGAGTGAGTCTTATTTCAGACAGTGAAGGGGACGAAGTAAACTATTTGGATTGCGATAATTAGAAGTACAGTACTAGCGATAACCATAAAGAGTTGATTTGATAATTGTTTGTAAATGTTATAAAAGTAAACAGTGAAGTTAAATAAAAAAAGAACTTGTTATTGATATCTGAAATATTGTGTTTTAAGGGGTGGCATTTGACTTTTAAATTCAAAGAGTGATTAATTTTATGTGCGATAGCCTATGCATTAGCATACAAATCTGTTAGACAAGTTTCTCGGAGTGCAATACGTGTGAGAGAAATTTTGGTGTAGGAATGTACTTGCAACAGAATGCAGTCATTAGAGAGCACTTCGTCACGTGGTATTCTTCTGCAGAAAACGCCGACGAATGGAATCACAAGAAGAGGAGAACAGAAAAGTATGCCAAAGATGTGGAGCCAGGAAGCAAGCTATTCGTGGAGAGACTAGAAATCAAACAGCAACTAGTCGCATCAGCTCTCCTGTTGAGCAGTCGGAAAACATATAAAAATAAACTTTCGGGGGCAGACGTTGGTTGGTAGAGTTGGCAGCCCCGAAGTCATCATTGAAGTAGCCGAGTTGCAGAGAAATAATAGCAGTCTCATTATATATGGAAGTGTAGGGAAAAATGGCTCCGCAATCACTGGGGCTTCGAGATCAATTATTAAAGCAAATCTCGTCAAAAACAAGTGGCTTCACATCACCACCAAATATTTACTAAGAACAGCAAGTGGAGCAGCAGCAGAAGTTTTTGGAGAAATAACTTTGGATGTTCAACTAGGCGAACTACTATTTGCTCACACTTTCCTGGTGTCAGACATTATGGATGAATGCATTCTTGGAGTAGATTTCATGACTACATATAAAATAAATCTGGATGTCGGAGAACGGATCCTCAAATATGGCAACATAGAATTTCCTATGAGACTAGGTGTAGGAGCAGATTATCCTTCGAAAATAAGGACGATGGTCTGCAAAAATATTACTATCTCTGCATCCTCGGACACATTAGTATGGACAAAGCCTACTGATGAGATCGGGACCAGCCGATTCTATCTGGTGGAGCCTAATCCTTCAAAGGTGACATCGAATATCATCGTTGGTAAGACTTTAGTGAAGGCAGAAGGCGCAACATTAATTCCAGTCAGGGTGCTCAACACTTCCGAAAATGAGGTACAACTAAAAGAAGGTGCTATAATTGGAAATTGTGACCCCGTTTATCAAATTGTTAATTTGGATAGTAATATTAAGGGGGCAATACCTATACCAGCTACTACTCAACAGATTCGGAAACTTCTTTCATCTATTGCCTTAAGTAAACAGCAATACAACGATGCCAAAGAGGTGATCGGTGAATTTTCGGAAGTATTTGCAATAAATGATGATGATTTCGGCAAAACAAATCTTGTCCAGCATCGGATCAATACAGGAGATTCTAGGCCCATTCGGCAACCACCACGAAGACTACCATTAGCCAAACAACCAGAAGTTGCAGATATGATAAATTCCATGAATATTTAGCATTAACGACGTCGCGGGTACTTGATGAAATTTTAGCTAATCTTGATTCGATCGAGGAGGAGCTGATTATTATGAACCAGCGTTTATCTGCCTTACATGAGAACCTGAGCAGGATTAACACCAAAATGTATTCTGTGGTCAATGCTAAGGAAGATGCTGAAAGAGAATGGGAAAAGATATCAAAATACGAGCATTTGGCGATTGGGGTATTAGCACGTATCCGAGAATGTCTAAATAAGGTGAAGGAAAAACGAAGCAGCCATGCTACGGTTTCTTCTAATGAAAATCAATCATCCAGTCATCGATCTGAAGGAAACGCAACGAAAGTTCCCCAATTACAGCTTAGAAAGTTCTCATGCTCACTTAAGGAGTGGATACCATTCTGGGAAAAGTTTAAGAGTGCCGTGCATGAGAATAAATCTCCAACGGGTGCTGAAAAATTCAATTACCTTCGATCAGTTTTAATCGGCAATGCAGAGAAAACGATAGCGGGTTTCACTCGTTCTGTGCTATGCTACGGTAGAGCTATCACATTCTTACAAGAGAAATATGGTAATACCGAAAAACTAGTGGACGATAATGTGCAGCAATTATTGCCGCTTCAACCCATACAACAAAAAACAGATGCAGTCAAACTTAGAAATAATGTCGTGTACTCGTTCCCTCACTGCATTAGGTATCCCAACGTTACACTACTACATTATGCTGAAAAGGGGCTTAGTTAGATGTCTTCCTAACGGCTTTATGCAACGAATATCATCGCACATGCACACATGAAGAGAGATCCACTGAAGTTAAAGAGGAAAAACCACCAAACGAGAGGTAGATTATGAGAGGAATACCTCGGCGGATGGAACGGAACATCAGCCAGCGCTCTTGCATCGGATGGTACACTAGCTCAACATATACTTCGATTTATCAAGAGAGAGGTAGAGTCATTAGAAAAGGCATCTATTGAAAGGGAAAGACAAGCACCAACACATACTAAGATGTAGGTATGCTACGGCAGCGGCAAAACCCTCGAGAATACTTCCCAAGCCATGAAACAGAAATCTATATATATGCGTTGTGAGTCCGTTTTCTAAAATGTTCTATATTGATACTTATGGAAAAGTGCCAAAAATTGACTTTATATATGCTATAGAGCCTATCCATTCAGGAAAATAGTCTTGTAGTAACTTACAGCTTGGTTCCTTACCTTGCCAAAGGCTACACTTCCTATATACCTACCTTACGTAACAAAATAATAAAATAGTTTTGATTACTAAGTAACCTTACCATTTTACGCTCAATACCTCTCAGCCAAAACCCTCGAGAATACTTCACAAGCCATGAAACAGACTCCCTCCGTACCACATGCGAGGCCCAACGTAGTCCTTACATTCTAAAATATTTGCAGTGTTCTTATGTAAAAGTGACAAAAGTTTGATTTGAATAGCTCCTCCGCCCTAAACTACTATTCATACAGAAAAATGGCGTTCTGTTAATCTTAAGCTTGCTTTCTTATCTTCCTAAATATAGTCAAATTTTCATACCTTTCCTAACAAAAATATTTTAAAAAAATTATCTTAACTACTATTCCTCAAACAAAAATTCTCAGCAGAGTAATCATTGTAATGGCGCTGTGCCGTCATGGCATGCCGTGGGCTGATGATATCGAATGTAGCTGCCTACAGATTCGGACTACGGCTGCACATACGCACTTGCAACTATCACTCAGCTCAGAGGTATTGAACGTAAAATGGTGAGGTTACTTGTTAATCAAAACTATTTTATTATTTTGTTAAGTAAGGTATATAGGAAGTGTAGCCTTTGGGAAGGTAAGTAACCAAGCTGTAAATTACTAGAAGACTATTTTCCTGTGTGTATAGTAGTTTAGGCTCTATGGCATATATAAAGCCAATGTTTTGCACTTTTCCATAAGTATCAATATATGTAGAACATTTTAGAAAACGGACTAAGCACGGACACATATAGATTTCTGTTTCATGGCTTGGGAAGTATTTTCGAGGGTTTTTCGGGGGCTGGTGATATCGAATGTAGCTGCCCACAGGTTCGGACTACGGCGCCACATACACACATGCAAATATCCCTCAGCTGAGATGTATTGAGCGTAAAATGGTAAGGTTACTTTGTAATCAAAACTATTTTATTATTTTGTTAGGTAAGGTAAATATATAGGAAGTGTAGCCTTTGGGAAGGTAAGCAACCAAGCTGTAAATTACTAGAAGACTATTTTCCTGTATAGATAGTAGATTAGGCTGTATAGCATATCTAAAGTCAATGTTTTGCACTTTTCCATATGTATCAATATAGAACATTTTTGAAAACGGACTACGCACGCACACATATAGATTTCTGTTTCATGGCTTGGAAAAGTATTTCCCGAGGGTTTTGTCTCAGCTGAGTGATAATTGCATGTGTGTATGTGCAGCCGGTGTGCAAATCTGTAGGCGATTTTATCAGTTAATCAGCTGAGAGTTTTTTTTTTTGAGGAATCGTAGTCATTTGGTTAAGATACATTTTTTTAAATAATTTTTTAGGAAAGGTATGAAAATTTTATTACGGTTCGGAAGATAAGAAAGCAAGCTTAAGATTATCAGAACACCTTTTTTCTGTATGAATAGTAGTTTATGGCGGAGGAGCTATTCAAATCAAACTTTTGTCAGTTTAACATAAGAACACTGCAAATATTTTAGAATGTAAGGACTCCATTGGGCCCCGCATGTGGTAGGGAGGGAATCTGTCTCATTGTTTGTGAAGTATTCTCGAGGGATTTGGCAGCGGCAATGACAATTACAGCAAACGAGGTGGGTTTGTTTTGTAAATCATCCCAACATAGTTCTACTGAATGCGATGCGAATATCACTTTAGATCAACGAAAGGAAATGCTGAAACGTCGTTGTTTAAAGACAGGTCAAAATTGTACAAGGTTAAATTGACGTGCAGAAAATGTAAGGGCAGGCATTCTCTTCACTGTGTGATCCGAAGTATGTGAGCAAAAACCGTCTTAATGTTAGTGGCGCGAAAGAAATTGGGAACATTACCGATACTCAGCAAACTTTTACTTTGTGCACGTATAATACGCCTTTGACATTTACTAATGTTTTACTTCAAACAGCTGTCGAAGTGAATAAAGATCAGAAACTGCCGATTTATCTGATTTGGCTGATTATTGATAGTGGAAGTCACTACTCTTATATATGTGAATCGGTTGCAAAGAAACTGAATTTGCTTGTGGTAGGAACACAAAAATTAAACTTAGTGACCTTTGGTAGCAACGGAAAATCAGCCTGTATGAAATATAAACAAGTACGCTTGAAGTTGAGGAGCCAATTCAATAATTCTTCCATAATTATGGATGCGTTAGTAGTGCCCAAAATTTGTGCAGATATTCTGCCTGCGCCAAATCAAAGGTTACCTCTATTACCACAGTATGTACTAGCTGATTCTAAAGTATCAGATTTGAATCTCGAAGATGGTCTTAGCTTCCGATTTCTATTGGACCATAGTTACTGGTAGGCAGGAACGAATTACGTCAAGACTTAGTTAGTGCTGTGGAAACAATTTTTGGCTGGACTCTACATGGACCGATTGTTTTGAATTCGGCTGAGTTAGACGTCAGAGAGAAGTCCAGTTTGTCACTAAGTATTTTGGTTCAGAAAGATATTGCTAAACTTTGGAATCTCGATAGTTTAGCAATCTCTAACGAAGAAGATAACTCAAAGGAAGAAGCTTTTAACTCCCTTTAAGAAAACGGGAAATCATTATGAGGCTGTCTTGCCGTGGAAAAATTCTGAAATAACTATGGACAAAAATCGAGAAGGTGCATTAGTACGACTTCGATCGCTGGTTAAGAGGTTATCGCGAGATCCAGCAAAGCTCATTGAATACGACCAAGAAATACGTGAATATATTAATGCTGGATAGGCTGAACTCGTAGGAAATGAAGGGGAAGGTAAGCGAATTTATTATATGCCACATCGTCTGGTTTATCGAATTGATAAACCGACAACGAAAATAAGAATCGTTTTTGATGCTTCGGCTCATGCTCCTAGTGCAACTTCGCTTAACGACAATTTATATTCGAACCAAAGCGCTTTGAATATAATTTTCATAACACATACCTTCTGAAAACAAAACATCAAAAACTTTTAGGAAAATTTAATCCAATTTAATTACTCTTAATTAAAAAACATGTACACAAGCCAACAAAGCCATGTATTTGTCATCTACATATAACATTGCACAAATACAATATAACAATAGAGCCTCATTGAGCAGATCAAATTAATATTCTTATCATATGATTAAAGCAATTAGATTCGTGCTTAAAACAATTGCTGAAAAGAGAACATATGCAAAAATACCATGCTAAAATTGAGTTCTGAAAAGGAAATCTAATTACAATTTTCCCAAAAAGAAGGTATAACATCTAACAAAAGCATTGTCATGTAGCATATAATGCATGACACAAATATAATCAGATCAAACCGATCAATTTGCAACTCTATCATTATCATCGTTGCAAGTACCATCCAACGGGAATTTCTTCGCTACGTGATAGAGAGAATATTTTTTGCAAATATAATTCAATTTAACACAGCAGCATGGGTTGCTCTAAAATTCTTGTTGCTATGTATTTTTGTGCGTCACTATGAAAATTTTATCGCTAGTACCGTAAGATCACAGCTAGCTGCACGGCCAATTCTTGCAATCATGTGCCTATGCTACTCCATCAGTGGTGTCGTGTGCAAGCAAGGGCTGTAAAAACGACAAGCTGACTGATCTCGATCTCTTTTTGTACTTGGCATCGCTTGACGTAAGTTGGCTAGTTAGGGACTAACATTTATATCGGGTATCGACTGATATATAATTTTTTAACAACTAATTAAAACACTTTATTTCTGGTCTCGACGGAAATAAAGAATCTTGCTTCGGATCTCGACTGAAGTTAAGATATTTACTAACACTCACTTTAAGTCGGCTCTCGACTGGCTTAAAGAATATTGTTTTTTTTTTACCGCGACAAATAAACTTAATTTGCCGCCTTGATGATCACTGCAATAGGTAGATATACCTTGCAAGTAAGTAAACTGGAAGTCCAGGTTCAAATACCTGTACTTTGTTCGAAGTAAGCCCAGGTTCAAATACCTGTACCTGCACAGCGCTTGAAATTATAAATGCCGTATCAGATTCACTTGAGTATAATTAAAAGGCGTTCTTAACTTGTAGAACAATACTAATAATTTTATTGATATTTCTTCCGTTTATATATACAAAATCGTTCATTCAATGTTATTGCCTTTAGAAAAACAAAATTGATTCGCTTGCATTCGCTTGCATAAAATTCTTTTTCATGCAATGACTTACGTTAACATTAAAGCAACTTGAGTGTAATATAGCTTACGCTCGCATTAAATTTACAATATAATTTGACCTATATTATTTGCTATGAATAACAATTTAAATTGTATTGCGAAATAATTTGGATATGGAATTTTGTATATGTAGAGCTTGTTAGGGTTCAATGAAATTGTATTAAGAAATAACAAACAAAATTCCATAACCAATGTAAAGTTCATTAGAGTTCAACATTCTCCCCCGCGTTGAATGCCCAATTCAACTATGATGCTGGTTGCGTCCGCAGCTTGAATTGATTCAATGATGTTGACCTGGGTGTGGGTATTGGTGCGCTGGGTTCCTTGCCTGGGCACCATCGGTGGGCTTGATGTTTCCATGTAAGATATCCTAGAACAGCGATGATAAATAACAATCCAAGATATCCGATGACGAATTGATGAGCATCATGGGTCTGTAAAGGCTGCTGTTCTTCCTTCTTCAATTGCTGTATTCGGTTTTGAATGTCTTGAATGTCCGTGGCTATGTCTTCATGCGATGGTGTTTGATAGAGTATTTTAGCAATTTTGGATGAATGCAATAATTCGGTAAAATTTCTTGATGATACAAACGATGTCGTCATGGTACTAGCATAGATGTTATGGGCTTGTATAGTAAAGAATTCTTCCTTGATAGCGCAATCGTTGGCTAATTTCAAGATTCCTGAACCTTAGTTCCACATACGACATTAACTATAGTTGGTTTCTTCATAACATAGATCCAATGATTTGAGCTTAATAGTTGAATCCATCGTGGTGTTTCCGTGAGCTTCATGAATTGGCAGGATGCTGATGATGATGAGTGGCTAAGGTAGCTTAGTTCACAGGAACTTACATTTGAGCCTTTACGATGAAGAGGATGATGTTGTTTTCACATGTGAGTCGAATCGCCAATAATGGTACATGATGACATTTCTTGCTCTGACAGGGGGTAATATTGGTCCCTATGTAAGTTGATTATGAGATAGTCAGATGATGGCTTTATTGTGATGAATGTTTTATTAACTAAAATTGGCACAGGAACTACTCTCAGCATTTCGAATTGTTCATAAGCGAATAATGGTAGTTTTAGTCGGAAAATTAGATGGGCTGGCAAGACTCTTCCCTCTATCGTCATTAGGCTATATAATTCTAGTGGATGGTCTTGTTTAGCAGGAAGTCGAAGTATTGATGGTAGGTGTACCTTGATGCGGGTAAGTTCAGTCTCTAGTTGTCTGGGAACTAGCAATTGCGGGTTTATTTTGCCATGATGAGTATCTACCAGTACATCTAATAATATAGATTGAATTCGTTGATAGTTGGTAATGACTAGAATTAATCGAACAGATGCTGCGTTAAAGACTTCCATTGATTTTTGTTCGTGCAATTCTTGATGCAATTGGTTAAGGTGGGCGATGGTCAGGTTGATGTACGTGTCAATATTCCGAAGGTCACCTTCAATTACCTTGTATGACTTACGCATGACGTTTGCTGTAGAGTCTATGATTGATGTTTGATTTTTAAGTAGTTCCAATAGATGGTCGTCATTATCCTTTAAATTTTCTATGGTTTGAGCCATTTTTCGGCGTACTTCGAATCTAGTACTCCAAATAATGTGTTAGCCAGATTTCCTATTACATCGAGAGGAGCTCTCTTAACTCTTGGGTTATTTTGATGTTGTAATAATTCATTGTTGATTTGGATTGTCGCCAATAGATCGAAAACTGTGAAACCGTCAGAGTGCAAGTGCTATTGTCCTTCATCGTTTTGCATAGTTTTTCTAACTTTACTATACCACTGGTGATCGACTCAAATTCCTTCCAGTAGGTTGTCATGTTGTAGAAAATAGCCAAGTTCCACTCATTGGACACTGGATGCGTAGGCCCCATTCCTTCGAAATATAGTCCTGGTTGCGATTGGAACGGACTTATTTCTACGTCTGGATTGCTCAAGACTGGCATTATCAAGCAGCTTAGGAATAGTACACTTGAGAAGGAGCTTGTATACCGGCGTTTTTTAGACGTAGACGGACCTTGATCTTGCTCTCTGGAAGTTGATTTTTCTTCGTTAGTTGTGTCACTGGTTTGATTCTGATTTGTCTTGTGTTTGGTAAGTCGTTCCTTCTTAGATACATCGATTTTTCCCCTTTGCGAGTTCATTTCGGCGTCGCCTGGACCATTCAGTGATTCTTGATCTTGTACGATTGGTAATGGAGCAAGTTTATGTATTGGTCTCCTCAGTATTCCAGATGAGGTCTTGACATCGGCTACACGAATTAATCCATCTTTTCCCTTGATTGTTTGAATGATGCGGCCCAAGGGCCATTTTAGCACAGGCAAATTATCTTCCTTGATTAAGACCATCATTCCAGCCTGAGCATTGTCACATCGTTGCTTCCATTTATACCGATGTTGTAATTCGTGTAAATATTCTTTGGACCAACGTTCCCAAAATTGATTTTTTAAGTGAGACACCAATTTCCAACGTTGAAGTAAGCTGGTCTGCAATGATTGAGCTGATTGACGGTGCTAGTCAATGGTTCGCCGATTAAAAAATGACCCGGAGTGAGAGCAGTAAGATCGTTCGGGTCGGCTGAGAGTGGAGTCAGTGGCCTGGAATTTAGTATTGCTTCAATTTCAACTATTACTGTCTCTAGTTCTTCATAGGTGAGAGAAACTGATGCTAAGCTCCGTTGAAGCAAGTGTTTAGCCGACTTCACAGCCGCCTCCCATAGTCCACCGAAGTGCGGTGCTCTTGGGGGTATCAAATGAAAATCAACACCTTTCGTGCTGCAAAATGGAGATATTTTATTGTGTGAATTATCTGCGCAAATTGTATCCTTCAGTTCTATCAATTGGTTTCTTGCTCCTACAAAATTCGTGGCGTTATCACAGTACAAATTCCGGCAGTTGCCTCGTCTACTTATAAACCGTTTGAGGGCTCCAATGAAGGCTTCTGTGGTTAGATCGCTTACCACTTCGAAGTGTGTTGCTTTAGTAGCAAAACAACAAAAGACTGCAATATACGATTTGTGAGGTCGTTTGCCTCTAACCTTGAAGTGTGTCCAGAACGGCCCGCAAAAGTCAACTCCCGAATTGATGAAGGGTCGCGCTGGCTGCACTCGATGTGGTGGCAGATTTCCCATAAATTGGTATAACATCTTTGGTTTCGATCTAGCACAACGAAGACAGTTTTGCACAACGGATCGTGCAGTTGTCTTTCCCTTTATGGGCCAGAATCGTTGACGAGTTATTGACAGCAACGTTTGAACACCAACATGTAGATTCGTAATGTGTAGATGAGTCATTAATAATCTTGTAATGTCATGAGAGTATGGAAGTAGCATTGGATGCTTGGCATCATACGGTAAATTGGATGCCTCCAGTCTTCCTCCGACACGAATAATTCCTCTTTCATCGATAAATGGACTGAGGCTGCTCAGGGCGCTATTGATATAGTTGATCCGTTGTAATTGGTTCAAGTCTTCACTGAATCCCTGAGCTTGTGTTTCCTTGATAATGACTGTTAGAGCGTCTTCTAGTTCTGCCACATTTAGCTCAATCTTCCCTTTTATACTTGTGTGCTGACGAATATTTGCAATAAATCTCAACACATAGGCAACGACTCTTTGTAATCGTTTGAATGAGTTATGATGGTTGATTGTGTGGACGAAATGCGTTGGTTCTTCGGTGGCTGCTAAGATTATTTTCGACTGTTTTCTCTCCAAATCAATATCAGTTATTGTGTTTTTTGTGGGCCATACGTTTTCAGAGCCATGTAAAAATATTGGTCCGTAGAACCATAAGTTGCAATTTGACAACCTCTCCGGTGGAACTCCCCGAGAGACTAGATCGGCAGGGTTTTCCTTTGATGGGACGTGCCTCCATTGATTAATGGCTGTTAATTCTTGAATAGCTGCCACACGATTTGCCACAAATGTATGATATGACGAGGACTCGGAATTCAGCCATGCAAGCACAATCTCGGAATCGGTCCAAAAAAAGCATGGTTGATCATGCCAGTTTAAATCGGTCGTAATTCGTTGTACTAGTTGCGCAGCGAGTTTTGCAGCACATAGTTCCAGGCGAGGTAACGTTGTAGTTTTGTTAGGAGCCACCTTTGATTTAGCACATAATAATTGTACTGCTATTGTACCGTCCTGTCTCTTGGATCGTACATATACTGCAGTTTCACATGCCTTTTCTGAAGCGTCCGAGAAGGCGTGCAATTGTGTAGATTGTGGTATTCTTCCAGAGAATATATGCCTTGGTATCTTAATATCATTTAGAACCTTCAATCCTTCACGAAACCTTAGCCATGCAGACAGAAGCTCGGTTGGCAGACATGTATCCCAATCGAGTTTTATTCTCCATAGCCTTTGAAGGAAGATCTTTGCCGTTACTATGACTGGACTCATTACGCCGAGTGGATCAAATAAATGTGCTGTGTCTGACAGGACTGTGCGTTTGGTCACCTTGGTTCCTTCTGGCCATACAGTTTTGATACGAAATTCATCTGCCTTTGGTAGCCACATTAGTCCTAGGGTTTTTATTTGTCCTTCTTCTTCGTCATACAGTTCTACTTGAAGACCGACATCGTCTCTATGAATGTTTTGAAGTAGTTTGGTGTGGTTGGCACACCATTTTCGTAAATTGAAACCTGCTGATTTCAGAAGCTTTGTCAGTTGTTCCTGCATTTCGAGAGCTTCCACTAAGCTATTGGATCCCGTCATTATGTCGTCTACATAGAAGTCGCGTTTGAGTATCCTTGACCCAAGTGGAAATTTATCAGCTCCTTGCACTGATAGCTGTTGTAAGCATTTAATTGCCAAATATGGTGCTGAAGTAGTTCCGTATGTGACAGTCTTAAGTTGGTACGATTTAATTGCTTCATTAGGATTATCTCTCCATAGAATCATTTGATATTTTCTGTCGTTTTCGTGCATTATGACCTGACGGTACATTTTCTCTATGTCCGCCGTAAAGACGAATCGTGGCATTCGAAACCTCAGAAGTATGCAAAAAAGATCATCTTGGAGCCTCGGGCCAGTACTTAGTAGCTCATTCGGGGCGATATTTGATGAGCTTTTGGTTGAACCATCAAAAACTACTCTAAGCTTGGTGGTAGTGCTGTCGGGTTTCATCACACAGTGATGTGGTAAATAATAGTACGGCTTGGTGATGTTGTCTGGATTGACCTCTTCCATATGTTCAAGTTGTAAGTACTCCTTCATAAAGGCCACGTATTGCCCCTTGATTTCTGGATTTTTACTGAATTTTCGTTCCAAGGAGAGAAATCGTTGTAAAGCAATGTCCTTGGATTCACCTAATTTACTTGGATGGTGTAAAAAAGGTTGTTTTACCACAAAGCGGCCTGACGAGTCCCTTTGTGTGGTCTGACTAAAATGAGATTCGCATTTAACTTCAGCGGCAGTTAAACTTGGCGGATGCGACTCAATTTCTTCGAGCTTCCAAAACCTTTCAATTTTATCGTCAAGGGTGAGGCCTCCTTCATTACAGATGCCACATGTTGCTTGAGATTGGTTGGTGCCTTGTATCCTTCCAGCGAAAACCCAACCAAAAACAGTGTTTTGCAGAGTTGGTAAATCGTCTCCAAGTTTTATTTGCCCAGTCGACAGGAGTTGATGATAGAACTCCGCTCCGATCAAAAAATCAATTTGACTGGGGCGATTGAAATTTGGATCGGCTAGCTCTATGTTTCCCGGGATGGGCCAGGAGTCCGTATTCAACGAATATGTTGGTTGATAAGAAGTTATTTTTGGTAATATAAAGGCTTCTACTCTGGTTGAGAATTCGGTCAATCGTGATTGCAATACTAAATTGACTCGATAGTTAGATTGCTGCTTGCCTTCACCGATGCCTTGGATGCTCATAGAATCTGGTATGCCTTTTAAACCCATTTTTTTGACTAATCGTTCCGTTATAAAATTTAGTTGTGAACCAGAATCTAAAATTGCCTTGCATTCTACATTATTGCCTTCATTATTTCGTAACTCGATGATGACAGTGCTTAGCAGCACGTAACCTCTTTGATTCTGAGCTGTTTGTGCTGCTAGGATTGTTGAGTTACTACCCTCTGCGTTATTATTGGTTGGTCCAGACATGTCTGCAGTGCGTTTCTCAGCGATTGATTGCCGTGGTTGTAGTTGTAATTGATCCGTTGATGATATTATCCTTCCAGGAGTGTGAGATGATTTACTGGACTCTTCAATATGAACTAGCGTATTATGCTTTTTGGAGCATTTCAAGCAATTTCGCATAGAGCACTTGATTGTTGAGTGTCCGTCTTTCATGCAGTTGATGCATAAGTGGTTCCTTTTCAAGATTTGGTATCTTGTAGCTGGCGCATGTGACAGAAATTCTTTACACAGATATAGTGGATGTTTCTGTTTGCACACAACACATTGTCTCCCATTAATTGTAGATACGAAAGAAGACGATTTTGATGAGTGACTGGATCGTTCTTGAATCGCGTGACGCTTATCTCTTCCTAATGCTTCTAGATCTTGGAAGCGGCTCTCTAAAAACATTAAAAAATGCTTAATCGTTTGCAGTTCTCTTGGTGATTCCAATGATTACTCGTACAATGTGTGTGTATTTTTGTCCAATTTCTTAATGAGTATGTGAATGAGCAATGGATCCCATGATTCAATGGAGATCCCAAGGTTTTTTAAGGCAAGAATGCACTCATTTGTGTTGTCATGCAGTGCCTTGATTGCTGCAGCCCCTTCGGTTTGAATGGTTGGCTGTGCTAGAAATTTGTTGATTAATGCTGTCACCAATAGTCGTTTGTTGTAATATCGATTTTTTAATATGTTCCATGCCGTTTCATAAATTCCATCTGATATTGACAAATGGTGTATTAACGCTTTTGCTTCACCAGTTAAGTTGGAAACCAGGTAAAACATCTTTTGTGCGTTGCTGATGGGATAATTATGAATCAGTTGGTTATATAAGTCATGGAATTGTGTCCACCTTAGGTAGTTGCCATCAAAATTGGGAAGCGTTATCTTAGGAAATTTTATTGCTGTACCAAGATCAGATGTATTCTGAGGTGGGGATGGTGCAGAGTCCTGCAAGTTCCGTAATTGTTGTTGCAGGGATATGATGGTGTCTTGAACCCAGTCATCAACTTCAAAATAGAATTCTGTCTTATATCCACAAGGCTCTTCACTCGAGACAGATTCCCATATAACCTGATTATTTTGGGTGATATCTGCCCAATTGGTTTGAAGCAATTTAAGCTTGAGTTCATAGTAAGGCCTTGGATGTGTTTGATGTGCCTTAGACTCAATGTCACGAATGTAATGGACCAATGTGCTCATTGCTGATCTTTGCTTCTTGACTAATTTCACGACATCTTGGTTTTCATCTGTAATGGTGAGATTGAAAACAGTATTATCTCGGTCATCTTCTGAGAGCTTTGATGTATTTGGCGCTGATAATTTTATATTAGCCTCCTTCAATTTTTCCTTAAGGTCGTTGTAGACCCCTTCAATTTCTTTGTAGTAGTTATTTTTGAAGTAAAGGTGATCACTATTAATCTGCTTAACCTTGATTAACCTTTCGTTATTGTTCGTGAACTTGATCCATAGTGATTCCAATTGATCTGATACCTTATTCAGATATTCTAGATTCCCGCGGGTCACACGCTGAGGGGTCTCAGTGTTGAACGCCTGCAACAGGTCTTCTATTTTTCTTCCTATCTCGGATTGTTCAGAAGCTAATGTCTCCATGATGAGCACCTTATCGTCTTTAGAATCGTAGATGTGGAATACACTGATCTCGTGGCGATCACGTCGGGGTCACCAAATGTTTTTTTGTACCGCGACAAATAAACTTAATTTGCCGCCTTGATGATCACTGCAATAGGTAGATATACCTTGCAAGTAAGTAAACTGGAAGTCCAGGTTCAAATACCTGTACTTTGTTCGAAGTAAGCCCAGGTTCAAATACCTGTACTTGTAGTAAGTATGCAACGGTACAACACCTATGCACAGCGCTTGAAATTATAAATGCCGTAGCAGATTCACTTGAGTATAATTAAAAGGCGTTCTTAACTTGTAGAACAATACTAATAATTTTATTGATATTTCTTCCGTTTATATATACAAAATCGTTCATTCAATGTTATTGCCTTTAGAAAAACAAAATTGATTCGCTTGCATTCGCTTGCATAAAATTCTTTTTCGTGCAATGACTTACGTTAACATTAAAGCAACTTGAGTGTAATATAGCTTACGCTCGCATTAAATTTACAATAAAATTTGACCTATATTATTTGCTATGAATAACAATTTAAATTGTATTGCGAAATAATTTGGATATGGAATTTTGTATATGTAGAGCTTGTTAGGGTTCAATGAAATTGTATTAAGAAATAACAAACAAAATTCCATAACCAATGTAAAGTTCATTAGAGTTCAACAAATATTATCTCGGGTCTCGACCGAGATAATCTTTTACTAACAAGACATTTTATATCTGATTTCGACGGAAATAAAGAATCTTGCTTCGGGTCTCGACTGAATTTAAGATATTTACTAACACTCACTTTAAGTCGGGTCTCGACTGGCTTAAAGATTATTATCTCGTGTCTCGACCGAAATAACCTTTTACTAACAAAACACTTTATTTCTGGTCTCGAGGGAAATAAAGAATCTTGCTTCGGGTGTCGAATGAAGTTAAGATATTTACTAACACTCACTTTAAGTCGACTTTCGACTGGCTTAAAGAATATTATTTCGGGTCTCGACCGAGATAATCTTTTACTAACAAGACATTTTATTTCTGGTCTCGATGGAAATAAAGAATCTTGCTTCGGGTCTCGACTGAAGTTAAGATATTTACTAACACACACTTTAAGTCGGCTCTCGACTAGCTTAAAGAATATTATCTCGGGTCTCGACCGGGATAATCTTTTACTAAGAAGACATTTTATTTCTGGTTTCGACGGAAATAAAGAATCTTGCTTCGGGTCTCGACTGAATTTAAGATATTTACTAACACTCACTTTAAGTCGGTTCTCGACTGGCTTAAAGAATATTATCTCGTGTCTCGACTGAAATAACCTTTTACTGACAAAACACTTTATTTCCGGTCTCGAGGGAAATAAAGAATCTTGCTTCGGGTCTCGACTGAAGTTAAGATATTTACTTACACTCACTTTAAGTCGGTTCTCGACTGGCTTAAAGAATATTATCTCAGGTCTCGACTGAGATAATCTTTTACTAACAAAACACTTTATTTCTGGTCTCGACGGAAATAAAGAATCTTGCTTCGGGTCTCGACTGAAGTTAAGATATTTACTAACACTTACTTTAAGTCGGGTCCCGACTGGCTTAAAGAATATTATCTAGGGTCTCGACTGAGATAATCTTTTACTAACAAGACATTTTATTTCTGGTTTCGACAGAAATAAAGTATCTTGCTTCGGGTCTCGACTGAATTTAAGATATTTGCTAACACTCACTTTAAGTCGGTTCTCGACTGGCTTAAAGAATATTATCTCGTGTCTCGACTGAAATAACCTTTTACTAACAAAACACTTTATTTCTGGTCTCGACGGAAATAAAGAATCTAGCTTCGGGTCTCGACTGAAGTTAAGATATTTACTAACACTTACTTTAAGTCGGTTCTCGACTGGCTTAAAGAATATTATCTCGGGTCTCGACTGAGATTATCTTTTACTAACAAAACATTTTATTTCTGGTCTCGATGGAAATAAAGGATCTTGCTTCGGGTCTCGACTGAAGTGAAGATATTTACTAACACTCACTTTAAGTCGACCCTCGACTGGCTTAAAGAATATTATCTCGGTTCTCGACCGAGATAATCTTTTACTAACAAGACATTTTATTTCTGGTTTCGACAGAAATAAAGAATCTTGCTTCGGGTCTCGACTGAATTTAAGATATTTGCTAACACTCACTTTAAGTCGGGTCTCGATTGGCTTAAAGAATATTATCTCGTTTCTCGACTGAAATAATCTTTTACTAACAAAACACTTTATTTCTGGTCTCGATGGAAATAAAGAATCTTGCTTCGGGTCTCGACTGAATTTAAGATATTTGCTAACACTCACTATAAGTCGGGTCTCGACTGGCTTAACGAATATTATCTCGTGTCTCGACTGAAATAATCTTTTACTAACAAAACACTTTATTTCTGGTCTCGATGGAAATAAAGAATCTTGCTTCGGGTCTCGACTGAAATTAAGATATTTACTAACACGCACTTTAAGTCGGGTCTCGACTGGCTTAAAGAATATTATCTCGGGTCTCGACTGAGATAATCTTTTACTAACAAAACACTTTATTTCTGGTCTCGACGGAAATAAAGAATCTTGCTTCGGGTCTCGACTGAAGTTAAGATATTTACTAACACTTACTTTAAGTCGGGTCCCGACTGGCTTAAAGAATATTATCTAGGGTATCGACTGAGATAATCTTTTACTAACAAGACATTTTATTTCTGGTTTCGACGGAAATAAAGAATCTTGCTTCGGGTATCGACTGAATTTAAGATATTTGCTAACACTCACTTTAAGTCGGGTCTCGACTGGCTTAAAGAATATTATCTCGTGTCTCGACTGAAATAACCTTTTACTAACGAAACACTTTATTTCTGGTCTCGAGGGAAATAAAGAATCTTGCTTCGGGTCTCGACTGAAGTTAAGATATTTACTAACACTCACTTTAAGTCGGTTCTCGACTGGCTTAAAGAATATTATCTCGGGTCTCGACTGAGATAATCTTTTACTAACAAAATACTTTATTTCTGGTCTCGACGGAAATAAAGAATCTTGCTTCGGGTCTCGACTGAAGTTAAGATATTTACTAACACTTACTTTAAGTCGGTTCTCGACTGGCTTAAAGAATATTATCTCGGGTCTCGGCTGAGATTATCTTTTACTAACAAAACATTTTATTTCTGGTCTCGATGGAAATAAAGGATCTTGCTTCGGGTCTCGACTGAAGTGAAGATATTTACTAACACTCACTTTAAGTCGACCCTCGACTGGCTTAAAGAATATTATCTCGGTTCTCGACCGAGATAATCTTTTACTAACAAGACATTTTATTTCTGGTTTCGACGGAAATAAAGAATCTTGCTTCGGGTCTCGACTGAATTTAAGATATTTGCTAACACTCACTTTAAGTCGGGTCTCGATTGGCTTAAAGAATATTATCTCGTGTCTCGACTGAAATAATCTTTTACTAACAAAACACTTTATTTCTGGTCTCGATGGAAATAAAGAATCTTGCTTCGGGTCTCGACTGAAGTTAAGATATTTACTAACACTTACTTTAAGTCGGTTCTCGACTGGCTTAAAGAATATTATCTCGGGTCTCGACTGAGATTATCTTTTACTAACAAAACATTTTATTTCTGGTCTCGATGGAAATAAAGGATCTTGCTTCGGGTCTCGACTGAAGTGAAGATATTTACTAACATTCACTTTAAGTCGACCCTCGACTGGCTTAAAGAATATTATCTCGGGTCTCGACTGAGATAATCTTTTACTAACAAAACACTTTATTTCTGGTCTCGACGGAAATAAAGTAAGATAATCTTACTAACATTAACACTTTATTTCTGTTCTCGACGGGAATAAGGAATTATTCTAACAAAATAGTAGAACAAAGGGTCTTAATATTAGCTTAAAGCCAATTCGTCAAGTGCCAAGGTGGAGATCGATGAGTACCAATCACTTGTAACATTTTAATACTTATTTTTATATTATATCTATATTATACATTTCGTGTGCATATCTATTTTACACATATATTTTTATTACACTTTTGCGATCTTATATTACAACTTGGTGCTAATAAGTGTTTTCAGTGTGATACAAAAATCTCAGACCCAAACTTATGTACAGAGTTTTGTCTCAGGATATCTATTTCTGAAAATCGTACATCATAAATCTGTATCAAATAGTGTGTTTTCTAGTGTGTGTTGATCTCTAACCCAACAGTTTATATAATCCTGTCTTAATACGATTGCTCAAGATATTTAAGCTAAGTAAGTGTGCCAGTGTTTTGAAATTAAGTTATTCTAACTTTGCTTTATATTAACCCTTTATTGAATATCTACATATTTATATATCTATTATTAACAATCCTGTAAGTGTGTTTTCCCCATACGTTTGAATCGTTGACCTGAAAACTTTTATACATAATCTGATCTTAATAGTGGGAAATTCTAAAAAATAAGTGCAGTAGTTTGTTGAAAGTAAAAGAAAGTGAACAGTGTTGCTTTGTTGTTAGGAAATAGACCACTGATCTTGATCCAAAATTTACCAGTGCATTCATTTCAGTCACTTAATCAAATTTGCGTGTACGTTCTACTAACGGACAGTACAATTTATATACAGGAGAAAATCTATTACCTGATGTTTTAAAAATAATTTTGAATTTTCGATTAGGCCATATAGGCTTAGTATCAGATTTAAAGAGGGCTTTTCTCCAAATAGTCTCAGGGGTAACCGATAGAGACACTCACCGATTTTTTTGGTATTCTAAGCCGGTCAATTTAAATGACGATCTGCCACCAATGGCGGTTTATAGAATGACCAGGGTTACCTTTGGTGTTACAAGCATTCCGTTTCATCTTACGGCTACGATACGGAGGCATCTGGCTGATCAGTCTTCCCGAATCCAGAAATATGTAGTGTACTGAAAGACTCTTTCTATATGGATGGTTTGATACTAAGCGTTGACGATGATAGTCAGGCAGCACAAGTGTATTATGAAGCGACGACAGTCATGAACCGTGCATCTATGAGTTTATCGAAATGGAATAGCAACAGAAGAAAAATAAGAGCTCTCTTTGGTCGTAATGGGGAAGAATGCTCCGTAGTAGAAAGAGTTCTAGATATAGTTTGGTATCCCTTGAGCGATGATATTACAGTGAGCCTCGAATCGATTACGGAATTTATAAGATAAGGACGAATCTTGTGATGACTAAAAGTGGTGTTCTTCAAGTAATATCAAGACTTTTCGACCCACTTGGTATGTTCGGCCCGATTATGATAAGGATGAAAATTATATTCCAAGACTTTGAAAGAGAAAAATAGGTTGGGATGAATCACTTGATGAGGACTTTGGTAAACGATTGACGGTATTTAGAAAGGATTTATTAGCTCTTTCGGATTTTTCACTGCCTCGTTGTGCTAAATATATCTCATTCGCGGACAAGGCAAGTTCATATTTTTGCTAATGCTAGTTTGCATGCATATAGAGCTGTTGCTTATGTAAGAAGTGTTGATCTTCAAGGAACAGTTGCTACTCATTTATTTTGTTCGAACAGTCGAGTTGCACCGATTAAGATGGATGGCACTGGGGAATTAACTTTACCTCGATTAGAGTTAACTGCGGTGTTAATTGCTTCACGACTGTGCGCATACTTATTGAAATCATTAAAGATAAAGTTTCATAATCATTTTTTGTGGTCAGATTCACAAATAACTCTGCATAAATGAACAGGCTAATAGATGGAAGCCTTATGTACGAAATAGCGTTGACGAAATTCAACGTCTCACGTCAGAGGACGGTTGGCGATATTGTCCAAGTATGGATAATCCAGCGGATTTGCTTATGCGCGGAGTTAATGCGAAATTTCTGATTAAGTCTGATCTTTGGAAAAATGGACCTTATTGGTTGCAAGGCAGTACGGATGACCTATGGCCCTCGGGAGTAGAACAGAGAACGTCCCCCTTGTCCTGCTTGTATAATCGTCAAATATTTCTACTACATTAAGGATCAATACATGTCAACCTTTTTTGCCTTTTACCGAATTTAGCAGTTGGCAGCGCTTAGTAAGGGTAACGGCCTGAATATTACGTTTCCCGAGAAGTATAAAGGACAAAGTCTTAACTAAATTCTTGACAGCAAGAAGAAATCAATGCTTTGAATAATAAGCAAGAAATTTCTCGTTCCTCAAAATTGCTAACTTTAAATCCAATCCCGGACAGCAAAGGCCTGCTAAGAGTAACAAGAAGGCTTCAAGTATTAGATGATAACCCAGATGTGCTACACCCAATCATCTTACCCATCACAGTGGCATTAACACTATCCTAGCTAAGCTCAGGGAGAAGTATTGGATACCGAGAGTAAGACAATTAGTGAAACTCATAACGAGGCATTGTATTATCTGTAAGAAACTTACTGGAAAATCAGCATGTCAACCCTTCGTACCGTTACCTAAGGAGAAAATGCTAGAACTTTTCGCAGAGCGGCACTCGAGGTAACAAACGTAGATATCATGGACAACAAAATTTTCAATGGTTTCCTGAGTCAGCATGGTATATCTTGGAGATTTATAGTTGAACGCGCTCCCTGGTTGGGGGGATTTTGGGAACGAATGGTACGAAGTGTTAAGCTAGTATTGCGAGCAGTTATTGGTAAGAAGACTTTAAATTTCGAGCAGATGAGACTGAAAGTCTTGTAAACTATAGGCCGTTAACTTACATCAGTTATGATCCCCTGAACTTATCTCCTCTCACTCCAGCTCATTTTTTAACAGGATACGGGGGGAGTTCTCAGAGATCCAATGACCTTGCTTCGCTAGTGGCAGATGATATTAGAAGGAAATGGAACCTACGTCTTCGATTAATCAGATCCTTGTGGAAACGCTGGCTACTAAGGTCTGGAAATTTGCGGTAATAGAATCAGCCTTCGAAGGTAGAAATGGAAAGGTACGAGCTTGTGAGCTGCGTTTTGCTGATGGGACTATATTAAGGTGCCTAGTTCAACTTTTATACCCACTGGGAGTTAACTAATTTAATCGCGGGGCGGAGGATTTGTAAAATTCCTTTACTTTTGGAATGGCAACGCTATATCTAATTCAGGTTGTATTAGTTCATTATGTATTTCCGTAGTTCCATATTGTATTAAGTATAAATTCCTATTATTGTAGTGGATTATAATTATCAAACTTTTCATTTCTTCTTTTATGAATGAGTCCAGTTTGTACTTTGTATCAATAAAGGCCTGAATTATTAGAATTTTAGCCGGGCCTTTTATTTCAAACCATATTTCTTTTATGTTGAAAAATGCCTGCCTCGCTATTGGGTGGTGGATGAAGTGAAGATGTTGGCTTCGGATCGGGTACTTCCACGTAGTGCGAGGAGGTAACCGCTGTTCGGTGGGCTTGACACTGATTAGGGGGCTAAGACCTGATCCAATTCCAAGCCAAGGTTGAACAGCATACGCCGAGGGCTGCGTGCCTAAGGGGTACTTAGTCCCTAGTATGTGAACTCTGGATACCTGGCGACTCCAGTTCCAACTTTAGCCTTCCCGTGGTACTGCGAATCTCTGCCACGGGTGACATAATTTCTTCGCAACTCGTAGGAACATAATGACAAATTTGATTTCGAAAAGGGCGATGTTTCCCTAAAGATACCGAAAAAGAGATAGTAGCCTCAGTGGAGACTGGTGCTATCGTGAAGGAACTTTCAAAGCTGGAACTGAAGTCTCAGGAATATGAGTCGATATCGATAGATACTGAGGTGCACTTGCCTGAGATCAGTGCCAAACCAGAAGGTAAGGCTAGAAGAAAGAGGGAAAAAAGTGTGACGGAAGCACAACTTTCAGGTCCTCTCTGCTAAAGTACCCGATTCTTTGACGGAGAAAGAGAGTAACAGTCTAAGCTGGGCCAAGCAGGTCATAGCAGATGATGAAATTTCTCGGCCGAAGAAGAAGGACACTCCCAGGAGATGTGACTCCGCCAAGGAGTTTGAAGAGCAAGGGAACTTCGACCAAGGCAACGCAAAAACCCTGTGCAAAATCAGCCACTGCCGGCCCCAGTAAAGTGGGTGGCGGTGTTCAGGGTGTTGGGAAAGATAAAGAACTGAAGAAGGTGAGATCTACGAAGGAGGAGGGCAATGACGCCAAAAGGCTGTGTCAAGGCTCCAGCAGATCATTCCCCGGGTGTAGTAGGGGATCGAAACCGAGTCCGAGCAAGGGGTTGGAAAGGAGAGGAGGCCGCTTAGTGAGATGGTATGAGGTAGCGTAAAGCTAGTGCTGATTGACAACAGCAATCCGTACGGGCGCTATACTGAGGATGGATGGCAGATGGTGGAGAGATCTCTATCGAACGCTGTCATCCGGTATGTGCTCAGCAACCCCTCGCTAAGTGTGCCGACCTGTAACAAGTCTTGGTGGAAGCACGGGTTCAGGGTCTTGGAGTGCAGAGACAAGGCCACACACGACTTTGCTACTAAAGCGACCTCGGATTTGGAAGCGCTGTGAGAAAGAGCCCAGCTAATGCTCGTCCCGCTGCACGACACTCCTGACAGACTGAAAGGTCGTGTAGGGAGTCCAAACGTGGAGATTGATAAGAGCAATCTCTTAAAGATCTTACAGGCACAAAATCCTGACGTCCCGATGGAGGAGTGGGATATTGTTGCGGTGGAGGAACCCGGAGATAAAGGCAGAGGCTTCGTGGTTTTGGTGGACGAAGATTCGGTCCATCATCAAGAAGAGGCAGGGGAAGCTCCATTTTGGTGTGGGAGAAATATTTTCCATGCTTTTTAGGAGAAATAAAACCTACAGAGAGAAGGACGTAAATACTGTGGTTCATAGCAAGTTTGCGTTAACCAACCTAATGCTGCTCTTAAATAAGGAGCGCATAGATGTGACGCTTATCCAGGAGCCGTGGGTCCGTGGGGCAAAGGTTCAGGGGTTACGCCTCTGATAATTTAGACTATTTTATAGTCAAGAGTCAGACAAGGTAAGAACATGTATACTTGTTAGAAAAAACCATCAGGCATTGATGTTATCTAATCAGCTCTGTCAGCTCTAAGGATCTTGTAATCGTAGCGCTAGAGGTGGGGGCCAGCAAATGCTGGATGTCTTCGGCATAAATTCCGAGATGAGGAGTCGGCACCACCTCCGTGGGCATGAGATTGGTGATCGAGGCTGCTGAAACGAGGAACAGCAATGTTCTACTTGGGTGTGAGCTAACGCCCATAATATCATATGGGGTAGCACGTATATAAACCCGAGAGGTGAGTCTCTTTTTAGATATCTTTTGGAGACTAAGCTTTTAGTAACAAATATAAGTTTTTAGTGTGCAATAGAGGCAGTACGCCAACTTTCAGAACAACAACCAGGAGTGAGGTCTTACACCTAACCCTCGTCACCTGGTCGGAGAACTTCGCCGTATGCAACTGGAAAGTGTCTGACCAGAAGTCTTTATCAGACCATGCTTGGGTACTGTGTGAGGTTGTATTTGCTGAGGGGCATGTTAAAGTTTTCAGGAATGTTCGTAAGACAAACTGGGATAATTTCTGTGATGTAGTTAGTAACAGGTTGGTCTCACCTCCAGAAAGACTCATAACAGAGTCAGCGGTGGATGCAGCTATCGATACTGTCACCGAGGCGTTAAACGAAACATTCCTGCAAGCTTGCTACATAAGCAGATCTAGTGGAAAATCGAAGTCACTATGGTGGAATGCGGAACTGGGTAAGCTTACAGATCTGTTACGCTGTGGGAAGGTAGGGATGATTGCGTGATTGTGGACGCGAAAACAGCTGAGTATCTAAGATTAAATAAGCGTCAATTCTTTTTTGAATGTATCACTGCTCTTTCCGTTTGGTCTTTTACAGCAAACCGAGGTCCACGAAGCAACACAAAAAGTACAACAACAGACGAGAAGTTAAATATGAGCCGGCATATGCTGATCCCATCACGAACATGGCGACGAAACCGCGATGGAATAGTGATAGACAGTCGCGGAGGACAGGTAATGACGCCCTATGATAGCACCAACTTACTCAACGCTTGGTAGCAGAACTAGTGGCCGTGCATTATCAACTAATGTTTAAGAATTCCGAATATTGTATTCATTAGTATTGTATTTAAAAGTTGAATAGAACTCATCGAATGTGGGCGCGTTATACTTAAACACAAAAAAAGAAACGCCGCATGTAAACTCCTCAGTTCGCTCTCAAGCTTACGATCTGTCGTTCCGATTGTAGCAAGTTATTGATCGAAGCACGTTATTGTAATTCGTAATGTCGTTTCGTTAAATACTACATCCGCGTATTAGTAGTCTCAATCGTAATTAGTTTAAAGCTACGTAGTAATCGATTCTGCTGCCACCTCTTTGTCAGGTTACGAGCGTCAGCTAATTTTGTCCAGGTGGCAAGTCTCCCGTCTGACATTCTCATTCTCGTTGCTGTCAAAAATTGCCCATGCTAGATGTTTTTTCATTCTCGTTTTTGTTTCATTTTTTTGCTCTTCTCGTACGTACCGTCTGTGAGTCAAGACCTATAGAGGAATTGGTCAAATGGTCAACACATTGTTGCTACCTAAATTGGAGTTATTCGTAATACAGGAATACGGAACTTCTACCTGAGGACGTAGACCTGATATCGATTTTATTGGACGCCGATTATTTTGTCCACAAATTATATGGGTGGTCGGGATGAAATCAGACTAAGGAACCACAGATTCATGAGGTATTTAACGCAAGATAAGTTGAGCTATATTTTTGATTTACTTTTTAAATTTATGGAATGAAATCACACCGTGTATATGTTTGGTACCTCTTTGTATATTGGAGTGCAGTTCGATATAGAATTTTGGTAAATAGTCTAGTGGACGTGATTAACATGAGATGAGTGCGTTTTGATCAGACAGCACATGGGTGCAGTATAGGTCCCGCTCGAAGTTTTTTTTTATGATGTTGCCAAAGCTCAGAGGATAACCTATGATGCCGTAGAACAGCCTTGGCAGGAAAGGAATAAGGGGTAGGGAATTGAGGATTATTGGGTTGAGTCAAGTAGGTGACGGTGTCCATTACGCTTGGCTCATAGTTGGGAGGGAAAACAGATGATAGCAAACTGTTCCACATACGTACTGTTCTGCTTATGAATTATTCACGGAATTTAAGGGTATGGCCAAATTGGACTTCAAGGGTGTGAGGATGAGCTCGCGTTACAGCTCGTGTGGTGCGCTTGGGAAGAATTCTACAAGGGATCAGGCTAAAAATTTCGTCAGAGCAATGACCATAGTAGTATCGAAAAAAGAGAGACAGATATCCGGCATTACGTCGGTGCTCTAGGGAATCAATAGTTGCTATTGATATGTCATTGCTAATAAGCCGGAAGGCCTTTCCTTTGGTCTTTGTCTAACGCGGACAATGCAGTGCGTCTAGCCCCTGCCCAGATATGGGAATTATATTCTATTCTAGGCCTGATATGAGACTTATAGATTTGCGCCAAGTCTGATGGAGGAAAATATTTCTTGCATCTTTTCAAGAAGCCCAGGCATTTCACCGCGTTTTTGCCAAAACCAAAAATGGAATCGGATTAACTAAGGTTGTTGGATATTTCAATGCCTAACATGTTAAGAGATGGTGAGTTCGAGATATCTTCCCCATCGACGGAAATGGGTTGAGCAGGTGTTGGAGTACGTTTAAGAGATAACTGACAACATTGCGTTTTGGAAGCATTACACAAGACCCGATTCGCTCTGCCCCAAGCAAGAATTTTTGTGAGGTCATAGTTTAGTGAACTAAACATGTGGCTTCGTTTATCAGCTATAACACTCGCACGGGAATTAGCTATAGAGTCGAATAAGTACACGAAATCAAGGGTGCTGTAGTCTGCAAAACTACGAATAGGTTTTAAAGTGAGAGCTAGGAGATCATTAATAAAAATCAGGGAGAGAGTAGGAGAGGGCACAGCGCCTTGGGGTACACCGGCATGGATTATATATATATCAGCTCATCCCGCAAGACGGTAGACTGAATTTGTTCGGACCGTGTATAACCACCAATAAACCACACGAATTCTGAAGAAATATGGTCCGTTTCAATTCTAAGAAATAAATCAATTCTTACCTCCATTGAAAACAATTTATACAGGCCTGAGAGAAAAATTCGCGCTGATGTACCTAGATCTACGCTCATAAAAATTTTTAGCTAACAAGCCCAAGCAACCAAATCAATCCAACTTCCATGAAGACGATACCATTGAATAAATAACTAATAAGGAGCGGGGTATCGAGCGAATACAGTGTACGTGTTTAATTTCCATGACAGTATGACCTATGGTCGGGGAGGGGGGGGGGGGGATGACAAGAGGGCCTAGTGGCTATTTTGCGTCAGTTCAACATTTCTGACATTTCATAATTTTGAAAAGAAGTTCTCAAATTTGAATTCGCTATGTTGTAATAAATAAATATTTTAACAGGATTTTTTCTTAATAGTAGTGTGAAATAAGTGCAAACTCTACTTTTGTGAACGATATTTTATGTAACAGAGACTCCGGAGTCTTAAAAAACCGTAATGAAGTGCGCTGTGCTGTGCTGTAGGACGAACGGAGTTATTGTCATGGGAAAGTATTCTTCAAGTAACTTTAATAACTTTACTAATTAATTATAGTGTTTCTAGTAAAATAAAAGTGAAATATTTATAAAAATAAACATAACATTTGTTTGTTTGTTTACAATTAAATTTTCATTGGTGCCTAAATTATGCCAGTCAAAGGCAACGCCAAGAAATATTATCTGAAAATAAGGGGGAGTTAAAAATTTTGTTTATTTTACATAGCAATGTGGATTATAAAAAATGTTCCCCTGCAGATTGTCAGGATTTCATTACTGCCATGACGAAACAAATACAAACACAGCATACTAATACAATTCGCCGAGTGGCTTAGGTTTCACCCGATATGCCGTTTCCTTATTAGGTATTTATTCAATGGCCGAGACTGCCCAGACACAACACATAACTTATTCGAATCGTCTTCAGCAGCCACCAATAATACACACGAATTCTGAAGAAATATGTTCGATTTAAATTCTAAGAAAGAAATGAATTTTTGCCTATATTGAAAAACATTTTTGGTTCATACCCATGATATATTTAGCCGAGATCATTGAGTTATTGAGATTCGCTATGAGCTCTTCCTAACATCACTTTCTTAGTACTTCAGTCGACATCTGGGTATTTCTTGTCTGTGGTCCAACGTTGCGCAATTATAGATTTCCTGGAGGATTAATTCGAGGTAGTTAATTAATATATAATCTTTTAATGGTTCAATATATACGAATGAACCATTAAGGATTGTCGGTAATGGCATTGCTTTGAAAATTTGGTAAGGTTCTTTGAAAGGAAGTGGAATTCGGAGTTCTATTATTATTTTTTCATTTCATTTCATTTCTTTATTTATTTATCTTGTGTTACAAAATCTCTAAGGCTAGGATACCGTAAAAACATTGTGTGAGAGACCGGCTAAATTACCATACAACTCGAAAAAAAATACTTACACTACTAATGGAAAATCATTTGGTATTTAGATAAGGAAAAATTACAAAACCTCAAAAATAAAAAAATAAAAACAAAACTAAAAACTAAGACTAAAAATTAAAACTAATAATAGATTAAAGATGTTTAAAAAACTGGCCTAATTCTGTTCCATTACTAGCCTAGGCTTAGATAACTAATGAGGGGTTTTTCTGAGTATGTTCAACTCCTTAAACATTTTTCTTGATTGCTAGCAATATATTCATTTATTAGAGTTACGGAAGTTTTGTCGTGCAGTGTTCTGGTTAGTAAAATCTAGGAAAGTTCAATTTCATTTCTAGAGTTTTCTTTTGTGTTAATTGTAATTTATTGTTACAATTTTGCTTATTTGGTGGACTAAATTCGCGGAGAGGGAGGCTGTATTAATTATAGAGAGATCTAAAGCAACAATGTTGCGGCAGCAATTAAAATAATGAGCTTATGTGTATATCCGAAACTAGTTTTGAATGTAGGTCAGCAACTGTGGATGTAGGTCAGTAGGTAACTCAGTTCAAGAGTCCGAGACAACTGGCTCGCTCGGAGAGCAGTGCTTGGCCTCAGTCCACTTTGTAGCTTTATACGTGTGGGTCGAGAGAGTTTTATAGTCTTCTCACTTTTTCCGAGTGGGGCAGATGAATGAAACTTGTGACGTAAATTTATTCCACCGCTTTTACCAATACTACGAGCGTAACAGCTCGTGGATTGAATGGCGATGAAGCGGATGAGTGGCTTATGCTGAGACTTGTGAAACGCAGTCTATTCCGTAACCTCGTTAGAATCGTGCTAGCGAGAGTTATTTAAATTTGTGGGAGCTTAGTCCACCGGAGGAATTTTCTAGGTTATTTTTATTATCGTGCCATCGACAGTGACCTTTTTGTGCAATTTCGGAAGAAATGTGTGGCGTGTGGTGTTAATTAATTCAAAAACTAGTGTTAATTTTGTAGTGTTTCGTGGTGGAAAAAATTACAACACCGTTTGCATGGAGGCACCTGGCTGAGACGGCGTGAAAAAAAAGTTATCAGTCTGCTCGTTGGGTGCTTCTTTATAAGCGGAGGATTCGTCGTGGGAGCACCTCGTATTCCTCAGGGATATTTGGGATTCTGCTAGAACTTACTTCAAGCAAAGATCGCGGACCAAATTTTAGGCTGGTATAATTACTTTTATTGCGGATATTTTAATATTAGTGTAAGCGTCACACACACCAGTCAATGACAGATAGAATTTGGCAAAAGCTTTCGCACTTTAGAGGGGAAATGAACTTTTGTCCCAATTTTCTGGGGCTCCACTGGGCCGAATTAATTAGAAATGGCCTTTATTTACTACTAACGTAAATGACTTTTCCTTAGGCCGGGTGTAAAATTTTCGGTGAAATATCTGCCCTTTATTTCCTTTCAAAAGTCCTTGTATTTAATTTTAGAATATAACTCACCTTCGTCCGTCTTAAAACCTGAAGACAACAAAAGACAGGCGGGCAGGATTAAACTTAGCTAAACTCCGCGATTTCATTTAATAACAAACTGCGTTTATTACAATAATATGCGCTTTTCTTTAACAGGAATAACAAATCAAAAACTTCAAAATTAAAATTCACTTTTCATTCGATCGTTGCCAAAACTGCACGTGCGGGACTTCTTCTTTTTCCATAAAATAATCCGTTTTTTTTCTATCGAGGGGAAATTACTTTCCAAGGAGTGCGGTCGTTTTTCCTTGACAGATTTCAATTATGAATTTCTCCAAATTCACATTAACTAATTTTTCTATCTTCTGATTTTAGACTTATGCTGGCCGGGGGATGGAATCAGCCTCAAATCTAACGACCGTCGTGGGATTGCAGATTTTTGTTATTTGCTAGGTAAGTCCAGATTGGTGTTGGGTCTCCTCTGTGTTTTTATGTTGTGCCGTTTTATTTATTTTATAATTTGTTGCTTATATGTATTCCTAACCGTTTTAGGAATATTGTAACACTATCGCCCACTGTGGAAAAAGAGCTGTCCTCAGCTCTATGGGTGCCGATCACAGAACGTATGACGGATATAATGCACTAACTTCGTCTAGGCCCATCTTTTCGAATGCTTTTGGATGGGGTTTCGATGATGGTTATTAGACGTGGTACTTCTGCTAGGCTCATCTTTAGGAATGCTTCTGGATGATGATCAGATGACGGATATTGGAGCTGGTACCTGAATTTAGTGATTGCATGCTCATAGAGGGAGATGAAAAGAAGAAGAAAAAAGTGATTAGCTATTGAAGTTGCTTATCTTGTAATTGGACAGAATTTTAGTTTTAAGTACTTATTTAAAATAATTTTGTTAGGGACTTTCTCCTTCTGTTTTTCACTTCAGAGGTAGATAATGTCATCCTTCTAGGTTTTCTTTAGGGTAGTTTGTCATTGATGCAGTTGGACTGGAGCCGTTGGCATTTCCGCCCGCGTTCGCGATTATAATTCGTTACGGCCGGTTCATTCCAACTCAGGAACAGGAGTTTATTTCTTAGGCGCCTCGACTCGCCTAATAGCTACTGGAATTATCGCGCGCGACGGTTATTGTTCGATAAGGTACTCTGGCTAGGGTGCAGGATTAGGACGGTAGTAAGGCGCTATTCGATTTCTATGTACGATTTGATGATCTCTTTTGCCATCTCTCTTTATCTTATAGGTTACGTCACTAGGTTGTTCTATTATTGCATAAGGGCCTTCCCAGTCACACTGCAGCTTACGACATCTTCCTTTTCGTCTTTTTGGGTGATAAAGCCAAACTAGGTCGCCTGCCTTAAACGGATTAGCTCGGGCTGATAAGTCATACCTTAACTTCATGCCTTGACTCGTTTTTCCCAGTTGTTTCCTGTTGAAGTCGTAGACGGCTTCTAGTCTCTGTTTCAAATCATTCAGGTATTCGGTAGTTGACTCGGCCTCTGGTGGTATTCCGAATGATAGCTCTATAGGTAGCCTCAGCTCTCTTCCAAGAGTTAGCATGGCTGGCGTTTTATGTGTGCTATTGTGCGTCGCGGAGCGATAAGACAACAATAAGAGTGGTAGGTGGTCATCCCAATCTCTTTGGTTTACCTCAACATACTTGGACAGGTAATCTAGAATGGTACGATTAAATCGCTCTACCATCCCATCAGATTGTGGGTGTAATGGGGTCGTCCGTGTTTTTTCTATTCCAAATCGCCGTAAAACCTCACGGAATACTGAAGATTCAAAATTTCTCCCTTGATCTGAATGAATTTGGAGCGGTATACCAAAGCGAGAAAATACATGGTGGATTAATGCCTCAGATACGATGCTGGCGGTCTGATCCGGAATTGGTATTGCTTCTGGCCACTTTGTGAAGTAATCCATAATCACAAGTATATATCGGTTGCCCTTAGTAGTGACTGGAAGTGGTCCTAGCACATCAACTCCTAGCCGCTCGAATGGTGCACCAACATTGTAAATTTGTAATTGGGCTCTTGTGCGTGGCCTTGGCCCCTTTCCCTTCTGACAAATCTGACATTATTGGCACCAAGTTTTGACATCCTCAGTACAGCCTACCCAATAATATTTGGACTTAATTTTAGCTATGGTCTTGTCGACTCCTAGATGTCCGCCAGTCGGGCCATCATGAAGATGATGTAATATTTCGACTTTCATGGTATCTGGCAATAGTATTTGATACTTAATTCCACTTGCATTTGTATGTAGACGAAATGCTATATCATCTTTCAAACATAAAGAGTCTCACATTGTCCAATATGCCTTCAGTGTAGGATGCAAGTGGGTTATCTGTTCACGAGGTGGTCGTTCACCAGCCTTTAATCAGTTTTTGATGACGCACAGCTTTTCATCCTTATCCTGGTCACTCTGTATGACAGATATTCGCACAGTAATATTCTGTTTTTCCTCGAGACGATCGCAGTATCTACAGTTGGAAGTCAGACATGGGCGTCTGGATAGCGCGTCCGCATTTCCATGTTTTATCCCCGGCCGATGCTGGATTTGAAGCTCAAATTCCTGTAGGCGCTCTATCCAGCGTGCTATTTGGCCTTCAGGCTGGCGAAAGTTCATAAGCCAACGTAATGAAGCGTGGTCCGTCCTCAGGATGAAGCGGCGACCGAGCAAGTAGGGTTGAAAATGTGAGACGGCCTTTACTACAGCGAGGAGCTCCTTGCGAGTTACACAGTAATTCCTTTCTGGCCTGCTTAGCGTTTTGCTGTAATATTCTATTACTTTTTCATCGTTGTCCTGAACTTGGGATAAGACTGCTCACCACACGAATTGGCTGGCATCCGTATCTAAGATGAACAGTCCATTATCTGTTGGTTGGGCTAGTATAGGTGCACGCACGAGCTTATCTTTCAGCAATGTAAAAGCGTTCTCGCAGTTCTCTTCCCAGTTGAATCTTGTTCCCTTTTCTGTTAATCTTGTAAGAGGTTTTGCTACTGCGGAGAAATCTTTTATAAAGCGTCGGTAATAGGCACAAAGTCCCAAAAATGATTGAATCTCCGTCTTATTGGTTGGGCTTGGCCAATCTTGCACAGCAGTAATCTTCTCGGGGTCTGCAGATATCCCTTCGCCTGAGATGACATGGCCTAGGAATTTGACTTCCTTCTGGCATAGCTGACATTTCCCAGGAGACAGTTTCAGGCCAGCCACTCGAAGATGTTTGAAAATTTTGGCAAGGTTGTGAACTAATTCTTCGAAGGTCTTCCCGTGCAATATAATATCGTCGAGATAGACTAGGCAGATAGTATAAGGGATATCTTCCAGGACTAGCTCCATCAATCTTTGAAAGGTTGCTGGTGCATTGGTTAGGCCAAAAGGCATGACGCTAAACTCTCATAAGCCGGTACCGATAGTAAAAGCAGTTCTTTCTTGGTCGACCTTGTCCATCTCTACCTGCCAGTACCCAGATTGTAAATCTAAGGTAGCAAACCATTTGGACTCTCCTAAAGCATCTAAGGTGAGGTCAATGCGTGGAAGTGGGTAAGAGTCTTTTTTAGTGACTTCATTCAGTCGTCTGTAGTCCACGCAGAACCGAATTGAGCCATCTTTCTTTCGAACCAGGACCACCGGGCTACTCCAAGGACTCTTTGACGGATGGACGATATTTTGCTGTATCATATCCTGCAATAGATTTTCGGCCTCTCCTCTTCGAGAAAACGAAATCCTCCTTGGTGGCTGTTTGATTGGCTTAGCGTCTAACACATCAATTCGATGACGCAGAATGGAAGTTCTACCAAGATCGTCCTTTGAATAGGAGAATACATCCGGGAAAGCCCTAAGCAATTCTCTTAGTTGGTATTTTTCTGGCTCCAGCAAATTTTCCGCGCTTCTCTCATATAGCTGGAAAAGCTCTTTAGTCCATCCGATTTCTGGCTTAGGCGACTCTTTCGTATCAATTACATTCGGCATATACTCTACACTTCCGATGGGCGTAGCTGCTGGAAGATGAATCTCATGCGGAGATATATTGGCAATCCTGACTAGTACTACTGAATTCTGTACGGAAGACAAGGTTGGAATTATCTGCAATCCATCAGGAGTAGTATGGCTCGAGGTGATGTAAACCTCTCCAGAGGTAAGCGTTGAGACTAGTCTGACCAAATATTGGTGTCCGGCCAAAAATTTTACGGGGCCAATTGTTCTTGCGATGATTTTCATAGATGCTGGTTGTCCGAATGGAATGGTTTCATTTTTAATGTTCAGGGTACCATCTTTGAAATTCAGCATGCATAAATGTTTGGCCAGAAAGTCCATGCCGATAATGCAGTCGTCAGTTATTTTGGCCACGAAGACTAAGTGCTTGGTATTAAAATTGCACAAAATGATGGTAACTTCGGAAACTCCATCTACAGATATTAATTCTCCACTTACGCTCTGAATGACGGAATTGGTGTGATGAAGACAGGGATAACTACCAGACTGTTTTAAAATCCTTGGATGGACGATTGTTTGAGTGGCACCCGTATCTACAATTATTGGACAGTCCACCCCATTTATATTCCCGGAAATCTGCAAGTTGTTGGAGTAGCCTGCTGAGCCAATATAAACTTTACTTGCATTTGGGGCTTTTGTTTCCACTGACTCTAGCCCCCAAAAGGCAGTGGATAAAGGTTTAAAGTTTTATCGCTGTAAGTATTGCTGGTTAAAGTAGGTGGTAACTGCACCAAGTTTTCCATGGTAGCATGTCTGGAATAACTAAAGGGATTTCCGGAAGTCGCGGACTGTATGGCTGTGTTGCTGGTTAAATTGTCATCGAAAGCGGGTGGAGGACGAATAATTTCAGGTCTTCTATCCCGAGCAAAATCACTTCCTACGACCGGCTTTCCATTGGGTCCAGTCACGTTTATTGTTTCACTACTCTTTGTCCGCGGTTTTAGATCGAAAAGCACTTTTTCTCCATCTGCGAGTGATCGCGTCCACTTTGCAGGATTTTTTTTCTTGATGCTGTTGGCATGCACAAAAATCTCTTCTCCGGATTCTTCTCGTATAATAAACCCGTATCTGCGGCGGACATTAAACCATTTCACCCATCCTCGAATCCCTTTTTCACTAAGGAGGTGCTGCTTAGTCGAAAGTATGGTTTTATTAACATCCTTAGCTTGCTGGTGTCCTGAATTTTGATGTTTTGGTGTGGTAGACGGCAAGGCTTTCGAGTTGACGTTGGCCTTTAGAACACTGCTATAAGTGGTGTTGTTGGCTGGAGCTTTCTGTTGGGTTTGGCTCGGCTTATGCTCCTCAAAACCGAGCAGATTTAGTTTCCCGACCGCTGTGCTGTTGAGTTGTTTGGCCTTCGTCTTCTTTGTGTATTAGTAACTGTGGCCTCAGATACATGGATATGGCGACGGCTAATTCGAGTGGCATCCCTGCTAGCTTCAATATGGCTTTAGCTAAGGCCTCTTCCAAAGTCGTGGGTATAGGCTCACGTACTTGTCTCTGGGTTTCCATATCTGCGATGCCATCTAGAAACTGCCCAAGTGCAATTCTACTTCCGCATCCACCGGAACATTTCCCAAAGCTTAAGTTTGTTAATTGTTGAACGTCCGTAGCAAATCCTGCCAGGCTTTCGTTGGCTCTCTGGAAACGTCCTCTTAGTTGTATATGAGCAAATGATTGCTGGTACTCGTCCGTGAATCTCTCCGACATTGACTCACTTAGGGCTTCAAAATTCTCTCTTACGCTTTCCGGCAAGGTCTCGTAAAAGCTGAGAGCGGTGCCAATCAAATATGGTTCAATGTACACAGATTTTAATTCGGCATACCACCCATTAGCGCGAGATATGGCGTCGAAATGCTTTTTATACTTACTCCAAGGCTCTTTACCGTCGTAGTCCCTAGGAGTTAATGTCATTCTTGCTGGCTGAAGGACAGGCATCATTCGGGAGGAAGCAGGAATGGGGTGCTCCAGTATAGCAGCTGACTGATTCTGCGTTGATTGATGGGGACACTTGACACCAGGACGCGAGAGATCCACTGAGCAATGACTTTTTTTGATTTTTTGGTTGTTCTATATTACTGATGTTCTCTTGAATATTCGAAACATTATCATCAAAATCGAGTAAGTTTGTCGCACCATGTCTTTCGGGTGGTTCCATAAATCTGGAGTTCTGCGGAGTGGGATAATCCGCAAGATCATCGATAGCTTGCTGTACGGCTGCTACATGGCTTATTTCCACCTTCTGTAGTCTTTCTGATATATCCTGCATAAACCTGCTCATTTCCGCAAGCTGCTGGCTTTGTTGAGAAATTTGCTTTGCTATGGCTGTAAGAAGTCTGAATCGCCCATATTCTTGTTAATTGTTGCTTTCAGATTAGGCATGTTGGACATGTGGGAAAATTTCCTTCGAAATATATCTTACCCCGCACTTGACACCAAATGTTACAATTTTGCGTATTTGGTGGACTAAATTCGCCGAGAGGGAGGCTGTGTTAATTATAGAGAGATCTAAAGCAACAATGTTGCGGCAGCAATTAAAATAATGAGCTTATGTGTATATCCGAAACTAGTTTTGAATGTAGGTCAGCAACTGTGGATGTAGGTCAGTAGGTAACTCAGTTCAAGAGTCCGAGACAACTGGCTCGCTCGGAGAGCAGTGCTTGGCCTCAGTCCACTTTGTAGCTTTTTACGTGTGGGTCGAGAGAGTTTTGTAGTCGTCTCACTTTGTCCGAGTTGGGCAGATGAATGAAACTTGTGACGTAAATTTATTCCACCGCTTTTACCAATACTACGAGCGTAACAGCTCGTGGATTGAATGGCGATGAAGCGGATGAGTGGCTAATGCTGAGACTTGTGAAACGCAGTCTATTCCGCAACCTCGTTAGAATCGTGCTAGCGAGAGTTATTTAAATTTGTGGGAGCTTAGTCCGCCGGAGGAATTTTCTAGGTTATTTTTATTATCGTGCCATCGACAGTGACCTTTTTGTGCAATTTCGGAAGAAATGTGTGGCGTGTGGTGTTAATTAATTCAAAAACTAGTGTTAATTTTGTAGTGTTTCGTGGTGGAAAAAATTACAACACCGTTTGCATGGAGGCACCTGGCTGAGACGGCGTGAAAAAAAAGTTATCAGTCTGCTCGTTGGGTGCTTCTTTATAAGCGGAGGATTCGTCGTGGGAGCACCTCGTATTCCTCAGGGATATTTGGGATTCTGCTGGAACTTACTTCAAGCAAAGATCGCGGACCAAATTTTAGGCTGGTATAATTACTTTTATTGCGGCTATTTTAATATTAGTGTAAGCGTCACACACACCAGTCAATGACAGATAGAATTTGGCAAAAGCTTTCGCGCTTTAGAGGGGAAATGAACTTTTGTCCCAATTTTCTGGGGCTCCACTGGGCCGAATTAATTAGAAATGGCCTTTATTTACTACTAACGTAAATGACTTTTCCTTAGACCGGGTGTAAAATTTTCGTTGAAATATCTGCCCTTTATTTCCTCTCAAAAGTCCTTGTATTTAATTTTAGAATATTACTCACCTTCGTCCGTCCTAAAACCTGAAGCCAACAAAAGACAGGCGGGCAGGATTAAACTTAGCTAAACTCTTCGATTTCATTTAATAACAAACTGCGTTTATTACAATAATATGCGCTTTTCTTTAACAGGAATAACAAATCAAAAACTTCAAAATTAAAATTCACTTCTCATTCGATCGTTGCCAAAACTGCACGTGCGGGACTTCTTCTTTTTCCATAAAATAATCCGTTTTTTTTCTATCGAGGGGAAATTACTTTCCAAGGAGTGCGGTCGTTTTTCCTTGACATATTTCAATTATGAATTTCTCCAAATTCACATTAACTAATTTTTCTATCTTCTGATTTTAGACTTATGCTGGCCGGGGGATGGAATCAGTCTCAAATCTAACGACCGTCGTGGGATTGTAGATTTTTGTTATTTGCTAGGTAAGTCCAGATTGGTGTTGGGTCTTCTCTGTGTTTTTATGTTGTGCCGTTTTATTTATTTTATAATTTGTTGCTTATATGTATTCCTAACCGTTTTAGGAATATTGTAACATTATTAATATGACATTGTGCAGCACTACTCCAGATTGGTAATTCCCTAGTCAAAACAAGCAAGAGTATTGTTCTGTAAATTAAAGTTTGTTGTCGAGAATTAATATCGATTTTCTTCTAATCATGGGCTACAGTCGTTTGATTAATTTATTACATTTATCTTCCCTTTCAGAAATATGTTGCTCGTACGTCAGTGTTTTATCAAGTGTCACGCCTAGGTATTTTAGGTCGGATTTCCAGCTGATTTCACTAGTACCAAATCTAATGTTTGAGTGTAGCAAATTTCAGGTGTCGCGTTTTTTGTGAAAAACGTTGCGTACGTAAGTTGAGGTGTACAAGCAGGTGTTATCTGCGAAAAGAGCTAAATTTGTGGCATTTGGTTTGGGAATATCTGCAGTATATAAGATATAGAGCAGAGAGGGCCCCAGAAACTCCAGCCGCTATACAGAAGTTGGTCGATTGTGAATTACCTAGATGCACGCTATAGTTACGGTCAGAAATAAAGGACTGTTTAGTCTTGATTAAATAGATGGTAAAGCTCAAATTCAGATGTTTGTAAATTAAGCCGTCATGCCAGACGCAATCGAAAGCCTTCTCTTTACCTAGACCTATTGCGGGCGGCTTTAGATTTACCCATTCGTAAGTTGGATTTTATGTGCTGAGTGACCCGGTTGAGTTGATGTATTGTCGAGTGTCCTGGTGGAAACTCAAATTGTTCATTGGGGATACAGTTGAGATTATCGGCATTTTCAGAAATTTTGGTTTTAGTTAATTATTTTTCTAAAATTATGCTAACCGAACTGAGCAAACTTATTGGTCTGTAGCTAGAGACATCAGATAGATCTTTTTCCGGTTTCGGTATTGGAATAATTTTGGCATTTTTCCACGCTATAGCGAAATAAGATAGTTTAAGAACGGGATTGTATATCTTGGTAAGAATTTCAGGAAGGTTTTCAATTTGATTATTGCTGATACCATCGTCACCGGGAGATTTTTTCGTTTTGAGGAATTGAATGCTTTTACCTCGATTAATTGTATAGCTTTAAAATCAGTCTCAATAGGAGTGGTATTTAGATTAATAAGTGCATTTGGCACTTAAGTTTCAGTTTCAGTATTGTTATGGATGTATGTTGAGCGATTGGCTTGGACGTGAAGTCCAGACTGCCAGCATGAGCTGACAGATCACTCGTAGACAGCGTTGACATGCAGGGCGGCACAATAGCTCGCCTCGGCTATTGGCGGAGAGTGTGGGGGAGGTTCCACGAAAACCTGCCGCTGCTACCTGCCATATACAAAAGAATTCGTGCCTAACTAAAGCCGTCGCACACATCCGGTCCAGAAGGGACACTTACACTACTTACCAATACTTACCTGAAGGCGCAGGTGACGTACCTTCAGCTACTTTACCCCATTAACCCATACGATACTGAGGGCAGCAATCTAATTTCAGTGTCCCTGTACTGACCTGAAACGAGAGCAGAGGAGCGGACCTTTTCAACCCCTACATCAAGAGGGCTCCAGGAGAGTGGAAGGAGAAAGAATAAATGTTTAGGTCATCATCACGTCATAATTCAGAATTTAATCATTACATTAACCTTTTATGAAACATGAGGAACACGCTCGACACACGAAATCGCACAACGTGCGCTACTACAATTAAATATACAAACTAAAGCAATATATACAATTAAAGCGATTATTATACATGACAATCTGTCTCAGTTATTCTCAATTATCCCAATAAACTATACCTATTATACATGTGTAAGTTCAACTATATCAGGAATAATAGTACTCCCAAGGAGATATCAATATACGATTAATATAAACTTTGAAAAGCAAGAAATTTTTGTTTTTGTTTCTTCACTCATCATATTTCCGTTTCTCAAGAAGCCCTTCTGGAGCTGAATAGGGGTTCACTGTAATTAAACAGTTAGCTAAGATCTCCCCCGGGGAGACTTTACAGGGAAAGTGACATGAAACTCCATCAAATATTCGTACCTATAGTGGTCATGAGAACTAGTGATGTAGTATATAGTTTTCTTGTGTTTTCCTTAAAAGCTCCTTACAACTTTATGCCGAATGTACATTCTATTAAAATAGACTACGCACGACGGCCCATTACAGGACTTCCGTCCCAAACATTTGAATAAAAAAACGTTCACGTAATTGAAAGGACAGATTTCTACTGTTGCTTAAACTACAAATGAGATTTTTCATCTACAAACGCTGCTGCGTATTTCACAGACAAATTGCCTAGGCTCAAACGAATAATTTTACTAGAGGCCACTAAAGTATTCGTCTAAATCAATTTCAATTTTCGATTTCGTACCGTTATCTAAATTATAATAAATCCATTGTGGTCAAGAACATGATTTGGCATAAAAATTGTGTAAGGTGCAAAAAACTTATTCTTAAATCTCTCAATTAATTCAATGATGCACTAAAATTTGCGGAGTTAACATAAGCTTAATACGTCTACAACTACTGTACATGATGTCGGGAATTTAAAATTCATCCTGAATACAAAGCATTATCTGTGAACTAATCAAGGCTGACTTTCAAATAACTGTTTTGAAAATTAATTAATAAAATTTTATTTTTGATAAATTTTAGAGCATTACAGCCTATAACCTTTTCTCATTTGTTTAAGTTTTTCAATTCGTTTTTCACCTATTTACTTATTTCATTGATTGTAACTAATTTCAGCCTTTATCCGATTGTTATTTTACTTATATAATTTATTTTATAATCCACAGAAACTTCTACATTGATGTACATACCAAACATAATCTGCAATACAGTTGACTGGAAGAGTTTAATTTGTGTACGGGCACCATGATGAGTATCTTTTTTAGATTTTGCTATACTCAAGAGTCAACGGATTGACATCTTTTTCTGAGAATTATTCATAATCACAACATTTTTATAACCGGGAGTTAAATCCATCGGTAAATTCCTCACAGTTATAAGATTCTCAGCAGTATGATACTGCAATTTACTTTACGGATCTGTGTAACACTCACTTAAGCCCGAAATGTCGGAATACTTTTTGCTGGACCAGAATGTGGTGGATTAATTGAAGAGCAAATTACTGCAGTTTTAGGCCAAGGTAGACTCTTCTCTGTTGCTAGAATTTGCTTTAAGAGACTTCACATGCGTTTTTTGTTGGCTTGCGACAAATTTGTCTAAAATCAGCGGCACCTGCCTGCTATAGCACCCCTAATCAAAAAAGTACCAAATTAGGCGCTTTTGCTGAATGGGGAGAAAACTCTGCATTTCTTGGTTTGTGGGATATTCCGATCTCCTGGACACCTGGAGATTTCTTCAGCTACTTTTTTTGTGGCCGTATAAGTGTTATGTTTTTCTTATATATATATAAGTTACAGTCAAAACACGAAATCCGTCAAAACCCGATTTTACTAGGAAATTCTAGTTGTATCAAAGCGCTCTCGGTAATTCTAGTTTTAACTAATATAACACAGTTAAAACTAGAATTAACGAGAGCGCTTTGTTAGAACTAGTATTAACTAAAGAATATTTAGTTAATTCTGGTTGTGGCTGAATTCTCGCGTAGCTCTTAGTTAAATCTGGAACTAACTGGTTGCTATTAGTAAATTTGCGTTACAATTGAATTCTCTCGCCATTAAACCTTGATGCTTATTAAGGATGTGGCTATTTATACATACAGTATGTATAAGCAATAGGTGGGGGGGGGGGTGCAGATCAGTTACACACACACACACATCCTGATACACATCTGATCGCGCATACACACACACATCCACATATAGCCACATCCTTAATAAGCATCAAAGTTTAATGGCGAGAGAATTCAATTGTAACGTAAATTTACTAATAGCAACTAGTCAGTTCTAGATTTAACTAAGAGCTACGCGAGAACTCAGCCACAACCAGAATTAACTAAATATTCTTTAGTTAATACCAGTTCTAACAAAGCGCTCGTTTTAACTGTGTTATATTAGTTAAAACTAGAATTACCGAGAGCACTTTGTTACAACTAGAATTTCCTAGTAAAATCGGGTTTTGAAGGATTTCGTGTTTTGACTGTAATATATATAATATATATATTTTACACATATATACCTATACTGGGTACTCACTGAACGGTCGATACTTCAGGTGACAATACCTTAGCAGCACCTTATCCTTTGTGCACTCACAACAATCTCTCGGGCTCTGACACTTTCTCTGTTGATTCCTCTTTTTTTTAATATTTCGGGTCTGTTCAATACGATCAGAGGGGAATAAAACACCTTTAACCGCGTTTTTTTTCTTTTTTTTTAACTTTTACTCACGTTATAGTAACACGCTATCTTAGCTTCAAATACCAATTTCATGCACAAGTTTATATTTGCTGCACTCAGGTTTTATACACTTTTTGTAATTTTTTTTCATACACCAATTTTATGC